>OY735243.1:15222353-15359853 GCA_963457665.1 Thysanoteuthis rhombus
AAGCCCTTTGCCCCACTCATAGAAATTGCTCCCACACGCTTATGGTTTCACATAACAGGTGTAATTTGACTACCGTATATAATCGTATATAATATAAGTCGAACCTTGATTTAGGGTCACAAAATCATTCATTTATGCCGTGCTTTTTTACATGCCAATTGTTGTTCCTAGTCTTTCCCCAATATGCTTATAATTTCAACCTTACGAAGTCATTACTCATGTAAAAGTCGACCGCTAATCTTTTGGTCAATAAAAAGGAGATGCAGTTTAGATCCTTTGGAAATGAGATAAACAGTTACACAAACACACAAAATAGGGAGTTAATTGTTCTTATAGTGGTTTTTCATTGTTGCTATCTTTCCGAACTCAGGGTTTTTCTTTTCAAGGAACTACAAGATATGTAAACAAATATCCAGTCATTTCAATATCTCGAAAACCGTTTGCGCAGCCCAAACATAAGTTGGCAACCAACCAGAAGGGATCTTACTGTGCTTGTGTGAACATACAATATCCTGTGAGGTTATTTAGTCGATAATGAGATTCGATGTTGGCTTAAGTGTAGTGCGACCATCACACTCACAAAGGCTGGGCAAATAATTCTTTCAGTCTCGTACGGGGTTTTCTTCGTGAAATATCGCATCACCAAGGTCAGTCAGAAGTGTTTCTCTGTAACTTCTGACTTTCAGACTGTGGACAAGGCTGGGGTAAATGCAATGAGGCAGCTGATGGCGATCCCGAAAGTAGTCTTTGCGTACTGCTTTGATTAGTGGAACGGATGCTAGGATATGAGCACGATGTCCCAAGGAGAGTTCTTTGAAGGGGACTGACTAGTGCACCATTGCCCTTAGTAGGCAAGCTTTTCATTAATGACAAATGACCGGATAATTTTCGAACCGACCTTGTATTTTTCTACAATTTGTTGCTATTTTGTAGCTTGACGAATTATTTGGACTAGCATCTTGATCTTCGTTGTTTGGTCACTGAACATATATTCCAGTCGTTCGGCTTTCTAGAGTTCATCAGGTTGCATGTAAGGATTTAAAATTTTTTTCAGGAAGTAGTTATATTGGAAAAAATATGAAACGGAAACGAAAATCTGGGTGATTTTTTAAACGAAGTCCACACTTCACAGCAGAAATACAGACAATATATCCCATATCCTTGAAAACTATTCCCTCTTCTAATATGGTGATGGTATTAAAAAAAAAAAAAAGAAAAGATTTTTCAACTTTTGTTCAGAAAATTGGATCACTTTCTATCATTGATGTTGTCAGTACAACGTTTCAGCTGATCCAAGAAAAGAGGCTGGAGAATGGAAACTTTGTTGACAACATCGAGGATGGAAAGATAAATGTTAGAATATTAATGAAAATTCTCAATATTACTGCTTCATTATTTGATTCGATCAACACCAGCTTTTCCGCCTCCGTCATTGGACAAAGACCTTCCTCAAGATTCGCCAGAAACTCTTGATCGTGGAAAATGCGGAACCATCACTATACGAACTTGTCTAGTTTGTGCTTGCCGGTCGCAGTCGTGCACATAATCTCTGGGGATCGATATCAGGGTAAATCTCAAAGAAGAAAATAAAATGCGCGCATTTATGCAATTCAGTTCTGGCAGGAAATACATGGTATTGAAAGAATATCCATGATTAGGTCCATTTTCTTTCCTCTCTTATTTGTCCAAAATCTTGATTGCCATAGATTTGTTCTCGTACATTGAGTTGCAGGTTACTCAAAAACTTTCTAAACATACATTACTCACCCAGTATTGTATTCCAACGAATACAGTCCCGTCACTTCAAAATTGGTCATTTTTACAGGTATCAATATTCCTTTGACATTACATGTACACACTTGTCAAAAGCAATTGCCGTCTGATGAGCAGAAGAGTTACTTTTTACAAGAATCTTTATACATACTTATACAAAACACAGGTATATACTTGTAGTTGATATTTATTCAAAGTGGTATCCATGTATAATCAGCAACAATAATATAAAATATAAGCGTGACCAGTTCCAAATTTAAATTGGTTCCGTACGAAACATATGTGGTATGTATTGATTAATGTACATGTTGGAAATATATGTCGGTTTTAAGTGACTTTTCCTAACCTAAGGGCTGATAGACAAGTTTTATTATATGCACAACAGGTATACAGATTTATACAGGGTAATTGAAGCTGGCAACACCGCATAAAACTCTAATGTTAGAGTAGTCTTCTTTGTGATTTATAAGTTTCATTTCTCTCTCTGCTGCTTGTATGGATGTAAAACCAAAAATGTTCATGGTAACAGTATATAGTCTATGCTAGTATGGAGAAAGCATTTATAGAAAAATAATGAAAATTGATGATTTTTATTTCGGGAAAAAAGGATTAAAAACATTAAATCTTTTGGTGGGGGTACGGGGAGCAAACCATTCGAAGAACTTCCAAGTTATCGTTTTAAAAAAAAGTTACACGTAGACATTTGAAATATTTGGTATGAAGGTTAGAAGTAATATATCTTAATATATATTCAAATAATACATCTTATAAGTCTTATTAAAGAGTATGGATATCTAACTTAATCTATTAATTGTCAGTTCCATAGTTATTAAAGGTATTCAGGACAGACGCAAAATGTGGTACGAAGGCCGGAGGGTGCAACAGCCGAAACGTTGCGACTATAACAGCAGGTTGTATGAAGGAATGATTCATTTGTTTTTTACAAATTGATCTCTTCAGACAAGAATCTCCATCTTGTTTCCGTCTCAATTTCTGAAATGGAGAATTATCATTATCGTACACCGATTTATACAAACAGTTGTCCTCATCTTAATTGTTTTAGTCACATGGTTCGCCAGGTGCTTGTCGTAATCAGTAACATTCTCTGAATTTCGAACCAAACCCTTTATTAAGTCAACATATGTAGAAATAGAGAGACTAACAACGTTTCGTCCGATGAACCCTCTGTTCTTCAGATGCAAGTGTTATTTAGTAACAATTTTGGAATTTTTAATTGTATTTCACTTAATCACTAAGCAATATAGAATTAGATAAGTACAGTATAACACATCATTAATATCCACCGGCAAAGAGAACAGGGAATTTTTATCCATCCAACAAGTAAAACTCGAAAACCGTAATGATTATCATGAGAAAAACTGATTAGACAAATCTCGACATCCATCTTATCAAAGTGGTTACATGTCTCGTAATATCAACCTAGCAATAGCAACAATATGGAAATACATGTATACCACAACGCCTGGTGTAGATGAATATTTAGCGTGCTCGTCGTACAATACATTTCAGTGAGTTCCATCCCTATGAGGGGATTCAGTGGCCTTGATGCATAAGTTAGCTTAGGACAATGGTTTCGAAATTGGTGTCCGCAGACCCCTAGTGGTCTGCATAAGTATTCCCTCTGAACCTGACATTGCAAATCTCGAGACGGAGAAACATCATCTATTGTATGGCTATCAATGTATAGACCTGTATCATATATAATTAGAATAAATGTAATCCATTTCTAATTAACTTAACTTTTAAAGGTGAAAATGTCTCGATTGTAGTTTATTGATTACAGTCTGAAAACTAAATGGCTGAAAATAGGGGACCCCCAGAATATTTCCGATCTAAAAGGGGTTCTTGGATTTTCAGAGTTTCGAAACCACTGGTTTAAGGTAACAAATATCAATAGTTCTCAATAAACTTGGATCTTCAGACAAGTTGCTGCACAAATTAAAGCGTGTTTGTGTCTTGGGGATCCATCTTTCAGGTAAAACCTCCCCATAACTGGGTAGGTTCAAGGGTACGCTCCGAAGCAAGCAATAAAATCTAGTACGACGACAACTTTTACACGCGAGTGTGGAACTCATATTCGTGGGTGGGGGATAGGTAAAAGCTGTGTCTCATCTTCGTAGTGCGCTTGGTATCTGGAGATTCCCACACTGATGTAGCACCTCCTCATGGCATAGTACTAGTATGTCAAAGGCAAGTGATTGACTTCTATTTCTATACGGTAAGGAGTCAGAAAACCATCAAAAGTGGATGTTATTTAGTAAACTTAATTACTCCTAAGTACTATATACACTTTTTATCGACAAGCGTCTATATCTAATATCCATGGGACTTATGAATTATTCAACAAAATCGTAGTTGCTAAGATCCTTATCTTTAAAAAAAAAAAAAAAAATATCACCTAAAATCTTGACTCGTCTTACATGCGAAATATTTTCAATTGAATCTTGAAAAAATCTAACGAAAGGAAATAAACTGAAATGAAAAAAACCCGAGTGAGATGATGGAAAGAGATCGAAGGAGAAGAAAAACAGTTGAATCGGGGTTTAATATTTGCAAAGGGAAAGAAGTAGGGAACAATTGTAATACCCCCACCCCACCCCATTAAAAAAAAAAAAGGAAATAAAAAAAGCATATCATTTGGTAATGCTGCTGTTGTCCGTAGAGCGTAGTAATACTCCGATTAAATTTGGGATGATATGAGAGAGAGAGACTATTAAAAATATAATGAAATCGGGGTGGGTAATATATTCGGGGTGGGTAATATATAAGGGTTTAATAAAAAAAATGTGATGAAAGCGTGAGGAGAATCACCCCTCCTTTCCTGTCCCTTCCCCCGTAAACTTGACAATGAATTGGGTGCACCTGGTTACCATTTACATCCACCCCATTGCTGCCTTTCGATTGGTTCTTCGGTCCACACCCACCAACTGCCCCCACCCCCCAATTTCTGCAGCTGTTCCCCCTCACCCTACTCCACCTCCGAGAAGAACAAACATATCTGTTTGTCTCTTTGACCCATTGTTTCCAAAGTCTCTCTTTTTCTTCTTTATTTCACTAACCGAGACTTGCTGCCACCTCCGCTTGCTTGACATAACCCCTGGTTCCCCGTCCCCCCAACAAACAACTAGTTTATTCTATCTTGCCCCAACACAAGGGTTTAAGGGTAGTCGCCAAGATGCAGGAAGGCAGATAAGCTCTGATACATACGGCATATCGTAGGGCCTTCAGATGCTGGTGAGTGACACTAAAAAAAGAGACAATTGTTTGAAATGAGAGTCATTTTCATAAATACTCACAATACAAACTAAGTCATTTTAATAAAGCCAACTAAATGCAGTTTAAGTTTCCAGGGAGTTCGTGCGAGTGCAGGAAAAGAGAGAGAGATAAAGGGGGAGATATATATATAAAGGGGAGAGAGATAAAGGGGAGAAAGAAAGAGCAGAGAGTGAGAAGGAGAGAGGAGAGAGTGAGAAGGAGAGAGGAGAGAGTGAGAAGGAGAGAGGAGAGAGTGAGAAGGAGAGAGGAGAGAGTGGGAAGGAGAGAGGAGAGAGTGAGAAGGAGAGAGGAGAGAGTGAGAAGGAGAGAGGAGAGAGTGAGAAGGAGAGAGGAGAGAGTGAGAAGGAAAGAGGAGAGAGTGAGAAGGAAAGAGGAGAGAGTGAGAAGGAAAGAGGAGAGAGTGAGAAGGAAAGAGGAGAGAGTGAGAAGGAAAGAGGGGAAAGAAGAGAGGGGAAAGAAGAGAGGGGAAAGAAGAGAGGGGAAAGAAGAGAGGGGAAAGAAGAGAGGGGAAAGAAGAGAGGGGAAAGAAGAGAGGGGAAAGAAGAGAGGGGAAAGAAGAGAGGGGAAAGAAGAGAGTGGGGACTACAACGATAATACCAAATCAAATTTGACTTTCCTTTTCAGAATGAATATCAATTATTCAAAGAGTTATTTTCGGGTGATAGAACTCGTTAAGGTTGTTATCACGATGTTTTGGCCAAACCATTCTACAACCTTCTTCAGGTGTATTATTCAGATGTGATAGTGATAATTCCGGATGACATCCTCTCCTTTCCTTGTCAGGCCTGGGTTTCCATACCTTGTCCCTAGTGAGTAGCGGAGGCCACATCGGGATGAACTCTACACTTATCTGACATAATCTAAATTATTTTAAAAGACGTTTTCTAATCGGAGATATATATATATGTCAACCCTTAGTGCCCAAATTGCTGGTCGCTGAATAGTGGGTTAGACACGAAATGTTGACATCCACCGGACATATACCCTTACAAATATAGTTTTTTTTTTTATATATAAATGGCTCTATTTACTTTGATTTTACTTTTAAGCATTACGATTAAATATCATCAATAACGGATAAAATCAGTTCTCTACCTTTGTTTATTGTATTCAAACAATTGAAAAAAAAACATGAACGATATACATATATATATATATATATATATATATGTAAAGAAAATAACCACCTGTATACCTTGTTACGATTCAAATTTGATGACTAACGTTCATGTCACACTTTTATTGTTGGTATATATTTTAAGATCCATTTGAAAAAAATCTTGACTGGTCTGGTTAGTCACTCAGAAGAAAATTTAAAAAACTCCCCTTGGGAGTTGGACACAATCACCTTTCAAAACAGCTTGAGTTGAGTTGATACCTGAACTTAATATTAGATTCCTTCATTTACTTAGAAAAAAAAATGAATTACCCAATTCAATAATTCTGGAATCTTTAGTGCTGATCCGTACATAAACCACGTCATTTTTAACGGTTATATGCTCTATATAATGTTATTCCATAAGTAACGCTTGCATAAGCTGGAACTTGTTCAAACAAATTTGAAGTGAAAGATAGTAAAGTTCCATACGTAATGGAAAATTCTTCCATTACCGACGGAAACATTTCTTGATAGAGTTATAAAAGATAAAAACTAAGTTGGACAGTGATGGAGTAGAAGTAAAGACAGTGGTCGATGGTAACAGACGATCATGATTGTTGTTCCATTTTTTGCCTACCGAAAGAATTAGCTGTTACATTATACATGTGACGAATCGAGTGAATGTAATCTTTGAAAGATTTGTTTCATAGATCCTACCGGGGACATTACAGATTAAATAATCAGATAATGAATAAACCTTTTGTGATGCATTTCAAAAGGAATTCATCGCATATTACAATAGATATTCCTCCTTATTTTTGACGGTCAGTATGTGCAAATCACTTATGTTGCGCAACTTTTATCCTGTATCAAAATCATATGCACGCTTTGAATGCGACGTAGTGAAT
Organism: Thysanoteuthis rhombus; assembly: GCA_963457665.1. Taxonomy (NCBI): domain Eukaryota; kingdom Metazoa; phylum Mollusca; class Cephalopoda; order Oegopsida; family Thysanoteuthidae; genus Thysanoteuthis; species Thysanoteuthis major. The sequence goes on from OY735243.1 coordinate 15,229,431, forward strand.
CAATATTTTTTTCAATGAAAACTCCGTAAGCTAGCTACAGATTTTGAAATCTATTGTGCACACTTTGTGTACTGGTTGCAAAACGTGTGCGCACCCGCATAGTTTACGGGGAACAATGGTTGCGATGTACCTATTCATAGTTTTGATATCTGCCATGTCATCATAAATGGATATCAATGAAGGTATACCTCGATTAGTGCGGTTACTTCGTTCCAAATTCTCCGTTCTCTTTCAAGTTTTTGTTATTCAATGTTTTGTTTTCAGCTTATACTTGGTTACGTTAAATTGTACAGCAATATATTAACCGTACTACATCAAAACATGCACTAATCAGAAAGATGAAGGGTTTTGAAATACAGAAGTCGCTTGATATATCCACGGATAATGTTATCAAATGTTTGTTAAAAACACAGTCGGACCCAAAAGATTTTATTTGAAGAGACAGCAAGAAGCAGTGTCCACTATATCTTTCGCTTAATGTGATCGACCGATTATTTTTATCTGGAGGACTGTTCTAAAGTGATCGCAAATTGCGTACTCTGTATGCCTATACCGTAAAGAAATGTAGAAATGAGTACCCTTACGCTAACCACGGCTACAGCTGTCCCAACCCAGACTTCACGTATCACAAGATTCTCCTTGTCTCAGAAATCTCTGAAGTTTATGAAATGCATCTGAAAATAGATTCAGGGGCGAAAAGTACCAGAAGTGGCGTCACTCACTTCACTATATGCTATTTTATCCATAACTGTGCGGAGTGGGTCCGACTCGTGCCTTTTCCAAGAGCATTAGTATGTCGGAGTTTGAACTCGGCTCGTCCAGTCCATTTTCCGCGGTCTCAATCGATGGACGACTGGTACTTACAACAAGGAAAAAGGCAACGCTAAAACTGATCCATTTCTCTTGATTTGATGTGTACCCGTGGGCCTGGTGGTGTCGTACATATTTTACTTTAAAAACATTCCTCTATGTTCATATTGGCCGTGTGTTGCAGAGACTTGGTATTATTCGAGAAGTAAATAGAAATTAGATTATTATTATCGGGGAAACAAACGCAAACCCAACAACATATATATATATATATATATATTTGAGAAATGTTAATTTTACGCTTGTATGCAGTCGTTTTGGGACCTCCTAAAACCGTTTCAGGCACTGAGTAGAGTCAAATGCTGGAAAAATATGGTCCAACCGTTAATCGACCATTGTAAAAAATAATGTAATAGATCAAAGAAAACTACTATTTTTCTTTGATTTGGTTAATTGTAGATATTCAAAACTTCAATTTCTCTTCAGGGGCTTAACCCCTTTTAGATCACTTTCGTGAATTGAGTTATCTCACTTAACAGATCAATCTTTTACCTGAAGTTTCATTTTGGAGCATATTCTTTGTTGTATGAATTAAAATCATGTGATACATATAGAAATATGTAGGTATGTTTTTTTTCTTTTACTCGTTACTTTTCTTTGAAAAACAAAACTCACTCCCTTTGATAAAGAGGAAATAACTCGTGCATCAAAAGGTAAATACTGTATGCAGTCTATAAAAAGTCTTCAAAGATACAGAGTAAGCATGTATATATAATTGTTTATTTAGTTAACTCAATGTTCTGAAAAGAATCAAATATTTGATAATGCGTATATGCAAGGGGCTACCTAAAAGTTCTTGGAATCTGAACAATATATATATATATATATATATATATATATATATATATATATATATAGTGTGTGTATTCATATTAGCATGACGCAAATATATCTGTAAATATCTATACAAGTACGATTCATATATACCTGTGAATATAATTTGATATATATATAAATATATATATATATATACATATATGTGTATGTGTATCGATACAAGTTTAATGATACATATTTCACAGTTTTGCCCGAATTCGTGGTGGGGTAGTTGCCTCCCCCCTTGACTCCCTGACTCGTCCGACCATGGATATTTGTATCTATGTGAATATTAAGCATGAATGATCTAGTGATAGCTATACGTAAAGCGAAATATATCGAAATAATATTAACGATGACAATGTAGGCATCTTTATAAAGATATTTCTCCACAATCGTCCAAAATAAGAAGCAGTTTTCTTTTTTTTACATATTTTCTGTAAAGAAATGAGCCTTACATGATTAAATCAACATTTCAGTTGATTGTCTCCAGAAGGAGCAGTAAACTTCAAACAGTTGTCACAATTAATACATTTTCGAGTGAACGCCTGTGTATATAGCATCAGCAGACAACGAAGAGGAAAAAGCCAAAAATTTTCAAAATCAGCAGCTGATCTTTGTCCAGCCAATGAGTAATAAGAAATTGTGACGTCATCATGCAGTAGGCGGAGCCAGAAAAGTTGAAAGCTTTTTCAACTTGTCAGCTGCTCAAAGATGTTCAGACATAGAGACCAGTTAAAGACCAGAATATGGACAGACCAGTGATCACAAAGCATACATCTCAGTAAATAAGATTCAGCAAGCAAGGCAAGATTTTTGATAGAGGAAATCTCAGTTGATCTGATTTTAGGTTCTAGTGTTCAAAGATGAACAAGAGAGACAAAGAAAACCTCACCTGTACAGAGAGCAGTAATTAAAATGGGTTTGGGAAACTACATATACGGTGAGGCTGGGTTTAAAGGAATTAGGTTTACGTTGGTTTGAGAATTGGGGACTAGGAATACCGTAATGTGTCCATCAGTGGATATTGAACGTGCCAAAAATTGAGAAGTACGTGCTACCCAGTGTTGCCAAATCAAACATTTATTTTGAGCTGAATAGACATCGAAAAAAATAAATAACGCGCTATAACAAAACAAAAACGCTCAGCATTTTTAATAGCTAAATATGGCTAGAAAAAAAGCTTCTAACGATTATAATTAAGAGAAATACATTTTTTAAAAAGTGGCTAAAAATAGCGCTAAATGTTGAATTTTTGCAGTGCTAGAACGAGAAATTAGCTAAATTTTGCGCGAAAAGCGCTATATTGGCAACAATGGACTCGTACCCCAGCGTACTCCCCCACCCCTATTTTCACCACTGACAGTGAGGAGAGGTAAAATGATAAGAGGTTAAAATGGAGAAACCGCGTAGCCAAGTTGAGACATCTGCTTGGAGGAGGGGAAAAGAAGAGTGAGAGGTTGAGAGTAAGGAGGAGGGAGAGTAAGGATGGATATGGAAGGGGTTGGGAATTAGATAAGACGGCATTATTGAGTACCAGATGATAAAATAAAATTCAAGATTTGTATTTTGATAATTTCATATTCATGAAGAAATTTCACCAAAGCGTTATTTTATAACGCACGTACACTCTTTCCCTAAAAACATTTTTTGTAAAGAAATAAAGTTCAAGTGTGTGATAAAATTGTGTGTATGTGAAATGTATTCATAGATATGAAATTGTCAAAATACAACTATGCGTATAACACTCAGGATCTTATAAAATCATCGGTTGAGAAGACCATTGACCAAAAACTAAACGGAGAAGAGGAAACAATGGAGCGCTTGAAAAAGTGTTTGGGCTATGAAACATCCAGAGTGATGTGCAAAAGATTCTAGGGCTGGACGTAGGGGTGGGGTCGGTAAGCACAATGAGAAAATGGGGGGGGGGAGAACAAGGAGAATGAGACGTAAAATGAGGGAAGAGAGAGAGAGAGAGATCCTTGAGACAAGGTAAACAGAGAGACAGAGAGAGATACGAAGACAGTGATACATATGAGACATAAAGGGAGGGAGAGAGAGAGAGACCCTTGAGACAAGGTAAAGAGAGAGAGACATACATACCAGAGATACGAAGACAGTGATACATATGAGACATAAAGGGAGAGAGAGAGAGAGAGATGCATACACACATACAAGAGATAAGAACAAGAGGAGGGTACAACGATCGAAACGTGACAATATAACAATCAAAATGGACAGGCTCTCAAGGATAGTGGGTGCGAGTTCAAATCTCACCGGAAGTTTATGCATTATTTCTGATCCACGCTGCTTATTTAATGGTCATGGTATAATGATACGAGAGTTCCCATAAAAAAAAAAAAAACAATATAAATAGGATAAAAGAAGTAGTAAAAATTTGATAATTACTTAATGAACTTCAGGTAATCAAATTCAATCATAGCAATAAATCAACGTCCTTTCTATAGTTCAGTATAAACAGAAGGTAATGTTCTGTTTTTGTTTTTTTCTACTAGTTTGATTATGGATGGGATTTATTTTATTTTGGAATTCGTTTGATCTTTTTTTGTTTAAATATGTTTGGTGGGGGTAAGGAGTGGGGGTATTTCTATTTGGCCTTTATTTGTCTTTAGTACAACTGGCTTTCTTTCAGCTTCAACCTAATAGGGAGATAACACGCTCATTTACCCATAGTTCTGATGCATAATTTTTGTGTAGGAATGAGTTTACAATGCATCTAAAACGATGTCAAGCAGAAGGTGTAATATTTCAAATACATTAATATTTGATCACAACTGTTCCATTGTTTTGATTTTATTTCTAGCTTCGTTTTTAATGTGTTTGTTTCTGTTATTGCTTGTTCCATTGTAAAATTTGATCAAACTAAATTTACATGGCTTCAAATGCAAATTTCTGAAAAGATTGCATCAAAAGATTATCATAATTGAAAAGAAGGTATTTTTATGCCAGTCAATAATTGACATTTTGATCAATGCTGATCACGCATTATTAATAATGTAATTAGGTAGTAAGAGTCATATAACCTCATTAAAAACTGTCTTTATGTGTTTCATCTTTGAAATTAAAAAAAATATTTAGGAGTACACACTTAATATCCTTTGTTCTAGTATTCTTTATGATAGCAAAACTCGAAGTTTTATAGAAGTGAATAAAAAGTTTCAAAAAGTTATTGCTAGAGAAGTGGAGAGTTTCTTTATTTCTTTTTAAAAAAATTATCATTTACTGTTCAAGCAAATCGACAATCGATTTATTTCGCTAGTTACTGTGACCAAAAAGATGTCAACTTTCACACGAATAATATTTAAAGAAAAACGCTGTTTAACTCTTTCAAGATAAACCTACTTATTGCCTTTATTGAAATGTCAGTAGACTTCTAAAAGAGATAGCCGGGACATATATACCTCAGCGGTCATAGAAACGTGCGGATATATATGTTTCGAACAACATGAAGTTCCCAAATTCATTTTCAGTGGCTTCAATTTTCATGAAAGTAGTCAAATCCAGTAATTTTTGGGGATAGTAATTACATGATTAAAGTTGAATGGTTAATACTTTGGATTGTAAGAATGTTACATATGGGAGTCTTTTCCTGATTTTGACTTGTTCGTGGTTAAACAAAATGAAATTGCATTCGGAGATTTAAGCAAATCTTTTCCCCGTATTTAGTATCTATAAAGCTTTAATTTTTGTCTACGTCATCAAGTCTTGATTTGACTTGGCTTCGCTTCGCTTTGTGGACGTGGATTTTCAAAGGGACTCCATGCCTATCGTAGAACCGCTAAATATTGCCTATGCAATAAAAATATTTCATGGCTGATAATTGCCCGAATATCATCTGATACTGAATAGTAAGAGCTTTTAAATCCCTGCTAAATTTTAAAAGAAGTAATACTAGTGTGAATTTGTCTGAATAATTCTGATAAAACGAATATTACTTATTGGAAATTTCGCAGAATATGTTCTTGGAATGTCAAATATAAATCACAAGCCAACTACAGATTATGAAGTCGTGAGAGCTGAGAGAGAAGAGTATAATAACAATTAGAATATCTTGTTAGCTCAATAGATTTATTGACAGGTACTTATACACAAAATCTGTCCAGAGAGAAACCCACCTACCATTACCTCATATTTACAAACAAGGCAAACACTTTCATGTTGATGTTGTCTCAGATGTTTTACAAAACAGAAACAAAAAGAGAGAAAAAAAATGTCTTTTGACCTGTAGTCTCTTAGTCATGTACAAGATAAGACAACAATGAGATCTGAGATAGTTTTTTTTCTTTTCCCATAATAAGGTTGAAGGAGTGGTCCAGGTGTAATCAGGTGTTGGGGTAGGTGACTGGTTAGGTAAGACGAAGGGTCAGGGTAGGTGAAGTTTAGTGCCACAAGTAAACATCAAAACACTCACAAACCTAAAAGTAATCTCTCCCTAGAATCTTCAATGCAAAAGAGAGGAAGAGAGATGGACAGATGACATGTAAAGTGTTTGAAATACAATATGTCTTTGAAATAGATTTAATTCATAAGAAACAAGAGGGTGTCAAGCAGCTGAGTCACCACCCCTGAGTATGTACTTGTTTGAATGTGTACCTGTTAGGGGTGAGGAAAAAAAGCCTTCCAAAATGGAACCAGGAAAATATTTTGAATTTCTGATTGCTGCCATTTTATTAGGGATTACTTTGTATTGTATGGGTGTGCACATGCGTGCATGTATGTGTACGTGAGTGTATGGGTAAGTTGGATCGAGGAATAAAATCAATTTCTGTCTAGTCATTTGTACAGGTATGCCCCTCTTTGTTTAGAAAGCTTTACAGCTTAGAACATACATACATATATATATATATATATATATATATATATATATATATATATAAGTATGAAATACAAATCGGGAATACAACGTAATACAACATGATATAATACAATATCTGAGAGATGGGTTTATTTCATAAAGTGCTCGATACATTCAACACATAACATTGAATTGAGTTTGGATGTTAAATTGACCTTAAGCGGCCTCAGAGGTCGGCAAAGTCGATTCAAGGGTCAAGTTACCCCATACTCAAATTTGCATCCCCAAGAGTATGGCCGTTTAGGAGTTTATAAGACATATGCATGCAAGATAAACCTTCGTCAGTTTTATAGTATCATATATAAGAAGGAAAGGCATTTTCAATTTATGTCTGAAGCACCGAACTGGCCCTGCTCAACAAAGCATTTTCCAAATAAATCTCTTCATACCTACCAATATTGTTAAACATTAAACTGATGGTGGTATATATGACAATCTTACTCCAGCAACTGAAAGCGTGAAATAATCTTTGGAATGAAACAAATAGAGAGAAAATATATTTTTATTGTATCAAATGACATTAGCCTACACAGAAAAAGGTTTACCTATGTATAAGTGTTAGCCCCTATAATTATACATAGTGTCTATTTTGTAACTATCTTACATAAGTAATTGAAGCACACAAGTATGAATCTTTATATTCTGTGATTTCAAAAAAGAAATAGGTATCAAAACCTGTCTATATGAGATGTCCATTGAATGAAAAGGAATTGCCATCGATTGCGAATAAGACGAATATCTTCTCTGTCTGATGAACTCGCTACAGCCTCTAAATAACCCTTGTCACTTGAAACTAAACGACATCATTCAAATACTAAATTGGTACTTTCTTTCTAGTTATGATACTTACCTTTGCATCCCATTACTTATCTTCCATATCTTCTTCGTCAGAATCGTTTGGTTCTTCTCCCTACCCAACCCACCCAGTCAACATCTTGCCTGAAAGCTGTCACCGTAGCTGTGTTTATGATCTGATCATATCTATCACATTTAGTTCAGGAAGAGACGTATACCCACAAGTGAATCTGCTGTGCGATAGCTGGCTCATATTGATGAGCTACAACAGTGGTTCCCCAACTTGTAGGATTTTACGGTGCCCTTAATGTTTAGGAATTTTTTTTCGCGGCACCCAAAGACAAGAAAATAGTAAACAATTATTCATGTGCATCTGACTTGAATCGCATCATCGTTTTCACAATGTTTATCAAAATTTTCCCATGCGCCCAAAGAGAAAAACTACAACTTTCGACAAATACTCAATCTAAATACATTTTTTGATTATTGTAATTAACTGATTCATTATCATTATTATTAATAAATATTGAATATCCCACGGCTCCCCATGGTGCCGCAGTGCACATTTTTGGAATCACTGAGCACCAGATTTTTGTGATTTTCTCCACTGTCTTTTTCCAATTAGAATTTTCCCATTCCTTCGTAACTATAGGTTAAATAAGCTCAAGTATCATTTGATGGAATTTATCAAATTATTTTTAGGAAGAGATTTTTGTTAAAGTCCTCCTAAATCCTGTGGGTAAAGACGTCTTACACTTTTTTTATTCATCCCCATATACTTGCAAATCTAAATACATATAGACACACACACACACACACACATATATATATATATATATATAACTTTCACGCTTAAGCTACAACTATTTGGCTTTTAGACTTGCAAAACATCAACTTGTAGTAAAGCCTATGTGAGATTGACATTGCAGATCATTCAAGGTCACCAGGTGTCATTTCTATTCAAAATCCAGTTCTAAACATGGGAAACAAATATCTTTATGAAAGAATTTTCGACAATCATTTTCAAGAATGGCAAAATAATTTTTTATACAGCTTTTAAAGTTTTCTTTCGTCACAAATCGCTCTTTTGTCAATAACTCAGTAGCCATAGGCTACTCAACTACTGAAAGTATAAGTACAACATACAACCATGGTCCGGGTATGTTTGTGTCTCGCCCCCAACTTTTTCCATAATAAAATAGATAAGGTCACTGGAAGAGGAGGGAGTGATGCATGACTCTGTGTGTGTGTGTGTGTGTGTGTGTGTGTATGTGTGTGTGTGTTACCACAGGATATTACTTAGTCAAGTTGGAATAAAAAAAACAAACAAAAAAACAAAAAAAAAACTAGAAAATTACGATGAAGGCGAATAGTCGTCAAAAATCAATTATGGTGGTTCAAAAAAATTCATCTGAAAATAATTACTTCCAGTGTATCATGAAAACTATCTGATTTAACAGAGTAGCCAAGATATGTTTTCCCCGAGCAACGCCGGGTATCCCTGCTGGTAAATATATGTTCAAAAGCGAACACTAAAAGGTCTGATTTGGTTGCTAGGTATATGGTCATCTCATCTCGAAGATAAATTCTCCCACTCCTAAAGAAGTGCTTTCTCTAAAAGAGGTGTTCAGTACTGTGCCGGTAAACGATACATACATAATAAACAATTCAAAGTAAACACCTGTATGCTATCATCACCTGTTGACAGCTTAGTTATACTTAAAAGATTAATGGTCTATTTCAACGTAGGGAGCAATATACAAACATAAAGATTAAAGAATGATGCAAGCATAGTGTCTCTCTCTCTCTCTCTCTCTCTCTCTCTCACACACACATACAAATCTAATGTGCATGCGTGTGCGTACACAGACGTAAGGATGAATGCAAGTAAGTACAATATATACTCATACAAAAGCAAATAAATGAATAGGTTTTAAAAAATACATATGTACTAAAAAATTCACAACAAGAATGAATATAAAAAAGTAAGAAAGTTTTCTTATTTCTCAATTTTGCTCTCCTTCTTTTCTTTTGAAATCGTGTCTCAAGCCGACTTTTATTCACACACACACACACACACAATGTCTCATAAACACTCACAAAACAAACAAAAACAAAGGAGAATGCAAATGCACTGGAAAAAGGCTTACTCACTTTTAGGTGTTTTACATTAGTTTAACGTCAAGTACAACACCACACGTACACAAACAATAACATTCATATCGAGAGTGTGCAAAACGCGTACCTTTCACACACACACACACACACACACAGAAGAAGAAAAAAAAGCTTAACATTTTATCAACCGAAGTATACACTCTAAACTCGATAAACTTATCCTATACAATAAATACATATACACCCAATCCCCTGGCTTGAATTTTCTCCCCATTGTTAAAGGATCCTGCCACCCGGTTAGCACTGTTTACCTTCTACTGGGTAGCTTTTTGTTTCGGAACTGCCAAATGTCATATGTGGCATCCATATTTATTTGAAAAATTGAGCATGCTCGACGTTTTTACATAACACATACTATGTATGCATGAAGACACACGTGTGTGCCAGGTTTACATATGAGCAAGTGCATTCTAGTTTCTCAAGCTGAGTTTTTATTAAAAGGTATGGAAATGAGTACAAAAGTTAATTTATATGTTTATGCTTTTGATATAAGTTTTGTTTTATTTAATTAAGCACGTTTTTAAGCAATAAAACATGATTAAATGCCCTGATAGGGTTATACCTCTAGGGTACAGGTGAACCTTGATACCCGATACCAGACTTTATCCTAGTAAAATTGTAATGTTTTGTAATATAGTAGGTGGCATTAGGCCCGACTGCGACCTCCTGCAAATATTTTGAAGGGCTATTTTTTAGATTTTCACCGTTCCTCGAATATATAGCGTATCAAGAGTTCCTGCACCCCTCCCCTCTCAGTTGAGGGGCCTGCGACGCCACTGGAATTACTCAAAAGCTGTATTCTAATACTTCAGAATAATTTTGAACATTATCTATTCGGTGGAACTTTAGTTATAATTAGTAAGAATTCTATAAGGCGATGCAAAGCTGTTTACGCCCTCCCCTTACCCTATGTACACACCCTCTTCCTTTAACTATCCTTTTTTTCAACTGTTATAACCCTTTTAGCATACTACAAACGATAGAATCAACGTGTTTTATCAATGTGCATCCTCCCGATAGTCACTTATGGAACTGAAACATGGAACCTAACCAAGAGACAGACCTGTAAATTGAGAACCATGCAACGTGCACCTGAAAGAATTATGCAGGGCCTCACATGGAGAGACCACAAGACGGCACAGTACATCTGAGAAAAGACAAGAGTTAGGGACATCATAGAATCCATTAAAAATCTCAAATAGTGGTGGGCTGGCTATGTTGCAAGAATGGCGGACAACCGATGGACATCACGACTCACGACATGGATCCCCCGAGATCACATGCGCAACCGAGGCCGGCAGAATATTAGATGGGGAGACGAGCTAGACAAGTTCAGGAAGTACTGGCTCCGTGACGCCCATGATAGAGAAGTGTGGCGAATCCTGGGGAAGGTCTATGTCCAACAGCGGACATTAAAAGACTGATGATGATGATGATGATGATACTGCATCGGCTTGGGAGTTTAACTGTCGGGTCCCTTTCAACTCTCTCGTGCTCCTTGGGTCTCAGGGTCCAGCACAATGTACCGTTTGCAGTCCCGACTCTCAGAGACTCTTGGTAATGTCTATTATTGAAAAAACGAAAAAACAAAAAAAAAACAAAAAAATTATTAATTCTTACCGTCTTCTGTTTTCACGGTGCTTTTCCCATCACTTTCGCCATTACCAGGAGGATACATGACAGAGTCTGAGTTGTAGAGAAGCATTTCTTCACGTGCTTGTATATCCTTAATGCTTTTGAATAACACCTGAAACATAAGAAAAATATCCAAGTATACTCTCAAGATCTGGATGTCGTTTCGTCCATTTTTTTTTTTTTGGCATCCGCCTATAAAAACGATATAAATACAGACCAACATTTGTAAGAATTTGAAGTTTTCAGAGATTTCTTTTTTTCTTTTTTAAAAAATCTTTTAGAATTTCAAGAATAATTTTTCAAAATAAACACCAAGATAAACTGAAACCAAATATTTCCATAACTTAATAATTGTTACACTTTTAAAAGTTTAATTCCTTTTCATACAAGCAAAGTGAAATAAGGCTTCTAAACGTAGAATGTAATCCCAACGTATGCATAGTCATCCTATGTATATATATATCATTGTCTCTATAACTATCATAGGCATCCTATACATACGATGATGATAGGACCATACTGAAAAAATCCCTGGCGATGTGCAAAAGCCCCTAAGCTCCCTCTCTCATATACATTGAAATGATTTTTTGAATGATTTTCAAATTCCCTAAAATCGCCCAGCTTCCAAGGGACTGTCCAGTGTGACCATGTGATAAGGCAACCTAGAATGGTGGATCACCAAGTCCCAATTTTTATCTATCAAGCTCAGCACAGTCAGGCAAAAAACCACGAGTACATGCTCCTGTTATTAGAACTCACTACGGCATTAATTGTCTATGGGGATAGCGTGCCTATCACTATATCGTTGTGAGACACCCTGTATGTGTATAATATATAGGTATTTACAAAGCTTGGTTTAGTAAGATACAAAACCACAACTATACGGGCCCCCCAGTGAGAGGTGTGTTCTCTACAGCAGTAGCAATAATATGGTAAAACAGATAGTGAACATTCAAGAACACACAAAGGCAGACTGGAGAAGAGGGTGGGTAGCGTAAGGGTGGGTAGCGAGGAAAAGATAACCAAAAATCACCGACCCTTAGAGTTACAATGAGACTTGTCAAACTGAAGTAGCCAGGAGAAACGTTGCTAAACAACATTTGAAAATGAGAGTGGTAAATGACTGACATAGGTGTTAGTTTGTTGCAAGACGTCTGGGTACAAGAACTGCCAAGCGACCATCTGTGCTCTTGGTAGTATGAAGAGCCACCTTTCATTTTCACTACAAGGATAATACATAGCATTTCTTCACCTTTATCAACGAAATTGGAGAGGTATACGTATTCACAAGTGCCTGTTTATCTGCCTTTCCACCCGTTCGTCCGCTCGGTATCTCTAAAAGAAATTTTGTGGACGGGTGGGCAATGCGTTGAAATGAATTTGGGGGCGGATCCAGGAATTTTCTTTTTCGATTGCAGATTTTTTTGGAAATTATTATTCTGTACAAAAAGTTGTTAGAACGAACATTTAACTCTTCTTGAATATCACTGGTACTAACTCAGTATTAGTATATATATATTGCAAGAATTGCGTTCTCTCCCCTGTTTATCCTGTTCGTAGTTAGTACACACTGCTAGCGGAGGTTTGAACTGTCTGAGTGCTCTCTTGCTTTTTCTATTTAATGTTGCAATTATTACTGTATTTGATGCACCATAAGACTCGGGGCATTTAAGACCACTCCCATTTCTGGAGGAATATTATGAAGAAATCGTTTAGTGCATTTCCGGTATGCAGTTAATGGTATTGAAATGTCTAAGATTTTGTTTCAAAATCCTGTCAAGGTTAACGATGGGTGTAACAGTCAATTGCTGCAGCTGCCTGGAAAAGTACTTGTGAGAGAGCAATTCTCCCCAAGTACTCACTCACCTCCTCTGTCAACCCTCATGGTATTCCAGTGAAAGAAGCTGTCTGGTGATTGGATAGAACACAAAGGGAAGTAGTTTCGTGCCTTCCTAAGAGTATTAATGTTCATGCCTTTCTTTTTGCTGGAATTTGAACACTATAGATCTTTTTCCAAATCTCCACTTCCTACTCACCTTCAGAACAGAATTTTTTCAAGCTACCAACGAATCTATTAATGGTTGTATTGGTAATAAAAACAAACCTTTAATACCACTCAATTTTTCCTAAGACTGAAGCTTTAATGACTTTTTGGTCAGATAGTAAAAGAAATAAACAAAGAAAAACAACACAGCTCAGTAATCTTATATAATAGTTAATTTCACTTGTTTGTTCGTTCTGTCACGCTGAAGCAAACATAAAAGATTAAAAGGGACAATGATATATACAGCAGCGAAGTTAGGTAATGTACACAAGCTGAAGCTATGTTAAGATTGCTAGCAGAGAGGGGACAATGGTATATACAGTCGCTAGTCAGAAAAGTACAAAAAAACAAGGAGTCTTCTTTAAAAAGATTTGGTTTTAAAATTACAGGCTGTATTCGATTCCAAATGTGCAAAAGTAGTTTCATTGAAAGTTTGCAGATCTTGTGAGTTATCGATTTCAGAATGAACTGCCACTAATCATTTGCCATATTTACGGCAATTTTTACAAAATTAATTATTTGAATCTTGAGAAAAATGATAACAGAAGTTAAAAAAAAATTACATTTATAAAGTCATGTACAATAGATCTAAAATTTGAATATATATATATATTATATATATATGTTTGTTTATATATATATATATGTATATATATATAAACTATTTGTGTGCAAGAATGGCTTGCTTCAAGGATAATTTTTTTAAGGGTTTTCCGCAGCATTAAGATCATAGATGATGGTGCCTGTGTGTGAAATAACCCACTAGTCTGCATGATAGAGTTTTAGGGTTAAGTGTAGCTTGCATGGGGCTGGTCCCACCCTTTGAACCAAGGGTTTGTATCACATGGTCCATTGAGGTGGTGTGAATAAGAGCATAGCCCCAAGGTCGTAAGTTTGACAGGATTGTTCTTCTCCTGGCAAATGCCTGTGCTAGATATGGGGGTGGGGAGTCTGCCATTCTATATATTTATATATATATATAAATATGGACATTATGGATAAGAAAGATGGAACATTCATGGAACACGTGCTACTTGTTTTTCTCTCTAATCTTAAGTAGATATATATATATATATATATATATATATATATATATATATATATATATATATATATATATATATATATACGTGTGTGCGGAGGAAAAGAAATGATGGTTTTTCCAAACACTTAAAACTGATTCAATCTGAACATGGTGATAGAAGTGAAAGGTCAGCATTGAAATCTAAGTAGCATGGGTTTATATTATAATGTCAGTTTGTTTAACAACAGTAGGGCAGTCCTCTTGTCCACCGCTATGGTCCCAGGTGCAGGTATGCCCTCTGCATCCAACAGATTTATACCTCTGAATTGACAGGGACCGATTACTGGATAAAGAATAAAGATCTGTACAAAAAAAATTTTTAAAAATACAGACATAAATCCATGCCAAAACTTTTCTTGGTTTCAAAACACAAAGAATCAAGTTTGGAAATATACAAATATTGGCTTATTCCACCAATGCACAGACACACTCCAATGCAACAGATGCACACACACACACACACACACACATTCATAACATCCTCAGAGACATATGAACACACATACTCAACTTCCAATACAACACACATATTCATACAAAATCTGTTATAAATGCAAAATGCAGATGTGTTATCTAACAAGATATATATTAATATACAAAAAATGTGGGCATGCAAACAAAGACCGATTCTAAGAGGTCTTTGGGTCAAAGAGAAATAAGCACCTTTAATTCCTCTTAACCTTAAAAATATCTAATTCTTATTTTAATCTTCACTTCAGGGATCATTGCCCAACAAAAGGTGGGGGTAGTAACTAATTCATTGATCACCACTTTTTTCAAATTTTAATTGATCACCTCAAAAACGGCATGCTGCCACCAAAAGAAGTTGGTTTTGTGACAGTTTCTATTGCGTGACCAACCAGACCTGTTTAATTCTCATTTTTCTCTTTCAGGTCACTTCTGCTGTTGAGTAGGCAAGACAAAGTGTTAACATTGTAACCATATATGTTAGCTGTAGCTAAAGGGTTAACCATTCAAGCTCAGGACAGTGAGAGATTTATGACTAGTAGTAACACTAATTATGTCAGATAAACATAACATTACTGAATATTTTTTCTATAAAGACATTTTGATGCTTAGTACAGTAGTTCACCTTGATAATACAGGTATTCGGGTTCAGGAAAGATAACTGCGTTATAACTGAACTACGGATTATCAAAAGTATATGCGTATACATATACACACACATATATATATATATATATATTTACACGCACACTATATATATATATATATATATATATGTATATTTACACGCACACTATATATATATATTTACGCACACTATATATATATATGTGTATATTTACACATATTTACACGCACACTATATATATATATATATATATATATATATATATATATATATATATATATATATATTTACACGCACACTATATACATATATATATATTTAGACGCACACTATATATATATATATATATATATATTTAGATGCACACTATATATATATATATTTAGACGCACACTATATATATATATATATATATATTTAGACGCACACTATATATATATATATATATTTAGACGCACACTATATATATATATATATATTTAGACGCACACTATATATATATATATATATTTAGACGCACACTATATATATATATATATATATTTAGACGCACACTATATATATATATATATTTAGACGCACACTATATATATATATATATTTAGACGCACACTATATATATATATATATATTTAGACGCACACTATATATATATATATATATATTTAGACGCACACTATATATATATATATATATTTAGACGCACACTATATATATATATATATATATTTAGACGCACACTATATATATATATATATATTTAGACGCACACTATATATATATATATATTTAGACGCACACTATATATATATATATATATATATAGACGCACACTATATATATATATATATAGACGCACACTATATATATATATATATAGACGCACACTATATATATATATATATAGACGCACACTATATATATATATATATAGACGCACACTATATATATATATATATATATATATATATAGACGCACACTATATATATATATATATATATAGACGCACACTATATATATATATATATATATAGACGCACACTATATATATATATATATATATAGACGCACACTATATATATATATATATATATAGACGCACACTATATATATATATATATATAGACGCACACTATATATATATATATATATAGACGCACACTATATATATATATATATATAGACGCACACTATATATATATATATATATAGACGCACACTATATATATATATATATATAGACGCACACTATATATATATATATATATAGACGCACACTATATATATATATATATATAGACGCACACTATATATATATATATATATAGACGCACACTATATATATATATATATAGACGCACACTATATATATATATATATATAGACGCACACTATATATATATATATATATAGACGCACACTATATATATATATATATATAGACGCACACTATATATATATATATATATAGACGCACACTATATATATATATATATATAGACGCACACTATATATATATATGTATGTATATTTACACAAATATATATATTACTTATGCATATATATATATATATATATCTTCCAGTTTTCAGGAAGAGAAGTGCCAAAAAATAGAAATGCAAATCATGATAAGGTACAAAATAGAATAAACAACTGGAAATAAACAATAAAAAGAGGGAGCAAAAAAAAAAAAAAAAAAAAAGAAGCCCCCCCCCTTTCCAACAATGGTTGCAATACGATTAATAAAAACACAGGAAATTGAGAAATAAAAAGGTGCTTGAGTAGCTACTGAGTCACATGACTGACCGCAAAGAGCGATGATGAATACAAGAGAGAAGAAAGGTAGAAGGGAGAGGAGCATTGAAGAAGAATAAGAGGAGTGTGTCAACGCCGCTGTTGTTGTTGTTGTTGTTGTCATCACCCCCCCATCATCATAATCATAATCATCATCATCGTCATCACATCCACAAACAAAGCCCTGTCCCTGGTGTTTCACACATTCTGCTTTAAACAATCACTAATGCTCACACTTCAGTGTTTTGTAACAAAGTGATGATGAGAATGACTTCTCATCTTCAGTTGTTAAACTCCTAGCAAGAGCAACAATAACATTGGTGGCTTTGCTGTCCTCTTTCTTCAAACACAGTCATCACTACCCTGCCGCTGCCCCACCCTGATCCCCTCCCCCCTCTTGCTGCCATTGCTACAGCCTTTATTACATGGTGCAAAAACCTGCAGGAACTCACTAGTGGAAGCATTTTATGGACTAATTTCATAGCCAAGCCTATTGAAGCAGAGCACCCAACCCCTCTTAATGCCCTACCCAGCCTTACCCCCAACACTGCATGTGACTGACATTCATTATACAGTCTGCCATTTCTCAGTATGGATGTTCAGGTTACCTCAAGATCTTTTTTCCATGAAAACAATTTTTTTTCTGTTCTGAGAGAAAAAAAATAAACTTCAATATTTTGGACAATGTTGCAAAATCTCAAAAGAAAAAAAAAGTTAATAAAATGATAATTTAAATCTTACAGTTTATTTAGCTGATTGCAGTTGTAGATAGTCTAAAAATATATTTGGAAGTGTGTGCACATACATAAATTCATATATATGTAAATACATATATATGCTAACACATAAATAAAAATACTAAAACAGAAAGAGATTAAGATATATATGAGATAGAGATAGATAGAGATACAGAGATAGATATAGATAGAGATTGATAGATAGAGATAGATATAGATAGAGATTGATAGATAGAGATAGATATAGATAGAGATTGATAGATAGAGATAGATATAGATAGAGATTGATAGATAGAGATAGATATAGATAGAGATTGATAGATAGAGATAGATATAGATAGAGATTGATAGATAGAGATAGATAGATATAGATAGAGATTGATAGATAGAGATAGATATAGATAGAGATTGATAGATAGAGATAGATATAGATAGAGATACAGATAGATAGATAGATAGAGATAGATATAGATAGAGATACAGAGATAGATAGATAGATAGAGAGAGATAGATATAGAGATAGATAGATAGATAGATGGATAGAGAGAGATAGATATAGAGATAGATAGATAGATAGATGGATAGAGAGAGATAGATATAGAGATAGATAGATAGATAGATGGATAGAGAGAGATAGATATAGAGATAGATAGATAGATAGAGATAGATAGATAGATAGATAGAGATAGATAGATAGATAGAGATAGATAGATAGATAGATAGAGATAGATAGATAGATAGATAGAGATAGATAGATAGATAGATAGAGATACAGAGATAGATAGATAGAGATACAGAGATAGATAGATAGAGATACAGAGATAGATAGATAGAGATACAGAGATAGATAGATAGAGATACAGAGATAGATAGATAGAGATACAGAGATAGATAGATAGAGATACAGAGATAGATAGATAGAGATACAGTGATAGATAGATAGAGATACAGTGATAGATAGATAGAGATACAGTGATAGATAGATAGATAGATACAGTGATAGATAGATAGATAGATAGATACAGTGATAGATAGATAGATAGATACAGTGATAGATAGATAGATAGATAGATAGAGATACAGATAGATAGATAGAGATACAGATAGATAGATAGAGATACAGATAGATAGATAGATAGAGATACAGATAGATAGATAGATAGAGATACAGATAGATAGATAGAGATAGAGATACAGATAGATAGATAGAGATACAGATAGATAGATAGAGATACAGATAGATAGATAGAGATACAGATAGATAGATAGAGATACAGATAGATAGATAGAGATACAGATAGATAGAGATAGAGATACAGATAGATAGAGATAGAGATACAGATAGATAGAGATAGAGATACAGATAGATAGAGATAGAGATACAGATAGATAGATATACAGAGATACAGATAGATATACAGAGATACAGATAGATATACAGATAGATAGATAGATAGATAGATAGATAGAGATACAGATAGATAGATAGATAGATAGATAGATAGAGATACAGATAGATAGATACAGTGAGAGAGAGAGAGAGAGTGACAGAGGGGTGGAGGGAAAGGGGATTGACCTGACCATACTGATCTTGACATTGGATTTATTCATGTAAATTGTATGAAAAATGGAGTGAACCATGTAAGAAATATCTCCAGGCTGTAATGAACAGCAAATAACAAACCCTAAAAAGATAACAAGCTTGAATGGATTGGATATGTGGTGGCTATTATCTGATAACTGAGGGGAACTCATTAGTCAAATGATTCAAAAATTAAAAAAGGTTTGGGAAAAAGAACATTATCATAAATATTATATGATCAAAAGAATTTGATCTTCAGGTCTATTAACATAAAAATGAACTTTTCCATTGCAAGTATTATTTACACTTTAGATTAATGAAAAAGTTAAATGTTAAGATAATCAAACCATGTTTTTATACAAAGCTCTTTCAAATATTTAGGCACTGACTTTATCAGTTGCAAGATTTGTTTCTGATTAAACTAAAATAGATGGACCTAGGGGACTGTTGGCATGGGCCCACAATTTTAAGAAGCCTACTCCCCTTGGTATAGGTAAGGAGGAACCTTTTGGTAAATAATATTATAAAGAAGGTCAAGGGGGACTCGTCAGCTCAAAATATTTATATAGAATAAGGCCTGCCATAAGATGTCTAGTGGAGTACTGATGCCAATTTTCAAGTCTATAGACAAAACGTTATGGCCAAGAGCACCCCAACAAATACATGCACATTTAAAAAGTGACAGATTTGGTGGCTATGGTTATTCAATTTTTTCCCCTTTGCACATGCTCTTTTTTATGACGACAAGAGTTAAGACTGTCCTTTTGTTGTTTCTTATTAGTTTGAAAAGAGGAAAAGAGTTATTTTTGTGTTCTTACATGTTTAGGTACAACTAAACTCTAACTAAAATAAACAGAATATTTTTGCTGCATTTTTTTTCCTCCCAATTTTATGATAGTATTTTTTTTTTTATATTACAGCTGCCTTTAATAACATTTAGTCCCTTATTGTGTCGGCTGCAAAAAGCTGCCTTACCAATAGAATGAAATTTAAAAGCTTAGTTATTCTCACAAACCACTTTAAATTTCTTTTTGTTGAAGGTATTGTAAGGAAGTGTACAAACTAAGTTCAAAACATCCAGCCGGCACTGATCTAGCTGCAAAAAATAAAACTCATTTATATCATTTAGCGTTCTTTTCAAATCCATGGTTGACTGCTCCGTAAGTAAATAGATAGATAAATGGACAAAGAGAAAAAAGAAAAAGAAAAATTTATACATCCATTTATCAAAGATAGGTAGGAGAAAAAGGAGAGCAACTGAGTTTTGCTTAATTATTGCATAAAAAGGAGTGAGATAATAAAAGAAATGATTTGCAATCTAGTCAGGCAGACTATTGTTTGCACCAGCGGAACAAACCTAAGCTTGTGTGCATCTTAGTGTGAAGCAATGGTTATCAAGTTAGTCTTGTGAATCATTACTAATGTAGTGAGTTTGATCTATCCTGGGTGCTCTAGACTTGTAGTCTTGTGCCATACTCAATAGGGTAAGAAATACAAGGGATATGGTATAAAATTATATAAGCAATATGAGATGAGAGTTGCGAGAGATATCAAATGAGGGTTGCGAGAGATATCAAATGAAAGATATATGCTAAACTGACTTTTTGTTGTCAAAAGTCTATTCTGGATATTTAATTTGATGAGGAGCATAAAAAATGTGCACTTGTATTAAACTTGGTTTAAAATGTATACCAAAAAATATCAACAATACCTAAAAATATAAGAACAAGCAACAACAAAAAATCTAAAAAAAGTGTATGTAACTTAGTAAAAATTACAAATTTGTAATCAGAATTCATTGAAAATTTTTCCAAAAAGGCTGAAAAAAAAAAAAAAAAAAAAAAAGTAAGGAATAAGTTCAGTGATTATATCAGAAAAAACAAAATTTGGATATCTTTGGTATGTTGTCGAATCTACATACATGAATATATATAGTAGACCGATTGAAGGCCAAGTAGCCAAGTATTAGATTTTATGATAAAATTTTCTGGCTCATTAAAATTTATATGGAAAAGTTTGACAAATAATTAAGACTAACACCAAAATAACTAAATATGTAGATGGTGTTCATTAGTTGAACATGCACACAAACATACCAAGAAATAGATATAGTTTCAACTGACATTTTGCTTTGATATTGAGTTAAAAGAAATTTAAGACAAGAGATAGAAAAGAATTAGAAAAATAAAATGTGGAAAAACATACCAGCCAAGATGGTAGCAATTGGTATAGATTTGGTAGAATAGACACAAACTAGTGTTTTTGCAATCGCAAATGACAAAATGAAAGAAATAGGAATAAACTCTCAGGCAGATAAGATCAGAAGACACTTTTTTTTGCTTAAAGTGTAGAATACTTTAATTAAAGGATGTACGAAAATTGTAGTGTATTTGAGAACAGACTCATCGCTGATTGCTTGGGTCTGTGGGATTCAGAGATTGGATGGACATACAGTCCAGTATTTTTCATCGTCATAGCAACCACCAAGAAAGAGAGAATGAAGAGCACTAACAGGGGTCTATATCTTATTAAAAATGACCAGCTGTATGTATGTTTCATCATGTTTTGCTTGCCTTGACGGTAGAGGCACTCAAGATTCCCCATTCGATTTTTTTTTTTAACGTAATGTGTCGACCAATTATATTCCTGCTCAAAAAAGACTATCTCACATGCACACACATATACTTGCATGAGTGCATATACATACATACACATCTTTGCATGTGTGCATATATATATATAGATATATATATACACACACACACACACATTATATATATATATATATATATATATATATATATATATATGTTGCTAACAGGAAATGGGTAATAGGAAGATAATTAAAAAAGTCAGAGTGGACATTGGTCTGAGGACAAGATGGTTAAGGAGTGGCCCAAGAGGATGAAGAAGAGGACTTGGTCAATTTTGTAAGATGGTCAGAGTGATGAAAACAGGCTATTTTCACAAATGAAGAGTAGACAGAAATCACCGGCCTGAAGATGTTGGAGAGGTCATAATAAGGCTTGGTCAATATTAAAGTCAAAGGAAAAAAAATTGTTGACCCATAGGTCAAATAGGAACAGCTGTTTCTCCAGAACCCTTCAACATTTTCTAGTTTTTTTTCGTATTTCTCAAGTTTATTCAAATCTTAACATTAATGTCCGCAAATGCTGAAAACAAATATAATCTGATGGTAAACAATATTGATAAGCAACCAAAGATTCGTAAAACGTGAGCAAGCATACGTTATTATATGATCCAAGTGAAGTCAGGCACAAGGCCAAATTTATTGAGAATATTTTGAGTACTAGAAAGCATTCAGAGAGTGCACACCTCTGCCAATGCTATACATTAACTAAAAAAATGAATAAAAATCAGTTCATTTATAACTACGAGACAGGGACAGTAATCAAGTTTTGATTTCATATATTTCGTACTATTGGCTTGATATTGTCCTAATATAGGGAAAAAATATCACTATGTCAAGAAAAAAAATTCAATCAATTCTTCCTTAGAAGTTCACATTTTCACCGAAATCCATTGAGAACTTTTGGAGATATTGTGTGGATATATGTATCTATTCCAACTTTTTTTTAGTTGAATCATTGGCCTTCAATTTGGAGGGGGTTTATTCCAGATGTAATTTTTTTCAACAAGTCATTTTAGTTCTTTTAGTTACTTGTAAGTACATCATGTATATCACGTACACATGTATATAAATCATGTGTATTTAGCATTGATTACAAAAATACTTGATAAGCAGTTTAAAATGGGGGCTTACATTTCCCGTCTAGCCTTGGCCTATTACCAGCTCAGCCAGATCTTGCCCACAGACCCTTACCCACCACCTGCTTTGATAGAGAACTTCTTACAGAGGAAATGATTGTACTTACCAGACATTATGAGTAGTATAGGTTAATATGAATCGTGAGAGAAGGATCTTTTAAAAGCTGGAGAAAGGGAGGAGGGAGTCTGTTTGAAAGAGACTGCAAACTAATGAACATCTCAATCCTATTCTAGACATCATTTAAAGCAGGGGTAGGCAACCTATGGTCTGCAGTCCAGATCTAGCCTGTGACCAGATTTCGACTGGCCTGCCAGCAAATATTTTGATACTGAGCTTGATTTTTTTGTTTTAAAGATCCTATGTGTCTTTTTTAGTAGATTCAAAAGATGCCTTGATTAAAATAAATTGTGATTAAATTTTCTTTGATTACTGATTGGAATCCTTTGTTAGGCAGAAATGATATTTTAGCATGCAAAAAAGAATAAGATTTTAAATTTCATTACACCATATTAAAAGTGGAGAAGCTAAATTTAACCTCTCTCAAAAATTCACATAACTGTCACTCACACACACACACGTGCCAAATTTTTAGATTCCAAGATTGTTTCAATTTATTGGCTTTAATTTCCCCATAAACACTTAGATAACCCTCCAAAGTCTTTTCAGGGAAAGGTGGATCAGGGAAAAAAAGAAAAGAAAGGAAAAAAGAACCAAATGTATCTTATTGAATGTCAATTGATTCTCATATGTTTAGCTGCTCTGTACAAACATTTAACAATCAAGCAACAAAACTAGGCTCGAGTTATGCTACCAATCAGTTTCTGGTAATGCCAATGTTTGCATTAATCACTATGGGATGCCTCTGTTTACTTAAAGTATTATGGGATGTTGCTGTTTACATTAAGCATTATGGGATGTCATTATTTACCTAGAGTATTATGGGATGTTATATCGGTAGGAGCAGGAGGGATAGTGGGGCCATGATTGGTCTTATTAACCTCATAGTAACATCCCATAATAGTATTTAAAGAGACTGACAAAGTGTTGCTAGTTACCATCGCCAGTATCTGTAATAACAAGTTTAATCCCTTTGTCAAACTAATTCTGTATTAGACAAACTCTCGATACAAATGTATACAAAAAATAAATAAATGAAACGTGCAGGTATAGTTATCTTGTATAAACACTTGCCTGTTGTACGAGAAACTGCCAGTATTAATTATCACAAAAAAAGGCAAACAGGTAACGTAGTTGAGAAATTATTTTTTTATTTATTTCTCTGAGGTGAAGTATTGTAAATCATTTTTACTATATATTTATATGTATCAAGGAATGGATACATATGATCCGACAGAATGATTATGAATTGTGTTGTATTATATAGAAATTCTTATTTGAAATGATCTCCTGTGATTACACTGTTAATGTATCACTCGAACTAGACAATATAAACAAAATGAAGAAATTGGGCTGTTGCAGGAATCGCACATGTGACCGATAGGGTATCTACTTCAATGCAGTGAGGCTCTTACCATTGAGCTAAATAGCCATCGGATCATATATATCCATTTCTTTATACATAACTGTCACGTTGAAAAGGAGTGAATAGACTGAGAATAGAAGAGATGAGAATTTTGAGTGAAAACAGTTATTTGGGCCTTCTCATAAATGGCGATTGTTTAGCTCAATTTGTCATGGGTTCGATTTCTACAGCAGCCCCATTTTCTTCTGTTATCTATTCTATTTACATTGTCAAGGGCAAATGATACTTTCACCATGTAACGATGGGAGATCATTTCAAATGAGATTTTTATATAATGTGTTGCAGTTCCTTATCATATATGCTTTTATACGATTCAAGAGAATTATTATAAATTGCTTTATAATATATTGAAACCATTTGAAATGATCTCCTGTTATTAGGCAGTGAATGTACCATTTGGTCAAAATTTTTCAATACACAATCAACATAATTTCGTACTGTCCTATGTATGATTTTGCGATAAAAACACATTGATTCACTGGTGAACTTGTGATTGACTTTTGATGGTCCATAGTTCAGTTATAAGACAGATATCTTTCTTGGACCGCAATACCTACGTTATAAAGGAGTACTATTGTACAGTTACCAAAATGAGTAACAATTTTAGTGACTCACCTTATCGTCAAGTTGTACTGCCATGACGTTCGGTCGCCTGGTGTCTAGAGGATCGTGGATGTATTTCATCCAGGGGCCTTATACAAGGAGAAATTAACAAAGAGGCTTCACTTCACCAGAAACAAACTGAAAAATATAAATGAGAAAAAAAATAGTTAGCTTAAAGTTAATCATGGGTAAGGGAAAGAACTACTGGCTATCCAGTGACAAGAATAAATGGAAAATGAACCAAAACAAGCTTGCCTGCACTAGGGTCAAACTCCCTAGCTTCATTAAAATCTAAAAGGTGAACAAAACAGAACTCATTTCTCCATACAATATAATTCAAAAACTGAGTCTCATTTCAACTCCTTTATCAGGAGTTCCTGTAAATACCATTTGCAAACTTTAGCAAAATGAATTGACATTAGTTAGGCTCTGGAATTGGGAGTATATTTTTCATCAGATTTTATGTATGTCTATTTCACTGTTATTTAGGCATGTCATCTCTGGTTTTTAATCTGGCCAATATCATTCTTATCTGTCATTGTTGTTACAACTGAAAAATAAAGTCAAAACTCAATTGTAAGAGTTTCACAATAAAACACTCCTTGGCGGATAGATTAGTCGTTAAAGAACTTATATGAAGAATTCAGTCTTGATTTCATTCCTTAGATTAGAAAAGCAAATCTCATCTCAAAACAACAAATTACTTGCACAAATGAAATTTCATTGTCCGGAACATAAATAGATACATGATCAGAGTAAAACTTCATTGTAATGAAATTGTAACTACCATGTTACACTGTACATATATATCTATATGTATGATCAGTGTTTGAATAAGATTTATCCAATGAGATGATATTAGTACTGACAAAGTAAAAAGAAACTTATATATACGACTAGAAAGCTTTACAGCTTTAAAGACAATATATTGAAAAAACGTTTTCAAAAATTTCTTTGTGTAACTTCAGTCACTTATTTACCAATATCTGTCAAAGCAATTTATGTAATTTTCTTCAGTGTTTTTTTTCTCCTGTTTCCCCAATACTTTGTTATCAAGGTACAATGTACAAATTTTTGATTGTTTAGATCAGTTGTTTACCATGTAACTGTTTGGGTGATTTTAAAAATAAAAGTAATATTTACATGGCACCCCAGCAGTGTTGATTAAACACCACCTCCCTTTCAGCTATGTTTTAATGTGTAACATGTCATACATGTAGCTTTTCATTTTACATAGGGTATAATGTGTTTTCTATGTTGATATTTTTTCAAACTAAGCATCATTTATTTTTTGAACAGGGCTCAGTTAAATAGTTTACCCCCCCCCAAAAAAAAACGTATTCAATGATGAGGGATCAGTAAGTATAACAATGGACATCACTTGCAGTTCTAATCATTTCTATTGAATATTAACCTACGTGAACATAAAATCCGTCGTGTTGGTTTTAATCTCAGACTGCATGCAAACCAACTTATATCATCAAGTATATATATATATATATATATATATGTAAAAGAAATAGTGATAGAAATATAGATAGATGTATAAATAGAGATGTGTTTATTATGGAGCTCAGACATAATCATTTTTTTTTTTTTTTTTTTAGCTCAAAATAAAATTTTTGATTTCTGTAATTTTTCAAGCTGTACTCCTTGGATGTTTTCCATCATTGTGAGAACTAAGATATTTTTATTTTATTGTTATCAATGTTTGTCCCTCATGGACAGGGATCATTTCTGCATTGTTCTGCAGCTGCAGTGGACCACTTAGTCTGAAGTCATAATTTCCGCTTGACTTGAGGGAGCCTCATTCTCTCATCCCCTGTCTACTTTGACATAGTCAGGACGATTGCGGACTGACCAGGATTCAGTGAAGCTCTGTTCTGACCACACTGATCTTCACACTCCACAATATGTTGCTGGCCAATCCATTGACTCATTGCTTGAGGAAAAAAAGAGATGGAGTCATGCCTTTCCCCAGGGGCATTAGTACAGAGTGAATGCAAACTACCTCAGCCATAGTTTGAATTTGGCTTGCCAATTTGATTCTGTTAGGCTATTAGTACCTTTAATAAAGCAGATAAATCTCTTTGATACAACTAATTAGCTGAAGAAGAAACTTCTGCCACATATTTCCAACATGATTGATATTTAAGCCCTTTATTTGCAATAACACCAACTGAAGTAGGAATAAGTTTTGTGAGATGTCTCTCTCATATATAAACCATACATAGGTAAAAGTCTGTTAGCTTAACCCCGACATAGTTAACCTTTTAGATCTAGCGGGCCATATAAGATGTTTTTCATTTTTATTCTGGCAACACGATCATATTACAGGAAGTGTACTTAATTTCTATTTAAGACAAACATAAATCATAATTATTGATTAGTAAAGCTAAAATAATAGTAACTTACAATGTAAATTATGAAATTGACTTTCTTAGAAAAATTATATAAGATTTCAAATAAATGCCGAGGTTGGCCACAAGCAATAAAAAAATATTGCCGTTGGCCAATGGTTGCCCATATGTGGTCTAACCTCTATAATTCCAGAGACCAATGAGATTAGTCATTTGGTTTGGTTATCAGATTCCAAAGTCACTAGATCAGATCATAAAATAACTCAGTACTTATGAGCCATTTAATATATATTTGCCATGTTTTTTTTTTAAATGCCAACAAATAGATAGTATTTGTGAATAATAGCTTTTGACCTGAGGAAAAAGTGAGACCACACAACTCTGAACAACTTTATTGCAAGACCAGTTTAAATCATTTGGGAGAAGTTAAATTCTAGAGCACATAAATATTCTTCAGTAATTAAAATAAATTCTAAATATGTTTTCTAAATTTTTTTTATACACAGCATGAAGTTTTATTTTTTATATATTAAACAGATCTGGTTAGTCACTCAATAGGAACAGTCACATGACCAATGTCTTTTGGCAACGTGCTATGTTAGGGGTGATCAATCAAAAAATACTGCCCGACACCATCTAAGGATCAATTTAGCATAAATTCACATTGCAAATTGACCCATACATGCACACAAAAGAAAATGCACTCACTAAAACCTATTTGCAGAGAAATTTTCAAAAAACGAAAAGAAAAAAAAAAAAATGACATTTTTTCTAAAAATGATAAGTGATAGTTTAAATTTGCTGCCCTTTAGCTCCATTGGTACTGCTTGTACATGTGATACATATATAGCAAGCCAGCCAGACCTACTTAGAAATTGAATAAACCAATGTTGACAGTTTTGGTTGATGGTTTCTGATAGTTGAAAAACTAAAAACATACTTCCAGGACATCAGATGTACTAGCATAGATGGAGGGGAAAGTAGTGGAAAGGTTATAAGTATACATACATACATACATACATACATACATTTGTGTGTGGGTGGGTGTATGATTATATGTATATTTTAAAAAGTTGAAGAATTCACCAAGGATTTAACTCACAATGGTCTGCTATATTAGCTCATTGTTACTATAGGATGGATATTTACTGAAGTTAGCAATCCGGCACAAAGCCACAAGTGAAGGGTCCCCAATAAGGATTGAACTTGCTACATAGTAGTAATGGTTTGCTAGACTAGCCCTAACCATTACTCCATGGAGAGGAGTAATCACACATATATATAAAGCATTATAATATACAAACTAAAAAATATATAAGCAAACATACAAAAGCATTAAAAATGCACACATGAGATATGTACAAATATTTACTTAATACAGTTGAACCAATAGATAAAGATTCAGATTCCTTTCAGCTAATCCAATGGATACAGAGTAAGTGTTCCAGTTTAACATACTTACATTGTAAATCGAACCCCTTTGCTGAAAACTTGAAGTAATATCTTAAAAACATGTCCTGGTGTCCCATTAGTGACCTTCAAAAATTTGTTGGCAATAGCTCTAGCTGTCCTTGTGTTCTGCAATGACCGACTGACATGCAGACATCCGGTGAATCATAGCACGATATATCTATAAGCATGTGCACAGACCCTGATACTTGAACGCTGGTCTAAATCAATTAGATTAAAGGTTCACAATGGCTGATTGGCCTCTTCTCTAGTGAAGACAGCCGAGAGAAAAGGAGAGTTATTTTAACTGATCAGATATCCCACAAGTTTACATCAATGTCTATGAATATTCTATACCCAGTGGACTGGGCTGACTGAAAATGCACACCATTACAGTTTGCGTTTTCTTTCTTTCATATGTTTTTCTGAACAACATAAAGTGGAGCCTTCACTTATGGTTCTGGTAATTTGTTTCGCATTGAATCCATTATATAAATTCATTCGGCCGATATTAAATAAGCATGAGTGATTTTGGGGTCTATTGTCATTGTAGCACATCCACTTTTGATTCTTCTGAGAATACATTGATTTGTTTTGGTTCATCCATTTGCAGAGAAAACAAAAAGTGGTTGATTCTATCAGCCATTTGCAGAAATTAAGAATACTCTTTATGAATTATGAATAAAAAGACAATATGTGGTTGAGCTAAAACCATATGTAAATAATAATGAACAGTGGGACTTTTCCTTTTTGTTTTTCTGTTTGTAAGTTCTGCTAGAGTGCACAGATATTGCACTTTGATCCTGGGCACAGAATTGGGAAGCGATACTTTGATCCTCAACAGAGCATAAGATACTTTGATCCCAACATATTTTTATGCGTACTATGCTATGTACTATGTCATGTGAATAATAATTAAAAATAATTCTAGAATTGCAAAACTTTTTTTCACAATACTGCCACATAAATCTTTTGTTTTTTTCTGCACAAAAGGGTATAAGAAACATTTTTAATACCAGAAAATATTTCTTTCTACCCTTCCTCTGACCCCAAAAGTTAATTTTATCAATGATATATGATGAATAATACATAATTTACTTTGCTCTTTATGAACTAACAATACCTTAAAGCAATTTTTTTGGGGCGTGGGGTACTATCAGAGCAGTGGCACCCCAATTAGAATATGCCTTTTGCAACCTTCAGTTCAAGATCAAAGTGTAGTATATCTTTTTGCCTGGTCAAGTCATACCAAAAAACTTTTAAAATGATACCCTTAATCCTACTCTTTTAGCAGAGAGTCACTGAGTAAGTGGTTGTTGAAACAGGGATAGGAGTCATGCCAACCTTCATTCAAAAGGATAGTAGTGAATAGAAAGAGGAACCTTTGGGTCATTTCCGACTATTGCTGATC
Source organism: Thysanoteuthis rhombus (assembly GCA_963457665.1). Taxonomy (NCBI): domain Eukaryota; kingdom Metazoa; phylum Mollusca; class Cephalopoda; order Oegopsida; family Thysanoteuthidae; genus Thysanoteuthis; species Thysanoteuthis major. Next base: position 15,260,095 of record OY735243.1, read on the forward strand.
TCCCAGCCAGCCAACCTACGGTTTACTATACATATGTATATTTTTTTTCTAGCTATATATTTTAGATCCCTTATTTACAAGTAAGATGTTCTCTGAACAGGAGCTTATTGTAGACTTTGATGTATCAAGAAAATTTAGATATAATTACCATAACCAGTATTTAGCCATCTACAACTTTGTCTTTCTTCATACAAAGCATTGAATTGTAATAGTCAAGCAGAGAAAAAAAAAAGTCATAAATGACTGTCTCACCCCATAAGAAAGTGTATTGTAGTGATTCGTAAACTTTTGCAGCAACACCCCCGGTTAACTTCCAGAGGCACTGCGGGATATTTGAAAATCTTAATAATTCTATGTTATCGTAATTCAATGCACTGATGCACAGTCATAATGCAAGGAAGCAGCAACCAGCTGGCACATTGTGAATCACTCGAACTGTTGATAAAAGTATGATTAAAAGCAATTATCTTGAAAAATTTGATGTTGAACAGGAAATAAGATAAAAGTGATTATATTATGAACACCACAAAATATGTTGGATTCTCATTAACAACTACTCAGAAATAAATGCTTGTGGTTATTTCATTTTATGACAATGAAAAGCAGAAAGATTTTCACCAAGACACCCAAACTGTGGCGAATAAAAAATAAATAAATAAATGATTCACCATATATTTTGGCAAATAAGACAGCACATTGGCAACCAAAAAATAACTCACAATATTGGCTTGTCTTATAAACCAGATACAGAAAGAGTGACTAAATAGCGAGTCGAAACCGTAAAATTTGGACTGAAATTGGGGTCTTGTCTTATCTGAAGGTCAGCTTATCTTATGTATGGTAACTTTGAAAACAGCATTATTACAACTTGGACCCAAAAGTGTGGCAATTGAGTATTGGGCGGGGTTTGATGTGTCTATATAACTGTTACGACATCCCTATATAACTTTGAGGGATATAAACAGTCAAAAACTTTACATAATTCAAGGTCATGATTTATTACAAAATGTGTGAACTTACAGTGTACTACTTTTCATAACAAGATATAGATTCCCCCCACCCCCACTATCTGAAAGTAGAGTGCTCCAATTAGGAAAAAACAAAAACAAAAAAAAACTTTTGAGAATTCAAAGCCCCTGAAGTGGAGATGATAGTTTGTAGAGTTACAAAACAAACACTCACAAAAGTGAATATACTTTTCATGAAATATATACGTATAAATAAAAAACACTAAACTTTTTGAATTGTTGCAGCTTTGTGTCAGATAAATATGCATAAATCAAATGTAGCCTCTGCATATTCAAAATTGTTACTCGTATCTTTCTTGTCAGTGCATATGTTACAAATAAATAAAAACAATTACAACGAAAGTAAAATGCATTAAATGGAATATGATAACAGTTAAAATCAAATTAATCAAAACTATTTTATATAACTAGAACACAAAATTCATCAGATTAAATGCAAATACAAAAAAAAATCTTGATAGATAAATAGATAAGATTTTTAAAACTCACTTCGCAGTGCCAGTAATATTGACTATTGAATGATATACTGGATATAGGCTATAGAGGTGTAGCTTGAGATTGGTGGTGAGGGGCTTGACTCATTGAGGGTTGCTCCCCAACAATAAGATAAGTAGAAATACTATTTATAAAGCTTCTGGGGGCCCTTTCTATTGGGGCAAAAGGGGCGTTTTTAAACATTAGCTATGCCTTTGATAGGCCTTATGATAAAATACAAAATAGCAGATGTTTTAAGAGACATGAAAGAAAAGCAAAGTATAAAGGGCAAGGGGGCACTTTCTGCGTGTGTTTTAAGTGTTAAAAATGCTTAAGGGTCTTCTAAGAACCTTCCATTTTTCTGTAATAATGATTACGATATTATAATAATAAACTGAAACAAAGCGATAGAATTGATAAAAGGGTTATCTTTTCAGAACAAGGAAAAACTTTATTAGAAATATTTTAAGATTTTACATAAAAGCTCAAGTTGTGAAAATTATACATACATACATATATATAAAATTCATCAATAATGTCTGTTCATATTAGTAAAACTCAAGAATGGACAGAGTTATGTCAACCAAATTTTTATGCTTACTAATGGGACCTAGGAGCAAGTTTAAGCTAGTTACTTTTTGAAAACTCACCCCTACCCAAATGAGTTTCTAGTAGCTGGGTTTATAACGTAAACTTATGCTAATTGGTCCCTTATTGTGTCTGGCTGCATTCACACTTATCTAAAAATTTACTTGTTTACGATGATACACCATATGTCTGTTCATGTTAGCATAATTCGAGAACTACTCAATATATCCCCATGAAAATTTTCTGTGGGTACTTACGGGAACCTGGAGCAGGTGGCAGGATTTCCAGCTGGTGTGTGTGTGTGTGTGTGTGTGTACCTTGACAATATGATAAAATCTAAAATCATTGCAATTAAAGATTCACCCATGGTCAGTCGCTATTTTCCCAAAGATACAAAGCAATTTTATACATTTGGCTGCACACACGCACACACCCACATTAGTACACAGAAAATTTTATTGGGATATGTTGAGTGGTTCAGACAGGCATTCGGTGAATTATACTAAGATAGTAAATTTTTAGATAATTGTTTTTAGCTTTTAAATCTGAGTGTAAAAAATCTTACATTGTACAAATACTTATTTCATTGCATTCAAGCCGCCTAGTCCATTTTTGATTGGAATATCATCAAGAATTATTGTAATTCTCTATTAGTGAATTAAGCTGAATACAGACTTACAGCTCCAACATTTCAACAATGATTTTGTTATTCTACCTTCTGTCAATTTAATTATTTTATCATCATTAACCTTTAGATATGAAAAAAAAAAAAAGAATGAAATATTGAAATATTAATAAGTTCGAATAAGATAAAAAGGTTGATATTTGAATGAAATTACAAATGCATAAGCCTCTCTGAGCATTGTCAGTTAATAGGTTTTTTTTAAGAGCAAAAACTTTAATATTTAATCATAAGACTGAATACGAATTTCATCATGGTCAATTTTTCTATGAGTTCAATGAAGACAAGAGGAACATTTATTTAATTCAACAAACAATCTGAAATTAAATTAATAAATAAAAATAAAAGATGGATTTTCTTTTATATCATTTTATCATTAATTTGTCACTAGTTTTTCTCTTTCTTATAGTTGATCCTTATCTTAGTGATAATATATCTGTACCTTGCATAAATGAATCACTGTAGCCCGTGTGTGTACCAGAACTGATTATCTACAAAAATAGATCTTTTATCAAAAATTATCTGGGAAAAAAAAAAAAAATTCCACGAAGTACCATAGAGGCCTCCAAAGGAAGTAAAGGAATGAAAAGCTGTCTGCTCTTAAGAGAGGGATGGGTGAAAGGAAAATTTAAAAGATTTAACCGATTACAGAGACTTTTTGAGGCCAATTGGGAATAGTATATATTTGCTATTTCTTGTCAATTAATTATTCAAGCAGAAAATTTTAATAGCATATAGAGGTAACACCTTTCTCCCCCACCAAATGTGAGGGAACACCTTTCCCCCACATTCCCAAAACATTGCACCTCTCGGATTAAGTAAAAATATCATTTAAACAAATACATCATTTTCATGATATTCTACCTGTATTTTCTTTAGGTATACAAAAAAAAAAAAAAAAAAAAAAAAAGAGAGAAAGAAACTAGTTAAATGTTGCTTTTAACCCTAATATCAAACAACTTGGCAGGTCTTCCCGTCCATTTCACAGATAGAGAGTGAAAGAGTGTATAGAAATATATATACGATCAGTTATCTCTACAAAGACGCATCACGTAGCCACTTTGATGTGGGCCATTTTTATATTAACAGTTTAAAAATAGTCAAATTTTGACCTTTGTTTGAATTAAATAAGTTTAAAAAGGTCTACACTAATGCATTATAGATGGGACTCATAGATAATTTTATTGATCACTTATGAAATTCAAAATTAATATCAATATAGAGGAAATGTAATCTACACAGTTACCTGGCAATTATATCTACCCAACAGCTATTTAATAAAAAAATAAATCTAGCCACTTTTAGCTATGATAATGGCCCTTTTCAAAATGGCTACAGAATATGTCTTTGAAAAGAAAGCCGATACGGTCTTAACTGGTGTTGATTATAAGGTAGTTTGGTAAAAGGATTTTGCTCTGTGATACCACGATAGAAAATGCCTAATAAATATACTCTATTTTATTCATTTTACTTATTTGATAAAGTGTTGTAAATCATTCTTATTGATTTTTGACCAACATTTACATCATTATTTTTTATGGGTATCTTATTCTTTACCCCCCGATCTATACTGTCCCATGCTGCTTATTCATAGCCGTAGATTTAGCGACTCAGTTGTATTAATCAAAACTAAACTAAGTAAATTGTTGCCAAAATTAATGCAATGAGTTAAAAACCACTAAAAATTTACGATGAAATTACATAGTAAATTGCATTGAATTTTATCATTCATTTTTGACTATTTTGAAGATGCAGAGATTGGGTTTAATATATTAGCGATGAGATCATTATCTCGGAAGATATTTCTAACAATGACAATATTGGACATCTGTCATTTTTCGTACTGGTCAGGTGAGACAGTTATAGGAGAAGGTTTATATATTTGATTCTTGTAGAATTAAAAAAATTGATTCAGAACATTTTTGCCGATTACTTTTCATTCTTTATTTCTTTTATTGATAAAGATTTGGGATAGATTACTGTGCCGAAATTTAGGATTCTTTGTATGTCTTTGCCAGACAGTAGCACATCAAAGAATTACTTCAGGCATTTGAGGAAAACCGTTTTCCATTTCCATTTTGCAAATAGGTGTAGATATAAAAGAGGGGGTGAGGGTCAGCTCCCCAACCCCCCCAATAGAAAGAACCACTGTTTTCACAAAAAAGAAAATATTGTTGGGAGGGGGAGAAGAAAAAAATAGCATACTGAAAAAAAAAAAAAATTTTGAAAAGAGAGGAAGGGGGGCTACACAACCAACGGTTTAACTTGTAAACTCCTCCCACAGAACTATTTCGATGAATCCGTAATAAAAGACAAGGTCCAATCAAAAACCATTGAGAAAGAGAGAGAGAAAGACAGAGCGAGGGGGGAATGGGAAGAGTGAAACTGTGACTCACCCCACACACACTCACCGCTCTAAGTAACCAACTACACTCCCCCTCTTTCATCCCAACCCGTATTTTCTGATAACAAGATTAGAATAAATATATAATTACATTCAAAACAATGTGATTACCCGACGAAGAACACAAGATGGTATGCTTGCATATATAAATACTGGAATGGGAGAGAGACAGAAAAAAAAGGCAGAGAGAGAAATAAAACAAAGAGAGATAGAGAAACAAAAATACCTTTTTAACCTCCAACAACTCAGCCTAACATATGATCATCACCATATTTTTGAGTCAGAGGTTGCTCAAAATTTCTTCCCATACAAATTGATAGTAGTTTTATCATCACCTAACACCATCTCGGCATAGGAAAGGTTTACTTACATTATCCAGTTTCAATTTTGATTATGTGCCTGTGTTTTCCCAGAAGGATTTAGAAAAGGATGAACACTTAACACAGGAATGTAAACTTGTGTTGAAATAAATGATTTTCATAAAAGATTAGTGATATGAATCAGATTTAACTTCAATAGCTTCAATTTCTTAATATCATTAATAAGTCTGCACTTGAAAAACATAAGATCAGGGTTTAAACAATAAGAAAGAGTAAGTATATCTCTGAATTTTTGAGATGAGGTATTATTATTATTTCTATTATTATTCAGACTATCCTCATCTTGGTTGTCCACATAGCTTAGTAGTAACAGAATCAGACAAAATTACTGCAAGTAATCTGATGGTTCTAGGTTCAATCCCAATGTGAGACAATAATAATACTACTAATGCTAAGAGGGGAGTGAGGTCAATATACCCCCGTCGGTTAAATAAAGGGTTTGGTTCATTAAATCCCCCACACCTACCAGATGATACCTGATGAAGGCCGTAGAGTACAACGACTGAAACATTGTATGAAAAACAACCAAGATGAGGATAGTCCGAATAATAATAGAAATAATAAAGAGTAAGTTGCTTATTGGAATCACTTTGGGACAGGGTCTTTGAGATAACATCTGATAAAGTTGAGCCTAGGATATAAAACTGGAAAAATCTACGTCTGTTTTAGATTTACAATCATTTTTATGAATTAATCAAATCTGAATTACAGAGTAAAAAATTAATGACATTTATATGAACTTCTGAATTCCTTTTAAATAAAATGTTTGGACCAACCTGATCTTGATAACAATAATCGTTTGATGACATTATCTTTGATTATAATAAACAGCTTCCTCTAAATATTACCATTAATTTTTCAAGAAAAATCTTCAAGTAATTATTAATTATACATGATAAATCTACTCGTTTCATAATGTATGATAAAAGTAGGAAATTAAAATTAATCTTAACGATACATCTGTTATACATAACTTATCAGTTTTTTTTCCTACTGGTCATGTAAGGCAGTTTTTGGATAAAAGTATACTGTACTCACTAACACTCTTCCTTTGACCATTGTAGTATACCATCGATAAAATATTTTTGTCAAGATAACTAGCAATGAGACAAACCTCAAGGGAGCTGGATTCGAGCCTTTCAAAAGGATATCACAGCAAAGTGTATACAAACAGCCTCAATTGAAATGTTTGCTGATTCTGCTTTGCATGCTGATGGGCTACCTTGAACTTCTATTAAACATACATAACCTACACTTAATACCAACAATTACTTATGTTATTAGTACATTTGAACACTAATTCAAAACATTCAGTACATTCTATCATGAGTGAAAGCGTACTTGGGAGTAATGTGATTCTTTTAAACTTTTCCTCAAGTCAAGTTTGAAGGTTTTATTATTAATAGACTTGAGACTGGTAACCTCCCTTTTGTTGTCATACAGCGCTCTTCATTTCACTCTGAAGTTAAAGCAATGGACACTTGAACAAGTAGTCTGAGGCTACATCTCAAGTAGCAGGTGTCTCAAGTTCTACGCACAAAAGATACAGTATAAGAAGAAACTACTATGCGGGTTCAATCCCTGAGCCAGTGCAAAAAAAAAAAAAAAAAAAAAAAAAAAAAAGAAAAAAAAAAGAAGTTATATTTGCTTGTTAAGTGGAAGAGGCAGGCAAGCTACATTGCAAGGACTGTTCGACTAAGAAGAATTAGATGATACAAGATCCCCCTCACCCTGGCATAAACAATGGAATGAGAACACACTATCTCCATAGATTGAATAAAGGGTTTAGTTCGCAATTCCCAGGAATAACTATGACAGACACCTGAAGAGGGTGAGTGGGTACTGCGACCAAAATGTTGGGGTGATAGCAACCGAGATGAGGACATTAGTCTGAGTAAATCAGTGAATATTAATAATAATTCCTCGTCTCATGAATTCAGGATGAAAATATTAGAAAATCCATAGGGTCCTTAAATGTTATAAAGACTTTTTTTTACATGTATTTGAAAAATCTGATGGACATATAATGAATTGATACAGATATACATCCCAAGTAAAGTGTTCAATTGACTGAGGGTTTGAAATTCCATCCTAGATGCCAGGTTAGTGAGGTTCACTAATACAAATTCAAAAACAAAATGTTCAGACAAGATGGCTTTCAAACAAGTGTATAATTTACTTGAGAGAAAGTAGATTTTATATGACTATACAAACTCAGGCATATTTTCTCAAAGATGCTGATTTTTATGCTGATACTCAAGTACATAGTATTACCCAAAAGTTCAAAAGACGACAAAAAATAAATAAATGAATAAATAATGAAATATCACCTTGTACACCTTATTCAAATTTAGGCATATAACAAAATTCCTTTCTTCTCTTTTATACTCCAATGTTGTGTGGAGTGCATTTTTTTTTCAACAACAGTAGTTTTAAATGTATTCTAATAATCTGAAACAGTACTTTTTAAATAGAGCACAAATTGTTTTTACATACTGATAGAATTTAATGATTAAGAGTTTTGATAAAAAGCAAGAAAAATTTATATAATATTTATAAGATTTAAGAACCTTATTAGGTGTAAATAAGAAACAGAAATAAGATGAAAGAAAACCTAGTCAAAAATTAATAATGATGAAGTTCCATCCCAAAGACTCGGACAAAATAGGACTACTACAAATATTTTTCACTTTTATATGAAATGGGAAAGTTAGATCCCCTGGAATTAATCTAATAATCTGAAACTTATAAAAGAGTCATGAATACATAAAACAACCATTCACATTTCTGTTCTCGAATCTAAATACTGACAAGCCTAGCTGCAGCAGTGTCAAACTCCACTCTTACTTCTATTCTGATGGGAGAAGATTACTGTGACTTTTCTATTGTATACAAGATAAATAAATCTGTAAGTACACAAGAGAGAAGCCTAACAATCAATTGATTGTGATTTCAAATGACGGTAGGGGAAATGTTAGTTTTAAATATTGGTTTGGTTTAATGAGATAGAATAGACAAACAGAGGAAAGTTTATTCCCTTAAATTAGGTGGCGGTTGTTATTGTTATCAGATGAAACATTGTAAATCATTAAGATGAAGGTAAATGGTTTGGGAAATTGATGGTAATTATATATAATATTTCATCTAATAGAAAAAAAATAAGTATAAAAATGTCAGGATTTGAGATTCAATGTTTCTTAGCAATATCAGATATTCATCCTCAGGCGATTCACTTATTCTGTTTTTATTTGACACCTATTCCCAAAGATCATTATCTATTAGAAAAATCTTCATTATTAGATTTAAAAAAAAAAAAAAAATATATATATATATATATATATAAAAATTTGTACAAGACTGCAGTTTCAAAACAAAATCCATTAGTTCCATGTTATAAACTTGATACTGTACATTTTGCCCAAATATCAAAATTGAAAACATTTTAATCCGTCATATATCTGAGTGGTCAATCCTGTTACAAAGCTTAATTAAATAAGATGTTCTTCTATAACTGTGAAAAATTAATTTCCTCAATTTCAAAATTAAATTAAAATAAATTCAATCATAAAAATAATGTGTAATAGATTATCAAATTTTGTCTAAAGTTGGAAGCTTCTAATTTGCATGAAAGAGTAAAGGAAAAAAAAGATTATCATTATCAATTGTGAAAATAGTTTGGAATACAAAGTATATAGAATTCTCAGGAGAAATAAACTCCATTGAAATAGGAAGAGTTTTCAAAACTATATTTACATATCTGATATGATAAATTGCTATTACTCATGTAATGCATGAATTAGATTAAAAAAAAAAAAAATACTTTTAACAACTCTTCCTACATTCATGTTCAACTAATAAAATTAGAAAAGGTATCTGCATGTACTTATGTTTGTCAACACAATATCTCCAAAAGTTCTTTAATTTCAGTGAGAATTCGCAGAAGGGTAGGCTATAGGCTAAGGATGAAGTGATATGATTTCGGGGTGGATCCAGGAGGTTTTTTGTTACAGTTACCTCCCTGCATCGAAGCTATATCTTTTTTCATTACAAAATCTCCTAAAGTTCTCAATGAATTTCAAAAACATTTTCTGGAGGAATTATCCATGAGGCAAGGGAGAATTGGTTAAATTTTTGAACTGATCCCAGAATTTTTCAATCAAGGTATATTTTTCATTCCCTTCCCCATACATTTGTTTTCACTCATGTTTGTCAACCAATGGATTTCAATTACACCTTGTGGAAGGGTGGGCTATGAGCAAAGGAAGAAGTGATTAAAATTTTGATATGATGCAGGAATATATTTTCGATTAAGAGATATATCAAGAAAATTTACCTCCCCTGCATCTCAGTGATAAATTATCTGATTTCCTTGCAGATTTTAGTTAGTGTGTGGAGTATGTACTTTCAGTGCTTTCTATTTTTTTCTAACATTAGATAGTTTCCCTTCTTATGACAGATTCGTAATCTAATACATTGTTGAATAAGGTTTCATCTTTGAAAATCTCGCACTGATTGAAGCCACCAGAGAATATGATAACCACAGAGATTTTGTAAATGCAAAGAAAGGAGGAGTTAGTGAGTGAGTGAGTGAGTGCGTGAACAACACTTGCGAAGAGAAAGATCTAGCGATAAGCTTATGTGTGTGGAGGTGTTCATATCGTTTAGATCATAAAATGAAAAATTTAACACTAGTTATTAAACACCTATAGTCTTCTCATATATATATATATATATATATATATATATATATAAGAAATGGATATATACGATCTGACAGAATGATTATGAATTGTAATGTATTATGGAGAAACTTATTTTAAATGATCTCCCGTCGTTACATGGTTAATGCATCACTTGCTTTCGACAATGTAAAGAGAATAAACAATTAAAGAAAAATGGGGCTGCTGCAAGTGGCTACTTACTGGTGGCAGGTTCAATTCCTGCAGTAGCCTCGTCTCTTTAATAGTTCATTCTATTTACGTTGTCTGAATTGAGTGATATATTAAATGAGCAACAATGGGAGATCATCTCAGATAGATAGATAGATAGATAGATAGATAAGTCTAAGATTTGCCCAGATACATGCGAACACTTAAAATATAATTTTGAATAAAGAATTTTAGTTGATATCATCGTAATGGAATGACAACTAGTACATTCATACACTTATAAAATCTGCCTTTTCCCCTCACATATATACATTTGTTTAAACCAATCTGAATTTAAGATAATTATAAAATGTGATTGTTGAGAAAAATACATTAATTTCAATAAAATTCTTACTATTTTTTCTCAAAAAGATTTAATACAATCCAATGATAAAGTACTAATCTATTGTCTTTTGCTACTAAAATGTAATTAGTCTAAAAGTCATTATTTAGTAGAGATGGCTTTAAAATAGAAAATAATTAAAATTGAACATATTAACAAATGTAAATATCTTAATTGAATTCTAATAGGGTCTTTACTAATATAAACATCAGAAATCATCAACGAAACTGTCAATATAGGTTTCTTCAGTTTTTAGTTGGTCTGGCTAGTTGGCTGTGTGTATGTATGCATCAAATACAAGCCACTCCGATGGAGCTAAAGGGCTGAAAATTTAAACCTTTACTCTCATTATATCTAGAAAAAAAAACGGTTATTTTATTTCTTGAAAATTCACCCCCAAATAGGTTTTTAGTGAGGGGCTCAATTTACAAAGTAAGTTTATGCTGAATTGATTGCTTAGTTAGTTTGTGCCTAATTGTTTTTTTTTTTCTTATTTAGATTTGAGTGATCTTTGCACAAACAAAATGCAAGAGATGACTTATTCATTGATCACTCCTTTTTCTAGTTTTTCTGATTGAGCACCCCCAACATGGTATGCTGCCAAAAGACGTTGGTCATGAATCGGTGTCTATTGAGTCACTAACCAGACCTGTTTAATTTGAATTCAGTATAGCGTCTTCAACGATACAAATATCTGAATTGAATCCTGGCCACTTAAACCATTTACACATTTCCAGGCTTTATATCTTTGAAGATATTTATTAATTGTTCTTCTGCTCCATCATAAACATTTAAACAGGATCACAAGTCATTTTTGACTTTCAGATATTTAAAGAAAAAAAAAAACAAAAAAAAAAAACAAAAAAAAAACAAAAAAAAAAAAACAGAAGAAAATGTCTGATTGAATTCGTCTATCACAAAAGTTTTAACCTTCCGAAAACACTTGACTGATTTTTGACCACATAAGCAAAATCAGGAACTATGTCAGTTTTAAAATATGTTATTTTCCTTTTCCTAACGAACAACTCAATCCGTTTCCCGTGGTCATTATGGAGAATGTGTTGCCACGGACGACTGCCGTAGACACACACTGGAAGAGGCAGGTGGTCTCACACAGTTCAAGAATAAATATTATCAGAAGTGACTCAAAGTTAATGCATAGTAATTATCTGGAAAACTAAAATGTTTGAAAGTAAATTAAGGAATTCAATAGGAATTGTCCTTATATCAAATTGTACATAAAAACTAGTCATACAATATGAACTAATTATCTAGTTGACTTTTCTAATGTACTATTCTAATGTTTATAGTAACAAAATTATTTTTTCAATTTAAGATGAAAAATGCTTGTCTGGAGGGTAAGTTGTTACTTTTGAGAAATATTTAACTCAAAGAAATATTTTTGTGCATTTATGTACATCAATAAATCTGTATAGCCTTATGATGAAAAAAAGCATTTCTTTTGCTCAACTAATATTCATTTCCAATATTTTCTCCTCTCCTAATACTGAGGTGAATATTGGTAATGAATCTAACATTATACAGGGTAAATTTTAGACCAAAATTTAGCTAATAACTATGTATATTTTGGTGGATAATGTGACCTTCAGATAAGGTAAACCCCAATTTTAGGGTTTTAGCATCAGGCTTAGAAGATTAGTGATAGACAGATAAGAGAGAGATGGGTAGACAGATAAGAGAGAGATGGGTAGACAGATAAGAGAGATGGGTAGACAGATAAGAGAGAGATGGGTAGACAGATAAGAGAGAGATGGGTAGACAGATAAGAGAGAGATGGGTAGACAGATAAGAGAGAAAGAGCAATAGCTAGATGAAAGAAAGTGTGATAGAGAGAAGCGATAGAGGGAGAGAGAGAAGCGATAGAGGGAGAGAGAGAAGCGATAGAGGGAGAGAGAGAAGCGATAGAGGGAGAGAGAGAAGCGATAGAGGGAGAGAGAGAAGCGATAGAGGGAGAGAGAGAAGCGATAGAGGGAGAGAGAGAAGCGATAGAGGGAGAGAGAGAAGCGATAGAGGGAGAGAGAGAAGCGATAGAGGGAGATAATAAATGCTTATGGACTTATTGATCCTCCTCTGTATGCTGCAAAGGACAGTTACTTGGATAAAAAAAATCCAGGTTATAATGACTGATATTTTGCTAAATGTACTGAAGACCATATGTACTAAAGACCTCATACTAGATGCACTCAAAAGTAAAATAAATTGACTGTATGAATTCATAATTAGGCTACAAGCAATAGGTCCATGCGTAGATCTCAATAACATTTTAAAAAATCCAATTCTAACGAGGGGAAAAATCCTTTCTTAATATTATTGTTCATTATTTCTTCTGGTAAACTTGACCATTAGTCAAGACTATCAGGTAATTATCAGTTACTGTTCACTATTACCAGGGCCTTTGAGAGGGGGTGCTGCCAGTGTATTACATTGGGGCCTAAAGGGCCAGATGGGTTTGGGTGTTTCTTGGGATGGCTAAAGAATGAAGGTGCTTTTGCGATGTGTGTATTGGGCAATGTGTGTGTGTTAAGCAAAGGAGACAAATAACAGCTTCGTACAACCTTATAAAATTCCCTTTGAAGGAACTGATTATTACTAATATTTATGAGTCAATATCATGTCTGGTTCATAAATAACAAATAACAATTAAAAACAATGAAAAAGAAAGACAAGCATGTAAAGAGAAAAAGGAGATTTATCTTTATAGTTCAGTTTTAAATTTCATTTTACATTTTTGTTCATTTCATAAATATCAATATCAAAGTAACCTGTTGCTCTCTTTTTGAAGAGAATGGTATTTAAAACCGGTCCTAATAGTTCTCCAGTACAATTAACGGGACAATTTTCCAATAATTTAAAGACAAAATGTTAAAATGGAAAAGGTTTTAGTATATGTATTAAACTGCTTGAAAAAAAAGAAAAAGGAAAAAAAAGTGAGATTTTGGCATTAGAGACAGATCTATACAGAAAGAAAAAAAATAATGCTATTTGAAGATTATACAAGAATTTTTGCCCATTCTCCATAAAATATGATTTGAATCCAAATAAGAAACACTTGAAATTAAAACAAAAGTTTAAGCCTTCTCAGTAATCTCCAAAATACAATTAAAGCAAATCGATAAAATGTTTTTCTTCATTTCTTGCCTTCACCCAAACCATGCTCTTTCCAACTTCTGGAAATTCCCAGCAATTTTGTTCCGTTGAATGTATTAACTAGTTTAAAAATCCTTCTAAGGTTTCCTCAACTTCAAGCGCTTCCTTGATTTGGAAGAGTATTTTCACTCAACAAGCAACAGTGTGTAATATTTTCTTTCTATCTTGAAAAATCAGATTAGAAAGGAGAAACCACTTCAAGAGCTTCCAATATGAAATAAATTATGAAAAATTTGTTTTGGACAATTCCCTTTGCTATATTTCAATCTGATATTGGAAAGAAATTAAATTTGGTTGATGAAAAAGCAAAATAAAAAGGTTGAGAAAGTATTTCATATAACCTGGCAATAACGATTTCATAAGATATGAATGAACAGGAGGAAGGATTTCATTCAAATTTATTGTCTTTTTTCCAAGTCCTGAGCAGAGGTATAAGTACAGATTTTGGGGGCCAGGGATACTTGGCTCCTTGAGAGGGCTCCCTTGAACTTTAAGTGAAATTTGTCTGTAGAAATGCCGCAGGTGGTCTACTATTTAAAAAGCTTTTTTGTTGCCCCTCCATTGGGAGCTTGGAGATGGGGGGGCTTTCAAATAGCACCCGCTTCCCACCCTCACATATGCCTCTGTCCCTAAGGTATAAAAGAAACTTAATTTAATTCAAAATTTCTGTCTTCTCAATTGCTAAATTTATGAGCAAATGATTTGTTTGCCAAGTCTCCAATCACCATCAGATGACATGACGATTGATGAAATCCAATAGATGTTCATGTAAATGATGTTTACAGACAGAAGAGAATAAACTTTTTTTTTTTGCATCATCTTATAGTTTAGCACATCTCATATTCAGAAAACATGAATACATGTTATTCAAAACAGATATAAGAATAATTATTCAAGTACATCAATAAGTACTTAAAGCAAATGATGAAAAAAAAGCATATAATTCACACAATGAATATTTATTTTTTAACATTCTTCCTTGTCAATGCCCTTAATTTAAGGGTGAATAAATAACACAGGAAACTTCTGATCAAGATTCAGGTGATAATTATATCAAGCTACAGATTTATTCATCCGACCTCATCAGTATTTTCTTTGGATCCTTTCTCAAAGGAAAGATTAAAAAATGCTTTTTTTTTGCTACTTACTAAAAAAGTATTGAACTAGGTGTTGTATATTGTACAAGTTCTTTCATGGGAAGAAAAACAAATATATATGCAAGTCTTGTAATTAATTCAATAGAAACTGCCCATAGCTTTTGGAAGCAGGCCGTGTTGGGGTTGATCAATTAAAAAAAATTGAAAAAAGTAAAGGGATAATTAATGAATAAGTTACTTTAGCATTTTGTTGGGCAGTGATCTCTGGAAATTTTTTTAAAAAGTCTGAATTTGATGGAAACAATTGTGAATGCTGTGGGACACAAAACAGGGATCAGTTTAGCATAAACTTAGATTGAAAATTGAAGCACATCCTATTCAGCCCTCTGACTTCATTGTTATGGCCTGTATATATGATACAAGCATAGCCAGCTAGCCAGACCAACTTGAAAACTATGGAAATTTTGGAATGGTTCCCCAAAGTTATTGGGGGTTTTGAGGCAGATTCAATGAACTGAAGATATTTTTACCAAATACATCACAGCCTCCAATATATATATATATATATATATATATATATATATATATATATGAACAATAGGAAGTGAAACAGTCTCAGGAGTAAGAGTGTATGGAGACTTTGTTTATTAATTAATTAATTAATCGATAAATGAATTAATTGGTGTGCTGTATATGTTTTGGGAGGTTTTCCCATCTTCAGTAGTGTGTGCGAGTGTGTATCGTTCAGTGGTCAGAAGGTATCCGTAGAAAATGAATTTGCCATCAGATGTTTTGCTTTGGAAGCAAAAATTGGAATCAAGGAGGAGAATTTCATTTTGGATCATCATGTGGACTTAGTGGTGAAATCTGTGCTAGTCCATATATATGTATATATATATATATTATATATACCAGCACAAATATTCATAACTTGATGTCCAGTGAGAAAGTCAATGTACACAATTTTAATCTGAGCTTTAAAAAAAGACACTTAATAGAATCTCCAGATGATAACCTTAAAGAACTGGTGCTTCATGCTACATTGTCCAAGAAAATTTCCCTGTGTGTAACAATGGATTTTTCCACTTGAAGGTAACAATTTATTTGATTGAAATATCTTTTACCCACTATTTAAAACAATGGACTTTTTCGAATTGCTAGTTCATACAATTTAATAAAACCTCAGATGAAATTTCTTTGATGTGAACATTTATTTAATCAAGATATTCACAGTATATTGAAAGTATAGAACTATTTAGTTTCAAGATGAGAGAATGTGGTGAAACTGTTCAAACTCCACAGAAACATAGGTAGATATTTTCACTAAATCCATCACAACCTCCAGTATATATATATATATATATATATATATATATATATATACACTTTTCTCCTGATCTTTTGAAGAACAGATTATGATTATATGTACCTAAGCATAAAATCATATGTACAGAGGGAAGTTATGACAATGAATTTAAAACTTATTTATAAAATGGTGTAGAATGAAGAAATGAATCATTTCAAGTCAAAATTCTTATATTAACCAATAGTAATCAATTGTTATCTTTGTTTTTAATTGATAATAAACTAAATTTTCCGTCCTAAATTTGTCCTTTGAGTTCCTCAAAACCAGTCATGTTTTTCAAGGTTGGAGAACAGATTTATCTGGACTTTATTTTCTATTTTAACAGTAAAACTGAAACTCTATAAACTTATTTCTCATGAAGCCTTCTAGGATATTTAAATTCCAAGCTCAATTTTTTTTTCATGATTTGAAAAGCCACAGTTGTTCTCTATTGATGTTTGAAGATCCAAACACATAAATCTTGTTATTTTAGATAAGAATGTGTGGCACTGATCCTCGCTAATCTTAAACACTTGGGAAAGGGATCCATTCTATTCTGAATTTTCTTATCAAATACATAGAAAACAATTTTTTTTTCATCTAACTCAAATCCAAGTCTGGAGTTGACTACATTTTTCTACTGTACACAATAACAATCTGCATCAAATTTAGGAGAATAAAAAATGAACATTCCTCCTCTGCAATTTGAAATAATGACAAACTGGTTGGTAAGCTGGCCTCTTGATTGACAAATCTTGCAAATCTACAAAATTTATCTTATAGATATGTGAAGAGCTTATTCGATTCAAATACGTATATTTTTATATTTTTTATTTATTATATATTCAATATAAAAGATGCAGTAATCATCTTTGGGTGGAAGAGAAGAAGGAGTGGAGTGTGACCCTGTAGCAGTCAGGCTTGTTTATATCGGTTGGTTTCTCTATTCGATGTCATTTACCCAAATATCCACATCAGGAGGTGTGGAGTGGCCAAACAGAATGAGCTCGGCAGACCAAGTTCAAACTCTGGCTGAGATAGTCATTGTTCACTTCAGACAAATGCTTTCAAGAAAAGCATGAAAGTATCTCTTCTCCCAACCCCAGCTATGGGCAAATAGTAAGGCCAACTGGGCTCTCGAGCCATGGACGTCAACCAGTAGGTGCCTATTAACCGATTCCAAAATTGGTCTGGGGGGTGATGGTCTCTCCCGGGCTAAATTTAAAACTAAATATAAAACGACATTTTGCTTTGTTTTGTTTTTTTATGGAAGTCTTTGCAACATCTTTTTTACTTTCTTATCTTTCAATATCTGCTACAGTTGTCCACCAGATGGAAACAGTTAATTCCACCCATACTACAAGGAAGTCATCAGGAAAAGAACAGTGAAATAACATATGTCTTCCTGTTGAGGAGTGATTACTGTGGCTTGTTACGGCTACCTTGATCTGGTGCAATAGTCTAGTGCAAAAACCCTTAACAATTTGATTCTATCTAGAAGCGCCATAAACATGGCCTTGCACCAATTTAATTCAAACTTAGGAAATAACTACTTTAATGTCAAAGAAATATTCAACAGTAAACTTGAAATCATGTGGCAAAGTCATCTGATTAGTATGTCTGTTACTACACACACATTAAGTACTTGAAAGTGTTAAGTTCTATGTACTGAATAATTATTGTAAAACAGTTTGTATAATAAGTGCCAGGTTTATTTGGTTCGTAATGAATAACTATGAATGATTTAAAGGACTAACATGTGCTCGTTTGTTACATTATATGGTTTTAAAATAAAAGGTTTACCAAGTTAATTCAAAACGAAATTAGATTGTCAATACCATATCAGTAATTCGAATCTTGGTTATCCGAACATCAGTTATCCGAACAAGATTTCAAGGTCCCGTAATTGTCTTCAATATGGATTCCTTTTACATGATCGGATCAGTTAACAAAATAATCGATTGTCCGAAAATATACTCCCCATTCGTCTTGTTAAGATAATCGAGGTCTAACTGTATTAACATTTTTTATGAATAAAGCATCATCAGTTGACAGAAAGGTATTGTTTAAAAGACATACAAGAAAATCATATCCAGCGTCTATAACTGTTACTCAACTTTTTTTGCGAACCTCAACCAAACAATTACCCACAGAAGAATCCAAGACGAATTAATTCAAAATGTATGACTAGTATTAATTTAAAAGTAAAATAATAAAAACGTGAAATGAATAAATAAATAGGTAGAACCATGAGTTATACAGATGTATCAGAGTTAAAATACTAAGATCTTATTTTTGAATTAAGGGATTAAGAAATACTGCAAGACTCCTAGGGGACAAGCAGGAAGATGAAGTGTTAACAGGTGTCAAAAGTTATGTGCACAGAATGGAATGCACGGAGAGATTGGTTTATGTTTCAAACTGGAATGTTGTTCACGAACAGAGAAGAAAGCGCTGTGTACAAGAATTCAGAAAAAGAAAAAAAGATTTGCAGTCAAGATAAAAAATAAGCTTTTTATAAAAAAAATTTCATAAGTATTAACAGACAATCTTAGGAAGAAATGTCAAATGCCCAATCATTATATATATATATATATATATATATAATATATATATATATATATATATATATATATATATATATATATATATAGTGTGTGTGTGTGTGTAATTTCAGACGTAAATAAACACATACACTCATACATACACAAGATTAGATTAATAAGTCCGTTGCCTGACATGCAGTTGTGAGAGATTAATATCCACCCCTGAATCAAGTGCATTGTCACAGAAGGAGATTATGTTGAAAAAAAAAGATATTTGTTGTGTAAAATAAAGGTTTTTTCAACAATAATCGCAAGTTTTTTTTAAGTACGTAGAGCTTTTCTACGAATGTTGACTCTTATTAGTTCAAGTTTGGATTATAATTCCAAGTTTGATTTGTGTACCTATGAATGGATAAGCATCTATCGGGGAACATTTCTCCCGTTATCCGAAAAAAGACCATTTCTATGCGGAAATGACGTAAAGCGAAGGAACAATTACCAATGATTTATACGGGAAATTCCTAGCCCCCCACCCAATGGTGGTGATAGTATATTAGGTTGAGTTGTTAGATATTGGGTTGGTACAGGAGATGTATGGTGAGGGTCCGCGCTGCCTCTATAACAACTCACTGCAAGACAAATGTTGAACGCTATTTTCACTTTTCGTCTCTTTCCGTAACAGCGAAAAAGTGGCGTAAAGCGAACTTTGTAAATTTGAACACGGGTATTCTTTGAATGCGTTGGTATAAATCTCACTTACGTACAAGTTTGTCCGTATTCTTTCTCATTGGTACTTTTATAGCTGAAAATATCTGAGTACAGGTAAACCTTTTTTTTATTTAAAAAAAGACCCCTGAAAAATCAGGACATTTAAGTATTTTTTGATTTTTATTTCAATGCGAGAAAAAAAAAAGCAAGTGGAGAGACTAGAATTGCCTGAAATTTCTCCAAACGAAAGACAGGCCTGGCAGCAGCAAGGTCAAACTCAACCAACTTTCATTCTGACTGTAGATGATTGCTGCAATTTTTCATTGTATAACAAAATGAACAAATACATATTCTTGTATAAATGCACTCTCTAATTAGAATGAAATAAGCCCGTGTCTATGTGTATAATGAATTTTCATTAATACCTAAGACTTGTTAATTTAGCTCAGTCAGTAAAATAGTGTCCTGGTAATCAGTTGATCGCGAGTTCCAATTACGGTTAAGGACTATGAGGATTGTATTGCTTTCTAAATTTTGAGTTTAGCAACAGACCAATGTAGATAAAACCTTAATACTGTTCACCAGTTAAAAAATGGATAATAACTGCTCACAAGTAATATATATATTATATAAGTAACTTTAATCATAATTAAAATCAGTTTTTTTTTAAATTCATGATGGGAGACTTTATAGAGTCATCGTTGATTAGTAAAAAAACAGAACTAAAAATAGATTAATACAATTATGAATAATAGAAGTCATGATCTCAACAAAAACTAACCCCCGTATCACCCCATTTATATCATTGATAAATCTTATATCCCGACAGATCCACATTTAATTATCCAGTGCATTCGAGAATCTTAAATAATAGAAACAGAAGCAGTAAACAAATTTCTAAATCTAAACAAAAAAGTCATACAATCAACTTTTTAAATGTATTTAAAGTGAAGTTAATCCTGAACAAAATAAATTAAAAATTTTGACACTAAGAATGTGAAATATTCATCTTTTGTTGAGTTTTATTAACTAACAATGACCATTTGTTTTTATAAGAGGAGACTCCAGACACAGGCGTATAGAAACGATTTTGTTAGAAGGCTTGATTGCCTGGAATTTTACACAGATTAAAAACTCAAGTAATAATTTCCAATGAAAAGTCTTTATAAATCGACGAGACACACTTAGTACAAATCCTAGAACATGCAACTTGAAAGAAATACTGTATTCTACCTTTCTTAGCAACAAAAATATCAGTTGCCCGAATTTCCACCCATTTCATTGGGGGGGGGGGCACTCGACCCCCTTCCTTCATATGCCTATGATTTCAATGCTTATAATTATTGTTATATTCCTGAAGATCCCTCGTGGAGCATAGGGCCGCATTGAGGTTTCAGTAGCTACCCCAAGACACAAGATGGGGTGCCTCATAGGTTTAAATTGCCCTGCTATTTATGAGGTTGGGGGACAGAAGTAGATTCATGACTTTCCCAATGGTATTAGAGCGCGAAGTGAACGCGAGTAGGCTTGACCGGATCTCGAACTCGCTTCGCCGACTCTCTATGCCAAGAACCACTCCGTCACACCTCAGACTATAATCATTTATTCTAATAAAAAGCAATGGGTCAATATTATTTAATTCAATTTTGGTAGATTTTTTAAAATCTCTAGACGGAGAATATAGTTTAAAATTCATGCCGAAGAGAATCATATTTGAATTAAATATTAAATGAATATGAAATAAAAATATTAGAAAATCGTAATCCGAAATACGTAGAATCAGTGTGATAAAACAATCTTTATGATGAAAGTTATAAAATTAACAGAGAGTGAAAATGATTGAAATGCAACCTGGAGTGATGGTCACATTTTTAGATCAAGGATCAACTAGTGGAAATTATTAACCGTGGAGAAGGTAAACTTGAAGGTTTTATTCAAAATAGATCAAGAAGTCTGTGTTGGGAGGGATTATTTAGAGAATGTAATCAATACATTTTCATAAATAACAAAGGAGTGGTTGGCTGACCCAAACTTTTAGGGGACCCTTAGCAGAACTTGATTCGAGGGTCCCTTAGCAGAACTTGATTCGAGGGCCCCACCACCTTCGATGGGAACCTAAACAGAATTTCATTAGGGGACCCTCTGTTGTACACGGGGTCCTAAGCAAGCTCGGGTCGGCTCCGAGAGTGGTTTAAAATACCATAGGAAAAGGAAAATTACTCTAAAGTCACTGTACTGTATCGAAATGTATAGCCTTTAAAGTAAAAAACAAACAAACGAACAGATGCGACAGAAAAGAGAAATTAAACAGGATTCAAGGGTACAATGTAGGAGAGGTAGCTCCTGTTTGTGAAGTTCCACACCCTATCACACTCGATATTCAAAAACCAATTGAACAGTTTCATCTTGTCAAAGCAACAATTTATGTAATTACTCTTTTCTCATGAATTATCTTTTTTGTGCGCCGTTTTGAACATCGGATATGCGAGGGTGTGAAAATTTACTCTCGTAACCATTTTTCTGACATTGTGCCGTGTTAAGATTTATCATAATACAAAAACTCAAAAGTGAATTATCGGTGAATACGTTTTTGAAGGACAAGTGAACTTCTTTAAGTTTTTTTATTTGATGTTGAGCAATTTTTACTGAAATTTTCCATGACAATGGCTAAAAGCTATAAATGGGAATCGTTGAAAAAAAGTATTACAAGTTCATGTCCTTTTTTGATACCGACTCACTAAGTGTACTTAACATATCATGCATACAAAGTAATTGTTATAACAAATATTTTTGGGATTGTGATTCGAATTATGTTCTATAACCTCGGGACTGACCCACCATAGGATTGTCAGGACTTTCCACCCACAACAATAAAATCTTATTTATTTTAAGGATTTCTTCTACGTCTTCATTATTGAGCCAATCAGGAGAAATTTCATTAGATAGATAAATTCACATACCACACAAAAATTAATTTAATGAGAGAGAGAGAGGGGGGGGGAGAAGGCGGGAGAGAGAGAGGAACAAATGCGCTATTGATAAATATGAAAAGTTGAATAAATCTGCTTTTTTCGTTCAGATCATAACAGGTGTCAACCCGTCATTTCATCCAGGAACATCGTAAATTCCGGAGAGAATGTTCAGGAAGAGGATTTTTCGCTGCACTCATAAGATAACCGTAATAATACAAGACGTATCTTTTTTTTTCCTTTTTGATAGAATTCACCCTGATTTAATCTGACAAAATTACAAAACAGTATAAAAAATTTGTAATAGAAAAAACTTCTGTCTTCGAGTAAAGAGAAAATACATACACATTATGTAAAAACACTTAGTTATGGGAGGGTAGAGTTAGAGTATAAAAAAAAAAAAGCCAAGACGTATTTCATGTTCAAATATTCCGTTTTCAAACTACTTAGTTATATTTGTCAGCATACAAGGCGCACTTTCAAATTTGATTGAAAAAAAATGGGAAGTATTACGCTGTACCCAATGACTAGGGGGACACTCACTGAAGCTCTGATTGCTATTAATATGGATACGGACGGGTAACAAATGTCCTACAGGCGTCTTATATAACGGCAAATTTGGTACCTCCAAAATGCCTCTTTGGAAATATTTTTGGCTAAAATGAAGAGTTAAGTACTATTATTTTATATAGAAAGTTTAAATGGTCTCGTTGCTTTAAAAAACAAACCCGAAGAATTAAGTGGCGGGCCTATAGTTGATGTCACCTGGGGTGGTAACTCATGGTGTCACCCTCATCCCCTTCAGAACCCAGTAATTTCTTTTTTTTTTTAGCCTTTTGTCCATTCTCCCACAAAACTTCATTGAAATCAATTGCGAACCCATGGAAATATCGAGTGGACAGTCTTGAGCTTATACATAAATGTATATAAAGAAACAGAAAATAAAAATATCTGGATCTGTGCCCAATTTTAACCAACTCTTTATCATCCTGTTACCCCCCCCCCCTCCTGTGAAATTTCAGTTTAATTAACCGAGTACTTTCAGAGATATTGGGTAGATAGATTTGTCATTAGAAAAAATATTTACTGAGAAACAATGTGGAAAAAAACAACAGGTAATCATCTTGGTGTCGCCCCCTCTGGTGGAGTCGCCCGGGACCCCTCCCTTGGTCCGCCACAGGAAAAATGATCTTTATCAAAAAAATATATATTGCTGAAACCCTGTGTGTTTAACTTATCTTTGTGTGTTCGAGTTTTTGAAAAGAATTTATAAAGTACCAATAAGTATAAAATGTTAGATGAATCTATATACAGAGTTTTTCCGGACGATTGAACTTGTTGTTTGTGTTAATACTACGTTTCGGCCGGTCCATTGGACGTCCTTCATCACCAGGGCCGGCTTTAGGTGCTGCAGGGCCCAATAGGAAACATGCAGGGTCCCTGGTTAAAAGTCAAGGTCTGTAGGATTTTGGAGATATAGATAAACTTAATCATAGACTTTATATTTCTACGGTACAATGGAAAGCTATCAAAATGTGCATCTGGAAATTTCACAGAAATAAATTTTTATGCTCCTCTGTAATTGATAAACATCTAATATTTATAAAAGGTGTGATATTTGATATCTATAGGGAAATTATTCAGAATATAAGCAATGTAAACAAACACTAAAGAATCTTTAAGAATTCGGAAGAAAATTGAGATCATATATATATATATATATATATATATATATATATATATATATATATATATATATATATATATATATATACTGATCTCTGTAACAACTGCAATGTAGTGTTAGGTTATGTTGCAATATGTTGAGTGTATTTGACAAAAACTAGAATATACCTTAGTGTGAGGTACCAAAAGCCGACACTATTCATCAGGTAAACTATCCAAATGTGAAGGTGTTTGACAGAATTTGTTTATAGTTGAAAATATTGGAACAGGTGTCAATAACCCGATATTTCAACTTCAATTCTGAGGAATCGCATAAGTTAACGTCATGATAATTTGAAAAGCTAGTAAGAAGAATAGTAATGATCAAGGCTGGCACAAAGGTTTCATGCGCCCTAGGCGAGACCTAGAATATGCGCCGTGGGATGTATTCTGACGACTGTTTTTGCGCCCTAGGCTACTGCCAAGGTTCACTTAATGAGATAGATATGTGAACCGATAGAAATAATGATAATAAATGCGTTATATCATTTTGAAAAATCTTTGAAATGATCTTCTGTTTTTACACGGTGGATGTATCATTTGGCCTTGACAGCGTAAATTGAATAAACAATTTTAAAAAATGGGGCTAATGAAGGGAATCGCACCTGCGACCGGTATAAAAAAATATTACTTTATTTAAAAATGAATTTAATATGAAAAAAAATCGTGTGGTGGATATTTTAAAATCAGGTAATTTTTATTAGAATAAAAATGCTCCTCAATTGATAAAATACAGCGCAATATGTACTTCAGATTAGGGAGAGAAAATACAGTCACTCTAATCTTAGGTGTTTATATATATATATATATATATATATATATATATATATATATATATATATATATATATATATATGAGAAGAAACTTTCGTCAAGTTTCAAGTTTTGTACAATTTATCATGAATCGTAACAGCGATAATAAGTAAAAACTTACCTTGCAGCAAAGGAGTTTAGCCTAAGGCTAGGGATCTTCCCCGCCTCTCTTTTCCCGTTTTTATTGACGATTTCCTGAATTAACACGCGAGGGTGCGCGGTATTTGCTTCTCTAAATCTATCGCACAAAGCCCTCAATAAAAAGATACCGGACTAGCTCAGTGACTTGAATTTGCTCGGAGAAAAAAAAAATTTCTTTGAAAAAAACTTATGAATAATACAATTTCGTCTACACATGGATACGTTTTTTTGTTTTTCCTTCTTTTTACGACGAGGCATACCAAGTCTCCCGCATTTCGCGGGAGACTCCTGAAGTCAAGTGCTGCGCACCCACCTCACCCTGCTTGATAGGTTTTTTAATACATTGAAATAGCTGTTTTAGAGCTTTTAGAATAGAAAATTTTCTTAGTCCCCAAACAAGGGTTGGGAGCATTTTTTTTTTTTAGGAAGCCGCCCTCCTGAGAATTCCTAAACTTTGGCAGGTCTGTTCATTACTTTAACAAAATTCTATCATACTTTACTGGATTAGATGTCAATTTACCAACCTCGAACAATAGAAAGTAAAGAGTAAAATAATAAAACAAACGTGGACATCGGAAGCAGAGATAAGCGTCTGGAATCGAAATATAACAAACCTTGCATTTTGTCACAATAATAACTGAAATATTCAGACTCGAACAATTAGTTTGATGGAGTACAAGCGGCGGAGTACTCTCCGAAAACAACAGGTTCTTGCAAGTACTCAAAGTACTCGCTTCTAATGGTCGTGAAGTAACTTCATGAACAACTCTAAAATTTAGATGACCCCTCAAGACAAGCAATTGAATCATCTAAGTTGAAAAAAAAAAAAAATTGTGACCAAATGACACAAAAATAGATTTTGGGAAAATCAGAAATCGTCTTAAAAGATTTTGTCCGGAAACGTTTAGAGTCGGGGAAGAGGGGGGGGATGCCACGTGACCTAACCCCAGCCTCCTACTCGTTCGCCAACCGAAATTAACCTTGATGAGTTTTGATAATGACCGTTTTGTTGAAACATGGAATTTTCTATTCTAGACAGGTTATAAAAAATTTTTAAAAAAATGAAAAAAAGTTGGATCTATCAAAAGTTTTAGTGCAGTGATTCTGGACGTGGGATGACCCCACCTCACACAAGGGGGCAGTTTAAATATAGGGGGTTGGTGGAATTTGGGTGTGAAGAACCAAGAGCGTTCCGTTGCTCATAACTGAGCCGTTTTAAGGCTTGACTGAATAATTCCTAATTACACAATATTATGAATTCCTGATTATACAATGGCATTAATTATTAATTTTTACTAAAGATTCCATTATGTTTAACTTATAAACTTTGTGGGGCATAAAAGAGATGGGGTAACTACGATGCAATCACTAATTCCACACAGAGAAATTACAAAAGAACAAAAAAAGATATCATATGAATCTGTACATTTTTTTTTACGAAGAATTCATTCTTTTCACAGCTATTCTCTTTGATTAAAAACTGTAAATTTTGCAACATTTTTTAATCTAACTATATTATTCAGGGCCGAATTTATTTTGATATAGTAAGGTACATATCAATATTTTTTAGCTGTTGATGAGAGTTGTTAACTTGAGTTAACGATTCTGTCAATCCCCTACCTCCAGAAATTCTGACAATATAATAATCAAATACTGATCGTTTCTTGGAAAAAAAAAAAGAAAAAAAAAAAGAAGATTTCTCCGAAAACTCTTTTTAAAGGTTTCGATTTCGGGCGCGAGTACCTTTCCTAATTGCATTCCAATGTCTTGATACCACTGTCAGATTTTTTCCCCTTCCTCCACCCATTGATGTGTCTTAACCAAGTCCCCACCACTTAATTACTCCATCACCCTCGAGTGAACACGACACCTACCAACCCGAAAGAGAAAGAGAAAGAGAGAAAAAGAAAACCAGCGAGTTTTAAGTTGACTTGTCGGTCAGGCCTTTTTTGGATTCTTCTATAATGAGATTAGCATGTAATTGTCCGGAATATGACGGTCAGCTTCTACAATAATATACAATACGAAACACTATTTTTTTTTTTTAAACACCTAGACAAACTTTTGTTTCTTCTTGGTTTGGGCTTTAATAAAACATTGTTTTGGCCACTAATGTTTGTCCTGCTTTGTCTTAACTTAAACTACATATTTTTTAGTGGTTTCGAAGCTGGGGTTCGTGGGCCCCTTGGGATCCGTCAAATAATGCCTGGGGTCTGCAGTCGTGTTCCCCCGAAACCTGATATAGCGAATTTTGTGGCAGAGAAGCTACATTATCCATCGTACGGCTATCAAAAAACATTAGTTACGAATACAACCTGACCATACATCGGAATCCAAATATACGTAATCCATTGAAAATATGAGTTTTTAGTAAAAGAAAAACGTTTAATATCGCAGTTCATTGATTATAGTCTAAAAACTGAATGCTAAACACAGGGGCCCGCCAGAGTATTTCCTTTATAGAATGGGTCCTTGAGTTTTGAAAGTTTCGAAACCACTTGTATATGTCATACCGGTATATATTTGTGCGAGCTTAAAACAATTTTTGTTTTGATCTTATTGAGTGTTGATACGAGCTGTGAGAAAACTGAAGGGTTGTTGTATGTTTGTTTGTTTTTACACCCGTTACCATAAGCCCTTTACCGCTTCCCTTGGGTATGTACTTTTCTGAAGTAAAAATTAATTCCCCATCACTTATAGAGATCCTTGACACATCTCTGCTCCCCAAAGAGAAGAAAAACAACTTTGCTGCAAGTATCTTTGAACGGTTAAATTCCAACGATGTACTTGGGTAAGTCTTCAGAAGTACCTTCAGATATACATTTTATATACTGCCACATTCGTCTATATATCATATATACAATGTACACGTGTAATTGTACACACACATTTCACACTATGTATGACTTAAACATGCGAATATTATCAAGGCTTAAGGAATTGCTTAGTTTAACAAACTATTTTTTGAGTGATCCAGACACTGCTGATTCCATATGAAAGAACATTTAAAAAAAACACCTGCCAGAATTGGTTTACCCCCCCCCCCCAAAAAAAACAACAACAAAAAACTTTTTAAAGATTTTAACAGCTACTGTTCATTTCTGAAACGAAAATCAGTCACTAAATTTCTGGGGGTCATGCCGTGTTGAAAATAGACTTTCATTTGTATTGAAGAGAAGAAAAAAAAAATTTCATTATAATAATCATAGTGACATTAGATGAAAAAAAAAAAAAAAAAAAAGAATGAAAAAAAAAAATGAAAAATGGAAATTTAAGAATAAATTGAAATTGTAATTAATTTTCATTAATTATTTACACCTGAAAGACAGTACAAAAACCCAAGGCAAAACAAACCACAATAAATAAATAAAAAACAAAAACAAAAAAAAACTAATGCAAGTCTAGTCATGTGTAGAATGCAGACTATCTAGTCAAGAGAAGAACACACACACACACGCGCACACACAGACACACACGTGTTTTAGTGTTAAAAAGTATTAAATTTAAATAATTAAGTCTTAACTGAGTACTTCAAGAACTCTACACTTCAAATGTAGACCTATTATTTCGGGAATATTAAAGAAAGGCTCTTAAAAAAAACGGCAGGAGGCATTTGACAAAAAAAAAAAAAAAAAAAAAAAGATACGTTTAACATTGTTTAATTGACAAAGAAGTTAATGATATAAGCTTAAAATGAAAAAAAGTGGATGAGAATGAAAATTAAATCAAGTATTTAGCAAACAATTACTTAATTGAAAAACAAAAAAAAAAATAAATAAACAAAAAAAAAAAACAAAAAAAAAACGTCCTAATCATTTTCAGAGACAAATTTGATTTTTACATGGGTGATTTGAAAAAAAAAATTACAGAATATAGCACAAAAATAAGTATATAAAAATGATAGCACTGATAATATTTGTCCCAGTAAGAAAAAATCACGCCGTTCACTTTGAAAATTCTACAATATAGACAAAGAAAAAAACATACGTATAGTATACATAATTACTAAGCAAACACACACACACACACAAGTTGTGTAAATTTGTTGAATAATTAGGCTATTTCCGATTTAGTTATTTTTCAATTCTTAGGGTGCCGTGAGAAATAACTGTCACATGATTTGACACCAGTGGATTTGGACAAACTTGAAAATAGAAAAAAAAGAAGATTCCTTTGAAGTACGAATGAATTGGATTGTTGTCTCTTGTGGAATACATTTGACATTTCTACATACAAGATTTTAAAGAGCAAATATTTTACACTGGAACATTTGCTCTCGTAAGAAAAAAAAAAAATTATTTTTATGAAAAAAGGAAATGGCACATAAAACATTTCCAAATATCCACTTAAAGAATACAATTGTAGAAAAACAGACCAAGTAATTGCTAAACAATCTTTTTTCTCGTCAGAAGCTAAATAAACAGTAATGGTTCGTCCAAATAAGTGAAAATACACTTATATCTTCAGAAGTATATAGAATGGAAAAGAGAACAATATATATCTTCAAGTTTTCGAGAGATGTAAATAAAAATGTACAATGTATGTAGAGATAAGGTTTTTAAAGACACGCTGTTTAACAATAATAATGGCCAATAAAAATATACTTTTCTGAATCCTCGAAGTCTTACAAGAAACCCATTTAACGTAGTTCCCAAAAATCTTGCTAAGGATAAGTAGAATTGAGACAGAATTTATTTATGTTAGCAAGTATAAGTGAGTGCGCGTTACCCGAATTGTTTTTGAGTTAAATAACTCGAAATTAACGAAGGGAAATCCAGACTGAATATTTGAAATTAGACTCAAAACACAAGACGAAAATATTCTTAAGTTAATTAACATTCAATGATACTTTAACACGGAATAAATGTTGCTTATAACGAAAAAATATATATATACATCAAATTAACCAATAAAAAAAAAACCGAAAATGATGGCGATTGAAATAAAATCAAAACTTAAAAATACTGAACCGAATCTGTGTAAATTGAGAATAAATTCAGAATCACTTCATAAAGATATATTTGTTGGAGCGTGTATCAAAATTAGAGTTGGCTTAAACGTAAAGGATTTCGATATATCCAACTCAATAAGTTTAAAAAAGATAAAAAATGTAAGTGTAGAGATAAACAAAATAAGCTGTCATGTTACTGTACAAGCTGAATATAAACGATGTTTTAATATTTGTTTACGTTCAATACACTGTCAAATATTTGTCACCATTTAAAAGGCTGAATCTAATACATATATTATCAATAAAAGAAAAATAGAAAAAATGACAACCACTAACCGTTAGTTCGCTGTAAATTTTTTTTGGATATTTTTTTCGGGAGATGATGGCTGTGTTGTTGGCAGTGTATGTTTTTGTCAGTCATATGCAATACACACACATAAATATGTATATACAAACGTTATAAATATATGCACGTTATGTATATACATGTAGAATAAACGATGTATCAAATATAGTAAGTAAATTATGGATGGTAGAAGCTTTAAGCTGAAAAGTGTTCTAACCTGGAGCCCATGATTAGGTAAGATCCAACGAACGAAGAAGATACGGGAACTCGAAAAAAATGTCACTGTCCAGCGCTGAGGACGGTGCTTATTGCAATTTTCAACTGTTCAAATCCTGGGCCAACGACTGCGTATCACTGTTTACACACGCATACATACACACGCACACAAAAAACGGAGACAGTCAGGCAGACAGACAGAGAGACAGACACACGCACAAACACACACCCCACCCACGGTATAGGAGGCGTGGGGTGTAGTCACGAAGATAGAGAGGACATACGTTAAAAAATATTATAAATATATAATATACATATATATATAATATATATATTATATGTATATATGTATATAAAGAATACAGGTGCGATCACACACTGCCTCTCTCGTTCTATATCTGTCTGTGCCTCTTTCTTTCCCTCTATCTCTCCCTCTATCTCTTTCTCCCTTCTCTGTCTGTATTATTCGTATACGAGTACGTATATGCGTATGTAAAGCTAAGACAGTTTGAACAAACGTCCACCTATCTCTCCTTGGTCAGCGTGGTAGCGTGTCTAGCACCACCACAAACACCTGGCACTTCTCTCTCCCTCTCAAAGGAGGGAGGAGTCGGCGGGCGGGCAGTTAGGGACAGTGTGGTGAGTGGAGGATGGTACTATAGTCGTTGGGGGTGGAGAATAGCCGAGAAGGGGTGGAGAAACACAGCCAGGTTGTAGAAGAGACACTCCCCACATCGTTGAATCGTTACATCTCTACAACATCGCTAGACTCTCAATTATCTCTTTTTAAAACATTACTGTGATGAACGCGAAATAATTTGTCTCGCACGCAGTGGTTGACAGTATAAAATCATAGTCGTATACACCAAATGGTGTGTGCAAGATTATTTGATATTCATACGCATACACACACACACACACACATACATACACATACACGGAATGGTTAAACGTATGAGACGGGAGGGAAAACACGTGTGCCTGCGCGCATTTGATCGAAAAATGCTTCGTTTAGTTTGTATGGAAAATTAGACAGTTTAACAGAGACACACACGCTGAATATGCAAATACTCACACGCACACACACGCACGTACCACAGACACAGAATTCAAGAAACGATACTTAATTCTACTTTTAGGGATATTTTCTGTGGTTGAAAAAAAGAAAGGGAGTTTTGCTTCGAGAATAAGTTTTTTTTTTTTTTTTTTTTTCGTTGGGAAGTACACATTACGTAGAAAAATGTACTGACCATGTACACGTGCGAACACACACATACATACAGAGGCAGTACACGATATTGAGCATGCGTGTGTGCACATACACAAAGGATGACGACGGATGTATCCTCATACAAAAAAAGATATCGTCGATCAAAAAGAAGTTAGAAAAGGAAGGAGAGAGAAAAAAAAAAGAGGGTGAGATCAAAATTATAAAAAGCAAAAAGCAGTCTGAAACGATGAGAGCCGTAACTAAATCAAACCCGAAAAATCAGATTTCTTTTAAAATATCAAAAGACAAAAAAAAGGGAAAAGAAAAAAAAAAGTACGTTCACAGAACAAATAAATAAACAAATTTTTAAAGCCACTTTTTGTGTTATTGCAGTTAGTTCCCCCCGCCCTCCACACTCAATTTAGAGGTTCTCATTATTGTTCTGTTTTTATTTCTTCTTCATTAATTTACAATGGAACGGTATTTTAACGAAATTTCATTTATTTTTTAATACAAATTTTGAATCTTCTTCCCCTTTTGAAAGGATTCGTCTTTTCTAACATATATCCAGTTTAATAATTCTCATGGCTTTCCATTCATTTACAGATGCCTTTGCATATTAAAGTAACAATTCTTCGATGTGTTCATGTATTTAGTAAATTGAAAATTACGATGAGATACTTTTTGAAAGAAGCTTTTTACCAATTATAATCTTAAATGTTTTAGTAACGTTTTTAAAAATCAATTCGATGATTATGTTAATATAGATTAAGGCATTACAAAGTCATTTAGTCAAATACTAATTTTATTTGATAGTTATCTTAGAACGGGTCGTCCAAGTAGGAAAATGTTTCTCCAAATTTTAATAAAATCTTATTACTGGATGTAAATTATTTTTACTACTTTATACCTACAATTCAATTTTTTTTATTAAAGTCTTTTATAGCTGTTTTCTTAACACAACTCAAGCTGTCGACCCACCGAGATGAATTCTAATAAAAAGTGACTTAAAAGAAAGGAAAAAAAATCGAAATGACAGAAAATGGTAATAAAAAATTAATGGCACTCAATACTTCATCTAATAAAAAATAAATAAAAGATAATTGAAAGTAAGTTGCTAATTACTTATCCACGATTGTGAAATGCAGAATTTTCCTAAAAAAAACAAACAAACAGTGTTTAAGAGACAGTAAAATGATTGGCATAACATAATTATTCAAGCTTCATAATTACTTTGTTTTTCTTTTTTTCAACTTTGTAAATAATTCACACGCTTCTGCGCACATAAAATTACAATTGCTGTTTGCCTTGATTTGTGCAATTAATTCGTTCCAAAAAATTTCCGTATCGTTTAAAACCGCACTGTTCAGGGTTTTATTATAATTTAATGTGTTTTTTTTTCCAGCTCATACTTTACTTATATTAATTTGTGAAGCGATATCTAAACTGTACTATATCAAAACCACACTAATCTAAGTATTGCTGTGATATTCCAATGACAAAATAATAATTTGATGTTCAAACAGTTTTTTTTTAACGAACCGAAAAGGGTATAGGAATAATTTATATTAGTAATAAGAGAAAAACGTATGAGAATGAAATGATAGCCGAAGTGCAGTGTTCGATTATCCGATAACACTTTCGAATCCCGTATTCATCACCGGTGCGAGGGTTCCATGCATATTAGGTGTGATATCATTTGCATAAGGGTTGTATACACCCTAGGCGAGACTTGAAATCTGCACCTCTACCTACTTGATCTTTCGATCCCCCCTCCCCCCGAAAGGTCAGTACTACGCCCTAGATGGTTGCCTGGATGACTTAATGGTGGTGCCGGCCCTGACCCCATAAGCGCACGAACTGCGGGGCAAGTGTCCCCCTCGATTTGGGGAAAACTAAAATTTCAGGCAAATCACAAATAGACAAAAACCGTGAAAAATTTCGGGCAAATCGAGCCTTTTGCCCCCTCCCCCACCGCCTAATAGAAAGAACCCCCGTAGGCTTATGTGTGTCCCTACCGTCATATTTAGTTAATTTTCGTTCTACTTCACAGACACGCATCAATAGAGCCGTCAGGATATTGCAAAATCTTTTATTCTTTAATGAAATATATACGACCACTTGATTGACAAATCCACGGTGATAATATAAGTCTGATGATAGGATTTACTTTCCTGATCCATCCTAGGGGAAGAATTCAAAATTAGATCAATCGAAATTTAAGATATTCAGTTTAATTTCTCCTTGGCTTAATATATTAGTTTTTTTGTTAGTGTCGCCTCCGTATTCATAGCAATGAATTAGTCCAGCTCTCTCTAACACAAACACACACACATGTATGTATTTATATGTGTGTGTATAAATATATGATAAGGTTAAGCACAGATTTACTTACCGTATTTTTTGAAAGAGAATTCCTCGCAAAAACTGATGTGTATAACTTATTCATATCGCAATACCTATATATCAGAATCATTTATTCACTTGTTGAATATCTTTCACAGGTTATAAAAAAGGTTGTATCAATATTCGCATAATTTTTCTCAAGTTACACACACACACACACACACACACACACACACACACACACTTACGAGGGTAGATCAATAAATCTGTAGCCCTTCAGTTATTAGCTGAACTTTGATCAGAATTTTTTCTTGCATAATGTTCGATCTATGTGATCATTGGAGAAGCGTTGAATTAAGTGCATTGAAAAGGAAGGAAATCATGTTAACAATAGACCTGTAAAATATTTTAAAAAAGCTTTTTTTATCATTATAATACTTATTGACTTACCTACCTATAAGCAAAGTTTCTCAAAATATTATTCCTTTTATAAGAGTACCGACTACTCTCAAGTAATTAGCTAATAATTTAGAAATATGAATATAGAATTCTTCAACATGTCCTTTCATTAAAAACAATCAACAGAAAATTCTAATAGCCCGCTAATTTGATGGTCGCCCAGGCAGGGGGTGGGGGCAGTTGGCATGGGCCAACGATTTCGAGGGGCCTACCCCAGATTATATAAACTGTTCCAGTTCTTCCATTTTTTTCTGTTATTTGTAAATACAACATATATACTAAGTATATAAATCATTTAGAATTGATTGCGAAAATACTTAATGAGCAGTTTGAAATAGGGCGTACATTTCCATCCTGGTCTGGCCTTATCACCAGTTCTGCCCAGCGCAGCATTATATATATATATATATATATATATATATATATATATATATATATATATTATATATACATACACTGATACATATATCATATGTATTTGGTACTGGTTACAAAAATAATGAGCAGTTTGAAATAAGGCTTACATATCCAATCTGCCCTGGACCTATTACCAGCTCTTCCTGATCCTTCTTACAGACTTAACGGCCACAACTGAGAGGCAGAGTATTTTTGGAAGTGTCGGTGAGGCTCATTTACACAAATTTATTGAAAAAAAAAGTTTCGAATAAAACAGACACTTCCTCTCTCGTTTCTTCCTCATTGTTATAACCAGTGACGGAAATTGGTTTTTGGATTTGGGTATATGGTAAGGCTGGTTTTTGGAACTAGGTATACGGTTAGCCTGTATCCAGGATTTATGATCGGGATAATGGGATATGAACCATTGCAGTCGGGGGTCTGTAAACCCCCGGGGTAATTTGACAAAAGATAACTAATAATAAATGTGTCCATTAGTAAACATCAAGCATACATTAAGAAATATGGAAATTGAGAAATAAATATTCGCTATACCCGTTCACTACCACCACTGGTTATAACAGGTTGAATTTAATGTAATACTTATGTCTACGTACCAAGAAAATTAAGTCTATGCTTTATTACAAAGGAATTACACAAATAAACTATGAGAAGTAATTGTTGGAAATTTGAAAATAGAAGAAAACTAGATGTACACGTATACACTCGTATACAAGTCGATCTCATGTCGGTCGAGTCTTGATTTCTGACCACGAAATCATTGTGTTATACTTTTTTGAAGCCAAAAAGTTACTGCTAGTCCTTATTAGATTTCGACCTTACAAAATTATTTCTCAAGTCAACTACCGATTTTCACTTATAAAAGTGGTCTTCAGAAGAGGTCTTTGTATTGTTGATGTTATCGCAACGATAATGTTTCGGCCGATCTACACTATAGCCTTCTTCAGTTGTGCAATCCGTAAAGAAAGAGTAAGTAATCTTGGTGGGGTAGAATGGCGGAAGAGGCCTTTTTTCCCCTTACGGATTGTAGTCCTGAAGAAGGCTCTAGACTAGATAGGCCGAAAGGGTGTGGTAATAGTAACAATACGAAAATGTCAATTCTCTGAATCACAGCTTAGAATGTTGATGACTTCTTGAGGTTATTGACAATATTGTAGGAATTGATAAT
Organism: Thysanoteuthis rhombus; assembly: GCA_963457665.1. Taxonomy (NCBI): domain Eukaryota; kingdom Metazoa; phylum Mollusca; class Cephalopoda; order Oegopsida; family Thysanoteuthidae; genus Thysanoteuthis; species Thysanoteuthis major. Next base: position 15,296,547 of record OY735243.1, read on the forward strand.
ATTAGAAATTTATATAAGAATGAGAATGCAATCAAGTAATACACAATCGACCTGATGATGTCTTTAGAAAGATCTTTCCTTTTTATTTAAACAGAGCCAGTGCGTTTATTAGGTGAACTTCGGCGGTTGCCTAGGACGCAAAAAACCTTTGGGCGCGCTTAAAACTAAAAGTAAAAAAAAAAAGAAAAAAAAAATAGTCCTTAGATTACAATCGAAGGCAAAAATGTTAAGTCTCACCTAGGGCGCACATAACTCTTGCACAAATTTTACGTCTCACCTAGGGCGCACGGAACCCTTGCGCCGGCAAATATTCAGAAATAAATGAATAAAGATATTTGCAGTCAACTTTTACCCAGTCGCATTGCGGATATTTTTAATCTAAATCTAGATGTTTTCGGCTGCATCCAGATTTAACAAATTGCTATAAAAGATGTTGTTTTTTTTTTAAATATTTTTATTTAATTCATAGTAATAAAATAAGAGATATCTAGAATGAATTAGTATTCTGGGAATTGAAGGTTGAAGTCATATTTGATCTATAAGATAATTAAAATCAAGGAAATAGATGTATCAGGATAATCTAGATGTTTCTGTGTGTTTTTGATTTGATTTTTAGATGTAAAGTGGGAAATAAAGTTGGCAACACTGCCCGGTTGTCATTTTTTCCCGTTTGAGTGTGTGCAGCGCAGAAAAAGGCTGCAACGCTAGAAGGGCTCTACGATACAGGTGGTTTTTCACTGCAGGTTGGCTACTGCTGCTGCTGCTACAGTCAACTTTTTTTTTCTCTGTGCATTTGTTAAGAGATGATAATAGAAGGCCACTTCACTTATCGCCCCAATTCTCTTTCAAGCAGTTCCCCCTGATACATCAGGCGCGGATCCAGGGGAGGGGTGGGGTCAGACCCCTCCCCTGCATGGGCAAAGCGCAATCAAATTTTTTTTTTCAATATACCGATAAAGAAATTTTTTTACAAGTGAATAAAATAAAAAAAAAAAAAATACTAGTAGTCCCAAGTAATCATAAATTAACCTCAAAAACATTTAAAAATCTCGTTTTTCATTTTATATTAATATGTCTATTGTCTTATTTATGTATTTGTATATAGCAAGTGTATACGTAGGCTCAGACCCAGGGTGACAATCCAAAGGGTCCCCCCCGCCCCACTTGGGCAAAGCACAATTACGTTATATAGATGGAGAATTTTGAAAAAATACAGACAACCTCAAATCATCATTAAATAATCTTGGAAACAAAAAATTATCATTTTTGTCTTTCATCTAATTTAAGAAGTGCTTTCCAAATTTATTCTTAATGACCTTTTATCTATCTACGGGTTCTGTTGTAAATTTCTTTGATTAATTTCAATTACTTTATCCTTTTGTTAATTTTAATGCTGAAAAAGCTACGACTAACATAAGAGAAAAATGCCGAATCACTCATTACTTTCTCGTTTTAGATGTTTGCAATTTGTATTTATTTGCAGAAAAAAAAAAGAAAAGAGATTTTTCAATCTGCCTCCCCCTGACCTGCTCAAAATCCTGAATACACCACTGTGCAAAGGCTACATTTTCTCACAGCCATAGTTACGTCACTTCAAAAAAATATCCATTCAACATGGTATTGGTATTTCAAAAAATGTATGTAATTTCTACTTCAAACTATTTCATATCTATGTTCGACAATAAATCACTTGTGCATCATTGCTAAAGTTAGAATAAAACTTACTTGCCGATAAGAGTTAACAGAACAATGCGTCAATATTTTGCAAAGGCGAAAATTACACAGGAATGGGTGCTGGAAGTTCGAATACCACATCAGGTCGTGAATTGTTCACGGATTCAAATATCAGGACCAACGCTTAGTACTAAGTTTCTCCTAGGCATACAAGCCGAAGAAAACAGAGCAAAATGGTAATACTTCGGGCAAATCAAGCGTTTTGTGCCCCTAACCTCAAAGAGTACTTTGAAGATATTGGTAAAAAATACCAAAAACCAGGCATCTTCGGTTTAAAAAAAGAATTGGGACCACAGCTATGGATTCTAAACCATCAACCAGATAACTAAGACTTAATCTTTGATAATCATAATCCATGTTAATTGACAAATATTAGGTATACGCAAAAGTTAAAAAAAAGAAAAGTTTTCAAATGTGTTTTGACGGTACCGAGAACATTTTCACCTGTAATAATTGCCATTTTAAAAAAAATTATAAACCGCGTTTTTCTAATAGACTGATTAAAAAAATTATGTAACACACGCAAGGCAGTAAAACTGAATTAGTTGGAAATTTAAGAAAAGCGAATTTGTAGGTAAAATGGACAAGTTTTCGTAAAAAATTCGAAACTTCTAAATGGTATTGTTGGAGGTAGTCACATTATTATAACTTTTGGGTACTGGAAAAGTTAACTGAACATTCATGTGTCAATATTTTGCATGGACAAAAACTACATTCAGACATTGATTAAGTATCAGGGCCAGCGTTAAGTACTAAGATACTCATTGGTACCAACCAGAGAAATTTGTTTCAACACTGCTGGGGAGCCAAGTTAATATAACTGTTTTGTTTTTAAATCTCCGAAACGGTTACATAATAAACAACCGGAGTCATTTTCTTGGTTTCAGTCTATAATCATGGACTCTTCCACTTAAAGGTAACAAGTTTGCTGATAAAAATATTTCCCATCCACAATTTGGACAATGGACTCTTCCACTGTAACGATGTTTTGTTTTTTTTGTTTTTTTTAGTTTCTCTTGAAAAAGAAGAATCTGTTGGGATTTATGTACAGTTAGGACCCGTTTTCTGAATGTTCACTTTACGCCAATTTTTCATTTTTTCGGAAAAAAAAAAAAAAAAAAAGCAAAATAAAAAGTAATGTTCAGCTTTTGTTTTGTAGCGAGCTATTATAAAGAGGCAGCGTATACCCTCTTCTATTCACTATATCCCAATCTCCTGTACCACCCACCGTCAATTCAGGTTACTTAGCCTGGCATAACAGCTTCACCATATTCAGGGTTTGGGAACGCTCAAGAAGTTTCCCTATACGCATTAATGGTAATTACTTCTCCGCTCTACACCATTCAGGTTCACGAGAGCTTTTTATAAATACGCTCTACTTTCGTATTGCGGGAACCGTGTATATCCGTTAATTTTTCCACGGGGATTTACTATTAAGTAAAATTAAGGTGCAGTTCGTAAAATTCAACTTTGAAAGAATTAAAAAAATATAACTTATGGTAATTTTCGAAAGTTAATAAAATTAGTTGATTATTATCATTGGACTACTTAGTATAAGATGACGGTTCCAACATCTGTAACCACTTAGCCTGAAGATTCAGATAATTTACTGGTCTACAGTTATTAAACAGGATACACAAAGATTATTTTTTAGCTATTTTTTTGCAAAATAAGATTAATTTTTTATTCATTGAGATAGAGAAAATATATCTGAAATAACAAACTAATATGAAGCATGACACGACCCTAAAAATGAATAAAGCTATATATTAAAATCATAGTTGAAGTGGGTGGTGATCAACATTGCTAGGGAGCCATGTTAATATAACTATTTCGTTTTTGAGATCCCCGAAATAGTTACATAGTAAACAACCTGTGATTCCAACGATAGAAATCCCCTCATAGTACCATAAGATCTAATTCTTGGTAAAGTTAGAAAAAAACAGAAAAAAAAACACTAGAGAAAATTGCATTAAATAGTATTGAGAAATAATTAACTGGAATAGCATCATTTTTGGAAAAAAGTGTTTTTCTTATATATATATATATATATATATATATATATATATATATATATATATGTGTGTGTGTGTGTGTGTGTTTAAAGCATTTTTCATCGGAATGATTAAAGATGTTCTGACCTAATCGCTTCAGGAATTCTTCGAATCCCTTTCGTTTTTATCACGACACTCCTGATCGATTTTCCCTCCGAAACGTTTGGATAAAAATCAACGAAGATGAGGATAACTGCACGAAAGAATCACTGAATAATAATACTGCACCACCAAGGCCTGATAAACCAACTGGGGGGTCCTGGACGAGGACGGATTCTCGAAGTAGGGGTCAGCCACCAACCTGCCGAGCGTCGCGTAAAGTTCATAGTAAGTAGCAGAAATATTTGTAAATCCTTTTTGAAGAATAGTTATATAACTCGTCTCAAATTTTATCTCTATACGAAAATGTATTCTTTTTGGTACCTATTGCGAAAATAGTTCGATACTACACAGCTTAAAATCGTCTTTTTTTTTACATTTCAATAATTTATTTTTAAAAAATTCTTGTGATAAACACTACAAAATTTGAATATATGCCCCCTTTTTATCGTTACGAATGAAATAAGATTAATGCTTTTTTTTTGTTTTTTTTTTTAAGAGGAGACCGAGATCCCCTTATATTATGGGGCACTAGGCTGCAGCCCACTCAACCAAAATGTAAATCCGGCATTGCTAGTCTCAGAAATTCAGACAAAATTAATTTATTTTTCTCTTTAAAACTATTGAATTTCTTCTCTCTCATGCTCCAACTGTGGGTGTGACGGCCGCTCCCATCTCAGAATAGCCGCTAGCAGAAATGAAGTTAGTAGTATACTTTTTATATTCAGTTTGTTTTGTTTTTTTTCTTTTTCGCATTTTGGGACAAATAGAGAATCTTTAGCAGAATACTTTATATCTTCCTGAAAATCCCTTACCCATGAATAGATAAAATCTCTAGTAGTTGAAGGTATTCAAGTTCTTTATTCCAGTTCCTAGTTCAACCCCATGACCTTAGTAAACAGTCGGGGTTCCATGTTAAGTACTTCCCCTTCATAGTAGTTCTAAGAGCAATAGGAGCTACTTGGCGGTGCCCATCTCCTCTCCAAGTAACATGCGACTGATTGTACAAAGTTACATGGTACCACTACCAAAGAATAACCACTTGCTTGGCTAATTTTTTTTCTCAAGATTTAGCCTTATTCCCTTATAATTAGAACCAAATTCAGCTTTGATAGGGCCCAGTGTATATCAGTTCTAAGGGTCCTTGAATTTTAGTATCTAGGTACTATTTTCAAACATATCAGAACGAAAACTGAATATTCCTAAAATTATGTTTATTTTAACATAAGTCGTTATTGATAAATAATCTATAAACGTAAAATTGAATAATAAAAAATAATCCTGAAATATATTTGAAACATAAATCTCGAGATATTTTGGGGGCCTTGTGTAACTGTATTGTTTACACTGCATTGGGTACAGCCCGGTCAATAAAAGGTCTATAATAATTGTTCTTGACCTTTTTACCACCATGTACCCCAAAGGGGGTACTTGGGCGTTATCTCCACGCCCCCTTACATCTTCAACCAAATGATTAGTTATAAGTATGGTACTGCAAATCCATGGAAAAAAATTCCAATATATCTTGTTCAATACGATATTTTGCTAACACCTGTTAATAGAATTCTCGAAATAATTACAGAATTTCTTACTTTTTTCCTGCAGGTTAGCACCTTTCTTGAAATTACTCAAACCTCGGGCGGGGGGGGGGGTCCTCTCCGACCTGGTTAAAAACCACTACTCAATGATGAAGCCCTTTGACACTGATCGAAAAGTTAGGTCGTATTTTACATCCTCAGTTGTAAAATCTTGGTCTTAAAAGCAGAAATTCCTCGTTTAACGTCATTCAGTTATAATGTCGAAACGAAAAAAAAGTTATACGCGATAATATAAAATATTGAAGGTGAAATCGCTAATTAAGTTATTTTTTTTTCAGTAGACATAAGTTAATTGCAAAATTCCAACACTATAATAAATCCAATAACTGTTTGCATATATGATTGTGTCTATGGTGAAATCGGTTTTACTTAACATTTTTTCTGTTGAAGTCGTGTTTTTCAGGAACCCAACCATGACGTTAATCGAAGAGCTCTTTTATCTATATCAGTATGTAAGCGTGGATATTTACAAAGCATAGCTCAATACGAGACGAGGTATAATTGGTGATTTAGGATATACATAGGAATAGTGTGTTGTGTTAGTTTTCCAAGTATGAAGGACCCGACTGCCTTGAAAATCAGCATACAAATTCTTGGCTCATAACTGGGTTCTAGCATCGACCTACCACTGGGAGATACACAACTATCTTGCTATCCAATTTATATATATATATATATATATATATATATATATATATATATATATATATTAGTCGTAACGCGTTCTTATTACACTTTTAGCAATAATCAGAAAATAATATCAGTTACATTCACTATGGGACAGTGGTTCTTAATTTGGGTGCACCCCCACGTCGTGAGTAATTTGTAAAGGGGCGTGAGCATGCTTTCATTCACTGTGGAATAGTCGTTCCTAACCTGGGTGCACCCCCGGGGCGCAAGTAATTTGTAAAGGGGTGTGAGCTTGCTGGAAAAAAGTAAGAATTTCTCTTATCATTTTGGGAATTCTCTACACAAGTGTTTGCATAATATCCTGGTGAACATTGCATATCAAAAATTAATTTTTTCTCAGATTTTCAGTACGCATCTCACACTAAACATTTAGCTAGAGGGAGGTGCAGGGGTGCAAGATCTAACTTCTAAAGGGAGGCGTAACGGTAGGAATCTTCAGAACCACTGCTATAGAGTTCTTTTTTTCTTAAGCAACAACCTTAAAAAAATACATTAGATATATTGTTGGAGTTTTTGAAGAACTTGTTCAAGACAGAACGTTCAGAAATTGAGATTTAACTGGGATCACATTTGAATAAATGCAAAAAGATTAATCATTATATATGTTATGGTCGGACTATTTTCCACGTTTGTATGTTCATTCATTCATACCATTTCGACCGTGTACTCTCCGGCCTTCGCTGGATGTTGCTGACTCTGGAAAATCATGTTTAGTTATCTACCCAAGTACATATTCTTTGCATTTTTTGTATATTTCCGATTGTCACGAGAGATATTTTTGAACATAGAAAGATATTCAATAATATATAATGAATAGATAAGTTCATAAGACCCTAGCCTAATGAGAAGCATTTCACATGGCAAATATTTATTTTTCGACATAATTTCGTTCCTTGCCAATGCACTTAATCCATTGGTAAATATTAATCACGGGCATTATACAATGAAAGTTTTATGTGAAAATTCAGTTAGAACATCAGTGTCAGGCTACTGACTTATCGATCGATCCTTGGGCATGGAAACACATATGGATAGATATTTATTGAGTTGATAGCAAAATGAACGGTAAGAAGATGGTGTTGTGTCAATCTTCTGAGAGGGGAGGGCCTGCTTTGAAAAACCAGCAGTCGATATTTTCAACCGGACTCAGCCACTGACCACTTGCAAGAAATGTCCAACTACTTGAACTACTCTCGAGTAATCGAATAATAGGCTGGGTTTGGCTAGAATAAACTGCGGGGGGAGGGAATCTAATTAGTGGGGGTAGGGGAGGTCAAGAATCGTTAACTCTAAATTAATGAAATCGATATAAAAAAAAAATCATTTTTCCTCTGCAGAATGAACTAGTTCAACTGAGTCTGAAACTAGTTTCTTGGAGCCTTTCTTCGTTGTTGAGGAAAAGTAACTTTTGAGAGCGAGTGGAATGGCTCAAAAGTGGATGATCAATTTACAATATGCCTACAATGTAAAGCAGTACCTTAACTTTGAGCCCCTCTTTGCAGCAACTGAGGTTAATTGAACCTCAGAGCGGTGGGATTTTTTTCGGAAAATTAATGTGCGAAATAGGGGAGCGATTATTCGGTACTCAAGAGTACTCAAACCAGATATACATATATCGTACAGAATACTTGCAGAAGTACAAGTTTTGTCCCTCTATGAAGGTATATGTCAACTAGTAACAGGAACAAAGCAATTATTATTCATTATCTATTGGACGAAATACTGCTAATCATTAATTTTGGATCACTCTTCACCTTTATCTCAATTTTTCAGTCAATTTTCTATCAGAACGTTTCCTCAGACCAGCCTCCCTTCGACAGTGAGCAGACAACGTAGATAGGAAATAGAGAAAAAGCTACAGGTGAGTTAAGGAAGCCGACCTAAGTAAGAGTTACGATAAGAAAAAAAAACTTGAAAAATTGAAATAGCGTATTAAGAGGGCCGGGCTGTTGGTATGAAGGGTTGCAAAATTTCCCCTGGCTTATAATACCTGCTAATAATTATGCCCCCACTCCAAGGATATTGCACAACTGCTCCGTCCGCGGAGGACGTCTTTGATCCCGGGGATTGAAAACCCTTGTAACGCTACAGGAAGGTAAATAGTTGTCTAGAATTAATGAAGAAGCAGGAATCTTTGTTTATCCAAAAAAACAGACCCAGTTTATAAAACATATCTACTTATACTGACGGACAGAGAAATGGTGTGGTGTTATGAGTCCTTTGCATTTTATCTTTTTTTAATTTGTATTTTTGAAATTGGAACCGGTGAATAGAGTTTCAGCCCAGATTGAGCATGGACATTTGCCACTTATGCACTTGGGAAATGCATAAATCCACCCCAACCAGCTCTGCCTCTGAAGCGAAGGTTTCGATCCTACCTCGTGGTAATGGATGTTGGATAGTCTATAGCCACACTGAAGAATTGTAATACAACGAAACAGCTGTCTGTGGATGACACAATTATATATATATATATATATATATATATATATATATATATATATACGCAGATTCAATTCCTGCATCGGCCCCATTTTCTTTAATTGTTTATTCCATCAAAACTGTCTAGGCCCAGTGACGCATTCTCCGTGTAATAACGGTAGGTAATTCCAAATAGGGTTCTAAACAATATAACGCAGTCCTAATTCAGTCGGATCATACATCCATTTCTTAGTAATATATAATCAATCAAAGTAGGCTCTTCAAAATGGTCTTCGACAAAGAATTATTCTCTGACGTTCACAATGGGATCATAAATTGAAGAATTTGAAAAAAAAAGCAATAAAACAAGATATCTGAATTTCAAAAGTATTTGATACTACGTTGCAATTACAATTCCGTAGATGAACATATAGCAAAGCTAATGGAACCAATCTTGTACCTTTCCAGGGGCCGGCCCAAAGTGACAGCAACACAAGAAGTCGCTCAGGTAGCCAAGTGCTAAAGACGCTAGTAATATATCTGACAGCAGGACTTTACAAATACGGATTGAAAAAAAAAATCAATAAATTAAACAAAATAAAAATTTAAAAATAATAAAAAGGAAAAGAATTTCGTAGCGTGGAGTCAGATTTTCCTTTCTGGAATATCTGACATTTAAACATTTTCTGTAGTGGTGTAACTCAGAGGAACAAACACTAAAGGAAAGTCCCATGATTATGGTTACTTGGTCCCATGATCTATAAGATCGATGGGGTGTCATACTGGAATCGTCTGTGTTTAGAGAGGGGGGAGAGTGGAGAAAGAAAGGGTAGTAAGAGAGAGTGAACTGGAGATGGGGGAGGGGGAAAAGAGTGGACTGGAGATGGGGGAGGGGGCGTTAACGGAAATGTGATTCCTTCCCTTTAGAAGAGGGTGTCTGGTCACACACACACGGAAGTCGATGGAAAATTCTCGAAAACTGAAAAATTAACGTACAATTCCAGGGTCTCTGCAAAGAATTTTTAAGGTGGCGAAAAGCCGTTTTAACCACACACACACACGCACCTTCGTCCTTTAGCTACCCTGTCTCCATTTGCTTTAACCCTCTGAGGGCCAAACTCTTCGCTCGTCGTTAAACGATAAAAATCAACCCATTTTAATGGACATATCGTATCGACTTGAAGTTAAACTCTCGGGCCCCTTCAACTCTCTTGCCACCCACTTTGACCCTCTTGTCTCCGGTACGATGTGACGGCTGCACCCCCATCTCATCGCCCTTGGTCTACTCTTCAAGCAGTCTTTTCTTTCTGGGCAAAATCATGCTAACATGTACCAAAGAAGGCCATCTTTTTTTTTTGTACCGATTCAACTGTGAATATTACAACATTAAAGAAATAATAACGAAACAATCCCAACACACACACACAATTATTCACGCATACACTGTTTATAATGTGTATGTAATAGATATGGCAAGTGTCCTTTAGAAGGAGGATATTCTTTAATAAAATGTTATTTGCATCATGCCATGATTCCACAGCCAGAGTTAGTGCAGCGCTAACCTTTTTATCGGCCACTTCAAAACAATGGTAACAAACACCATTGCAAAAGTGATTGCTTGGGTGACAGGATGAGAGAGTACAATTTCTTTGTAGGAAATAGTATAACCTTAGACTCATTATTCAAGTTATACTGTCTCATGTGAGACAGGCTAACATTTGCCTCTTGAGGATATATCATTTGATATGAGATACTGCTACGTATTATTTTGGCTATAACATTTGGTAAGAGATAAACTTACTAGTAGGTTTGCTTATTACATATACCTTCCCATTTTCATTTTTGGGGAAAAAAATTATCATTTTGAGGAATAAGAATGAATAATTTAGCCTTTCGGAACAGAGGGTAAGAATTTTTGAAATTCGAAACTTTGAAGGATTATATTTCTTAAGTTAATTTTTCGATGATGCAAATCAGAATAGCATTTTTTTTTCCAGAAATTACAAGGGATTTTTTGTACTAGTTTGTTCCGCTATCCGAAAGTAAACCTTTTGGAAACTGAAATGATTCAAAGCGAAAAGCCAATTACCATTGTTTCATATGGTAAAACATGTTTTAATGTGCCCAAATCCCAAACTGATGGTGTAAGAGGCTGAATCGTCGGAAATTGAGAGAGAGAGATGCTTCTGTAACATATCTCTGCAAAACTTATGCAAAAAAGTGGAGTAATAAAGCAAATTTTAGAGAAGCCAGGCATACCTGAGTAAGACATGTTATAACATTTTAGACATTTCTTATATGAAGAGAATAAATAAAGTAAAATCAGAATTAAACACCAAAATAACCCTTCTTCTAACTTATCAAGAAGCTAATGGCTTTAGGGCAAGATTGACATATAGACAGATACATATCAATGTTCCTTCGACTTTCATGCAGCTGCGATCTTCTGATAATCTGAAGATCGCAGAAGTGTGAAACTCAGAGTAACCATGAAGCATTGATTTTTGTGTATATACGTCAATATATCTCTCTTTCGACACGCACACGCACACATATTATACATGTATATATTCCTTAAATGTCCTCCGGCTTGATGCCGTGGTATTTATCATGCCAGGCTTCAATTCGACACAAAGCCAAAGGGGTGGAGTGTAGTAAAAAGATTGTGTTCCCACCTCCCTACCTTAGAAAATCGGCATTTGAAGCCTTAGCTCCATCATTGACCGCTTGTACAGTGGGATATAACCAACTATCGAAGTCACTAAACAGGCCATATCTGACGACGTTATTGTCACAATGACGTAACAAAGGTTCTCAACGTCTCATATCCTGGGGCGGGGAGGCCATGATTATTAATTATCAGGTAATGATTAAAGGATTAAAACCACACTTAGCATATGCATCATGACTCTTGTAAGATCTTTTTGTACGTAGAGAGACAACTATTAAATGTGAATTTAGTAGTCCTCCTTATTTTTTAGGGCGTAAAAATTAGGGTTGAACAAAGAAAATGCAGAACAACATCATATTTGATATTTTAAGAAATACTCTGCAATTAGAAAAAAAAGATACTGTCGTTACTTTTTGGTGGTATGGGTAAACTTTTAAAACTATATTGTATTAGTTGAAATGCAAATCATTATTTTAAGCTTCTATTTACCTTTATCCTAATTGTTGTTGCTTTTTCATCGCAACTAAACTCAGGCTGGGTTCCCTTTAGCAGTGAGTAAATCAATTAACAGTGCATATCGGAATAAAGACGACCCTATATACTGGAGGGTGACTTGCTTAACATGCGACCCCTCTTAATGGGCTACTAGAACTCTGTAGCAAGCGCGACTAAAATGAACCGAGCCTGTAGGTTAGTTGCGATAAAAAGCAGCAACGATTAAAATGAAGTATGCGCAAAAATGAATAATAATATAAAAACTTTGTTCATGTAACAGGTTTAAGACTTTCTCGATACAATGCATTCAAGACTTCACATACATATGCACAGATCAACTTTCTTCACATATATATATATATATATATATACACACACGGAAAATGCTATTTGTTTGACTATGGAGTCATTAACATGATTTTCACAGGTGAATATATAAATACGCTCATATGAAAGTGGGAGGGAGAGAGCGAGCAGGAGAGAAACGGGGAGGGAGAGAGAGAGGGGGGGAATAAGCGAGGGAGAGAGGGGGAGGGAAAGAGCGAGTGGGGAGAGAGCAGAGGGGAGGGAAAGAGCGAGTGGGAGAGAGAGAGGAGGGAAAGAGCAAGTGGGAGAGAGAGAGGAGGGAAAGAGCGAGTGGGAGAGAGAGAGGAGGGAAAGAGCGAGTGGGAGAGAGTGCGAGGGAAATAGCGAGTGGGAGAAAGACAGGGCAGAGAGAGAGGGGAGGGAAAGAACGAGTGGGAGACAGAGGGGAGGGAAAGAACGATGGGGAGGGAAAGAATGGGAGGGGAGGGAAAGAACGGGAGGGAGGGAGAGTTGTGAGAGGGTGAAATAATTGGGAGAGAGTTTGAGAGCGAATGAGAGAGATCAGTGAAGTGAGTGGATCTTCCCCGATAGAAAGGAGAAAACGCCTATCGTGCAAGGAAATGAGATGGCAAGCGGATAGAGAAAAGTCGTCTGCTGCGAGAAGGAGACTGAACAGAAAGATCCGAGGAGAGTGTGCATTCGTGGGTGTTGATAAAGGCGTGGTTTTCAATGGGGAAAGAGAAAGAACAAAGGAAAAAACCTGAGGGAGATGTGGAGACTGTATCAAAGGAGGAGGAGGTAGAAATCACAAAAGCTAACAACTGTAAAGCAAGACCAGGTGCCAGGTAGATGATTGGTGTTGCAGGGGTGGTGGATGGTCCGTGTATTGAAAGGTAGTGTTAGAAAGAAAAGAGGGGAGAAAGATGAAGAAGAAGGGAGGAAGAAAGAAGACGAAGAAGGGAGGAAGAAAGAAGAAGAAGGGAGGAAAGAAGAAGAAGAAGGGAGGAAAGAAGAAGAAGACGGGAGGGAAGAAGAAGACGAAGAAGACGAAGAAGAAGAAGGGAGGGAAAAAGAAGACGAAGAAGAAGAAGGGAGGGAAAAAAGGAGACGAGGGGAGAAAGAAAGAAAGAAGAAGAGGGGAGAAAGAAAGAAAGAAGAAGGGAGAAAGAAAGAAAGAAAGAAGAAGGGAGAAAGAAAGAAAGAAAGAAGAAGGGAGAAAGAAGGAAAGAAAGAAGGGAGAAAGAAGGAAAGAAAGAAGAAGAGGGGAGAAAGAAAGAAAGAAAGAAGAAGAGGGGAGAAAAAGAAAGAAGGGAGAAAGAAGGAAAGAAAGAAGAAGAGGGGAGAAAGAAAGAAAGAAGAAAAGGGGAGAAAGAAAGAAAGAAGAAAAGGGGAGAAAGAAAGAAAGAAGAAGAGGGGAGAAAGAAAAAAAGGGACGAAAGGAAGAATAAGAAGGAGAAAAAAGGAAGAAGGGAAGAAGGTAAGAAGAGGATAGAAAGGAAGAATAAGAATAACAGGGGTGGGGGGAGGAATAAGATAAAGAATCCTCCGTTAAGTAACGACACCACCACCACCATGGATCTGACACATAACTCTACCCACAATGCCTAGTTCAGAAGAAATAATCATGAGCGTTCTCTTTATCATCTTTTATCAGTTGTAGCTGGTTAGAGGTTGCCTTGGTGACAGTTGAGGAAGGGAAAAGGGGGAGAAAAAAGACGGGGATGGGGTGGGGTGAAAAAGTGCAAGAGACCAACCGACCCAGATACCTTTCATCATATTTTAATTTTTTTCTTTTCAACTTGAAATATGTGAGAGAGAGGGGGGTAGATGGAGAGAGGAGGAAAGAAAGAGAGAAGGGGAAGCAAGAGAGAGGAGGAAAAAAGGGGAGGGGGAAAAGTGAGGGAGAGGGGGAAAGAGAGGGGAGAAGGCGAAGAGAGAGAGGAGGAAAGAAAGGGGGAGAGAAGAATGAGAGGGGAGAGGGAAAAGAGAGAGGGTGGAAAAGAGAGGGAGATTAAAGAGGAAAGAGAGGGGAGAAGGGGAAGAAAGAGAGGGGAGAAGGGGAAGAAAGAGAGGGGAGAAGGGGAAGAAAGAGAGGGGAGAAGGGGAAGAAAGGAGGGAAAAGAGAGAGGGGAGAGGGAAAGAGAGAGGGGAAAGGGGAAAAGGGGGAGAGTGAGAAGGAAAGGAAGTGAGAGAGTGAGAAAGAAAGCGGAAGAAAAAAAGGAAAGAAAGAGGAAGAGGGAAAGCCAAATTGGAAAATCAGACACTTTAACAGAGGAAATGAAGAGGAAAAATATGTAAAAAAGAAGTCAGTTGAATATCTTTGCGAGGGTGGGGGTAGTCGAGGGGCAGGTGGACTAGAAAGAAATCTAAAAGCTCTAAGAAGGGGAAAAAATGATCGAACACACAATTGTGACGACGATATTGGAAATTAATCTAACTGCAATGTATAAAAACAACAAATAAAATAAAATGTCCACTAATAGGGATTTTCAGGACATTAATAATAATCATACAGTACAATGTTTTTTAATTTCAATTTTTAAATCATCAACGAAATTGTGAATAGTGCAGTGAACAGAGTTGTCCCTTTCTAGACAATGCAAACTATCATTGGAAAAGAGTAGAACTGACTTTTGTTTTAAATCTAGAAATAAGTCAAGTTTTTAGGAGAAACATTTTTTCAGAGCAAATAAAATGTTTGGAATAAAAGAAAAAAAAAGACAAAGAATATGAATTTAAAACCTCGGATGGGAGAAAGGAAAATAATTAAGTTCAAATCTTATTACTTCTTCAACATTTAAAAAATGCGAGAAATCTGAGGCGAATGTAAGGGCTGGAGGGAAATCTATTTGAAAACGCCCCCGTGCCCCTAAGTTGAGAAATATTGATTTCATTTTAATTTTTCTTTTCAATTTTGCCTCGTATAAATATTGAACCATCCGACTGTCCAAATTTTAATGAGGAAATTTTTAAACGCCACTGAAACTCATCTTAAACCGAAGGCCTTAATCATGTCAAATTAATATTTGAGTTTGAGTATTTTTTTTCATTTCATGAGTTCAGAGATATGGGAGTTTGAATTAAACAACTTATACTAAATATTGTTCTCTCAAGAAGTGGACTTTATTTCTTTGGTATTTGCTATATAGATGTTGACATGACTGCAAATGTACTCATTTTTATAGCTTTGTACCTATTGCATTCCTCCCAAAACTTATAAGATAGGCCTGGTTGCTGCAGGGTCGAACCCCACTCCTCCTATTCCAACCGATGATTAGTGATACTTACATAGTAAATAGATATATCATAATTGTTAGATTGGCTCAGTTGGTAAAAAGAGCCGCCGATGAATCGGTGGGTCGTGATTTCAAATCACAGTAAGGAAATTTTGATTTTATATATCCATTTTGTTTCAATACGATGGGACAGACCAACGTATTAGGTGGGTTGTTCTTGCTCCTGTTCTTGATTTTACAAGGTCAATTCCCTCTTGGACTGGAGTTTGACAAACATTCAAAATAGATATTTTTGCAATGTGTCCATAGAAAGTTGCTCACGATCGCTGCTAAATTCCTATTTGGGACAATATGGGAACCCCAAAGAGTTTTTCGGATAATTGAGCTCGTTTTTGTTATTTTTGTGGTTCCCACAACGTTTTTGCCGATCCATTTCACGGTCTCCTTCAGGTGTACTATCGGTATGTCAATAGAAGGACTTTATTCTGGCAGTAACAAGTGAAAAAAAAAAAAAAATAACGTAATGTAAAATAAGAAGAATGGCTTAAAATGTCAAAACTCTTTGAAAGTTGAACTTTTCTCAAAATCATATAGAACTGCGATGATTAGGGATTGGAAATCTCCCGCTAAATATAAGAAAGGGAAAATCTTTTCAAGATTCTTTAGAACAACAAAAGGATTTCCTTATGAAAATAGAAAGTTACTGCCAAATCTCGATGGTCACGAGGGTTCGCGTGCGATTACTAAAGTTAAGTAACATCGAGCCTGGTCAGTATAAAGACGGATGACTGACTTGTAATTCCAGGTACCGTAAATAGCTGGATCACGCAGAAAGCCTCCTACGATAATTCTGTTAATTCTCATCGCCGGAGGACGATCTCTGTACTACGTCCAATAACGCAGGCCAAGGGCCCACCATCTCGACCCCCATTGGCTCGACAAGAAATTAATGAATATAGAGAACAAATGCTATGTCTTCATCTTAATTTTCATGCAGACATCTAGTTAATATTGAAAAGGTCTACGAGTAAGGCTTTCCCTTTCCATTCACGGGTTTTCTATTCACGGTTGAGTCTTGGATAATTTAATGGAAAAATTGTTGCTAAAACCAGATCAGAGAAAATAGATTGTCCAGAATGAACAAAAAGTGAAAAGTAATAAATACGTTGCAATCTTTGTGTTATTAATATGAAAGAAAGATTGTACAAAAATTATCAATTGAAAATTATTGATGTAGACAATATAAACCTGGTTGGAATCTAATCGTGGTTGAAAACTTAAACTTGTTTAATGTTTACATTCGCGAACCGGTTTGTCGAACGGTGTATCGTTGTATAGGCATTTATTTATTTTAAGTAGATGAAGTTGTATTCTGAACGTAATTATGACTCGTAGACATTCCTCAAGAAATTTGAGAACAATGCGATGTTTTGGACTGACTCTTGGGAACTAAAGAGACATGCAATAGGATCTTTTACTCTTAATTTTGGACGTGTCAATGTTTCCAAAAAACATCCAACTTATTTCACATAAAGACGCAAACACTGCTGCGTGAATACCTCCCCATCCCGTGAAGAGTGACGCCACTTCAGGTTCTAGTTGCATCGAAACCTATATCAGATGCGGCAAGCGAGAAGCGAGTAATTTTGTACGTGGAGTCTAAGCAGGAACAACTGAAGTTGTAACCTGTGTAAGGGCACTACTCAAGACAGACGGAGTAAAACTGCTCTATTCTAATGTGATTTCTCCGTTTACTTTCCTAACCCCAGTATGATGAAGTGTCAAGAAAATCAGAATAAGTACAAAATGAGAAAGTTTCTTGTGAATTAGTGTAGTCATTCGAAATCAAGCCTGGCTTCTGCAGGGTCAAACTCGACTTTTACTTCTATTCCGACGGAAGATGATGAACTGCAAATTTTTATTGAATATACAATAAATAAAATAGATGTATGACTTGTCAGTTAGGCTCATTTGGTAAGACAGTCGCCTAGCAATCAATTAGTCGTGATTTCAAATCGCGGTAAGGGAATATCAATTGTGTACATCGGTTTTGATCTAATGTGACGGTATAGACAAACAATAGGAAATTTGCTCCCTTAAATTAGGTGAACATTGTTTTCCCCACAATAACAAGACCAAAGTCAACCCCTTCTTGGACTGGAGTTGGACAAAATTTACATATCTAGTCCCTCGTAGAAGTCATTGTATTATTCTCATTTTTATCCAATGAGGAGCTCAACTTGAATCTAAAAGCAAGCACGATCAACGTAGACAAGTTAGATACAGTCAAGTCCTATTATGACCGCATCCTCGAGAATTTAGGTGTCGCTATAACGAGTTAACTGTTACAACGGGTGGATTTTATAGGAAGTGTATTCATAAAGATGAACCAAAAAACACACATGATTTTATTACCTTTCCACATTCTAATGCCTCATATTACTTTAGGTAGTATTATTCTAAAGGTTTACTAGTTTTTAAAAAAAATAATTCACTGAAAAATGTGCTGCAGCTGCAAACTAATCTCCGACATAGTATTGCGATGATATAAAAAAAAAACCCAAAACGTACCATCAAAACGCTGGTCATTAAATTGGACCGTTAGAACGAGAGTTTACTGTATAACAATATCATTTGATGAGTCAAGTCTTCTTTAAAAGCAAGTGGTCATAAGCCAAGCAAGTAAGTTCCCTGTAGTTGCACCAGTTTACATAACAACCTTCTGTCTTTTATAGATTGCCTACTTGAGCAGAACAATCTCAATTGTCTACTGGCTTCAAAAAGCAAAATGGCCTCTATTTGTCTTCGTTTGCTTGTAGATGTATATTAGGCTTATATTTATCAATAGTTCCATACACAATATGCACATAACATGTACACACACATTAATATATTAACCATTAACCAACTATTAAGAAATTTTAGAACAAGATTACCTATAAGTGACATTGTTCTGTAATCATGATCCAACCACTTCCGAACCATTAGCATAATAACTACATTTTAAAGGTAATCATTTATTTTGAGCAGCTGACATTACTTATTCAAATGCTTAATAGCAGTTCTCCCTATTACCATTGCATACACCATCATTAACCATTATTCACTTTTTTTATTATTAAAAACAAAATAAGGGTTGGACGTAGAATAATTTCGATACAGCTTTACTGTTTCACTGATATAGATTGCCCATGTCCAGTAAAAGGAAGTGAAGTCAGCAGGTTTCAAACAACGACTGCATCGAATTTACCAATTTTTAACCACCTGTTAAAGTGTTAAACTGACAGAAGTGTAGGTAATCCACCCTGGTGTTAACCCAATCATTGTAAACAAGCAAGTTGTAATAACTATTTGGGATTTCCAAGTGTAAACATGGTGATTTGGAAGCAAGGTGCAAGCAAATATTCAGCTTATTATTTATATTGCAAAACCAATAAATGTTGAAACAATAAAAAAAATCAATTTAAAAAAACGGACAAATACAAGCCGACTAGATAATTTGATAGAAGCACAACACGAATCCCAAATAACATTGACAATACAATGAAAATAATGAGTCGACGGAATATTAATGTTTTTAACATGAGCATCAAAAATAAAATGTATAGAACAGTAATAGACTGATGTAAATGGCGCTGTTGTCCCATTCAAAGTACTTCCTTTAGGACTTCACACGCAATCCAGCCTCCCTTCCATTTCTCAAAAGTATCTAAAAAAGCCACTTTCGGGATCGCCATCAGCTGCCCTGTCACGTTCTCCTCACATCACCCAAAGTCTGAAATCTTTTGGGGTCGGGGGAAAGTCTGAAGTCGCCGGGAGCTAAACCAGGACTTGTGCGTGGGTGTAAGGGTACTGACAGACTTGAGTGATGAGATGCTTTGCCAAAAAACAAAACAAAAAAAAAAACCTGCTCCAAACGTGAAGAATGCTTTGCTTTGTCTTCGTGAATACGACGATCACGTAGTACACTAGCTTACGAAATGACGCCTTACTGACAACCGAGTCACCCAACGGGAGAGTGTCTATTCATGCATGCGCTGTAAGGTCATCTTTGAATGGCACCAAGTTACATCAAAATGACTAAATTCTCTCCGGACAAACCACGCAAAAAATATAGATCAATAGGATTACCACCTTAAGGGTATAATGTTGTTATGTAATGGTCAAAAGGCTACCCAAACAGATAATGACTGCTGGAGTGAATTTGACCCTCACTCAATATTCCACTCCCGTGGCTTTGTGCTAGACTGAGCTAAGCTTAGTGAAACATTGGTATCTTGACGCTGAGCAATGATTTTTAAGCTAGTCTTACATAAAATTACTACTGTTCTGAGTTTAGTCCCGATCGGTGCTTCTACACTTATCATCTTGTAGTCAATACTAAGCTAAATTAGTAAATACGAGATAAGAATAATTTTGTATCTTACAAAAGATACTTTTCCTGAGTCTGTTGAACTGCTTGGATGACATTATATATTTGGTTAGACTTAAGAAAACTTGAGTAATGTGTCACAATTTTTTTTTCTTATGTGTGTCGCCAATGCATAAAGTTTTGAAAGCTTCGGTGTAGACAGTGTCATTCTTTACAGGACTATTCATAAAATAGTAACTATATGACACTGTTTTTCTTGTATGTAGACACAAGATGTATTAGCTTTCACAAGTTGAAACTTGTCTCTTATATACACAAACATAAAAGGTGAAAGAACATGAATAGATGTCTCTTTCAGAGTATCTACTTTTTAATCCCATGATTATATTCAAGTCATCAAAAGGTAAATTTGGGCAATTTGACCTTTGACCTATCTAGGATCTTTTTTGAACATACATTCTTAAATGGTTTCTGATTTTCTCTTAGAAAGGAAAGAATCTCTTTTGTTATTGTGGTATTTTAGTTTATTTTTTTAAGCAGAGGTCTAAAATACCGGTTCATTACATTTTCTTATATGATACAGCCAAGCAGGAGTTTATAACTTGACTTATGTGCATGGAAGCAACTCACAATGAAGTAATAATTTGCAAGCTTGCCCCTCATTAATTTGTTTGACCCTCACTGGGTGCCCATTACTTGTGGGCTTATTCCAAACGAAGCTAAGCTTAAATCACTATAACTGGTGTGAGTGTAAATACAAACACACACACACTGCTTACACTGAACCGATTTCGCTGTTATAAGTGTAACAAGGTTATCTAACAGACTATGCTTTCTGACATTCTCATACAATTATCATTATCAATATAATAACGTTACAGGGTTATAAACAGAAGAGCTTTTCTTTCAGCAACTAAATAAATAAAACTAATCGCTGACTGTGCTATAGTAATCTTACAAAATAATGTTTTAGCCTTGCCATGGAATTATGGTTAGCAAGCTAGTCTCACACTCCACTTAGCCTTGTGCCCTACTAAACTGCACTGAATTTGTAACATGATTTTAAAAAATCTTACTTTTTTTCCAGGGCTGTAGAGTTGAAATCGGAAGCAATTATTGGGTCGCAGAAGTCCGGGTCAGTAAAAATGTGCTGACTCCAAGTAGTCAGAGTGAGAGGTGCCATAAATTGAGGAGTCAGAATCGAAAGGTTTTGCGTCTGACTCCACAGTTCTGCTATTACTAATTGTACCATTACTATTACTACAACTACACATTTAATAGTCAACAGAAAGTGACCAAGTGGAAAGTAAAGCGAAGAAATCAGATTAGATATAAGAACTTGTGACCATGGTGATATAGGCGTTCCTACATAACATAGCACACCCTTGTGGTATGTGAGCAGGGCTCGATCTTGTCCTAATTCACACATTTGCTCCGAATTCCCTCAATTATCTGAAAAATACATCGTCCGAAATCGCTGTGATATAAAAATTTGAAAAAATAGATAAATGCCGTACTCGTCTGAGATTGCATATAATAAACAATATTTTTTCCAAGTTTATCAAATATTTATCTATAGGCATGCTTTCCAGAGTCACTTTTATTTTTACATTTTATACTAATTATACACAATGAAAAAGATTATTTGGACATTCAACTAAAACACATAGATAAACAAGCGTGGCTACAGCTGGATCAAACCCCACTTCTACAACTGCACTGACAGAAGATGATCACTGCAACTTTTGCATATATATATATATATATATATATATATATATATATATATATATATAATATATACATATATATATATATATATATATATGTATATATGACAAATAAATCAATATAAATATATTGGGAGGGCATATATGTATTTATTAGAATGAAATAATCCTTTGCATTTGTAACAGATTAGTTTTCAAGATTTGTAAGACTTATTAGTTTGGCCCAGTCGGCCAGAGAGTCGGCTTTTAATTACTTGGTCGTGAGTTCAAATCACCATCGGTGAATATCAATTTTCGCTCCTCTAAATTTGTTGAGGTTTGTTTTTTTTGTTACGGTATAATAACAAAGTTAACTCCAGACTGACAATATATTTTCTTATAGAAGCATATATCGTCGGATAAATATTAACGACAATTCAATAAATATGTATAAATGAAAACACCCAGGCTATTCATATTTACTACAAGTAGCTTAGAGTATTAAATTGGAGTAAGATAGAAGCGGGAAGATTATGTTGCGCCATCCATGTAAGGATTAGCATTCTTTGATATATAAGCGTTGACAGATGTACAAGCAACGGGTGTGCTCCGAGAAAAGTTCTGACATACACTTACTTTATTGTCCTCCTAATAAAAATGTACTGCACCATTTTTAAGAAAAAGCATGGCCTCATATCAAACATTCCTTTGCAGTGGTTATATTCAAAGTCTATTTTTACTACTAGTTGCTGGTGTTAGAGTCTAGGTGAAGGCTAGAATTTAAATTCCGAATTATGCGATTGTTCATATTTTTGTGCCATTGGAATTTGCGAAAAACTATTCGCTGTTAAGCATGGTTGGGTAGAGCAGGGATTTCCAAAATGTGGAGAGCTGTGGTTTGCTCATAGTTGCGCTGCATAGCATTCAAAAATTTTAATGCAATATTTTGAAGCTGTCTTCGTACAAATGGAAGTGATTTGAAAAGTTTGGGAACCGCTGGTGTAAACAGTCAGAGCTTTCGAGTCGGTACATAAAACCTTTCAACTCCTACTAAGACTAATCAATTTATGATGACCCCCGACTCCGACAACCCATTAATCGCTTCCAGTTCCACAGCTTCAAATCTACAGCAGTGATCCCCACCCCCAAATCAGTTTTAGAATACTACAAAAGATTTTGCACAAACTTTCGGAGAAATGGACCCTTTGCGTTATATGTTTCAATATCTATTCAAGCTTCTAAGTTGTTGTTCATTTAAATCATTTTGTATAAACAAAGTTTAATTTTTAAAGATAGTGAAACAATTCTAGAAATATAATGAAGACATTTTTGCTCCCTTCAATGTTCATTGAGGTCTCACTAAGGATCTTACATAATGAGTGTTGTCAGAGCCGACCTGAAACACCAGCGAACTAATCATACGTGCTCAGGGCACCGTAGTCATCAGAAGACCTTCAAAAGCGGGTGTGTCCGAAAATCAATTTCTGCTAAGAGCCCTGTATAGGTTTGGGTCGGCCCTGGGAATTATGCTCACATGAGGATCTGATTTTGTTTTTACAATCACAACCGTTATTTTTTTTTTTTCATATCTCTCATATCGCTCGAATATTGATATTTCGAAATATATATTCCGAAACCAAGTGTTCGGTCATTGAGAGTACAACAGACGATTTCAATATGGGTGTGTCGAGGGATAAACAAACTGACTCAATATGGCTGTGTCAAAGGCTAAATAAACTAACTGAGCTCATCCCACTTCAGACTGCTTTGGAATCTGAGTTGTCCGTTTGCTGTCCATAGCTAAAAAGCTCAGTCTGTCCTACTACTAAATGGGGTGGGGGGAGAAATGGATCCATGCCTTTCCTAAGTACAAGTACGACGAAAATATAAACTGTCGTAGCCAGAGCTTTTCTTTCAGCAACTAAATAAATAAAACTAATCGCTGACTGTGCTATAGTAAACTTACAAAATAATGTTTTAGCCTTGCCATGGAATTATGGTTAGCAAGCTAGTCTCACACTCCACTTAGCCTTGTGCCCTACTAAGCTGCACTGAATCCCAAGTTGTAACATGATTTTCTAAGTACAAGTACGACGAAAATATAAACTGTCGTAGCCAGAGTTTGAACTTGGTTCGCTGAGTCCATTTGCGGCATTATCGCCCAGCCGGCCCTCCATAAATAGAAATAGCACAATATAAATGCATTCTTTTTGCATTCATTTCCGTGGACTATTGTTTTGACTACAAGAGACATTTGGACTAGGATATTCTAATTCATTTCACTTAGTAAATAAAAACTGAAGCCGTCTCAAGATGTTTTTCTTTCTTCAAGTGTTCTTAGTAATCATTTCAGGCTCCTGCATATGATTATCATTAAACAAATAAAAAAAGATAGTGCCCATTTCTGTTCTTTAAATGTTTTCAGTGTTCCTTTTGCTATAATTGTTTTACACTTACTCATACTTAACCCTTTGCTAATTTTTTTAAATAGGTTTCCTGTTGCCTGGATACATGGAATTCTACATATTTGGCAACTGATAAAAAGGAGAATCACTGGAGAACGTTTTAAATCTTAGGTTTATCCAGTGAACTGTGAGGGAAAATAATGAATGAAAACCATATGGTTAAATTTGACCTCTGCAACCGGTAGCTTTTGTAGCCTAATCGGTAAAGCAGCTCTAAATTCATTTCCCCCCGGAACGTACTGTTTACTAATGGCTATAGGATGACGGTCACAGGGATTGTGATATTAAACAATGAAAAATAAGACGAAAAAACATTTTTAATTTGTAAAAATTTAGAAACAGATTTTATACATTGTAGATATTTAATTACAGGGGTCAATAATTAAGACAATAGATAAAGCTTTTGAGATTATATATATATATATATATAAGAATTAAAAAATACAAGGACACATGCCCGGTAAATGCTAGCATTTCGTGTCTCTAGCACACATCAATCCACATGAAACAACAGCCGGATGCTGATGAGTGCGATAGGTTAACATTCACCGGATACACTTCCTTGTAATTCATATATATTCATTATAAATAAGAGATGGATATAATATGAATATTTTTCAGCTTGTAATGCTGAATTATAGAACATTACAGTCAATTTTTATTCGTAGTCCTAAAGTATCCACGACAATGTGCCCAGCAAGTTACTATTAATTCTAATTTTTTTATTTTCTCAGTGCAAGTAATTCAGTTTTATTTGTATTTATTTTTGTACTCGTTTATACTTATAATGAAGTTCGTCAGCTGTTTGGGGGGGTTATTTAACTTGAAACCTTTTCTATTGAGCGATTTCAACCTCCCACCATGGGTATGGGTTGCGCTCTTGGTCCTTGGTGATTTGCCTAGTAAGACGGAAATTCGTCGATTATTATTCTCTGCTTGTTTTGCTACGGTTTCCCACCTATTTTGTTATTTTTGTCAACTTTTAGTTCTGAGTAACTCAGTGGTGAGAATTCAAAGATAAAGAGCGGTGAAAATAACAATATACAAAGCCATTATCAATGCCTAGTGCGGATTACTATTATCCAAAAGCCAAGATTCTCGTAGAGAGAGACTAGCTGACTTCCTTTCATTAGACACCATTCACGTTCCGTGTTTCTCACCTTACTACAAGGAAGTATCAATGGACTTACAAACGCTTCACATAGACTGACACGAAGTAAGACAATAGAGTTTCATTGAAGGTGGGAAGGTATGTGTGCGTGTGTGAGAAATACGTTGGAAGTTATTTTGCATGAATGGATTATAGAGCAGAAGCTCTTGGTACATCATTAGTCTTTGTTTACAACAATTTTCTGCACAATTCATATTCAACTGGCTTTAAAACAGAATAGGTTTACCAGCAATAGCGTTCTTACAATGATCCACTTCGAGTTGCAACCGGTCAATGTTTCGATTATAGACATTACTTGGAAATAATACAGGTTTATACGACACAAGAGATTGCCAGCTTGGTTATGTTAATCGCTTTGAAGTGTGGTTTCCACATAAATAAGTGACTTCTGGTTTTGAATCAGCGTTATCCTCCCCAAGGCTAAAGAGCCTAATCTACCCAACTATTTTACCCACAGCTAGGGGGGGGGAGAAGATATGGATTCATGTTTCCCAACGGCATTAGTGCGAAGTGAACACAAACAGCCCTCAATTGAGTTTGAACTTGGGTCGCCGATTCCATTGTTTATGTCACCACAGACTACTGCAATCGTACCCCCATTTCTGCATACGTTAATCGAAAAAAATGTGAGCGATTTGCTACTTAAAGGTTATGAAAATATTCGGTTTTTGAAACAAATTATTCCGGGTGGTTGAAAAAAAAAGTGGCGATGCTGTGTATACAATGGGTTCGGACGGGTGTTCTCCATTATGATCTTCGTCCGGAGAAGCAAACAATTGAATCGAACAAGTACTGCTCCCAATTAGACAAATTGAAGGTAAAAATCGATGTAGAGCGCTTGGGATTAGTAAAGAGAAAGGTCGTATTATTATATGAAGGTAACACTAGACTATATTTCATTGGTGACCAGGGGAAAAAAAGGCTACAGCTTAGCTGAGATGTTTCCGCATATCCACCGTACTCACAAAATACTGCACCTTCAGATTAGCATTTATTCCGGTATTTACAGAATTCTTTTCATGGAAGAAAGTACTTCCCCAGAAGACTTCAAAAGGCATATTACGCAGTTCCTACCCGAGAAAGATGAAAATTCTGGGAGGATGGAATTATGAAGTGGTCAAAGAAAAAATTAAATTTAAAAAAAGGCAGAAAATGATTGAACAAGATTTCACCGTTTTGTTCTACAGAGTTGATATCAAAAATGAAATTTTAAAAATGTCCCACATTTATTTCTGAACTGAAGGAACATTTCACCCAATAGAAAATGTTTTTTCCACGACCACTAATGAGGTAAGTATATTTTGGAGTGAATGGATCCGAATCTGAAAATCTCTCAATCTCTCTCTCTCTCTCTCTCTCTCTCTCTCCCAATCTCTCTCTGGGGGATATACATTTGTAAATGTGTGTATGTATTTTCATTAGGATTTTTTCGATATTGTTATTTCTTAAATAAAATCTCTCATTGACTTATGAGGACATATTCACAAGCCCCCCACACCTAATCTAATTTTTTCTCTCGGTTTACATTTGAGTAACTACAAGCAAGTTCCTTAAAATAACTTTGCATCTAAGTTATAGAATAGTAATGACTTGTATAATATAAATACTGTTGACATGAGTCATAATAAGGATATACCTTTATGATAAGTACAATAGTTAGAGACATGTTGAAAAGATATTTCAAAATTCCATTACAAGTCACATCTCATTCAAGCAAACAAATCGTGTGAAGAACATTGTCTATCAAGCTAAGTTTTTATTCATCTATCATGTGGGTGTGTAAGTATGATTGTTATATCTAAAATGGTTGAGATTATGTTTTTGTGTATGCTTGTGTGTACACACACACACATATATATATATATTTCATGTACGCAGATTTATATTTCCGATCATATATAGATATAATTTTATTACATGATAAGGAAGGCTTTAAAATTACCCAAGTCTGCAAAAATGACAAGTATTTGAGTAGCTAAATATGTTGGTTGATTTTTACGTACGAGTAAAATAGATAATTCGTATAAGTCAGGAGCACATCTTTGAGTGATTTGCCCGAAACTTTACGCCCGGAATTTGGGGGGGGGCATTTGCTTTCCTGCCCAACATGCGTGTCAAAAAGTAAGTCTTATAGTAAGTGTAATAGTCAATCTTTTATGACTTTATTACTAAGTGTAACAGATGGTATTTATCTTTAACGGGTGTGTGTGTGTGTGTGTGTGTGTCTCTTTTCGCTGTCAACAAGTGTACTTCCGTGTACTTGCAAATGAACACGTGGATTCGTTTATGTAGAAGTTTATATAGAGGATCTAAAATAAAATTAAAAATACCATGTTATTCTGGAATCTATTGTTGGACAAGGTTATTAGGTATGAAAAGGTGTGTAATGTACAAGTCTAAGGGAGTAGGAAGTAATGAGCAAGGACAATGCCAGGGTGGCAGTCTGATTTCTGACCAGTTTCTTTCCCTTTATGCTATCCTAAACACTGGGTACTATCTTAACCCAAGAAGAGATATAAGACCAGACCCTGCTTTGTAATATACCCCGATAGGTATTAACCCCCACTCTGGTCTCTTACAGACTGATTTAACAATTTCAAGGCAATAACAGCACGCCACCCTTATTTTCCAGCTTCTACCCTCCTCAGCTTTTCCACCCGATAATTTACGTCGCGTATTATGACATGGAAATGAATAGATTTATAACAGCGATTCTCAACGTGGGCTCTGGCGCCCCTTTGTGGGTGTTGCTTTGTTTCAAGGGGCGTTGAGGTGATTAAGGACCTGAAGTGGGGGGGGGGGTGCGCTTTCAGAGAGGGCGTTGTGCATATTTCATAAACATCTATGATTCTGATTTACAAATGGCTGTTGTTTAGTAGTATTCGCTTGGTAATTCATTAGTATGAGATTTTCCTTAATAAAGCCTTTGAACTGTATGATGACTTTTTTCTTTATAATGGCAAGCCACCATATGTATCTAAAAATCTGGGTTGAATACTTATATCTAAACAACAGGGGGCATCGGTATGTAGCTAGGTGCCATGTTGGGGCATTGATCTGGAAAAGGTTGAGAAAGGAAGATAAGGTATTGGAGGATTCCTGTTTATACCAGATTGGGGTGGGGAGCCATGATGATTGTATATACAGTATAGCCAATCAGTAACCACCGGACACAAATTTTCTCCCTCCTATCTTCCAAAGAGTATACCTTAAAACTCATTCAGTGAATATTTTACTCCTTACCTGTCACATCTGATAAGAATACCGTCACTAAAAATTAGCAAGCAATCAACCATAAATAGCACTATCTTTTATTGTGTATGATATGGTCGGACTATTTTCCACGTCTATATGTTCGTTTGTTCACAACGTTTCGGCCATATACCCTCCGGCCTTGTAGAAACCGCCTGATGGTGATGATATAGATATATATCTGTATCTATGTATGTTTGGGGGTGTAATTGACAATCATGTTCTAACACTAAGTCAAAATCAGCGGCCCTCAGATTCAACATAGAAAAGTAGGAAAAATATGAAGTTATAAATCCTTCATATAAGGATTGAAAGCATTTCTCACTTTTTTGTGGAATCAAAAATTAACATACCAACAGTCTAATCACTTCCTCCCATTTACGATGTAATTAGATTAGATTGTCTGAACAAAAGTTGGTATTTCAATAATTCTTCTCAGTTATAGAGAATGCTAGACTTAGTTCATATATTCTGTAATTTGGTTAAAAAAGTTTTCGCTATTGTGTCTCCCAAGATTTTAATAATACAAAAAGGGCGAGACAAGAAAACCTTGTCCCTGTATGAAATTATGGGTAGAGTTTTCTTGATCAAGCCTTCAGGCAAGTAAGTATTTGGTAGATAAAAAAATTTGAAAGTTAGGTTCACAATCGATAATCACTACAATCTACACTCTTCACTTATACTGGGAATCGAACCCGGGATCTTCTGCGTATGAGGTAGACGCAGTAACTATTGCACAGTCCGAGCGGACGTGTACAGCCTTTTACCAGACTATCCTGATGGATTAAGATTAATCTAATGAAAATGTAGTGATAAAACAAAGAGAGAAATATGCAAATCTATGTAGGTCTGTGGCAAATATACATCGGATGAATAACAATAAATCTTTTGAACTCTTTCTCTACATACAGAAAGGAGCAAACGTTATAACAAAATAAGTTTGTTATAATACAAGAAAAACGACTGCGAACAAATAAAAAAAGCCATTCATCAATTAACCACTCTTCACTGTATGGGAAAATATTCTCCACCATCTTCATTAGAAACCGTCAACCAAAACTGTCACCAAACTATCAGCTTGGTTTCTTCAATTTTCAAGTTGGTCTAGCCATTTATGTATAAATTATAAATAAATTGCGTTATATTTTATAGAAACTTATTTAAGATTTCCTGTCATTATACGGTTAATGTACCATTCGCCCTAGACAAGGTAAAAAGAATAAACAATTAAAGAAAATGGGGCTGCTGCAATATGACGCTTACAGGTGTACCAATGGAACTAATGGGGTCTGAAATTCAGCCATTACTCTTTATCATGTCCAGAATTTTCTTTTTCTTTAATCCCACTCCTAAGTAGCTTTTTAAAAACCGGGGCGGGTCAATTTACAATATGAGTCTTAGTTTGTGTCCAGAAGCATTTGCGTTAGTTTGATTTTTGGGGGGAGTAAATTCAGACTTTCTTAGTGATCTCTGCCCAAACAATGTGCAAGAGAAGTAACTCGTTTATTGACCATCCCCTATTTCCATTTTTTAATCAATCACCCCCAACAGGGCATGCTGCCAAAATCGTTCGTAACAACGGTTTCTATCAAGTGACAAACCAGACCTGTATTCACATCCCAGATGTCTGATAGTTATCGCTGAACACTCAGTGATTTCTTGTCTCTATCATAATCATCATTAAAAACCGTGTGGCAAAGTTCTCTTCAGTTTTTAAGCCGGTCTGGCTGACTTACTATGTATGTATCCCGCGTTCACGCCGCCCCAATAGAGTTGAGGAGCTGCAAATTTAAAAGTTAACTCCTTATGTTAAGATTCCCCCACACCAAATAGGTTTTCGGGGGGGGGGGGGACAATTTGCAATGCAAGTTTATGCTAAATTTGCCCCTTAGTTTGTACTTTTTTTTCAAAATCATACTTCATTTAGTGATCACTGCCCAACAAAAAGGCGAGAGGTATAACTTATCCATCGATCACCCCTTTTCCCAACTTTTAACTGATCACGCCCAACACAGCACGCAGCCGAAAAGACGTTGTCACGAGACGGTTTCTATCGAATGACTAACAAGTCTTATTTAAATTATCATTTAGTTAACAATACAAGTAAAAACCTTTTAATCATACTACATCATGATCAGTATCGCATTCAGGTCTTGATTTCAGAACATATCCATCTTCGGAGAAAAAGACTTAATTCATTCCTCTCTTGTTGCTTACAGCCAGGCTAGCCATAAGTTTCAGGGTAAGAATCATTTGGCTTGCGTTTTTCTTAAGAGTAGTGTAGAAATCTCCCCCAGCAGGATTAACAGGTTCCCTATATGGTTCTTAATTGTTTACGGCACCTGGTGTTCCCAGACGGTCACCCAACTAGTTACTGGTCTGGCTCTGCATTGCTAGACTTCGGTGAAAGTACGGTGTCCAAGGCCAGTTGGCCGGAGAGAGAGAGAGAAAGAAAAAAAGAGAGAGAGAGAAAAAGAGAGAGAGAGAAAAAGAGAAAAAGAGAGAGAGAGAAAGAGAGAGAGAGAAAAAGAGAGAGAGAGAGAGAAAGAGAGAGAGAGAAAAAGAGAGAGAGAGAAAAAGAGAGAGAGAAAAAGAGAGAGAGAGAGAAAGGGAGAGAGAGAAAAAGAGAGAGAGAGAAAAAGAGAGAGAGAGAAAGAGAGAGAGAGAGAAAGAGAGAGAGAGAGAAAGAGAGAGAGAGAGAGAGAGAGAAAAAGAGAGAGAGAGAAAAAGAGAAAGAGAGAGAGAGAGAAAGAGAAAGAGAGCGAAAGAGTTATATTTAGTTTAGAGGGGGTTCAATTTGCAATATAAGATTTTATAAACCAGTTAAAAAGCATATAATAATAGAAAGTAAGAAAGTTTCTATTGAACAATACTTTCAAAGGGTTTTTCGCACGGTTTAACTTATTGTTTGTATTGTTAACACGCCTTTTTCGCCAATCCATTATACGGCCTTCTTCAATTGTACTATCCTAATGTAATGGTGGTATCCGAATATGATAACTAACATGAGTTCTCTAATGGTAGCAACGTTTATCAAGTAAGATCCGGGCGTTTTCTTTTTCTCAGTTAATCTTAGATTTCCATACCTTGTCCATTTTGAGTAACCGAAGCCCTATCAGGTTGAACTTGAAAAATATCTGTTAACACCATCACATTCGTACAGTATACCTGAAGAAGGCTGTAGAATGCATTGACCTAAACGCTGTGTCAATAACGCAAACGAGGAGTTCAATCGTCCGAAAGAAAAAAAATAAAACAAAACAAAAAAAAAACTTTAAATGTTAATGACCTTTTTCTCAAAACCTCTGACAAAATCTGAACATACTTCCCAGTTGAAAGAGTGGAATATTCAGATAAAACCTGACACTATTGTTTACAGATATGTACACGAATATACTAACTGGAAACTGCCTGGGGTGTGTATGTATATGATTATATGTATTTTGAACAAAAGCTATGGTTCAATTTAGCATTATCGAAACGTTTTAAGTAGTAACCCTTCTAAAACCCTCGAACTTTCTTCTGAAAAACTGAACACTCAACTGAGTATGCATACCAACTTCGATTGAGCTGAGCAAATATTTGAGGGGGGGCAGTGACAAACAGAAAGAGGGAGAATATGAATACAAGATTACATGTATATCCTTTGATTCATGGTTGTATCAATGTAAAAAAAAAAATATTTTCATAGAAACACTATTTAAAATTGGTCATTTTAAATAACATACATTCTATTTGACACAAGCTTTAAACATTTTAGTCAATTTTTCAGTCGAATTGCATTTAATTGATTTTTAAATGACATTGATACATCGATTATTGCAAGTAAATAATAAAGTCTGAACCCATAGCCAAGCCTTAAAAAATAATTGCTGTGGTATTTCATAAACTTTGAAAATAGGTGAGACTTGGCTTAAAGGGAGAAAATTATTGATTCTTTTGTTCCGTTACATAATTGCTATGTAAAAAGATTATGAATTTCTCCCTTTCCTTATCGAATCACTGTAGCTCCACAAGTAGCCCGTCCATTTGAACAAACAATTATAGAAAGTGGGGCTGCTGCTACAATCGAACCTGCCACCAATAGGGTAGCCGCTTCAACGTAGCGATGGTCTTACCGTTGAGCTAAACAGCTGTCAAACGCCGTATCTTTAGATAAGCCCTACCTGTGATTTAGGTTACATAAACAGCTAATGAATAATTTACAATGCATTTATGGAGTAAAATAATCATTTCTAATGAATTTGTATACATTTTGTATTTGCAGTGTGGCTAGAGTGAATGGAAGTTTATTTGTCTAATATATTCTATCTTTGAGAATATGTTTGCTGCTTTTTGTTGGTTTTCGAACCCAAGAGGCTAGAGCATCGGTATGAATTATCATTTTTGTCTTTTTCAAAACAAAATTCTTCTAGTATTCTTTTTACGGAAAAAAGTGAATTATTACAAGTATGAAGTAAATTGTAAGCAAAAACCTCCAGAGCAATTCATTATTTCTTAAAAACGGGGTCGACAAGTTCATTTATTATTCTTTTACTCCCCCCAATCACCCTCCACCTTTTAACACCGCCTATTTTTGTTGTAGGCAGAGTGATTTCAAAGGGAAAAAAAGACAGGAACAGAATAGAAATCCTCTCTAAGAGCAAATGGCATTTGAGCTCTATTCAGGGTTGCTGATCCGTGGTAACCTCTGACCGCTAGATTCATTCGATTCACACAAGGCTTTCAAAGAGTCAATGTTATTTTCTCACTTTCGCTGAATAGAGATGTAGCCCGGGGTTGTCATCGAGGCTGTGTCGCGCTTGTTGAGCGGAGATTGACTTTATTATTGGTACTGACAACTACTGGGAGGTAGTTGTTTCGAATCGGGATGAGGTTGGTGAAGGGGTGGTCGTGAATCTGGAAGGGTAGGGAACGAAGGGACACCTGATGTTGATGACAAGGCCAGACAACACTATCAGGTATAAAGGTAGCAAGAGTAGCAGGAAGAAAAAGGTAAGTATTTATTTGACAATGTGTGTGCGTGCGAGCATGTAGAAATGTATGCCTTTAAGCATACGTGTGGGGGAGTGAAGGCGTGTGTAAATATATGCGCTTTACATGTGTATTAATATGTGAATGACTAGCTAAGTGACTACTAAAGTGAGCGCGATAACATGTTATAGATGTTATCGTAAGCGAAAGGAGAGAAGAGAGGGCGAGACAAATAGACAGTCTTGAAGATGCAGAGAAAAAAAATAGATAAGTCAATAAAAATGTATTTTTATTGGTATACTGACATCTTAATGGATCAACAAGTTATATTAGGCGTTTTTGTCAGTCTCTATTTTACAAGCCTATCTCATTGTGGAGTTGCGAATGGCGTAACGGCTACTGGCGCAGACTATCAGCGAGCCCAGTTCAAATTCCGGCCGAGATTGTGGGCATTCACTTTGCGCTAATGCCCTTGGGAAAAGTTTCTTCCCCGACCTAACGGTAAAATTAAAATAAGTGGGCAGACTGAAACGCAACGAGTCTAAGAGAAGGACAACTCCGAATTCACAACCGCGGGGAAAGCAACAGGGAATCACACCACAATGAACTATCGTCACCCAAACCCTGAAAAGATATGACATTTTTTTTTTTTTTTGTATTTAGATGAAAGGTTGGTTAAAAAAAAAAATTAAGATCCAGACCGTGGTTCCTAATCTACTTGGAGCACCCCCTTAGATGGGCGTGATTAATTTCAAGTGGGGTTTCGTGTCCGTGGAAGAAAGTAAGAATTTCTTTTAATTACTCCGGGCATTCTCTTACCGATTGTTTGTATAACATTTAGAGGAGCAATTTTTTAAAACAAATATGATGTATCCATTCCATGATCTTTTAGTTGAAAATGTGATGGGGGGGGGGGTAAGTGGAGGCAAAGTCCAAGTATTAGGGGAGCGTGGTGGTAAAATAATTTTTCTCTAGAATTTCATACACGTTTGTAAATAATTGGGTAATATTTGGTTATATAGATATAAAAATAACGTTATCACACCAAGATAACTCGTTCGAATTGTACTAATACCATACCGTTAGAGTGCACACTATTTTGATACCACAGTAATAAAATTAAAAGACATTTATTCATTCTTTATTGTATGATCAACAGGTTGGGTCAGCCACTCAATAGACACCGGCTCTTAACCAATGCCTTGGCAGCATACTGCCGTAGGGATGATCAATTAATAAGTACTTTCTCTCGCATTTTGTTGGGCAGTGAGCACTAAAATCGTCCGGATTTTCAAAAAGTAAGTGGATGCAGATTAACGGTATCAATTTAGCATAAACTTACATTGCGAATTGAACCCCTGCTAGAAAACTATTCAAGAGGGTAATAAAAAAAAATACCTGTACATAAGGAATAAATGTTTGGATTATTAGTCTTCTAGCTTCATTGGTGTACATGAATGACTCATACATACACAGCCAGCTGGACCAACTTGAAAACTTCGTTTTAAATGAATCTGGTCTAGAAGAGGGAAAAAAGTGGGGAAGGAGCACATATCAAAGGATTTTACAAGAATACAATTGCACTGACAGCAGGTGTGAAAGAACAACACAGAGCCTTGTTTATGTACAAGGCATAATTTAGCTAACTTGAAAGAGTTAATGATAAATAGCTATAAGTTTTCGTTAGATAAGCCACAACAACCTCACCCTTTCAGTCTCACTGATGAGGAATTGAACAAAACACCCCCTCACAACTAAATACCTTTGGCCACCACCCTGATTAACCCAAATAACCAACCTAATCAACCACCCACCCAATTTCTCACAAATACAATATACCTGGGGTAACAATAGCAGTCTGGTCAATGAAGCATGCATCCTTGCAGTTACATAAAAATATATATTTTCACTCTCGAATACCTACATACTGCATAATATCTATTCAATAAAAGTACGCACCTGTGTGTTTGAAAAGAATGCAGAAGTCAATTGCCTTTAGTGCATAAACAGGAAGCGTATGAAAAATAAAATAAAATAGAAAAAATATAATAAAGAAAAATACAATAACAAATAATGTAGGAAATATAAATGAAGTCTTGTGTACTAATACCTTTATTAAATAAAGTAAAAGGTTTGCACACAATACTGAGCTTACGGCCAAATCCCGTTCAGCAATGCTTAGTCTCGTCGGTATTAAGATGGGTGACCTCGAAGTGTTGTAAGCAAGAATGATTAAAGGAATGATGTCACTTTGGGTGCTGGTTGCCTCTGGGTCTCTTTCACATATTCCAAGTCTACGTAAAAGAGACTCATATGTATGCAAGTTAAGGGAAGGGGCAACTGATGCCATAGTCAGCGTAAGGACACCAGCCACTTACCTAATACAGTGTTGCCATCTTAGTAATTACTGATTTGTTTGTAAAGTCACGAGGCTTACTAGCATCTAGGTAAAGATGTAGGAAACTATAGGTTTTTTTTAGATTGAAAGAAAGATTAAGAGAGACCCAGGAATTGCAAGCACCTGACCAAATTTCATCTATTGTGCATGTACAAATATACATGATACCTTGTATCATAAATGTTATGTTTTGTAAATATTACTCTTTGCCAAATCTATTTCCAGTACCAAATAGCTTTGTCGAATTTTGGTCTTGAAAGTACCAAATAACAACCTTAAAGAGATCCAGGTTTTGTTTTTAGTAATTTGTTTGTCTAGGTCATTAACAAGACAAATGTCATTTCAAATGATACAAAACCATTAGTCACTCAATAGAAAACGTCCGATAACCTTTTGGGAAAAGACCATATTGGTGATCAATTAAAAAGAATTAGAATCAAAAGCAGTAACCAAAGGATGCTATCACGATCACCGATTGCAAAGCACCAATATTTTCTTGAAGATTGTAGCAACTAAAAATTCTCAATCTTAAATGAACTTCAACCTCAACTCTAACTTAAGAGAAATAGATTGAAAATGAAAACAGTTGAAATGAGAAGAAATTTCAAAGAACCAAAAATGGTAAAAATTGTACAATTCTGTTAAATAAAGAATGCCCAATATACTATTTAGCTATTGTCAATGGGGACACATAGAGACAACATATTTATACTAGTATCAGCACAATAGACTTGCACTTTTATGCAAAGATAATATTGATATAAAACAACTCTTCACATTGTACAAGATATATATATATATATATGTGTGTGTGTGTGTATAAAATGATAAATCATATACATAGTATCTTACATATATATCTATATGTGTGTGTGTGTGTGTGTGTGTGTGTAAGTAAAGAATTTGAACATTGTCTTGTTTTTCAAGTACAAATACAACAATTTTTGTTCAGGGAGGATGAAAAGGAATTGTCATCTATGATCGTTCGTTTATCACTGGATGTCGACTCAACACAACAACTTGACACATGTCTTTCATTCAAAACAAAACTGCTTTTGTGGCTCACATGCTTCCAACCGAACCTTCTCTTCCCACACTCTCCTCCAACAAAAATTTGCAATATATGTATATGAAAGATGAAATATATATTATAAAAAAAAAGGTGACAAAATAAGACCGAACACCAGCACAAAAGATTTGGTTTCCCCCTCTTGACACTTACTATTATCATCTGAAACTTTGCATATCATGTTTCATGATGACAAATGAAGATCTGAGATTCAAAAGGCTGAAATGTAAGGTACATGATTTAGACACACGGCATCTTAGATCCCAAAAGAAAAAAAATTTTTTGTGAGTTGATGGGGCAGAAGGTGGGGAGGGAGAACTGCTTCATCAGCACAAGCAAACAATACTATTCTTCTACTCAACAAACAAGAAAGGATTTTTATTTATGACTGCTTCTATATATATATATATATATATATATATATATATATATATATATATATATATATATATAAGAAATAGGAGATTTACATCAATGTCTTACAAGTTGAGAAAAAAAATGAAGTAAATACTGAGATATTGGGTTAAGTTCCAGTTTGATGAACCAATTAGAAATAAGTGAAGATCAAAAACCAAGTTACTTATGACTGATTTAGTACTTACAATATTGGTGAGTACATATATATATATACATACATATACACAGGGTTTAGTACTATATCTGAACTACAGCATTTTTGTTAAATTTTTTCTACACTGCCAAGCGCTCCTTTGAAGATGTCAATGAAATCTCAGTGATATGCATCAAGCCTATCTTCATGATAAAATTCATACATATATATATATATATATCTATCTCAACCAAACTTGAGACATGCAAGAATCATTGAGCTGATACATACAAAACTGGGGCTTTGTCAACTGCCTTCATACTCTTTTTTGGGGGGGTTGTCTGTTAAGAGACTCGATGCTTTACCTTACTATACGAGGTGCTTTTACCTACTCATTATCATCAATAAATCTATTCACTTCTGATAAGTATATCCATGAGATAAAACATTTTATTTTAAAAAGATAGCCATTGCTTATTGGTTCATTTGAACTTAATTCCCCATCTTTGTTTTTTTATATCAATATTTTATGCAGCTGTACTCTCCAGCCTTCTTGGTGGGGAGGGGGTTGTATTTTGGATATCTGAACCTTGATGAACAATAGACATAAGAATCAAAATCAACTAATATCTGAGGTCAGACATTTAGCCAATGGACATTTTACAGACAGATATTTCTACAATAGTAAGTTTAGGAGTGCATTTTTGATATCAAATGTGATTTTAATAAAAGTTTCCTTTCTCTTTTCAAACCTTATGTGTTAAAGTTTTCTACCTGTATATTTTGCATATGTATTAACCTCACCAAGCTAAGCAGTCTTGGACTTCCCTGACTATATTCCACAACTAAATCCGGTTTTGTATAGCTGTTAGGAAGTCTTCCTTTAGCAGGTTACTATCGCTACAGACTTGGTCCGCGTGCATTGCACATGGATAGCCTTTTGATCTTTTCTCCTGAATGGGTTTCCATAGGATCAGTTGGTGCAGTGTTTAATTTTCTCCTCCGTAGCAATATCCGATGAATCTTAGCCAGCAAGTTTTTATTACACTGGAGATGTGATCAAGATCTTCATATACATATTTGTTTTTTGATATAATGTATTAAAAGGAGAAACAAATTTGATCCATTTGACCATTTACTCACTCGGCTAAATGTTTGTCTTTTAGATGTCCATTAATAGAATGCCCTTCGGTAAAATGTCTGTGACTGGCAGTAATGTTTCCTTGAATTCTTTGTAGTAAGTAGGTGCAAAAATCTTACGTCTTGCATTTTTTTTTTCCTCTGACAAAAGGTTAAGAATCAATATTTGATCAATAAAAACTTAGTCAGCTGTCTACAGAATTTGAAATCTTTTGTGCACGCTCAATTTTCTTTGTGTACTGGTTGCAAAACTACACGTGCACGCATGCTTAGCTTAGAGAGAACTTTGACTGGGATCTTAATTTACAATTCTTACACCACATCAAGAAAATTTTAAAGTGCGGAAAAAAATTTGAAATTTTGGATTCATTTATCTATGAATTTGCTAAATGAACAAATTACCACTAAGCTCTAAGAGGTCCATAAAAGAATACTTATACTTAACTTTCACCCTAGTTATTACATTTTTCAAAGTCCTAGGTGTATAAAAAAAAAAAAAAAAAAGAAAAAAAGCTAATAAGAAAACAAAACAAAAAACAAATACAAAATACTGTTGACTAAAACCAGTTTGTGACAAATTGAAAGTTTGGTCTTATGCCTTGCTAATATCTCTGAATAGCATTGTTACTCTTTTTTTTCCAGCCAACAGAATCATTCATTCAGAATCTTGAGCAGCAAGGAAACTTCTGGAAGAGTAAAGAAATGTTATTTGCTGAATAGGTAGATGGTTATGAACAAGAATGTATATGAGATTACACATACATACAAAAGTTTACTGACACAGACAACGGATTACTTACATAGACATGCATATATATGTAAGCGATTACACAGATGCACATATCTACATAAGCAATTATACATACACACACACACATTATATATATATGTATATATATATATATATATATATATATATATATATATATATATATATATATAGATAGTGAGAGAGAGAGAGAGAGAGATAGATAAGGTACATACCCAACTTTTCAGAGTTTGTTTTATAGCATCTTTTTGCTTTTATCAAAAAAAGTCAAAAATAACCCCATCTTGATCACAGAGCTTAGAATATACTCAATTAGCTTCTGGGTTCACAGGGAAATTTCTACTAATGATGAGTTTTCCACAATTCACTCATACCAGGAATCTAACCCTGGGACCTTCTACCTGTGAGCTCAATAAGCTTAAAGAATGATTCTAGGAACTGTTAACTAATACTATTAACATGGGTTTTAGGGGTTTTAAAGCTTGTCTGGCTGATTATCTTAGAGGGCTGCAAATTTGAGCATTTGCTCCTGATTATGTCTAAAAAAGAATTTTTTTTTTTTCCACAGGTTTATAGTGGAGGGGTTCAATTTGCAAAGTAAATTCATGCTATATTGTTCCCTTAGTTTGTGTCCTGTAGCTTTCATGCTTGTTTTGGGGGAAATTGTTTTTTTTAGAGATAACTGCCTGAGGAAAGGCAAGAGAAGCAACTAATGCATTGATCACACATTTTCCCAATTTTTCAATTGATCACCCCCAACATAGCATGCTGCCAAAAGATGCTCACAACAGTTTCAATTGAGTGACTAACCAGACCTGTTCTCTTGACTTTTTTTTTCAAAATTCTTCTGTTCCAATATTCCCCCCCCCCCATGTTACTTAATGTCATATGGAAAGCAAAGGTTCCGATAATAAGAGTAAGATCTATGCCGTGACATTTGCTTTTCTAACTACTAAATAGTTAGTGTTGTACAGCAAGTTTGAAACTGCTAATATTTAATCACTGACCAAGAATGTATGTCTATAGTCAATACCTTTTTAATAACACTGTTTGATTTCCACACCTTTTCTAATGATATATCTAACATAAATAATAATAAACATTTTGGAAGCACCACGGAACTGTTTCCCAGAATGAGCGCCACCCCTCCGATCTGTGGAGTGCTGGAAGACTGAAGCAAAGTGCTGGAAGTGTTAGGAAGATATCCGAAGACAAGGTATGAGTTGGGAAGGGGTTAAGGGCAAAAATATGAATTTCATTTTTAGTGTATCAGTTTTTTTTTTGTTTTTTTTTTTTAAAAACCAACTTTAAGAAAGGGATGGGGTGTGCTGATGAAAAGAGGTGGGTTGGTCTGAAAAGTTTGGGAAACACTGGTCTATAACTGCCCACTATAAGGAGTCTATCCCAATCTGTTGACATCACATATACCCAATTATACGATGTTATAACTAAAGATTGACTGCATTGCTTATTGTCCAAGTGTCAGACGGGTTTTATTTACCTGTGAATTTGCTATATTTGTCTTTGGCACAAAGGTGGACATCCATCAGTTTTATTACAAACACTGCACACACACACACACACACACACGAGTACAAATACATACTCAACTGGTGTATACAAGAGTGTACTTAAATATACACAGACGCATACAGTTGACATAACAGATGCATTGACATGTAAACAGGTTTATGTTTACGTGTGTGCAGATATAACAAACATTTTGCAATTCGGCAGGTAACGTTTACCAAGAATTGGCGACAAACTTAACCAGCATATTTCTTAGTGTATTGATAAGTGAATACTTTCAGGGAATTGTAAACTTAAACCTGTCTTTTGAATACTAGTTAATACAAATCATCAAATACAGTTAGATGACTAACTTGACTTAATATCCCTTGGAGAACCAAATCTTCCAGTGCCAATATTTGGTCAAATATTAGTACTACTCCGATAGCTGTGGACAGCCAAAGTGCTAAAAAAAATTTTTGCAGTGAGAAAATCCATATATATAGAATGCAATGTTTGGTTATTCGACAAAATGGAAGGTAAAAAGAAATATACTAGAAAAAGCAGGTGTTACATCTTCAAAATATCTATCATCACATGGGCGTGTAAACAGTGTACAGTTTCCTCTGTAATCATTGCAATAATTTTTTTAAAAAGATGGTGGTAATCATGAAAATCAAAACATGTCCACGTGATAAAGAAAATTTTCCAAGATGTAACACCTGTTTACACACAAGTTTATTTCACCAATCATCACCCTTGTTTCACTTGCTACCATATCTAATTCAATCCAAGCAAAAATTCAGTTCCCAAATTGTCTTTATTCACTATGTCGGATACTAATATCCATTACTTATACTGTTGACATAGAAGAAATAGTACTTAGAAAAATTACCAGTAGTTCAGAGCACAAAAACTAAACTGACCAGCAATCGGAGAAAGAATAAATTACACACACACGCACACAAATTATGACATTTGGAAAGCTGTCTGAAGATATGTCACAAGTAATAAAATATGAAAAGAAAATATATTTATACGTAATATCTTGTCCATCAGCCCGTTGAGACAAGGAGGATGAAAAGCAAGTCAAAAACGGTCAAAGCTAGTATCTGATTTACAATCAAAATGTAATAGCTTTCTTAATTGGATATTGATTTACCTACAATTTGTTCTTTTGTGCTTGCTTATGTATATATTATACAAGGCCTTTTGCACTTTAAATAACATATCTGTAGACAATCAGTATTTGATTATTGAGTAAGTAAGATGGATCTTGTTAGAAACAGTCAACCAAAAGTGTCAATATTGGTTTCTTTGGTTTTTAAGATGGTCTTGCTGGCTACATATGTATATATGTATGATGCATGCAGGCTGCACCAATGGAAAATTAATCATTACTCCCTAATTTGTAATATGAATTTAAGCTAAATTGGTCCCTTAGTCTGTGTCTTGCAGCATTCACAATTCTTGAAAATTCAGACTTCTTTTTGGTGATCACTATCCAACAAAAGGCAAGAGAAGCAACTTATTCATTGATCATCCTTTTTTCAATCTTTTTAATTGATCATTCCCAACACAGCATACAGTCAAAAGATGTTGATTGTGTGACTAAGCAGATATATTACTTTGATATTATCAACAAAACAACAGTATTGACAAAATCCAATTTCTTGTTAATCATACTATTTACCTAGAGTCATTTTTTTTAGGGGTTTCTGTTATCCGTTGTGTGTGTGCATAGTTTCTTAAACTCCTATTGAGCAATCTAGTTTTCTGAAATGCTTATGTGCACCGTCAAGTGTCTTTACCTGGAAGGAAAAACCTTCAGGTTATACCTTGTTTTTCCAATAACCGAGTCATTCTGAAGTCTGTAACATGTGATAAGATCTCATACAAGTAGGTTAAAGTCAGCTCAAGAATCTCAAATTACATGCATTGCGGGACACACAGACATACATAAGCACATTCTTATTAGATATAGTATAACTTACCAAAGAAAGTTATCTGATTTACTTAGTTCTTTTTATATTCATTCACTATTCTTCCATTGTGTACTTAAGACTATTCTATATCAACGAGCTATAGAAAATAAAGGTCAATAGAAGTAACAAACAAAAACTCAAAATAAGTATTTTTGAGCAATTCAGTATGATAGTTCTGACCAAATAGATCAAAAGTTTCTTAATCAATTCATTGTCCATAAAGAGTTCAGCTAAAATCAGCCATAACAGCCTACCAAAATATGGTCATGTAGAAATTAACTCTTAAGTCAACCAAGTATTGGTAATACAGCCTGCCTTTATTTCAAAGAGTTTTGGTAATGAGACATAACTAAGAACTGAATTCTATAACTCATGACTCCAGTTTAGTTCTCAG
This sequence comes from Thysanoteuthis rhombus, assembly GCA_963457665.1. Lineage (NCBI taxonomy): Eukaryota > Metazoa > Mollusca > Cephalopoda > Oegopsida > Thysanoteuthidae > Thysanoteuthis > Thysanoteuthis major. The sequence goes on from OY735243.1 coordinate 15,339,608, forward strand.
ATCATCACCTGCAAGTAGAAACGGAGCGTAGAAAGTGATTATATTTTTCCCCAACAAATCACAGATGAGGATAGAATTGTGTTTTGAGTAATCTGGCAGGTCTAAGATAATTCAGTCCCAACCCAAGAGACAGGATTCTGAGAAAAATGATTTGATTGCTAAGACAATTGAAAAAGGAGAGAGAGAGAGGGACATAGATGGAGAGAGACAGAGAGACAAGGTTGTGAAGGGAGAATGTACTCTGCTCCAGCTGACATCTGTATTGAGCATCAACACGTCTTGATTACACACTCAAATCAAATAATGACTGCTACAAAATTGAAACAAACTTCTATATTGCAGTCTTTACTGGAAAGAATTTTAATATTAAATAATAAAAAGTTGCCAAGGATTTTATTGAAAATTATGTTCGGATAAAAATTTGTACCACAGTCGAGATAAATGAATAGAATCGTGGTTTGGCTTCACGAGCAAAGATATAGGAAGGTCCTCCATGTCCACTGCTGACCTTTCTCTGGGCTCACGAGGCAGGTTTATTGAATAACAACACCAGATAAAAGGTTTGATTTGTCGCTGGAATAATTGTATATTTCTCATTGGTCCCAGATATTAGTCTAAGTTTGGGTAAGGGCCAGAATTTCAAAATGTTGATTTTAAAGGCAGTTCTCTCAGCACTATACAATCTTCAATTTCTCCTTCATTTGGCCTGGTGTCATTATTAGCCAAATAGATATCTACATGACCCGAAGAAGAAAATTTCTTCATTCTGAACAAGAGGGGGGGGTAGGCAGAGAGAGAGGGGGGAGACAGGCACAGAGAGAGATTGGGGGTAGGCACAGAGAGAGAGAGAGGGGGGGCAGGCACAGAGAGAGAGAGAGGGGAGGCAGGCACAGAGAGAGAGGGGGGAGGCAGGCAAAGAGAGAGAGAGAGGGGAGGCAGGCACAGAGAGAGAGAGAGGGGAGGCAGGCACAGAGAGAGAGAGAGGGGAGGCAGGCACAGAGAGAGAGAGAGGGGAGGCAGGCACAGAGAGAGAGAGGGGAGGCAGGCACAGAGAGAGAGAGAGGGGAGGCAGGCACAGAGAGAGAGAGAGGGGAGGCAGGCACAGAGAGAGAGAGAGGGGAGGCAGGCAGAGAGAGAGAGAGAGGAGGCAGGCACAGAGAGAGAGAGAGGAGGCAGGCACAGAGAGAGTGAAGGACAGAGAGAGAGTGAAATTTAGAAACAGACAGGCACAGAGTGAGAGACACGCACACACACACACACTCACAGACAGGCACAGAGTGAGAGAGAGAGAGACACACACACTCACAGACAGGCACAGAGTGAGAGAGACACACACACACACACTCACACACACACACACTCACAGACAGGCACAGAGTGAGAGAGACACACACACACATTCACAGACAGGCAGAGACAGAAAGCACTCTGCTACAGCTGACATCTGTATTGAGCATCAACCCGTCTTGATTGCACAGTCAAATCAAATAATGACTGCTACAAAATGTCAATTGAAACACCCATATTGCTATCTTCTATCTTACACAAAAAAGCTTTGATGCTAACAAAATTTGAAGAAAAAGAACAAGACAGAAATCAATATTTATCACAGCAATCTGACTTGGAAAGAAAATTAGCATTGTTATTACAGATCAATAGTGAAATTCAAAATGGGAGGATAGAGAAAAAATACTCTTTAATAACAATTTACATTGATATTCTGAGTGGAAAGACAGACTTTTATTAAAGGACTTTCCATCTCCTGAGTCATAGGAACACCTTAATGATCATACAATTAGCAAATTGAACCAGTCGACCATCCATGTGTTGCTGTATAACGAGATGCTCAAAGAATATGGGATATATTTTCTTACTCAGTTGTATTGAGTAGAGTTGATCGTCATTTTATTGAAGAAAGAGTTATCTACTTTTATATTAAATAAGTTATCAAAGTGCATTTACAGCATTAAACAATGTTTTGGTATCCTACCATAGAAGTAAGTGTTTAGATATTTAAATTTAAAGATTTAAATTAAACATTATTTAACTTAAAGAAAGAGATGTCTTTGCAAAAAAAAAAAAAAAAAAAAAAAAAAAAAAAAAAAAATGGCAACTTTTTTGGGGGGGACATAATGAGACAAAGGTATTAAGCCTCTTTTGTGTATGTATGGATATATATGTATGTGCGCATCATACAGATATAAATATAGACATGTACATGTCTATGGGTGTGGATATATGAGTATGTGCTTGAGGATAAATGTGTGTGGATGTATGTGTATGAGCTTGTGGATGAGTATATGCGAATATATATGGATGTGCCTATAGATAAGTATGTGTGGACATATATCAATGTGTGTTGAATAGATATGTAATTGTGTGTGTGAAGATATGTGTTCATGCTAATAGATAAGTATTTTTGGATATGGATATGTGTGCCTTGAATAAATATGCACATGTGCATGTGTGTGAATATATATATACATGCTTCCAGATGAGTATGTGTGGATATAGATGAGTGCATGTCGTATAGATATGGGCATTTACATGTGTGTGTGTATAGACGTGTATGTGTTTGTTGAGAAATACATATGGATATAGATATGAGTATGCAGTATAGATATGTGTGTGTGTGTGTGTGTGTGTAGAATATCTAAAAGCTTATTTGAAATGACTAGCAAAAATTCAACTGATTTATCTTCAGTTAGAGTTTTCATGACAAAGATGAAAAGAAGGAACGCCTGGAATATGAAGAGGAGGTTGGGAGTAGTGGGGGAGGTTGAGAGGAAAGGGGATCGAGAAGAAGGAGAAATAAGAGGGAGGGCATTCAGATAAAGGGAGCTGAACTGAACTTTCTATACATCATTTTCAAGTGACATGTCAGAAATGAAATGACATCACTTTACTAGAGTCACATTTGTATCAGTTTTGCCTTATTGAATGTCCAAGTGTTTCTTCAGATTGTTTCGAGTGATTCATCTATTCCTTTTGTAAAATCTATTTTATCATCCTTATATGAGTTTCAATTTCAATGAATGTTCTGCACACTTGATATATAATCCAAAACACATTGTACCAAGACCTTTTCACTTTATTGTACTGAATTTTTTTTGTCATGTTATTTCATTAAATCTGTATTGCATGCCTTGAAATCAAAGGATAGTTGCTTTGAATAGTTTTTATCCTCTTTCAAGGATTAGGATCATTATATTCATTAACAGGAAAAAAAAAATGTTCTTTTGGGTCTGAGTGTCCACTGGGGACAAATGGAGCATTTACCCATCCTTGGACCAGACTTTCTCACCAAGAGTGAGGGGGTCTGAAAGTTGGAACCTTATAATCAATTAAGAATAAAAACATAAACAACATAATGTACCTACATAAAATGATGGTACCATTATTTGCTGGTAACAAGGTAACTACTAAGATATATTCCAAATACATCCTTTTGTCCCCCAACCCACCCAATTTGCACTCCCTCTCTGGGAAAGTGACAGTGGACGCCCTTGTCTTTGAGATAGTGCAAATTCAGACCACACAATATTATTAAGTTGCAAATTAGACGAAAAATTGCTCTATACATTAGATGCTCATTTTAACAGTGCTGTGCAAATAAAAATCTTGCTACAATGTGCTGATGTAACAAACATCCTAAAATTTGATCATTATTATATGCATTCATTCAGCACCAGAGAATATCTGAAGGGCTCATTATCTGTTTCCACAACACTCCAGAGTCCTGAGTGTTGCTGGACATATGCCTCTGGAGTTAAACTTGTCTTCCACATTCAGGTCCACCAGTGACAGCACAGCCACATACATCATTGCCTAAAGAGTTGGACTTGACAGCCATGTTGGGGTATGACAGCAAAGCCATCATTAGAATGATTGTCAACAAACTAACAAAATCATTTATGAAATATTATATTAATGAAGAAAAGAGAAAGCGTATATAAAAGGTGAGAGAGAAAAAAAATGAATTAATAAACATTTTTTTCAAATTTATTTGAAATTTTTCTGATGAATAAGAATTACAAGTAGATTAGTTCTTTCTTAGGATTATCTAAATGGCAAGGGAAATGTGGAGTCCTTTTTATTGAATCACAGTAGACCCACAAATTACCAGCCGAATCAACCAGCCAAGTGGACTATAGATTCCTTCTCTCTCTCTTTCTCTTTTAGGGCTATAACCTTGAAAATTTGCAGAAGTTCTCAACTAGGCACCATCTAAAAGTTGTTTTTTATTTTTCCAAAAAGTACTTTTTTAGGGTCTTTGTGGTCATTTTTTGACCAATAATGCCTGAAGTCTTGTGCTAGTACTTTTATTTTAGTTGATTTTTAGGTAATCAATTCTGGTATATTAGTAGACTACAATGATTCATTTATGTAATATAAAGATATCAATTTTTGACTGGTATTTTTATTTGATTTTTTTTTAGTCGCTTTTTATCACATCTTTAATCTAACGATACATCTACAACATGGAGAAAATAGCCTGGATCATAAGTAAATGATAAGCTCTTGGAGAGACTCAAAACACATATCCCTTTTGTCTCAGGGAGACTTGGTTAAATGTATCAGCTGCTCTTACTGACTGAGCTACAAGAACTCCACAAATTGACAGAAGATCAAATCTAACTTTTGAACCAGCCCTTCATTTTCCTCCAAATCTCTCTCTGCGCCATTTTGTTTTCATTGTTGTCAGGTCTTGAAACATTGCAAAGAGAGAGATTGATGAGATTGTTGATTAAGAGCCTTTAAGTTATACCATTTACAAACTGCTAAAAAAAAAAATAAATAAATAAATAAATAAAAAAAGTCTCGTTACAAATACATTCACTATTTCTTGCGACAGAAACAAAGAGAGAGACAGAGAACAACACAGAAAGAGAGAGAGAGAGCAAAGAAGAAAAGAAATTCGTTGAAATCGTTTGTTTCCTGTTAGCTGCATGTACCCTCCCACCTCCATCTGCAAATCTAATTTCATTATGTGCATTTTATAATTAGGAAACTGTTTAAGGAATGACCAATTAGTGACAGAATTATCTATGCAATTAATGCACTTATGTTTTAATTGATTTACATTATATATATATATATATATATATATATATATATGTGTGTGTGTGTGTGTGTGTGTGCTCTGAGGGGGAAAAAAGTGCTTCACTTTTTCCTCTCAGAAAAGCTTTGTTGACTCTCCATAGTTCCAGGTGAAAATCATGTGATTTCTTTGTGTGTTCATGTTAGCAAGGTTACCTAGAATTATTAGAGTTGAAACCAGTTAATGGATAAATTGTCTGCAAAGCATTTTTACCAAATCCAATCTCATGTAATGCAATTCCTAAAATGATGTTTCTTGTCAATGATAGAATACATTGTTCTGGTGTTTTGTATTTCAAAGATCAAAGAGTATCAGTTTTTTTTTTCTTCATTTGAGGAATAGTGTCTAAATCAAAACCAGATCTACAGAATACTGATCAGAGGGGTAGATGGTGGGTGGAAGACAATTTGAAAACCATGGAGCTTAAAAAAATAGCTGGCCTATGACATTTTAACCGATAAATCACATTAAATTTGGCAACCTTGATATCAAATATAGAAATTTTGAATACTTATATCATGCATTTTTTGGCCACGGAAGAAAAAAAAAAATGAAATCCATGAAATCAGTTAAATATAAATAACAGCATTTTTTTTCTTCTCAGTTTGTATGGCCAATAAGAAAGTTTTACAGTAGTTACTGTTGCTGAAAATATGAATAAGTTGCCATCCAAAAATGAGTGCACCCCTATGAAAAAATATTTTTGGCAACAGTTTCAATGCTGTAAATTTTGGTAAAATAATAATACTTTATTTTGATTGTGTAATGTTTTATCAAAATGAAATGCTGCAAGATTTGTTTTAGAAGAAAATCAACTTTCTATATATAAAAAAAAAAAAAAAAAAGTCGTATGGATGTATTCATCTATGGGAGATACTGTAAGTCTAAAATCAAATAAAAAAGTATTTCTATACTGAATGAAGAAAATTTCATTTTAATGAAATAACACTTTTCATTTGTGAGACAAGAGAAAACCTGGTTCATTTTCATACATTCTAAGTCTTAGTAGGTGTAGCACATCCATTAGATGAATCTAGGTAGTTGTATAGGGCACAAAGATCCTAGGCTGGGCCCTCCAAACTGGAAAAAGTAGTTAGAATACAACAAGTGGTACAAATTTTAAATCTCATCTAAGCTGCACAAAACCTTTGCGCAAGCTCTAAGTCTCAAGGTTAAAAGTAGTGAGGAATCAGGTGTATGGGAAATAATAGATTACAAAAAATTTGTCTGGTTTGAATGGTTTTAGATTTGTGGAGCAAATCAATTGATCTAATAAAGTTTTGATTTCAAAGATATTTTTAATGTACTTTTGCAAATATGAATTTATAGTTACTAGGCATTAATACTTATTGCAGGTCATAAGAATAAAATTAAGATATTCTGCTGTAGTTGACAAATTTCCGAGTTCATTTTCGTTGAATTCATTGACTGTTGAGAGAAAAATAATCCAACTCAAGAGAATAGATTAACTGTGAACAAATTAGGAATGCTGTGTAAAATCACCTACGCAATCAAATAGTTGATCAAGACAGTGTTTTCCCATTACCAAAAAACCATGTGCTCATAATCACAAACAAATACTCCACCCCCTTTACAGAACATTGTTACACAGTTCCTCGTTTTATCTAAGATTGACTGTAGAAAAGAATTCGCTTCCCCAGGAACTCATGGATGTAACTGTCAATAGGATATTCAGGCAAAGACTGCGTTGTTCTCCTGGAGTTCATCAGAATGCAGTTAATGCATCAAGAAGAGTGTTGACTGAATAGATGTGTTTCATTACAAAGAAGAAATAAATGGTTTGATAAAAACTTTTTTAAAGGACGTTCTGGATATTTCATGTAATGGCAAGTGATTAGTCAAAAATTATTTTACTTTTTTCCCCCTTGAGGAAAAATTTGGAAGATTAAAAGTTTAATGAAACCAATGAAAGTTTCCTAATGAACTATTGAAAATTATTTTTAAAAATATGCCTCAGATCCTAACTGGGTTTGAGGAAATAGCTGTGTAATTTTTAAAGAAAATGTTAGTACTAAATAAAACAATGAATTTAATGTATATACTGCAATAATTCATAATGCCATAACAAGAAGCACTGAGCATGCTAGAAAGTAGTTTGTAAAATCATTTACGTACTTCTAGGATAGATTAGGATTAAAGTAAAATCCTCATTGAATACCAATTTGTTACCATTTTGTTTAGAAGTTAAATTTGAGACAGTCTAAAAGGTTTTTGATACTTAAAACTGACTTGTATCTATTTACTTATAGGTATTGTTTTGGCCAAAAATATTTACCATGAAATTAGTCATGTGAATTAGCAATCTGCCTCAGGCAGAAATAACATGACTTGATGATTGGAGTTTTGCCATTTATGAAAAGTATGACTAAAATAAAACAGTTTATAATCAAAATCCTGTACAAAGTCTGGAGTTGATTTTGTTTTCTTACTGTAACAAGAACAATCCCCACCAAAATCTGAAAACTGATATGTATTTGAACTTCTGACCATCTGATTGCAAGGGGGCTGTCTTACTGACTGAACTAAATTGACAAAGTCTTAGATATTACCAAAAATCTATTATAGAGATACGCAAGAGCTTATTCTATTTAAAAAAAATAATTTATCTTAACAACAAAAATATATATTTATAATTCTTCATTTACTTCCTATATGATACAAAATTTGGAGAGTAGTTTGACCCTCCAGCAGCCATGCTTGTTCATATTTTTGTGATCTTAGCCTATGTGTGTTGGGTGGTGAGGGGGGGAGTAGATTTTCATGAACCATAATATATACAAACAGTCATCTTGAAACTCAGAGGGAAATTCAATAAACGTTTTATTTCAAATAAGAGTGTATATCAAACTAGTTTGATTCTATGTTAAGGCTTAAAAAAATTTTTAAAAAAGTGAAAAATTTACTAAAACCCTTTTGATCTTAATTAAATTTCTTCCTTTGAATGATAGGAAAGCTTTTTTAAAAATATAAAAACCTGTAATACATCTTTGTTGGTTTGAATATCAATATGAAAAAAAATTTAAATTTCAAATGAAGAGCTGTTTTATTTTTTTTATAACTGAAAATTTTCCATTTTTTTAAAGAAAAAAAAAAAGGATTGATAAGTACATAACATCTGCAAAAAAAATGAAGAGAAATATTTCCACTTAATTATTTCAGATTAGCCCAAGGGTGTGCCTCATTTAAATTATTCTTTAACTATGCACTTATTCTGTTTCTGAACAGGATCATTAAATTCTATTCTCTTGTGACAATACTTTCATTTAATATTGTCTTGTAAAAGGCACTTGAATTTTTAGAGAGCGTCAAACTGTCAACATAGGTTTCTTTAGTTCTTAACTCGGTCTGGCAGGCTAGTTATGTATATATGTATTATGCATACAGGCCAAACCAATGGAGCTGTAGCATTGAAAACTTAAACATTTACCTTTTACGTATGACAAGGAAAAAGACAAAAAAACGAAAAAAGACAAAAAAGACAAAAAGAAAAAAAAGGCAAAAAAAACTTTTAAAAACCCACACCACCATAATACTTTTCTTGGTATTCAATTTACAATGAAAATTTAGGCTAAGTTTGTCACAGCAGTGTTCATGCTTGTTTTTTGTTTTTTTTAAAATACAGACTTTTTTTAGTGATCACCTCCTATTAAAGGGTGAAAGAAGTGATTTATTCATTGATCACCTCCTATTAAAGGGTGAAAGAAGTGATTTATTCATTGATCACCCCTTTCAATTTCAAAACGTTGGTCACATGATGGTTTCCATTGAATGACTAACCAGACCTGTATTTTTATTCTTAAATGTGCGTAAGTATTTCTTAAGCTAGTGGATTATAAAGGGGTCTTAGATTTAAAAAAAAAATACTCATGAATATTAAAAGATACATTTTCTATTTGCAAAGTAAAGTAATTCCTCTCATTTGTCATATACAGTCAGGTAATGTGACAAATATGCGTGGTATTTCAATAATAGAATAACTTTGTTTTTGTTTTGATCCTTGTGCAGCGGCTAGGACTTCAGTTTCAAATACCTTTGTATTCATGCATCAAGCATGTATCTCATAGTAGTTTATGGAAATGTGGTTTGTGTGTTGAAGTAAAGACCTCAATTAAAAAGGTGATAATTGCCTGAAATTGGGAATCTTAAAAATCCAGTTCTTCATAAAAGTTGGAGGCTTTATAGTACAGTAACAGGCATAGGCAGACATTTTGGTTTAGTGGGCCATGTGAGACATTTTCCATCTTCATTTGGACCGCACATTCACTTCCAAAGGGTCAATTTTACATATGTGATATTTTTAACTTCTATTGAAAGTAAAAATATGAATTATAATTATCACATTATTGATTTGTTAATCCAAAGCAAATTGACTTATGATTTATCTAAGATTTTAAATAGAAGCCTTGATTAGCTGTAGGCCATCAAAAATACTGCTGCAAGCCAAATCTAGTCTTCATGCTTATGGTTGCCTGTATTTATTCTACAGTGATAAAGCAAGTGTAGAATCATTGTATCAGAATTGATAGCTTGCAAGCATTTAGTACGGGCCCTTGAAAATGTGGAGCCTGTGCTACTTTTCCCACTATTAATCTAACACTGAAGACACATTTAATTTTCTAGACACTAATTCATCATCAATGCAGGTGTAACTGGAGTATAAACTTTTTTTTTACATTGGTTCTTTAGGCAGAAAAAAAAAAAATCTATTTACATGAATTTATAATATATATGAATTATTAGTACTATTAAGATATAATAGTAAGTAATACCACCCTTCAACACAAACAATACCAGCACCCTCATATTACCAGTGTCAATATTCTTCTACATATACACTAGTATTGTGATAATGTTTCATTATTGTTAGTTACCAATTATGGCAAGAGGGTTGGGTTTCAAAGTCAGTGGAACAAATCTAGATAGATACAGAAATATATACTTACTTACATGAACTAGAAATTGACAACAAAGAATATAGTCTTAAGTTGGTTAAGCCTTAAGAGTAACCAATAAAATAACTCATGACAATTACTAAGAGAATGGGATTGTAGCAAAATGAGGTTTGCCTCAGGGCAGGGTTGCCAGATTTGCCCTGAAGGGATAAACCAAGCTTTTTCTCAGACTTATCCATCACAGCATTGAATTCGAAAATCAACTGAGTCTAGAGATAGAGTTTAAATACCCAGTATACTCACTATTTTAAAATTCAATGCTATTCCAATGTCTGTGTTGAGTAAATCTGAGATAAAGCTTGGTTTATCACCTATTGACCAAATCTGACTACCCTTGTTCAGAAAGGGCCAGGCAACAGGCCTGAGGGGGATGCCAGGATTCTAAATGCTGTCTTCCAAGGCAGGCAGGCAGGCAGGCAGGCAGACAGGACCAATTCGTGCTATACAATATTCGTATCCTCCTCATATATACACTTTGGCCTTGTACTAGATTAGGCAAGCATTTGTCTATATCAAGACTACTCTGAATTATTCACTAAAATCCTACTGATACACAAGAAAAACACTTATTTCAGTAAGAGACCCCTGGGAAAATCAGAAAAACATGAGCAAAATTGATAATTCTTTTCTAAGTATGGTAGAAAATGCTAGTGTTAATTTGATATTTATAAAAATGCTACTTAAGCCATTTTTAGGGACATCAGTTGTGTAATCAAGTTTTAAGGAAGCAATTAATTGTGAATAACACTGTTAGAAAGCATTCCTTGGCCAACAGGTACAATTGATTTCCAGCTATTGTCTGGATTACTAGAGCAGTCCAGGCGTGCCAGATGGGGGCTACAAGGGGAGATAATCAAAGCTTTATTTCCAGGACTTACCCAACATGGGCATTAGAAATTGAATGATACCAGCCTCTTGATGCTTGCCAGCAAAAAGGTCAACAGCCAAGGTCAGTTCCTTTGTCTGGACTTCAGTGGCATAGAAATAGTTGTATCCTAGGGGGAGGTCATAGTTATTAATCAACAGGCAGTATAAGCCAGAAGAAATTTTGCACCCTTTCACACCCATGCTCAGGAGTGATTGCCACCCCTTCGCCTGCTGTGCTGTTAACTGTTACACCACATGCACTTTTTATTTTAAGTTTTATTAGAAACCATCAACCAAAACTGTCAAAATAGTTTTCTTCAGTTTTCAAGTTGGTCTTGCTGGCTATGTATGTGTGTATGTATCATGCACACATACCAATGGAGCTACAGGGTTGAGATTTTAAACATTATGTTTACAAAAATCCTTTTGTTTGTTTTTGAAAATTCTCCCCTAAATGGTTTTTTGCTGGGATAGGTTCAATTTGCAATGAAAGTTTATGCTAAATTGCCACCTTTGTTCATGTCCAGCAGCATTCACATTTGTTTTTTTTAATTCAGAGTTTTTTTTAGTGATCACTACCCAACATAATAAAGAGAAGTAACTTTTCCATTGTTCAGCCCTTCTTCCGTTTTTTTAATTGATCACCCTCAACACAGCATGCCCCCAAAAGACGTTCACATGATGGTTTCTATTGAGTGACCAACCAGACCTGTTCTTTATTATTTTTATATACACTAAGAAAAGTCAGCCTTGCAGCAATTGAAGTAAAGAAAAAAAACTCATAAATCTCCAAAGAGTTCATGAAAATTTTTCAAATTCTGAGATGATGCTAATTAATATTCCTTCTGTTAAACATTCCAATTAGCTGGGTTGTTTTATGACTTGTCAGTTTAATCAATAGTAGAGATCACTTATCAGCCATCTGTGTCAGGAAGCACAACAGATGTCCGTGTATAGATCAGGTTCATTTCACCACCCCCAAAGCAAGGTTTTTGTCTCTGGTGTCACATCTGTCAACTCCTTTTGTCAAAATATGATTCTTATGGATGATTCTACTTTGTACTTTGCTCATGGTTTGGAAATTATGTGTTTAATTGTGGGAGAAAACCTTCCTGCTAATCTTTGATATCAGGTAAAGAATGAATATTGTATAGAAGTAGTGACCTAGATTTGGCAGATAATCCAATATTTGATTTTTGAAGACTATTGTAATTTTCAGGTCTTCTTCAATAGTAGTGAAAATGTACAGCCTACAAATGTTCCCGAATGATTTGAATTACCAAACAAAACAATTGAACACAATTGGTAGAGATTATTTTGAGCATGTATGTGATGGCCAAAATTATGAGTTACAAGTTATTTGCAATGCATCTCTATAGTAAAATCATTGGCAATGCATTTTCATTACATATACATTTTTGGTAATGTTTGCATTAATTCCTAACCATTGAATACCCCTTTTTCTTGATTTTCAATACATTTCTCCATCAAAATAATTTTGAATGCATTTTTATAGAACTATGCATTCATGTGTATACTGAGAACATGTTCTGCCAGCAACAACTGCCTCGATTTTGACCACACAAATTTGTAAGTATTAATGTTATTCTGATAATTTTCATGCATTCATAACCATAGTTTTCTTCAAGCTGTGCTTTTGCAACCAGCGCACAAAGGAAATTAATCTGTGCACCACAGATTTCAAATTCTGTGGATAGCATACTGATTTTTTTAATTTTATTACGAATCAATATTTTTAAATGTTAGATATAAAAGTGTGCATATACTTTTGCGACAGGAAAAAAAAAACAACAAAAAAACGTACGCCAACCGACTACAACAAAAAAAAAAAAAATTTTTTAAATAAAAAAATAGAGGGAACATTGGTCAATCACGCAGTTGTGACCAGAGTTCGTCATTCGATAATCAGACTGCACAGTCAATGACCCTTGACACACGCTGTATTGTCTTCTGAGAGACGTCAGTTGATGACAATGAAAATGAGCTAAGGTAAAAAATGCAAAGTCCAGATGATTTGCAACTGAATGATAATAGTGTTGGGTCTACGTTCGCGCTCACCGATAATGACCTGATTTCCATCCATCTACCGGTTCATTAATCCATCCAATACTAAAAGGGATTCCATTTATCTGTATCAGACCTCTAAGTAGCCGAAACAGTGAACTCTAGCCAGAGGTGCTGATTGAAGTACTCCTACAAAAAGTTTTAATCTTTTGAGATTTCCTATTGGAACCAGTAGAAAAATCCCCCTCCCCCACATAGAGAGTTTTCAACTAGAAGACTTGGTGAAGCATTTACTATCTGAAGCGAATTTCCACACACGCACACACTTTTAAAGTATTAGTGAGAACATTTGATTCGAGACTGTTTGAGCTTTTCTTTGAAGTGAATTTGGAGTGGGACTTCAGGTTTCTAACACACTTTTCTTTTGCATAAGAAAAAGTTTTTAAAAATGTCTGGATTAATTATAAATTAGCTAACAAGAAACGGTATTTCCTGCTTCCTTGACCCAGTCAAAGACACGTTTTTATCTGCGTCGAAGGGCAGGCAGGGGCTGTGGGAGATGAGGCGAGTAAAATCCTCAATAGGAGCTGATATAATTCTCATGGGTTAAAAGTAGTTGATCCAATTCAAGAAAAAAGTGGTTCATTTTTACTTTTCGAAACGAAGAATTAGCTTCAAGAGCAAATATCAGCAACTAGAAGCCCATGGGCCAGATTTGGTCGACGACAACATTGTTTGTGGCCTGCAAACACTCTAGGCATTAATTTAAAACCTTGTACAATTTTTCTCAGTCAATTTTATGATTTATATGGTGAAATTATTATTGTTTTGGATATTTGCAAATCAATGATATAATTGTAATTCATATTTCCACTTTTGACAGGAGTTAAAAGACAGTTTTGAAGTGAATGTGTAGCCCAAATAAAGATGAAAATGTTTCATGTGGCTCGCAAGACCAAAAAGTTACCCTAAGTCTCTTCAAGAGGAATGAAAAAATCCAGGAAGGGTAGTATTGCCCAAACTTTTCCGGACTACCGCCCTTTATTAGAAAACCGCCCCCGTATATTCCATCAGTGCCCCACGCTGTATAGACGGTAAAAAATGATATATTGGGAATCAAATTTATATTCAGAAAATGTAAACCTTGATCTTATAATCCAAAATATAATTGTACAAAAGTATCTAAAAGTAGTGTATTTTACGATATATAAGACGTACCTTCATAAAAGACATCTTAATTTCTCGGAAAACAAAAACTAAACACCAAGCCCCCCCCCCCAAAAAAAAACAACAAACAACAAAACAAAACCCTCCTCTCCCCTGAACTTCATACCCTCTGAAGTATCGGGTTATTTTGCTCTTCAAATCTATATTAACCCCCATCGGGGCTACCAGTTTGCATCATTTGCATAGCAAAGTAACGTTAACTAATATTAGATGATGCATTCACCTCCAGAGACAGAACTTGGGCGGGGGGACCGCATCTTATATGCCGTAAAATACGGCACATGATTAATTACTATGAAAATAAATTAGTGTGGAGAATGAGCCAGATGTGATGAGACTAATTTTCTTGTCTTTCAACGCTTCTATCAACCCCTTGCTTCCCTGCAACCCCTTCTTGAGTTTTCCAGTGCCCCAACACCCACTTTTGAAATAACTGACGTAAAGAAAAAAAAAGAGCGATTAACTAATAATTGTGATAAACTAGGTAAGCCCTGAATACGTCCCAAGTGTGAGAACATTATCAGCTATGTTCTAATACCTTGGTAACATCTGTGAATAGATGACAACTGATGGAAGAAAAGAGACATTATATCGATACGAGCATTTCGGCTTTTATCTATGTACTTATCTAATCAATAACCTATCTATCTACGGGGATGGGTGACATGATCTGTTGAAAAATGTTATTTGATTTTACTGTTATTGAATAGAGGTTCTCAACCGGGGAGCTCTGACCGGAATGGGGGATTTAGGGTTTCATGGGGAATGGGGGTAGATTAGCAGGTCCAAACCGTTAGAATACTGATTTTTCTACGATCCTGGAATGCATCTTATCAGTCAGAAAATCTTACAAGTGAGGGGTCATATTTTGGCTTTTTTTTGGCTGCAACCCAGGGCCTTGTAATCTAAAGGGGACCCAGCCTCCTGTTAGAAAAATGATTTTACCATAAATTTCAAAAACCAGGGACATATATTAAGTTTCATGCTGTTTATTGAGAGAAAAAAATTGCATAAAATAAATAAGTAAAAAATAATAAAATGTTAGAAAAAAAAGGATTTTTTAAAAACCACCGATGGCATTGAGCTATTTTCACAATACGCACCAAAAAGTATACATTTTTGCATAAAGATAATAAAATCTAACTCTAGTTACATAATTATTCTTAAAAAAATGTTTCCAATATTCCTGCGACCTACAATGATCTTTACGCAACTCTAAGGTGGTGGGGGGAGCTGTCCCCTACTTTGAGAAGACGTATCCCCAGTTGCTTCGATGCAGTTCCGGTTGAGTACCATTGTCAGAATCTTCAAGTGCAGAATTATCTTTTCTTTGGGACAAATGTTCCCAGTTGCATTCATACAATTAATGAGTGTTCGTATCCATACATTTAATAATCGGCACTGTACAGATGTCGTCTATCAAACTAAAGGCTGCAACTGATATTGTAAAATTTTATCAGTGATCTAATGACGTAATAAAATGCTGAATTTAGATAATATGAAAATAAAGATACATTCGTGATCAGCAGAAAACTTATTCTCCAAACTCACAGCAATACAAAGCTTTATCATCAACGTATATAGAATGCAATATGTATCCATATATTTCATATATGCCAACGTTTCTGACGGCACAGTTGAACCAGTATTTAATAGATTTAAACAAAAGCAGTAAAAGATACAAATGAAAAAAACCCAAAAAAAACGGATTTTACTAACATCATTCCTCAGTATAAACACGGCATTGTTTCTTTGAAATGGTCATATTTTGTTTTTATGATCATAAAAAGTGACCCACGTAAAACTAAGTAATTCAAATTTTGTTCGCTCATGTATAAAACCGATCTTTTTTATTACATATATACATACACACACACACATATATATATATATATATATATATATATATATATATATATATATGGCACAATGTAAGGAACGTAGTTCCGATTATAAAGTTTCACATGATCGCTGATAATGAGCAATTCTTCATTCTTGAGATTACGATGTCTTTCGATGACAATTGAGCAACCGTACCAGATAAGAAGAACGACGAACAAATATAATTTAATTTATCCAAAGCAATAACAATATTGTTTATGTATTCACTTGTTTTTCTGTCATTAATTATTATTTCTTTTTACTTGTGTGTCGTTTTTAACACCAAATGAGCGATGGTGTGAAACTTGACAATTTACAATCGGGACCATCTTCCCTACATCAAGCGAAATATACGATGTGGCGCTTGTACTAAAACGTTTATAGATCGCTGATCATGAACGATTCTTCATTCTTGAAAATACGATGTCTGCAGATGAAGCATGAGTATTGAACAACCATAGCCATCAAAGATGGCGAAGGGATCTTTCCTTTTGTGTTTGTTCCAACTCTCCTGGCCATACCATTCACAGACTTGAAAGTTGGCATCAGTACTCCCCTATCCCTTCTAAAGATATTTAAAAAAAAATAAATAGATAAATAAAATATGAATTAAAAATTTTAAAAGGGAGAAAAAGACTTGACGTTTTGGGGAGTGGGATGGGGGCTTATTCTGACGGGTTTATTAAGATTTTTTTTTTTTTTACATTATTTTAGGTGTTTCCAGTGGAAAAACGCCAATGATATAAATAGAGTTAATTCTGACCATATCTATTTATCGATGTAATTTTTTTACACGACTTCCAATTTTAACGCAACGGTTCAATTATTGAATTTTTGTACAAAAATTAAAAATTCAGACAAAAGGTAGGCGTGGGCGTGTGCTTCGGTCGTGACTCGTCCTAAGCTATCATTTGATTACCAATCACAAAGAAGTTCCAAATTTCTGCCCACTTTGCCCTCGACGAGAACGTCTAATCGGACGAGGGGGAACGAATACCGTATCCCCCCGACCCAGTGGATGCCCATGAATGCATTGAAGCAAAATGAAACATCAATTCTGATTTTGGTGAAAGAATTGGTAACGAGTAAAGCAAGAAGTCTCCATGGCTGATTGGCAAACGCACCCAGGCGAAAAATAGGCACCCTCTGGATAATCAAAGATTTAATCTTTATTTCCGATCGTCCTGTCATTCGTTGCTCGAATTGAAAGTTGTTCTTATACAACTAATATTAGGATGAAGATAAAAACTAGTCAATTTCAATCTATTCATATAAAAAAGTATATATATATGCAAATTTGTTTATCTGCACATTGATTTCATTGGTTAATTTTTACGTTCCTATTATGACATAACAATGAAGATTACATAGAAACCCTCAAGACTATGTCCGATCACCCTTTAAAATAGCTCGAGTAATATTGTGACTTGAAAAACTAAAAATTAGGACACTTGAATGGTTCCATTCATTACCCAGTAAAATAGCTTTACTCTCCTTAGTGCTGATCTGTACATAAATAACCGTCATTTTTGATGGGTATATTCTAGGAAAAATAATCATTACAGTACTTTATCCAATAATCAGAATCAATACGAAGCAATGGCGTTTTAAGAAAATCCTCTCTGGTGATAAAAGTATTCAAAATGACCAGCGATCAACGACTTAACGAAGAACGGTGTAGAAGATAACTCAAAAACAAGAATTCAAGCTGTTTAAAAAAAAATAATGTTTATCCAACAAGTGCGGATCCAGTTATGAAATGTAAGGGGAAAATGTCGGATCAGATCAAGTATTACTTTTTATGTTTTTTTTTCATATATTTATTTGTAAGAACAAAATTTTCCATTAGGACCCAATCCTGCTCAAAATCCTGGATCCGCCCATCCTGTAACTGCGATAGGAAAGTCAAAAGTCTTGACAAATGGATTCCACACAAATTACCAGAAAATCAGAAACTGCACTGTTTTGAGGAAAGTTGATCACTGCTTATTGACAATAAAAACGACATTCTGAAATGGGTCCTTACTCAAGGTGGAAATTGATTTAAAAGTGTGTTTTTGAAACACTGATTTTGTATCAAAATTAGACAATTCATATAATAACTAATACTTCAACAAGTGTGCCCGTTCAACCTCAAGTTGGTACGTGTTATATGAGCACTTCAATTTCCACAGAACTTTTACTTTTAATACTAAGTTTTCTGAAAAAGTTGCCACTCCAGAGACAGGGAAAAACTCTCCAGTTTCTCATCTTGGTCCACTTCCCCCAGCTTCAGAGACTGTCAAAATTCTTGCGATGTTGAAAGAGCAGAAAGCAAGTCTTGAATTTCGCAACTAGGAAAAATTGTCAGTAAAAAGCGTATACACCGAGGCAAGTGAGAAAATTTAAATTGAATTAAAAAAATCCCTTTAGAGTTATTAAATAATGACACTCTTGGCAAAAGCTGGAATAGGGAAAATGAGTGGGGAAGAGAGACAAGTGATAGAGATGGGGTAAGGCACGGAGAAAACAGAGAGAGGGTATAGAAACGGGGTGAGAAGGACAGAGTGTGAAAGAGAATGGGGGGAACAACTGCAGAGGAGAAAGGGTTTCTCTCTCTCCCATTATATATATATATAAGGGAGAGCTGAGGAAGAGATGGAGAGAGGGACGGAGAGCTGGGGAAGAGAGGGAGGGAAGGAGGGAGGGAGAGCTGAGAAAGAGAGGGAGGGAGGGAGGGCTGAGAAAGAGAGGGAGTGGAGGAGAGAGGGAGGGAGAGCTTCGGAAGAGAGGGAGGGAGAGCGAGTGAGGGAGGGAGAGCTGAGGAGGAGAGGGAGTGAGGGAGGGAGAGCTAAAGAAGAGAGAGAGAGTGGGAGAGCGGAAGAATAAGAGAGAAGGGGACAGCTGAGAGAGAGAAAGGGAGAGCTAAAAAAGAGAGGGAGAGGGAGAGCTGAGGAAGAGAGGGAGAGGAAGAGCTGAGGAAGAGAGGGAGAGGAAGAGCTGAGGAAGAGAGGGAGAGGAAGAGCTGAGGAAGAGAGGGAGAGGAAGAGCTGAGAAAGAGAGAGAGGGGGCTGAGAAAGAGAGAGAGGGCTGAGAAAGAGAGAGAGAGGGCTGAGAAAGAGAGAGAGAGGGCTGAGAAAGAGAGAGAGAGGGCTGAGAAAGAGAGAGAGGGCTGAGAAAGAGAGAGAGGGCTGAGAAAGAGAGAGAGAGCAAGAGGAGAGAGAGCGGTGGAGAGTGAAAAGAGAGAGAGAGAGTAAACTGTGGAGAGTGAAAAGAGAAAGAGAGAGTAAACTGTGGAGAGTGAAAAGAGAGAGAGAGAGTAAACTGTGGAGAGTGAAAAGAGAGAGAGAGAGTAAACTGTGGAGAGTGAAAAGAGAGAGAGAGAGTAAACTGTGGAGAGTGAAAAGAGAGAGAGAGAGTAAACTGTGGAGAGTGAAAAGAGAGAGAGAGAGTAAACTGTGGAGAGTGAAGAGAGAGAGAGAGAGAGTAAACTGTGGAGAGTGGAAAGAGAGAGAGAGTAAACTGTGGAGAGTGAAAAGAGAGAGAGAGAGTAAACTGTGGAGAGTGAAAAGAGAGAGAGAGTAAACCGTGGAGAGAGAAAAGAGAGAGAGAGAGAATAAACTGTGGAGAGAGAAAAGAGAGAGAGTAAACCGTGGAGAGAGAAAAGAGAGAAAACGGTGGAGAGAGAAAAGAGAGAGTGAGAGTAAACCGTGGAGAGCAAAAAGAGAGAGAGAGAGAGAAAACGGTGGAGAGCAAAAAGAGAGAGAGAAAACGGTGGAGAGCAAAAAGAGAGAGAGAAAACGGTGGAGAGCAAAGAGAGAGAGAGAGAAAACGGTGGAGAGCAAAAAGAGAGAGAGAAAACGGTGGAGAGCAAAAAGAGAGAGAGAAAACGGTGGAGAGCAAAAAGAGAGAGAGAAAACGGTGGAGAGCAAAAAGAGAGAGAGAGAGAGAATAAACTGTGGAGAGAGAAAAGAGAGAGAGTAAACCGTGGAGAGAGAAAAGAGAGAGAGAGAGAGAAAACGGTGGAGAGAGAAAAGAGAGAGAGAGAGTGAGAGTAAACCGTGGAGAGCAAAAAGAGAGAGAGAGAGAGAAAACGGTGGAGAGCAAAAAGAGAGAGAGAAAACGGTGGAGAGCAAAAAGAGAGAGAGAAAACGGTGGAGAGCAAAAAGAGAGAGAGAAAACGGTGGAGAGCA
>OY735243.1:15364853-15412353 GCA_963457665.1 Thysanoteuthis rhombus
AACTGATGATCCCAACAAGAGAGGGATTACACGTTGTGCCATAAGAACAAAGTATACGTGAAAAATGAGAAAAACATCGGGGGGAAAAATGCATTGACAGATATTGGGAAATGGGTGACTGAAGTGACGCGAGAACATTTTGAAGTTTTTTTAAAATGTGCTCAGTGTTTAAAGCTGCAAAGCTTTAAACACACACGCATACACATACACACAATTTAAAGTATTCTTTCCTTATGTATGTAAGTTTGACCTGAAGTCACTTATTTAGCAGCTTTCGCAGTCTTTTCAAAAATGTTCGTTTTGCAGACTCCAGGAACTTTTTCGTCCTTGCAGGAAATTTCAATTCAAGAATTTGACAAAAACTTGGAAAGATAATCAGATGAAATAAAGAGAACGAATCAGATCTATTTTTGTATTTAACGAAAGTGAAAAACTTCAAGTCTGGTTTCTTTATAATTACTGAATTTTCAAACATTCATTTTTTTTTTCGACGATTTCGTCCAAGACGTTACAGGAAGAAGCTGAGTGTGAAAGAGTGAGTGAATGGGAGAGAGAGGGGCAAGACGTTACATAAATAAATCTCAAGGGTTCTCATTTTACGAGACTGGCACCAAATGTAAATCTCCTACATAGCTTTCGCAGCGAAGGGGGGTGGGGACAAAAACAACAACAAAAACCTTATATCTGATCCACCTGTTAATATTTAAAATACTTTTTAGAGGTTTAGGGAGAGTAATATAAATTTTTTAAATTAATAATCTGGACCAGCAATAAAATAAAATAAAAATGAAACTATGTTGGTTTGGCGAAAGTTGAGTAGTTTTATTTCCTTTAAAGTTTTAAGAGAGAGAACTTATTAAAAATCTGAACAGAACATACCAAAATATTTTACTAAACAAATTGGGGAGGGGTATGGCGTATACCTACTCTTCAATGTCTACTAATGGAGACATGTGGTGTAAACCCAGTCTCACAGTATACCCAATTAAAAAAGAATACTTAGTTCCGAAAACCTGATTACTGATTGGGAATTTGATTGGATTACTATCTTTTTATTTTATATATTTACATTATAGATCAAACACATTCGTCAAGAGTGTATATAAATAATTTATCCATCAGTTGATCAATTTGGAATAATCTCATCTTAATTATTTTGCTTTATCACAAAGTTTCAGTCGTGTACCCGACGGCTTTCTTCGGGTTTCTGTTGTGATGGCTCTAGAATGCACAGATACCCGATGAAGGATGCTGAGTATCACTCTGAGATTTAAAAAAAAATTTAAAAATAAAGAATAGGAAATTAATCTGAAATAATCTATTATGTAATAAACATCACTATTGTAAAATATTATTAAAAGTTGATGTGTAAAAGTGAATAATAATATCCAACCAAATGAACTGGGGTTTTACTTTCGTAGATTTCTTAAATAACAGTGAAAAAATAGGCGAAAAATCCTGAGTTATTTACGATATTCATTGCACACACCCACACAAAACGTGTATGTGATATACTAGAGATTTTTGTAGAAACTATGTCCTATTGCAGAGCAGGCAAATAAATAAATAAATAAATAAATAAATAAATAAATAAGTACGAGAACGTGTTTAGGTTGTTCGGCAGTCAGAAAAGAGTCTTAGACAATATGTATTAAACAGAGATGATTCAGAAGAAAGATGGACACTAAAATAAAAAAAAGGGGCTTTACTTATCGTACACCATTTATCCAAGAGCGGCTCATAGGGTAAATGTAACCTTCGTTGTCCGGCCCAACATTGGCCAGAACTCGAGAAAGTTTTTTTTTCTTTCTTTTTTTAAAAAAGAAAGGAAGTAAACTAGGTTATAAATGAGGAATTCAGAGAAATGTGTTTTCAACTGCGACATGTTAGTAGTTCTGTAAACGGGATAAATTTTGTGTTAAGACCAGATTTATATAGGTTAATGGCGTTTGTAAGGAATTAAGTAACCCAAAGAGAGAATTGTTGAAGAGATAGACAGCGTTCGCAACAAAGAAAGGAAACTGATATCATGATAAGGGGTATAATAAGAGAGAGAAAGCATTGGTAAAGATAGAAAGATACGATATAGAAAGTTGAAAGAGAAAGTGGAATTTTTTTTTTGTTCGTCACATCTTTGAGATGAAAAATAGTATATGCAGGAAAGCAGACAATTCAGCGTTATATATATATATATATATATATATATATATATATATATATATATATATATATATATATATATATATATATATATATATCCACAATCATCCACAATCAGCTGTTTCATTGTATTATAACGAATCAGTGTGGCTGTAGACTATCCATTATCCCATCCAGTACCACGAGGCAGGACCGAAACCTTAGCCTCAGACTCGGGGGCTGGTATCCTCCCTCTACTCCACGGAACTGGACGGTCAGTACGGTTGAATTTAGGCGATATATTTATTTCTGCATAAGTTCCCGGTTAGAAGAGCATTGATATATATATATATATATATATATATATATATATATATATATATATATATATATGTGTGTGTGTGTGTGTGTGTGTGTATACACTTTCATTTTACAGTGAACTATGTTGCATTTCGGACGATATTTTACGTTTTATTTTTTCAAATGCTGTTGAAAGTTATATATACAACGTCGCAGTTTTTAAGCAAGGTGTTGTTTTCCTCGTTTCTTAATAAACCATGTTGGAATAAGGGGTAGGGGTTTTTATATGTCATCAAATACGATATTTGATCGTTACTAAAAACCAATTGGTCCAGCGACTGACAGCTTTGAAAAAAAAAAAAAAGAAAAAAAGAGATGCGTTTCATTAATTCTAGGCTTCTTGTGAGAAATTTTGAGTATTAATTTGGAACAAGTACAAATCTCTTGGTTGGACATTATCAGTGCTGATGGAAGAATGAATATTCTTGGATAAATATTTTTGTGCGTGTACTTCTCCGATGGAATAAGGTAGTGATTCCGAAACTTTGAGAACTCAAGGACCTCTTTCATAAAAATACATTTTTGTAGGCTCCTGTTTAGCATTTGGTCTTTACACTACTTGATAGATTACATTAAAAAGCAATTTTTGACCTTTAAAAATCGTATCTATTCAAAATGGATAACATTTATTAGAGTTCTTATATATGATACTGGTCTGTGTACAATAATTTTTTTTTTATCGCTGTGCGATGGATAATGTTTCTTTGCAAGATCTGCAATGTCAGGTTGAGAGATAACACTGCTGCGAACCCCGATCATTATCTGAGGGGCCCTGGGGGTCCGCGGACTCCAGTTTCTAAATCACTAGAATAAGGTCTTTCTCTTCAAGAAAATTTTGTATTCTTTCGTTATCTGTACCCAGTTGATACTGGTTTTCTTTATTTCGATTTTAAAAGTAAATTACAATTGGGTGAATATTCATTGAGTAGATAATATGGTAGAATCTTTCAGCTGTGCACTTTTTAGTAGCATTATTAACCCCCCGCTATCACTTTCCCGAGGGGCGGGATGCAACAGGTTATATTCGGGATGTATCTTAGCGGCAACCCTGTTACCATGGAATAATAATACCATCTTTTTACATGGGTACATCAAGTTGGGAATATTTAAATTGTACTACACCATTATCCTTTATCGGTTTGATTAAGGTTATTAGAATTATACACATCGTAGAGGAGTAGTGTAGTGTTAAAAAGAGTATCCATTGGGGGGGGGGGGTGAAGCAGTAATTTTACTTGATCTCGTTCTATAGAAAAAGTCACCAGCAGAAAAAAAAAACTGATTCTCTTCATTATCTCTATCCGTATTCACCGAATACTTTAAAATCTATAAACTCGTGCTCGTGAATGCTGGTGACGTAGTATTTATTAGAGCAAAAACTGCATCAATTTCAAGATGTGTTTTTATTGCAACCGTATAAACGTTGTAATTTCCGGTGCACGGATTAACATAACTGGCGAATATCAACCAAGTCTAAAAGCCAGTTGTCGAGTTATCTCGACACACACGCACACACTTCTCAAATTATATAGATAATCTATTACGAGACCGAAATAACGAGGAGAAACAACTGAAAGTTAAAAGTAGTTATAGTTTCCCATAATTTTTGTATTATTTCTGTTATATAATGATATTGTTTAAAAAGACATTTATTCTAAGCTAAATGAAAAATTTAATACAAATGTGTTCGTATTTCGTATAAAGCATAATATTTTAAAAAGCTAAGTACCAGTTGCATAGGTATTTACTGTGCTTAGCTTAGTCCGTCACAAGGCCTCATAGGAGGGGCACCCTTGGAGAATCGAAATCAGTACATAGTTATGAAGTACTGATCTTGTAGACTAGCTCACTAAGCAAGCCATTACCCGACGGCAAGACACTCATGAACCATTTTCAAAAAAGCATAAAGCTGCGGAAAAAAATGGCCTTATGCTTAGTAAAGATCAGCAGAACTTCCCTTGGGGGTACTAATTTTTACTTGGTCCGATTGGGTGGTACTAATTTTTACTTGGTTAGCTTAAGCTATTACGACATTCAAAGAGATCTTGAACACACTCCCGGGGAGACCCGCACAGGCCCCCTGATGTTTAAAAAATAAATGGAGTTTAATAAATTGTTGTAAAACTTATTTGTTTTTGCTAATTCTTGCTATGAATTCTCACTCTTGTTGTGCCGATCTTAACGATCTCATTGGGTGTTTGGATATATTTAGTGATACTGATCTTCACTAGGAGACTTTTGTGGTGCTCATCAACACTCCATCTTAGGTCTCCTACTATGAAGTAATTTAGCTTTCCCTTGTATACGGCGAACGACTGTTTAAAGCAGTGGTTTCGAAACAGATCTGTGGCCCACTGTGGCCCGTCAAATAATGATGTGGGGGGGGGGTCTGCAGCAGTGTTCCTTCATAACTATACTTAGCAGTGCAATTACCACAAGATTTGCAATAACCCCCCCCCCAAAAAAAACAACATACTTGTACACAGACGTTAACTTTATATAGCAATTCGAAAAAAATGTAATCCATTATTGAATGAATATGATTTTTTTAAAAAGTCAAAAATACATTCATTGATTTCTGTCTGAAAACTAAATGCTAAAAATCGGTGCTCACTCGGATATTTATAGAAGGGGTCCTTGAGTTTTCAAAGTTTCGAAGGAACCATTGGTCTAAATTTTGACTGGCGTTGGGGGAGACGAACTGTAAGAACGAGTATGATAAGAAAGAAATGGTTTTCTTGGACTTCACGAATGAAGAAAAAAAAGATTCAGTAGTTTTTGCATTGAAGGGGATAGGTTTGCTGTTTACATTATCTACCCCGTTTACAGAAATACTAAAAAAAGCAAAAAAAAAAAAAAACAAAAAAAAAAAAAACAGGTCCGGTCAGTCACTCGATAGAATCTGCCTCGTGATCAACACTTTTTTTTTTAGCAACATGCCATGTTAGGGCTGATCAATTAAAATATTGGAAAAAAAAAAAGAAAAGAAAAGTGATCAATGAATTTAGTTATTTCTTTCAAAACGTTGTTGGGCAATGATCACTAAAGAAAAAAAAGTCTAAATTTTCAAAAAGGAAAATGAACAGAACCGGACACTAACTAGGTATCAATTTAGCATAAACTTACATTATAAATTGAGACTCCCCTCTGAAAACCTATGGGGGGGGGTTCTATACGTAAGTAAATGTATATATTACCAGCCCTCTTGCTCCATTGGTGCCGTTTGTACGCGCGAAACACAGTGTCAGCCAACAAGCAAGCCAACCCTCCCAAGTAATGAACTGAAGAAACTAATGTTGACAGTTTTCGTTGACATTTTCTGTATGAAAAGCGGGGCTAATGTTTTATCAACTATAGAGTGTCTCCCTGGTGGCTGAGATAGTTGCACATTTCAAAACATACCAATTGTCCGTGCTCAGGGTCGTTAAAGAAAGAAAAAAGGTTCGGCGTACTGATTTTTAAAATAGCAGAGCTGGCCCACTGGAAGAATTGGCGCAATAGTTTCTCTTCAATATGACCTTGAACCAGACTTTAAATGAAAGTACACTCTCGAATCTAAACATTGAATATAGACAAATGTATATAACAATTTGGGAAACTATGTTTTTGTTTGTTTTGTTTTATTGCGAAAACATTTTTCCAAAGGAAAAAAAAAAAGAAAAAGAAAAAGAAAAAAAAAAAATCAAACAGTCTTCTACGATCATGAAAAACTGAACCATTTAACCAATTTTAATCTTGATTCAGGGCCCAGATCCATGACACAGGACTTTTATCTGAGCACGTGATCATTCAGTTACATGAGAGGGGAGAAGAAGAAAAAAAATTACCACTGGCGATAGTGAGTGTATGTGTGCGCACGTTCTTTCTAAGGAGTAGCTTCCTATGTCGAGACTAAAAAAAGACACTAACAATGATACTACCCAAAATCGATGCCTCGAAACAAATTATTTTTATATTCACACAGTGATACCCACCTCTCTGCCAAAGTTGGAGGGATTTGAATTTGAACAGTCAAATTAAATCCCCCAGAACTTGGGTTGTAACATTTCGTATAATAAAACAAAGTATTTAGGACAAATTGGTACCATTCTTGAAGTTTTCAACCGGATGGGATACACTTTTTTTTATAGAATTAAAATTTTAAAAAAATCAACAGGTTTTTGATAAAGCCAACGAAAACATGTGAGCGAGAGTTAGTAGGTTGGATACGAGCAAGGGAAGTCAAATACTGGGGTAGGTGGCTATTAGTTGCATTTGACTCATCGACATCTACGTGGGTCATAAAGTAAGCACCGTTTTCCTTTTTAGTGTTGATCAGAAATGAACGAAATAGTGTGTGTGGTTTCGACCGAGTTTACATTGTCGAAGTAGAAAATAATGGAATGATCTATTTGCAAAAATGTTGGGCAATATCTTGGAGAAAATTATGGCTGAGAAGAAAAGAGAAAGAATTTGCAGCGACAAGGACGAAATAAGAAAAAAAAAGGCGTTTTAGAGGTTTGAATTACTCTCAAACTGAAAGATTAAGAAATAAGGGGAAATGGGAAGGCAGTGGATATATATATGTATATAAGTATTCGACAATGTTAATATTGAAAGACAGTTTTAGGAAAAAAAATTTTGCTTGTACCGAATTATTTTATGGTAGTGAGAGAAACAAAGGTGATCGGATTGTAAATGAATTGGCCCCAGATAGGATTTGAACCCACACTCGTTTCCATAACAGCCTTTTCATTAGTTCCCAATCATTGTCGTTATTTCGCCCACTACCGTAAATAATTTGGTTCGAGCAAAATTTAGTTCCCAAAACTGTCTTTCCTTATTAACACACAATATGTATTATATATATTACATAGAATGGTATTAAATTGGAACTTTAATAACTTATAAAGGAGAATGATAAGGGAAGTTAATATGAGAGAGAGAGAGAGAGAGAGAGAGAGAGAGAGAGAGAGAGAGAGAGAGAGAGAAGGGGGGTAGTAAAAGAACATATTTCAGTGAAGTCGAAAGTTGTGTCGAAGTGCCTTGAAACTATGTAGGCATTTTCTAAATCAGAGTAGAATGAGACCGTCTCAGACACACTCACTCACACACACAGAGAGTGGGGCGAACACATAAGGATATATCAGTGGGTTGGTTAAGAATGACACAACCACATGAGACATATCGAGGGTGTTTATACGCGACTGCCACTGCTTCCTAGCCTACGAGTGAGTGAGCGAGTTTAAGGGTGTTACTCGTATTCACTGTGTCGATGGTATCAGGTTTAACTACAGCGGCAGAGAGGGGAGGAAAAAGAAAAAAAAAAAAAAAAAGGAAATTCGTCCTTGCCTCTCTTCTTCACCCCCTCCTCCCACCCAACCATTTCATAGAATTACTGCCAGCCACCTTGCAATGTTGGGGAAGACCATATCCGAAGCCACTGCTTAAAGCACCACTTTTCTTGGTTATTCTCCTTCTGTTTTAGATCTAGTGTTGAATGAACCCCAAACATCTCACCCCTCCTTCGTCTCCGCCTTGGGGTGACGAGTAGAATAGTGTCGTCAGACTTCTGCAATGTTTGGTGGTTAAAATTAAATTTTGTAATTCAATGTTTACCCCATTTTCTCCTCTTTATCTGTGATTATTACCGTAAAAAAATCAGTACTCAAGACCAGTGGTTTTGAAACTTTGAAAACTCAAGGACCCCTTCTATAAAAATAAATATTCTGACGGGCCCCATTTTTCAGCATTTAGTTTTCAACTTTTAAGACTAATTAATGAACTACAATGAAAATAAATTTTTGACCTCAAAAATTATATTTAAAATGGATTATGTTTATTCGAATTCTGATGTAATGGTACAAGTCTGTACAATGATTATGTTCTGGGAAGCTGTACGAAGGATATTGTTTTTCAGCCACAAGATTCTCAATGCCAGGTTTAGAAGGAACCCTGCTACGGACCCCCGGGCATTATTTTACGTACCATCAGTGGTCCGCCGACCTCAGTTTCGAAACCATTGCAAGACTAACCCATGAGATATGGTTTATCTTCTTAGGTAACAGAAACAAAACATACACACAAAGATAATTGAAACGTTTTTAAGAATCACCTGATTCCCCTTTTATTAGAATCAATTTTGAAATAAGAGGAAAAAGGATGAATATGTTAAGAAAGGAGTCTTGGTTGTAAAGTTTCACAACCTTACACCATATGTTAAAAACGATTCACAAATAAAAAGAAAAAATAATAATGAAAGGAAAACAGATACAAATACATAGATTGTATTATTGCTTTGAATAAGTTGAATTGATAAATTGTATTTACTTGTGCACAGATTTTAACATCGATTGTGTGAGGTGCTAAATTTGCAATCGGGATCAGCTTCCCTACATTGTACATAAAACAAATTTGAACAAGTGGTTAACATAATTATTCGAAGGCTATTTTTTTTTTGTAGATCTTAACGAAATCTTCACGTACAAAAAATGACTTTAATTATTAAACTAATAATCAATTGTAAAATTGGATAATCCAGAATTAAGGACCTTTAATCTATGGATCTTAATCTTAAATTTGGAGAAAGGAAAAGAACCCAGAAGCCTTAAAACTAACCCTGCTGATATAAGGTGGCTCCCTGTGCGAGTTGGCTGAATTTAACAGCATCTTACTGTTACTACCGCTTAGGTGATAGGGTAGTTATCAGAGTGTGTTTGTTCCCTAACACTTTTACCATAGTGGCATACCAGTGAAGAGACTTTTCCCCATCAAGATATCTGGCGATGTGACAGAGTGCAGAGAAAAGTGGACATGCCTTTCTGAAGAGCATCAATACAAGGTGGTTATGAATAGCCTCTTCAAGGACTCGAACGAGGTTTGCCGATACCAAGCATAACACAGAATAATACAAGCCTGGCTGCTGCAGGGCCAAAGTATTCTATTTCTACCGAAGATGATGACAAATTTTGTATTATATATAAATATGACAAAAAAAATCATAGATGTATTTTTCTTGTATAAATGTATATATCTCTTAGAATTTAATAAGACCAGTATATATCTTCGTTGATATTAAAGACATGTCAATTTAGCTCGATTAATAAGACAGCCTTGTAGAATTTAATGGGTCATGAGTTCAAACTACGGTAGGAGATATGAATTTTACATCTTCGTTTGCACCTCTAATTTTGTTGAGGATTGTCGTTGTTACGGTAGAAAAAACAAAGTTAACTCCTGAGTTTGTACTTGAGTTTGACGAAAATTCTAAATATAGAACGATTCTTCCCTCGAAATCTTTGTACATATTACTTATTTTCGGATGTTCTCTCTGTAAGCACCTCCCCTCCAAGTCCCAACCCCCTTTAACTCATCTTCTACCTATCCCCTACCCATCCCAACCCAAAGAACTTCATCCTCTGGGAACAGGGTCGCCAGCTTGGCTTCTTCTAAACCAAATTCTACGGATTTGGCTTAACTATTTTAGCTTGATATTTCTGGCCTTTTTTCTCACTTGAATGACTTAAAATTGGACATTTTTAATCCTGTTTAGTGACAAAGATAATGTCATTAATAATAGTTTTCTAGATTCTACTTATTGAATGTTCTTAAAAATGCCTAGCCTAGACATAAGAAAATATGCAAAAATAAATTTGATAAATGGAGAGCTAAATTAGTAGCTAAGAGCTAGATACAAATTTATTGGAGTTGGAAAAGCTAAGGTAGCAACAAAATAGCTAAAGTGGCAACCATGGCCCCATCACCCACCGCTTGTCTCCTCAGTAGTGGTATCAACTTGGCCTTTTTCTTAACTTATCTGCTCTAAAATGTATATCATGTAAAACTAGACCCTGATTTTTTGCCCAACCTTTTCGGCTTTTTTTTGTGTATTATTTGGCTTAAAATTCAGATTTCAATTTGGCGACCTTGACTGAGAAACGAAACTAGGATTGATTTAATGCGGGGTTTCTCAAAGTAGGAGTCATGGTCTCTATGGGGGGGGTGGCAGGAATATTTGAGCATCGTTTTCAAAGAATGATTATGTAATAAGAATTTAGTTTACCTCTATACAAAGTGCTCACCTTATGGTAATTAGAGTAAAATGGTTTGACATTATGTACTAATTTAAAAAAAAAAAAAACGTTTTTGTTAAGTTTTCGTTATTTATCTTGACAAAATATTTTTTTTGCAATATAAAACTATCAAACTGTATTATGGGCTCATAAACAACTTTTTCTGTTTATTTGTTTGCGTTCAAATGGGATAATCTCATTGGTTGATTTACTTTCCCACTATGACACGACAATTACGTTATAGAAACTCTTAAAACTTCATGTCTGACCATCACACATTAAAATAGCTCAAGATAAATTGAGACTTAAATTTAAAAAAAAAATAAAAAAACGAACTTGAAATTAGCATTCTTTGAAAAGGATCCCTTCTATGAAGAGAATATTCTGACGGATCCTTCTTTGTTACAGACAGTTTTCAGGCTGTAATCAATAGCCTATAACAATAATAATGATAAATTTTTCACCCTTAAAAATTATACTTATTTTAGATGGGTTATATTCATTAGGGTTCTGACATTAGGTACAATGATTATGATCCTTAGTAGCTGTGAGAGAGGAGTTTTAGAGTGGACACTACTGCAGACCCCTCGATCATTATTTGTCGGACGACAAGGGGGTCCACGTACCCCAGCTTCGGAACCGCTGATATATAACCTTGTTACCTATTGCTTTTATAACAATGAGTGAGGGGCAACGAAAAATTTTGTCCAATCATAAGTGGTTGCAAATTGGAAAAGAAGTTCGAGGGGCCGTGCTCCAAGAAACCAGAATTCTCAAGTTAGATGGAGATTTATTTGTTTATTTGCTTCTAGTTATTTCTCATCTTATTGTTTGCTACTTCCTATTTTGTCAATTAGAAACCGTCACCCAAAACTGTCTTCAAAACTCTCAAAATAGGTTCGTTCAGTTTTTAGGCTGGTCTGGCTGAGTATGTACGTTCGTATCACGCGTACAGGCCGTACCGGTGGAGTTTAAGGGCTTGAAATTTAAACATTTGCTTCTCATACCAAGAGCAAATGTTTGTTTTTTTTTGCAACCCCTCAAGGGTTTTGTTTGTATATATATATGTGTGTGTGTGTGGGGGGGGTCAGTTACAACGTAAATTTATGCTAAATCAGTTTGTGTCCGGTGTTCACTTGTTTTTTGAAGATCAGGCTTCATTCTACCATTTGTCATTCGTTGCGGAGGGAAATATGATTCCGGTTGACCCGTTCACTCAGGCTGTACCTCCCCATTGTCCTAAGAGTCTTTCCTTGATGCTTGTGGCATGTCCAAAGGCAAAGCAGACGAGATTAATTTGTGTAGAATTTGTCTTTGATGACAGGCAAAAATTTTTTCGGGACCCTTTTCTCATTGTTATAAAAGCAATTACTATATCGGTGGTTTTCGAAACTGGGGCCCTGCAGATGGGCTCCCTCTAGTGTTCCCTTTAAAACTGCTATTGCAAATCTTGTGATAGAGAAACATTCTCATCCTTTGCACAGCTCATAATTATACAATATTTTAGAATCCAAATGAATATAATCCTTTTAAAATGAACATGATTTGGAAAGATCAATAATAGGCCATTCATTACAGTCTGAAAAATAAATAGTGTCTGCAAGAATATTTTCTCTTCAGAAGGGGTCCTTGAGTTTTCAAAGTCTAGAAATCACTGCAATATATAATTAGTTTTCAGCTAAAATTATAAACAATTGTAACCACACTCTAAAATGAGCTGGAGAAAGTTGATCTGTCTCTTTTTCAATGAAAAGATACAGACTTTCAAGGCAGTCATGCCTTCCCTACTTGGTGCTATACAATCTTCCATTTCTCCCTCATCTGGCCTGGTGTCATAATTAGCCACATAAATATCTACACAAGCTGGAGGAGAAAATTCCTTATTTTGAACTATCGAGCTTTTCACTTTTGGATTCATATTTACCTATTATCTTTTACAAGGAATAAAGCTCAGGAAAAGATTATATTTTTCCCCTACAAATTACTAGCGAGAAGATAATTGTAAGTTTTTAGTCACTGCAGATTACTATAATATGGTCTTGTACAAATGTAGTCTTAAATCAACCAAATAATACAGTCTGCCTTTATTTCAAAGTGAAATTGCGTTTTGGTAATGAATCATTGTCAAGAACTGAATTTCAGAGCCTTTGACTCCAGTTCAGTTCTCAGAGCATCACCTGCAAGAAGAAATGAAATGATTATATTTTTCTTTAGTGCAAATCATTAGTGAGAATAGAATTGTAAGCGTTTTGAGTAATCTGGCAGGTCTAAGATAATTCAGTCCCAACCCAAGAGACAGGATTCTGAGAAAAATGATTTGATTGCTAAGACAATTGAAAAAGGAGAGAGAGAGAGGGACATAGATGGAGAGAGAGAGAGAGACAAGGTTGTAAAGGGAGAATGTACTCTGCTACAGCTGACATCTGTATTGAGCATCAACCCGTCTTGATTACACACTCAAATCAAATAATGACTGCTACAAAATTGAAACAAACTTCTATATTGCAGTCTTTACTGGAAAGAATTTTAATATCAAATAATAAAAAGTTGCCAAGGATTTTATTGAAAATTATGTTCGGATAAAAATTTGTACAACAATCTGAAGATGAGAATAGAATCATAGATATATAAAGGTTTGATATGAAGTACTCTGCACAAATATCTTTGTTTTTATTACAATGTTTTGGTTGACAGTCTTTAGGTGTATAAAGTATCTGGTGGTCTTTTAATGTCACAAGATGTCGGCCACTTGTTAAATCCATATCTTATGTATAAAACAGGTCTGGGTAATATCTAAATAGAAACTGTTATGCAACCAATGTCTTTTGGAAGTCTGCTATATTGATCAATTAAAAAGTTAGAAAAAAATTTCAATCAATAAACCAATTACTACCACCACCTTTTTTTAGACAGTGATCATCACTAAAAAAGACTTAATTTTCAAAAGATAGGAGGACACAAACTAAGGGATCAGTTTAGCACGAATCTACATTGTAAATTGATCCTCATCCACTAAAAATGTACTTCGGGGAGGTTTGGATTTTGGACAAAAAAAAACAAAAAAACAAAACAAAAACTCTTTTGCTAGATATAACATACATACATACATACATACATACATAGCCAGACTAGCTTGAAAACTGAGAGAAATCTATATTGATAGTTTTGGTGACCGTTTTGATTGACGGTTTGTAATTAGCAATAATAAACAGAAAATGGGTAATTGTGATATGCAAATTATATATTTGAGAAAATTTGCATAGGTATTTAATAAAGGAATTATGCAACTATTTATTTGGATTCAAATGCAAAATAAGACAATTTTCTTTGGGCTTTTAGAAAAAAAAAGATTTCTTTAAAAAAATCTATGATCCCTGATAAGTTTTTTTTTATTTGTCCATCCACAGAAATCAGATGGCTCCCCTGATCCTTCCTTAACAAATAAAACTATTTTTGGAAAGGTCTAATGGAGTACTGATGCCGATTCTCAAATCTATAGACAAAAATGGTATGGCCAAGAGTACTAAAACAAACAGGCACTCAAACATATGCACATATAAAAAAAATGATAGATCCCTTCACTGCCTTTGATGGCGATCCGATTCTTTGGCTTACCAAGAGTCATCGGATGATGCCAGCACTGGATTATAAGCAGGATTTTCTATACAGAAAACAAATATTTCGATATCATCCTGGTTGGTCCGATTTTTGGACAAGAAGGTTGAGTCAATATCATCAGTATTCTACACTAAGCAAAAGTGATTTGCAAAATAAAAAAATAAAAATTATATTATATACATACAACAAATAAATAAATAAATAAATAAATAAAAAAAAGAAATAAAAAATGTTGAAGTCTGGAAAATAGGTAGAACAACTATTGTATATAAAAAATGAAAAAAAAAACTGTTCTTAGCAAAAGAGGACCTAAGAGTCTACAGGCTTTAAAAAAAAAAAAAAAAAAAAAAAAATAAATAAATAAATAAAAAATAAATCCTACTGATTACATCAGGCCATGAAGTTTAGAAGCAGACTGAAATTTTAAAACCGAATTTGAGGAGCTGTAGGACGTCCATTAAGGAAAGAAGTGAAGAAAAAAAAAAAAAGAAAAAAAAAAAAGAAAAAAAAAAAAAAAAGTAAAAGTAAAGGTAATTTCCTTCTGTCCCAAAGCACCTAAGAAATGTCCTTGTCTAATATGTGAGAGTTGAGATGCCATTTTCCAACAATGACTGAATTCATTTTCTTATCAAATCTATTTTCAAGTGACAGCAACATGATAATATAAGTTTTATAGAAAGTATTGTCATGCATATAGATGTGACTTTTATTCATGTTTGGGCAAGCTTCTTTTAAACAGTAGCTACTGTTATTCTGGCCTAGTGCTTGATAGCTTTATGGCAAGAACTTTGGGAAAGAGTATGAAAGTTATTGTTCAATACCACATATTCCAAAATTTTGGAGGTTTTGTTTCCGAGAAAAAAATGAATAATAAAATAATCAAGAGAGTAAAATATATTGGAGAGGTGAAAAATACTGGCTGTAAGTATTGGCAATCTTTGGTAATATAGTTATAAATAAATGTGGGACAGGAAAGAGGTATTGTTGTTTTTATGGATCAGCTGGAGATCCTCATGTTGTAAACGTCTTACTTTGAAATCCTATAGTTGGGACAGAGCTATAGTCTTAACCAGTGGTGTTATTAATTGAAAAGCATTGTAGGCCAGAGGAAATTGTGTCTCTTCACTCCTGCAACTGGGGGTGGGGCGACTCCCCCCTATTTGTACTCCTGGTCTTTACCTTCACACTAAAAGTTTGGTCGAGGCAAATAATATTGTAACTACCATGTCTTATTACAGTGCTGAACTCTATTATTTTATACACAATTTTTTTTTTTTTACATTCATTGATATATAATCTCACCCAAATTACATTCAATATAAAAAAGTTTTATCATTGTAGCCTTTTAGATACTTTTCCTTAAAACAAATTTAGAGCAATTGTAAAAAAATGACAGCCGCTGGTCTTTTTTGGTTGGTAAAAATTACGGTACTTTTAGTGTCAACTATCATTAAGACAGGTGCAACTATTTGTTATATAAAAAGGATACTCAAAAGCAAATGTTGGATAAGATAGAAAAAAAAAAAAAATGGTAAAACCTTGAGCGCCAACCTTTTGCAGCAAAACCAAAAGAGTTCTTTCAAAATGTATCAAACAAACTGTCAACCAAAATCCTCAAAATAGGTTTTAGCTTTTAAGTTAGCATCCGAGAGCATTAACGCTCATCTTGAAAACTCAGACTGATCATTGCACAACTAAAGGCAAGAAACTAACTTATTCATTGATCACCCCGTTTTCCAAGTTTTTTTAACTGATCACCCCCAACATGAAATATTGCCAAAATACAATGACGGTTCCAATTAGGCGACTAACCAGACCGGTTTTCAGATTAAATTTCATTTTTCTGTATTGTTTTTTTAAAATTCTTCCATGTCAGACGAGAAAGGTGAAAAATTCCTTGTTTTGATTTTTAAACCTCATACAAAAAGGCATTTGTGAGATTTGTCTATAAAGTATCGAACCTTCAAAGAGTTTTGGGGAAGATTGAATTCCTGGTTTCATTTACCACGATCCATTCTTCGGCTTTCTTCTATACTATTCAAATGTGATGGTGGCATACAGAATTATTCCAATTGTAGCAATGCTATGATGTTGAATTCAAGTGATTTATTCAGGTTGAAAACTAAGAAAAGTGAAAGTGGCTGCCCACATCAACATGTTGACTAAGTGTATGTCAGACAAATGTAGGGTTCAACCCAGTGTGCCTTGTGCTACTCAACAAGAACAAGGTCTAACAAGGCAAGAAAAAGATATCACCCATATTCAATTTCATATGGTTACTACCATTGGTGAAATTCTATTTACCACCATCACATTTGTAGAGTACAGCTAAAGAATGGATCGGCCAAAACATTATTTTAACAAGGAAGAGTTCAATAGTCTAAGAAATTCTTTGGTTATGAAGTATCCTTCTCAAGAATACAGAGAGTACATCGCCATTTTTGATATATTGAACTACTGTCTTGATATATGAAAAAATATTTCTAAATCAAAAAATGTTCTTGGATCCACCTTCAGCCCATTGCTTACCTTTCCACAAAATTTGAAATTCATAGAAAAATTGGTGATATTGTGTTGACAAACAGACAAACATGAGTGAATATATATAGATATATATGCCAATTTTGTTGGCAGAGGTGAAAGGTGAATAAAGTATGATACAAGACTAAACATACTTTAGGTATAGAATCACCGATGAGATAGTACTTGGCCACTCATTAGTACAACCTAATATAGAATCAGTAAATTAGTATTGAGAATAAGTGACCAAGTTAAAAATTCAATGTACTGAAGTATAATAACTTGATGCACAATCAGAGACTATGAGATCTAGTCTGAAAGTACCTGACCTTGACTAAGACAGTACTGAAGATAAGGGAGCAGACTGAAAGTGATCTGAGCCACTTGGCAAAAAGGGTTATTGGCCCCTTAACCCTATTGCTACTTGGGCCTCTTGGTGCTTTGGATTCTTGGGTGCTGCTTGATTGCCCAACTGTTCAGTCCACTCCTGAATAGATACAACCAAGGATGGAAATGTGGGCCATTCCAGGGTTAAGGCACACATAAACCCTTCTTGACTTTCAGGTTTTGTATTCAATGTCAACCAATGGATATGTATATATATACCCCGTTTACCTAGTCTCTAAAACCAAGTCTTGTCATATACCTTGTTCCTGAAACTCATTTCCATCATTGGATAAAACATATCTGGAATATCCAAAAAATACATGAAGGCATGAGCAACCCTTTTGATCTAGTGGGCCACATGAGACATTTTTAAATTTCTATTTCAGCCAATTTCCAAGTCCATAGGCAAAATGGTTTGGCTAGGATTTCTGGAACTCACAAACACACATACATGTAAAAAATGAAGGATAGAATTCTTCGCCATATATTTGATGGCTATAGTTGTTTAATCTTTGTCTGTACTAAAAAAAAAAAAAAAAAAAAATTTTCAATTTAAAGAAATTACCAAATTTATGACGGTTACATTAAAATACAGAAAACAACCACCTGCTTCTAAATTTTTCAAAAGTCAAATTCAGATATTTGAAGCTCCTTTAGGATTTCATCTATTCAGTTTATGTTTAAACTATTTTCACAATTGCTAAAACATTTGATGTTATGATTCTATCATAAATCTAATGAACAGGTTTTAGTTTCTTGTGCAGCACAAAGTTTGAAAAAAAAACAAACAAAAACCCAACACTTCTAAATGCATCTGTTGAATTGGTTAATAAAGATTGTATTGTATAAAAGAACCCTTTATTGTGCTTCGCATTGAAACAGTCTCATTACAGAGGTTGAAGGTAAGTAAAGAACTTTATATAAGTATATAAGTAGTCAAGAAAGAGAAATTAAAGCGGAAGTGATTTCACAACAATGGATTCAGGAACATCAGATTACAAAATCAAGAACAGCTTGATAGCAAATTTATGACATTATAAATGTATTAATTAGCAATTTCCTTTCATATATATATATATATATATATATATATATATATATATATATATATATTCACTGTATTTGTCTTTTATAGCTATTATATGAATTGATGACAATATCTGAATCAGGAAAAAAAATACAATTGAAAATAAGTTTCTGACAAAATGGAAAAAAAACGCTATCATTCATGCAATCAAAACATCTAACTATAAAATGAACTTCTATGCAAATTTTTATGTTTATTTATCTGTTTGTTTGTTTGCACTAAAATGGGATGATCTCATTGGTAGATTTACCTTCCTGTTATGACATAATAAAAATTACATCATAGAAACTCTTAATGCATCGTGTCTGATCGTCACACATCACTAGTTTGTGATAAGTCGAGACATTGAATTATGATACTTGAATTATTAAAAATGAATTACCTAATAAATAGCTTTG
This sequence comes from Thysanoteuthis rhombus, assembly GCA_963457665.1. Classification (NCBI taxonomy): domain Eukaryota; kingdom Metazoa; phylum Mollusca; class Cephalopoda; order Oegopsida; family Thysanoteuthidae; genus Thysanoteuthis; species Thysanoteuthis major. The sequence goes on from OY735243.1 coordinate 15,383,414, forward strand.
GGGTCCTTAGCACCAATCCAAGATAAATAACCCTGTCATTTCTGACTGTATATTCTAGCATATTATAATTACCAATTTGTTTTTATATTTTCTGCCATGTTGAAGGAAATTAGTGTATATAACTAGTGAAACTGCCTTAGTGTGAACTCCAAGAGGGTAAATGGATGACTTGAGGTAGAAATTTTAAGCATTAGGTATGTTACAGTGTATACTTTGTGGAAAGGGGAGAATACAGAAAAGCAGAATAATTATTTCATTAGGGAGGCATATGTGTGTGTGTTCTTGTATGCATATACATACAACATGAATATCAAACCCTATGGAAGCCCTGCATCAATTTACAATGTTATGTAATTGTTTTTATTATTGCTTTCTTTCCATAAGTAACAACTGCATTTAAAAAGATTTTTTCATTTACTGAAAAAAAAAAAAAAAAAAAAAAAATCAATATATATATATATATATATATATACATACACACATACATACATACATACACACACACAGCATATGTGGTACAAATCAGGCTAGCAGTATAACATGATATAAAAATATATCAATAATATAAAGCCATTTCTGAAATGTAATGGATTTATTTCATAGAGTGCTCGATACGCACAACTTTTTACTCTTGAAGTTAAGTTATTTGCCTGATGAGGGCAGAAACATGAGCTAGTTTGTGTAGTGAATCCACATTCTACTATTCATATATATATGAATATATATATATATATATATATATATATATATATACACACACACACACACACACACACACACACACACACACACATACGCACACATATATATATATATTTTCTATCAATTTTTCTGGCAGTCAGCAGCAAAACAAAAATATACTAATATTAACTTCAGTCTTTATTAAGATGAAGCATTGTCAATCATTATCAATTTCTGGCTATTATTTCCTTTCACTTTAATAGTTTACTTCACCTTCCGTCTCCCCCCACCCCCCCAAAAAATTACAAAAAAAAAAAAAAAACAAAACAAAAAAAAAACAAACCCCAAAACAATCCCACTGATAAACACAATTCTTTATTGAATGAAAAGATTTCTATTCTTTTGTTTGCTATCAATAGTGTTCAAGAAGTCACTATAATTGGCTTTTAATAAATATATCCCTTAATAAATATGCTTATGTATGGAAGACAATAAAAATAAGAAATCTTTTTGCTCAAAAGACAAAACACTCATTTATTTAATACTATTATCAAGTCAGGTCAGGGGAAAATTCTTTCATGTACGTTCTCTAAAAATGGATTTGCTGATCGGGTATAGTAAGGAACAATGTTGCCAAGGTCTTCGGCTATATAATCGTGGTTCCCAACCTTTTCTTTCCCAGGGTACCCCCTTTATTTAAATGAATTTTTCCCCGACGGATTCCAGGCTTTTGAAAAGTCTGCTCACTCAACAAAACCCCCACATTCATAATTCACTAGTGATCCCTTCAGAATGAAGAACTTCAACAAACACAGTAAAGATCTATTTCTACTGCTTTAGCAAATAATAAAATCATAGCGATGAGTTCAAGAAATAACTGCATTATGGTATCAACAAGTATTTCTCAGATTAAATTGAAGAATCTATTGAAAATAGGATCAGGGTTACTTAATTGGGCTACAATCTGAGCTTTATCTCTGAGACTTACCCAATACAAGAGTTCTTAGCTTAAATTCCAAATTTTGATGCTATTCCAATGCCTATGGTGGATAAATCTCAGCCTTGAGATCCCTTCTGGCCAAATCTGGCAACTTCAAATGGAATCTCTTGTAGATAGCTTGCTAAGCATTGCGCAAGGTATCCTTATATAATGTATAAAGTGATGAGGTATCATGTAAGAGTCAATTGATTATTACTGCAACAGTTGATATATATATATATATATATATATATATATATATATATATATATATATATATATATATATATATATATATATTCAGTCCATTACAAAGAACCCAAATCTGTGAATGTATTCAAGAGAGCTAGTCAAAGAACCATAAGTTCAATGATTTATCCACAATCTGTGGTGGTAGGAGGTGGTGGCTTTTTCTGAATACAAAAATGCTGAACTCGTACATTCTATTATGATATACCAGTGGAGTTTCTTAATGATGTCACACATTTAATGACATCAGTAAATAAAAATCAAATGGAGCAGCCAGATCTGAACTCCTATGCAAACCATAGCAGCCTGATGACTTATTAAAAGGCCAAGAGTACACTGATAATACAGAATTGAAATCTTGAGCATTATCCCAGGACACATGAAAGGGTTGAAACAACTTACATGAAGAAAAGTTAAATGAGGAAAATATTATTTTTTAAAAAATGAAGAAAAATAAGCAGCTATCCAGTTATTTCTAGTTTTCTGTAAGTAATTCTATTTATAAACACCACGGAAGTGAAAAAAGGCCATCTAGATTCTGGAATATCTAGATATCATTGACAAACTCATCAAAATAAGATCCCTAAAAGGCCAAATAAGCATTTTTTCCAAAAAATCAGAAGCATTTTTTAGAAGGCGTCTAGTGGCGTACTGACTGATGTCAATCATCAAGTCTATAGATAAGACAGTATGGCCAGGAGTGCTCAAACACGCATGCAAACATGCACACTCATAAAAAAACGGATAGAACCGTTTGCCACCTTTGGTTCAACAAAACAAAGAAGCATTTTAGTATTACTAGTAATCACTGCAGATGACGGGGAATACACTGGGATCAACAATGATTAAGCATCATTAATATTATCTACAGTCATCTACCAAGAAGAGATTATTTTTAAGAGAGTCTATATGTGGACAGTAAGAGGTGAAATTCAATACTTGATTCTTAAATTAAGAAAACAAATGGGTAAATAAATGAAAAACTGTTCAAACATGTTTGTTCAAAGCATTTTGATTGCTCAAAGCTGTCTTAAGAAAAAAAAAAAAATGCTGTTAGAGCTAAAAATGTACCCAACTTGAATATACTATATTCTCAAAGCTAATTTGCCTCAAGCAGTGATAGGTGACAGGGTTACCTACCCTGGGTACATGGCTAATATATTACATCTGTCAAAGATTAATGTTAAAATAAGGTCACTCGTAAACTTTAAAGTTATCTACATAAAACTGGTTGGTAAGCAAAATGTATGCCAAATATTGAAATTTTAAGGAGAATATAAAAGTATCAAAAGTGAACATATGTAATTATGACTGGAACAATTTTAACCGCTGTATTTGAAGAAATATGGAATATAAGAGTGAGAGAAAAAGGAAAGTCTACCAGAAGTCATTCTGCATCTGAGATGCTGGTGGAGACCATTCTGTAATCTGGTATTTACCAAGCAGTACCATAAATTAACAATATTCCCTGAATAGTTGTTGTTAGGGGGTAGGGTTCTTATATGTCTATGCATATAAAATATAATATGGTACTTGAATTTAATTTTTATCAAATTCTGTCTAGAATTATTTTAAAGGTGACCATAAGAATGAGATATGAGACAGTAATTGTTGCTAACTTAGCGCTTTAAGTTCTGTGCGTTTCTTGTTTTGTCAAGTGTAAATAAGCTAAGATATGGTGAACATTTTGGCTATTTTTTGGCTTATTTGTAACCATTTTTAGCAATTTTTGAAGTGTTGTGGTCATTTTTGGTGTTTTTTTTGGCTATTTTGGGCAGTCAAACTAGCATGAAAATTTTTGAGTTGGCAACACTGAATGGCAACAACTTTTTCATTTTACTTCACAAATCAAACAGCGTGAAATTCAATATTAAGTTTTGCATTGCATATCTTTCAAAATTGCATTTTCTCTAATGATACTAATTTGTGTACATGCATGTGTATGCATGCACACACACACACACACATATATGTACACACTCACTCACTTAATAACTCCTGACTTACTGTCTTATTCTTATTTTGTCTTGCAAAATACATATACGTTAACTTGTTATCTTCTGTTATATATTAGAGAATTGTTCAGAATATTTCTCATTTTTGTTTTCTGTTCTGTCTAGATTATTATAAAAAAATTTTAAAAAAAGCAAAAAAAAAAAAGAAAAAAAAAAGCAGACATGTGAAAGATTCTTAAGAATCTATGTAATACTAAGAACTCATGTTATTTATACATAAGTAATTCTGGAGAATCTAGATATTATTAATAAACCCATTAGAATATGGGCCCCAAAAAGTCAAAAAATTTTTTTTCCTCAAATGAAAAACAGAATATGTTTAGGATTTAGTGGAGTATTGATACTAATTTCAAAGTCTCTTGACAAATGATAAGACCAGAACTGCATGAATAAACAAGAAAGCACACACACAAATCAGAAAAAAAAAAAAAAAGGAAAAGAGGATAGAACCCATTGCGATCAAAGTTCTTCAATCACATTAAAATCATCTGTTCTTAAAACTGACAAATAAAAACCTCTTATAAATAAAGGAAGCTTCAAAAGTACTACAAAAACATTAACCACTTGACTCTTTAAAAGAACCGATCACTTCAAGAAAACAGGTCTGGTTAGTCACTCAATAGAAACCATCATGTGACCAAAGTCTTTTGGCAGCATACCATGTTAGGGCGATCAATTGAAAAAATTGGAAAAAGGGATGATCAATGGAGTTACTTCTCTTGTATTTTTGTTGGGCAGTGATCACAAAATGTTTGATTTTTCAGAAATCAGGCATGTATGTTGGTGAATACAAAATAGTGATCAATTAAGCATGAACTTGAATTGTAAATTGAACCCCTGCTACAAACCTATTTTAGTGAGTATTTTTAAAAGCAAAAAAACAAAAACAAAAAACAAAACATTTTTTCTTGACATGAGGAGAGAATGTTCAAATTTTAGGCCTTCTAGCTCCACTGTTATGTCCTGTATGTGTGATATGTATATACATAGTGAACCAGACTTAAGATCTAAAGAAATCTATGTTTAAAGTTTCTAAATACTGGTAAATTTATTCAGTAACGTATGGCAATAAAAGAGATTGTCATGATATGAACATTGAAAACATTGAGTGCTTTAGAATGTTATACATCATTTTTCAAGATTAGGAAAAACAGATTTAAGAGCCAATAACCAAGTTATGATCGAACAACCATAACCACCAAACGTGGCAAATGTTTTTTATCCTCCGTGTTTGTATACGTTTGTGTGTTCTGATGCTCTTGGCCACACCGTTTTGTCTACAGACTTGAAAATTGGCATCAGAACTCCGTTAGATTCCTCTGCAAATATTTTTATTTTTCATTTTTGAAAAAAAAGCTTTTGACTTTTTTCGGGCCTTAATTGGACAGGTATACCAAAATAATAAATTGACCTTAAAAGTACATATTGATATCCTCTTTCTGATCAGACAGATGGAATAAGGGGGAAAAAAACAAAACTGGAATCCCCCACCCGACCTTGCACTCAAAATTGTGGATCTGACCATGTATCTATGTATTTTTTTTCTGAAAAGAATCATCTCATAGAAATTCAAATATATCCATAAATTATTTCACAGGATTCAACTTGTTTTATATAAATAATACTTTAATAACAGACTGAGCACAATTTTGAATAGTTAGATAGTTTAGATGTATAGCTATAATCAGATTCTGTTTCAGTAATTAAAAAAAAAAACATGTATTTTGTTGAAAATTTCAAGAATTTGAATGTGGTGTCCAAACTTGAGACCTCCAACCCACCACGAAATCTTATTTAGAAGGTATCAAATCTTACACACACACATACATATATATAAGATGTTTCTCACATTCAAAGCAAAATTCTAACAAAAACATGCTAATATCGATTATAATCTGTTTTTTCAAGTCTTGAAAAATGATATACAACATTTCAAAACACTCGGGATATCAATATACATATTAAAAGAATAGGTATTGATGTACATATTAAAGAGAATGTCATAATATATCAACTTACAGTTAATGTTTAATTTCATACAAATATAATTATATCAACCTATAAGTCATATCCATTATAATGTAAATATAGATATATAATACTTTTGTTTAGAGCTTGTTTATATAAGATGCATGAAAAATTATTTCCATATATTTTGAAGTAAACCAAGAACATATCTAATATTTATATCAAATATAAAATGAGTGTAGACGTTATTTTGTCTACATTTAGTGAGATTTGTCCGTAGGAATGCAGTAGGTGAACTACAATTTAGAAAGCTTTTGGGGTCTGACTCCATTGGGGGCCCAAATAAGGGGGGGGGGTTCAAATAGCCCCTCCCCATTTCTGCTGAATGATTAATGGTCAAAATGAGTCATTACCTGAGAATTTCATCTCATCTTTTAGAAAAAAAAAAAAAAAAAAAAAAAAAAATGTATTGACTTCTGTAAGGCTGAAGTCAATTACATAAATCTTTTTTTTAGTTTTTGGGAGAGCATAGATATACAGATATTAGATCAATTGGATATGCTTCCCCCCTAAACTGGTTTAGGGAGGGGTAGGATGTTTAAGTGATCACTTCCACGGGAGGCGGGGGATATTGAAGGGATCCCATGAAACATTCAAAGCATCGGACTTCAACACAAAACCGCTTATCATTCAGTGAATGCTGAGATTCCATCGGATGTAGTGCACCCCGTCAAGATTTGGGGAGCTCTTCAATCCCCCCCCCCCCGAGATATACGAATATCAACTTTAATTCATTTCAGGTATAACATTTTACCATTTAAAAATTTTGTCATTTGAATAAAAGCAATTACAAAAAGTGAAGTTTTATTTTTGTAGGTTTTAAAAGTCTTTTTTTCAGAGACGAACACACTTGAGAGGTTGAAAAAGCAATGAGATATATATATATATATATAAGAATATCGAGTAAACTAATTTTCAAATATTTCATTTTTGATAATGCCTTCCATAGACTAGCAACATGAGATAAGATTTAAAACTAAAATGTAAAATCTTTCAAATAATTAGTTTTTCTAATTTGTCAAATCATATAACATATTGCTGGAAAATATCATTCTACCTATAAAGAAATGTTAGATTATACATCAAGTGATATATATATATTACAAGATGGAATCTTTATTTTGATACTTATTGTAAATGGTAGAAAAGATCATTATATATATATATATATGTATAATCATTTCATGCTCTCATGAAATGATTTACACTGAAATCATTTTTCTCTTGATTCTCAATCTGTTATTAATAATTTTCCTATTCATTTTATAAGTTTTTGATAAATGTTCATAGTTTTGTTTTAAAAAATTTTGCATGTAAACTTATCTTTATTGAAAGCATATTTTATGCAAGTTTTTCAAGATCACAAAAGAAAAAAAAACAGTTACTCTGGATATTCAAGTAATTGTTTTCTTTTTTCATTTACTGAAAAAAATAGCTTCAATACCTGAACATTAACAAATAAATGTTAAGAAAAACAAAACAAAACAAGCTTTGGTTTTAAACTTAGTATCTTAACCAGGTGCATGTTTTCAACAATACAAGATAAATAAAAACTTATATAATGAAGATATTTATCTAGATTGTAACCCATTCCTTGACTTATATTCAAGAACATGCATCATATATATATATATATATATACGCACACAAAATGCTGAACATCTACCAGCTGTTTTCCATATAAACATTATTAATTAATAGCTCTACTTACTGTTTAATATTGAGCACTGTGATTAATATCAACAACTGATAAAAAAATTCTGTTTATTTTTTGTAATGTTACAAATTAATAAAAACATGAACCAAGTAAAAGAAAAGAAAAAAAAAAAAATGCTCCTTGACTGTCATATTTGCTGAAACATCTTTCTCATATATATATATATATATGTATATATATTTCCCCATTTTGTTTCTTTATAAAGAAAAGAAATAGCTGAAACCTCGCCCTATGTTGTTGTTAACATTTTTGCCGAACACTGACTGTTTTTCATACTGGGTGCCTCAACAACAGTCTTGTAATAAAGTTCATATAGTTCAAATATCTATAGAGAAGATATTTTATCTACATTTATTGTTTTCTTGATACTCAAGCTTACTAAGAAGTTGGGGGGTGGCAGAGGTTGGTGGGTAGAGATATTATATGGTTCTAATATTCCAAGGAAAGCCTGCCCTAAAATTTAGCTTGTCTTTGTTGTTTAATGAGACAAGCAAAAAATATCTATTACCTAGTGACTTATGATCATCGCCCAGACAAAAAATTGAAAAAAAAAATGAAAAAAAAAAAGAAAAAGAAAAAAAGATAAAGAAAGAAAAGAAATGAAAAAAAAAAAAAAAAAAAAAAAAAAAAAAAGAAAGAAAAAGACTGTTTGGAATTAAGGAGGCAGATTTATACATTGATCTAGTGTGGGTTCTGTAACATTTGTTATGAATGAGCCCCAAATTAGAGAAAAAAAAATAAGACAAAAAACAAAAAAACCCGAACATTCAAATATTAAAACACAACATTTCTATAGTAATTGAGCAAGTTCAAAATCATTAAGTTGGCAAGCATTCAGTGCCCTTGAAAATGCGGGGCCCATAGCATATGCCACATAATTAATCAAGTAATGTACTTAATACATAGCTACTGTAAGAGTGGTATTTTAGCCTTAGACATTTACAGAAGCGTTTTAGTAGCCTTTTCTAGGCTAAATGTTCTGTAATATGTTTAATTGTCTAAAACATGAAATTGAAATCATTATAGAATTAATTTCTTTTTCTTTTTCAATTTCCTTATCAACTTGAGGAATAATTCACACATTAATTCAACCCAATAGAATCATACCTTCACAGATGTTTTTTTAAGGTGTTAAATTTTTAACTAAGTCAATGATATGGTTTTTATATTTGCCAGAGTTCCTGAAATTTTTTTAGGACAATGGAAAAAGAAAAAGAAACAAACAAAAAGCTGAAAGAAAATTAGAATACTTGTTTTACCTTTTATTTATTTATTTTTTTTTTTCAATTAAGTGTGTGTTATGAGTAAGGAGGACAGAAAGACTGGCAAATTAAAAGTGGATGATTAAATAATTATAATTAATAATTTCCAGAGAAAATAAATGATATAATGAATTCAGCAAATTACATTAAAAATACAGTATTTTCATCAAAACAAATATGTATACTTATGTGTACATTTACAGAATATTTTATCTACTGCTATAAAGAAAAAAGAAAAAAAAAAGGTTTTTGTCCGATCATTTATGCATTAATCTATTATACATTGATTCTGGATATATGTATGATTGCACGTACATACACACATATAATTTTTTGTGCATCTATAACTATGATAAAGAGGACAATTTCATATGTAGATTCATTTAATCATTTTAAGTGTTAAAAGTTGCCTAGATTGAACAAAAATATCACTGATCATTTAATTACATACATAGCTATGCAAGAACACTTACACTATTCATTTGTTGGACTTGGATAAAGTCTACCCAATATTTTTTCCAGTCTAAAATGTCAAATGTGTATCATAGAAAAATGAAATAAGCCTAACAAGAGAAAATTAATTTAGAAGTCGTTTCAACCTCTATAATGCTAGTCTGAAAAGTTGGCATGATTTTGAAAATATGCAATTCAATATACTCAATATATTGTACATATATATATATATATATGAGATAGATAGAGATATATGAATGATAAATTGTGTTACATTATATAGAAATTTATTTGAAATTATTTTCGTTGACACCTGGTTGATGTATCACTCAATTTAGACAACATAAATAGAATAAATGATTAAAGAAAATGGGGCTGCAGCAGGAATTGAACCTGCCACTGATAGGGTAGCAGCTTCAACGTAGTGATGCTCTTACCATTGAGCTGAATGGCTACCTGTACTGTCGGTTGGACTAAATATGTCCATTCCTTTATACATACCTGTTGCCTTGACAGAGATGAACAGACCAAGAATTAACAAGATGAGAACTTGGGTTGAAAGCAGTTATTTGGTCTTTGCATTACTGTCGGCTGTTTAACTCTATGGTAAGAGCATTGCTACATTGAAGCGGCTACCCTATTGGTGCCCGGTTTGATTCCTATAACAGCCCCATTTCCTTTAATTGTTTATTCCAGTTACACTGTCTAAATTGAATGATATATTGACTGTGTAATAACGGTAGATCATTTCAAATAAGCTTCTATATAATATATTGTAATTTATAATTCATTTTGTCTGACCAAATATGTTCATTTCTTAAATACATACATACACTATGTATATATATATATATATATATATATATATATATATATATATATATATATATATACACACATACACACACACACATATATATATATATATAACTCTTGGGATGCACTTGTATACTTTCCAGAATAGCAGAATGAAATTAATAGTTTATTTTCATGAAAAATGCAAGAAATACTGGGAAATTTTACAAGCTTTTTCTGGTATTACATTTTTCTGAAAAATTTTCAACGAAATGATTTTTAGCATTAAAATTTTTGTTTTGAATAGTATAAAACATAACTATTCATATGCAGAAGATCCCTGGTTCATTTCCTTGTTGGAGTGAATATTGTAGGAAACACCTCATTTGAACAAATTTCCCTGAGCACTCAGAAGCTAATCGAGTACCCTCCAAGCTGTGTGATTAGGTTGGAGGTATCCCTTGGTAGACCCGCCATCCTGCCAAGGGTGTGGACAGGAAACTTGCAGGAATAGAGACCTGGTCTCAACTAGTGTTGAATTTTGCAAAGATCACTTAGTTTGATACATGCAACAGGTGCTTCATCAATGGCTTATATACTCTGTTGGCAGGGGGAGGTAGTGAGATTGGGTGCCTTATCTTTACTTTAAAAAGCCTGTCAATAACTGTGCTGTACCCTAGGACAGTAATTTTTAATCTGGGGTCCATAGACCCTCAGGGCCCTGACAATGTGGATCTTGTAACAAAGAAACATGAAAATTACTGCTAAAAAAACAAAACAAAAAAAAAACACAATTATTGTACTGAAACTTGTACCATTTATTAGAATTCAAATGAATATAATCCATTTAGAATAAATATGATTTTGAAAGATCAAAAATCGCTTTTTATTATAATTAATTGCTATCTAAAAACTAAATGTTGAAAATAGGGGTCCACCAGAATTTTTTCCATATAAAAGGGGTTCTCGAGTTTTCAGTTTCAAAACCACTGCCTGGGGATATAGTGCAATTGCCTCTGAGTGTTGTCTTAACCAGAGGCACTGTCTTTGCCCCCAGGCATTGAGATCCCTTGCAACACCACTGATATCCAAAATATATTTTTTTGTTTAATCTGTACTTCAGAGATGCTCTGGGGAATGTGGATCAAGTACAAAAATTTTTAATTGTCTATTCACAATATTGTTGAAATTGCATCAGTTAATCCACATATTAGCAGTTATCCAAACAGATCTAATTAGCCACTCAATAGAAAACATCAGGCAATCAAGGTCTTTTGGCAGCATACTGTATTAAGGGAAATCAATTAAAAATATTGGAAAATTTGGTGATCAATAAATTGGATACTTATCACCTTATGGCAGCAATAGAAGAAGCAAGCAAGCAGACAAAAACTAAGTGATCATTTTAGTATAAACTTACATTGTGAATTGAACCCACCTCTAAAAAGTATCTGGCAGAGAATTTTGAACAAACAAAAGGTTTTTCCAAGATGTAATAAAGAATAAGTGTTTAAATTTTCAGCCCCCAATCACCATTGGTATGTCAGTACATGCAATACATATATATCCAGCCAGAACAGCTTGGAAAACAGAGAGAAACCTCTATTGAGCCATGTTGACAAGCATGTGTGGAAGTTTACAATTTATGGAGTCTCTCAATTCATTACAAACCTATCAGAAACTGTCAATGTTGGTTTCTTCAGTTTTAAAGTTGTATCATGAACAAAGGCTGTATCAGTGGAGCTAGAGTGCCAAAAACTGAAGCATTTATTCCTTACGTCTTGGTTGAACATCACTAATCTGGCAAGATTTAGATTTGGCAGGTACCAGAGGGGAGTGTTTTCTGAATCAGTGAAGATTAGGAAAAGAAAAAAAAATGCAAAATAATGCATATTCTGTACAGAGTTACTGATACCAACATTTTATCAAAATCAAAAATTAGTTGATTTTTGGTAGATTTTAAAATTTGAGTTTTCCACCTAAAAACTTCCTAAGGCAAATTATTACAATCTCTTGGTTTCAGATAAATAATTTTTACATTTTCAAAATTATCTTTGGTTCTATAGAGTGTACAAAAATATTTTCTTTTCATACATCAGAATTTTCTCCAATCTTTACTAAATAGTACAAAGATTCTGATGATGAAATCCACTTTTGCATAATATTTTTCACCTCAGGTCTTGATTTTCTGACAACATTTCTGTTCACACATATACGAAGGACAGATTCTTGTTAGTGATTACTTAACTAAGCTAGGTCAGGCACAAAGCTATATATCAGGCATGAGCAACATTCTTGATCTAGAGGGCCACATGAGACAAGTTTCTTCTTTATTCAGTTCACACATTCACATAAAAATGTCATTGTATTACAGAAAGCGTACTTAATTTCCATTTTAGACAAACATATGAATTACACATTGTATCATTGATTTGTGAAGCCAGAGAACAACTGTAATTTTAAATCATGAAACTGACTGAGAAAAATAAGATTTTGAATAAATGCCTAGATCTGCAACAAGAAAAAAAAAAAAAAAAAGAAAAATTGCTGTGGTCAATGGTTACTCATATATGCTATATATAATGCTTATTATGAGAATTATTATGATTGCAAGATCATCTTGAGGTAAGTCTGTCACTTTTACAATTCTACTGGTTTTCTATGAACATTAAAAGAAAAAAGAAAAAAAAAAAATCATATTTTAGGTCAAAAGATCAAAATAAAAATTTGTGATCCCTGTGTGTCACGGATAAAAAATTTCTGTAAAATTCCTGGAGTAGTGTTAAGAAAGTTAAGATCAGCATTTCGGACCATCAGAGTATACGAAGGACAACAAGATAAATGATTTACAAAAGGTATTTTGAGGACTAGCATTCACTCCAATTCATCCAAACCCCATAATTATCGACATCGTGCTTTGGTAGACCTTCCTTTACAACACCTGTACCCAAGATGAATTATAATATTTGCTTAGCTCACAATAAAAAAAAAAGAAAGTGAAATGTGTTGTATACTGGCTTTTATGGTACTGGTGTAATTAATTGGATTCTCTCCGGGTGCACCATTGCCATGGCCTTGTACCAGACTAAGGTTAGTAAATATCCAGAGTTTTTTAGCAATTGTGTCTCATTCTATTGTGGCCCTATGCCAGACTATACCCTAAATAGAGCCAGGTTATACAGAAAATTACAAACCAAGATCTACATGAAGAAAGAGTTGAGAAGAAAATAACTGGTCTGGTTAGTCAGTCACAAGAAACTATCATGTGACCAATGTCTTTTGGCAGCATGCAGTGCTGTGGATAATCAATTGAATAATTGGAAAAGGGAGATCAATTTTATTGGGCAATGATCACTAAAAAAGTCAAAGTTACCCCCCCCCCCAAAAAAAATCGTGAATGTTGGACGCAAAGCAAGAGATCTATTTAGCATCTTACATAGCAAATTGGATCTCTCCACTAAAAAGCTATTTTTTCTTGACATAAATAAATGTCAAAATTTTCAGCCCTGTAGCTCCTTTAGTGCAGCCTGTATGTATGATACATATATAGCCCAACTTGAAAAATGAAGGAACCTTTGTTCTGTTTGATAGATTCTCAAACTTAAGAAAAAAAACAAAACAAAAACAACAAAAAACAACAAAAAAACCTATTTAAAACTTGGTAATGAGAGTGCTTCATCACAGAATTCAAACCAGTTTCTTTCCCCATTTAATTATAATTATTTTTAATCAAGTTTTATTTTAAAATGTCAATCAAATAATTAATCTTGTTTACAAGAATTTCCTGCCTTAATTTTAGAAACTTTCAAGACAGCGAATTTATTCTCTAATTACTTTGATCAACAAGTGGGCCTGAGAATTTCTGCTTGGTCTGCATAGTGGTTGAGATAATTGGGCGTTTCCCCCCTTGTGCCAGTGGCTCAAACTTAGATAAAAAGGCCAGGATTTTGGATACCAGTCTTCAAGGCAGGCAAGCTTAACCTGATTTTAAAACTGGTACTACACACTTTTCTAATTTGGCCTTGTACCATACTAAACTAGGCTTAGTGAAGGTCTTTATTTTATTGCCTGTCCCATGGCTGAGATAACTGCCTGTTTTCCATTTGAAGTTAGTGTTTGTGCCCAGGTAAAAGCTGGGATTTTGAAAGCTGGTTTTCAGGCAGACCCTTCCTGTTTGGAAGATTGGTGCAATACAATCTTCCTATCCCAATAAGCCATTATGTGAATGTATGTTTTAGTTTTTTAATTTACCAAAATTGATATAAGCATAAATACGTTTTATTTTGACTCTTTATTTAACAGGGTTCATTTGGAAATGTCCCTTTGTGAATAGTTGTTCATCTATTACATTTCTACTTACATTAAACCAGAACAAGGATCTAAAATGCATAATGATTCAGCTTTTGGAATTGTTTTTCACCAACTGAGTGATCGTGCATGTCTAATTATTGCAAATTTTCCTTTCATCAAATCTCAATGTTGGGTGGGGGTGGGGGGTTGCTTACACTCATCTCCTCCAACTCTGAATCTCTGGCTATATCACGGTTGAGCGAGATATGATTTCTTAATAAACATCTGACAGTAAAGTTTGGTCTTCAATCTTCGAAAGTTCTTAATTTTTAACCATTGCAAGTGTCTGGCTAAAAACAAGGTTTAAGTTTAGTCTCAACTAAGAATCCAGTATTTATAGAGAAAAAAAATTTATATAATAGCTTGTCTCCAAAATGAAATGGAAAAGTATAATTGTTGCTTGTTGCTCTATACCACAGAGATATTTTTCATTTTTATCCAGGCCACACATTCACTTCAAAAATCTCAATTGTATTATAGAAAGTGTACTTTCCCATTTTAGACAAACAGGAATTGTAATTATTGATTTGTGTAGCCAAAAGAATTTTACAATATGAATTATAGAATTGAGAAAAATCATAACATTTTAAACTAATATCCATATTGGCCATTGGCCACAAAAATGTAGCCGCAGGCTAATGGTTACTCATATGTGCTTTGTATTATTCTAAAATAGATTAATCGACAAAAGTTAAGGAATAATTTTTTTTAATAATTAACACTTTCAGTGCTTTCTCCAAAGATCAAAATAACATTCTTGGCTCACAACTGTTAGATTAGAAGATCTTGGTTTTTCAAGATGGACTTCCCTGATGTAATTATATGACCCAATTTCTGGTCTTATCGGTGGTCTCAATGAATCAGGTGTCACTATAAAATGTATTACAGTAGAAAAAAAAAAAAAAAAAAATAAGAGTCGTATTGAGTGCTGATTTTTTTCCTTGAATAATAACACTTCTTGGAATAATAAATTATGACTCTTAATATAGAAAAAAAAATCAAAAGGTTTTTGTACCAGAAGTCAAGATTATGAAAAACATTTCTAAGCATTTAAAATTTTTTTTCTTCATTAACTGTTGGAGAAGGGGAATTAATTTAAAATCATTTTGATTTTTGAGTTTAAATCTTTTTGGGTCTCAAAAACATCTAAGCAAACCTATTAATTGAAATTGTATTTATTCAAACTTAATGAACATTTGATCTGAAAAATCAAATTTTACATTTTGTTTTCAATTTGATAAAACAAGATTCTTCTGTAAAAAAAAAAAAATGAGAATGTTCCCAATTTAAACAACAGCAATACTAATAAGTTTTTATGTACATCAGGAAGACTTGAACTCATATCTTATTTATGTTAATACAGTGGTTTAGTGTTATGGGAATGGTATCTTATATTTTTGGTGGTTTTGGAAACATCATTGCCACAATATTTATATACTACTAAAATTCTTCATTTTAACAATTCACTGATTAGAAATATTTGCCAGTATTTGTCCAAATACTCGTCTTATCTGGCCTCAAAATGGTTTTTTAGTTCTACACCACTACTTATCTACATTTATTAGTAAGTTGTACATATTTTTTTGATCAGGTTTTCACATTGGTTTGTTTGAAGTATATAAGTGAGCAGAAAAATTGGTCAAGACAAAGCATATTTAGAGTTGTCTTTGAAGCAATCATTAAATGATTTCAATAAAGAGCAACAAGAGAATTTTTAAAAAAAGCTGCCCATTATGCCCCAATCTTTTGCTTATAGGTTATTAGAATTACCATATTGACCAGATACAAAAACAGTGAATAAATATGGAGTTAAAACCATGAAATTCTGACTGGAATTGGGGTCTAGTCTTATCTGGAGGTCGCCTTATTCACCCAAATAACTTAAAGATTTCTTTTAATAATACTATATATATATATATATATATATATATATATATATACACACACACACACACATATACATATATATACATACACACACGCAGAGACATACATGTTATACACGCGTAGATAAACATACATATTCATACACACGCAAATATATATACACGCACACAGACAGACACACAAACATTACCTTAGTTACGTACACATTTTATATGAACACACACACACACGCGCGTAAGCATTATATGTACACTCATATAACATTACACATACATTACATTTCATTATACAGGTATGCCTTAATTAGTGCCGTTAATTCGTTCTAAAATTATCCGTTCTATTCAAAATTGTACTTTTGGAAGTCTTATTGTAAATTAATGTGTTTTTCAGAGTATACTAGTTACATAAATTTATACAAAATACTTTCACCGTACTACATCAAAACCATGCTAATCACGGTATTAGCTGAATATATTATATGTGTGCGTATATCACACACACACACACATATATATATACGTACACTCACACACACATACATACATACACACACAAGTATGATTCGTGAGAAAATAGAGAAGACAGATGGTGGAGACATTGATTAAAACCACTAAAGAACCTATAAACCCTCTCTCGAGTAATGGGTTAGGGGTCAGTCCATTAGAAGAGATATCCTCTGGAGCAGTGGTTTGGAGACTTCCGGAAAAAAAAGGAAATATTCTGGTGAATCCCTTTTTTTAACAGACAGTTTTCAAACTAATTAATGAAATACAATAAAAAGGCATATTTGGCCTTTAAAAAAGATCATATTTGTATAAAGTGAATTATTTTTTTCGAATCCTGATATAAATGGTACAAGTCTGTGCGCAATTATCAGGTTTTCAATGGTTGTGCGATGGATTTTGTTTCTCTACCATCACTGGCAATATCGTGTTCAGAGGGAACTCTGCTGTGCGCCCCGAGTATTATTTGGCGGGCCTCAGTTTCGAAACCACTGCTCTAAAGTATTAGAAACTCATTAAAAAGCTAGGGATACGATAATATGCTGTAAAAATGCCTACCGTATTGGCTCTGTGCAAAGAAGGCCCGTTTTTCATAATCTACGAAGTGACTTAATCTAGTACTGCAAACGAAAATATTTACTGAAATCAATCTATTGTAATTTTGCCTATAAAAGTGACGAAATAAAAGCTGGTGAGCAATGATCTTATTGCAAACAATATCATCCTTTTATCAGCAAAAAAGAAAACAAAAATTAAAAAAACAAAAACAAAAGACAAAGCAACAAAAACACCACAGTATTCAAAGTCTTACTATAATTTAGTGTTTTTTTCATCTAATAATCAATTAATGTAGAGAAATATCTTGTTTGTACTAAATCAAAACCACACAATTCAAGGTATTGCTGTACATAAAGAAATAAATATGTAACAACCATATATCATTTACGATTACGAAATTCTTTACTTGCAGGAGGGTACAAGTGTTGAGAGACAGAACAAGTTCCATTTACCGTATGCGGAGCGCCAAGTTTTTGTCTCAAGTCCGGGATCAGAATTGTGCTGCATCAATTTGTTTGAGATACTCATCAAACCAGGGCATTTGAGGGAAGTTTTATGATGGGTATCGAGTTTCTTTTGCATCCCTTTCCCTATAATCCCGTTTTGGGCTCCTTTTGCTCCCCTTCGGACCCCTCTGCCTGCGTGCGATGTACTCCCTGAACTTCCTTCTATTTAAAGCCCTGCATCTAACCAAATGATTGTTTGGTGACTCCAAGTGTTGGTTATTAGTTGGCAAGGGACAAAATTTTAATTTTTCGGGGAGGATTTTATGAGTTCTGCGCCGGAGAATATAAACTATTCGAGTCAGCAATTGTTTCAAGGAGTTTATGTTGGCCTTTTTATTTTTTTTTAATTGCGGGAAATCAAATGAATTATTTATGCTACATAGATAATTTACCTTATCATTTTCACACCTTGATTGAATATTTTTTCGACAAGACAATATACCTAAACTAATCGTTTACAATAGATGAGCAATGGATTCCAATAGAGTTGGGGGGGGGGGGAATTTGAGCTTGTTTTGATGACAGAATTGCGCACACCCCATCAGCACCTGTGTTCGAACCTAGATAAAGAGTTCAAGTGTTGATATTTAACGAAGATTGTGTTACGCCAATCTTTCTATCCCATATGCCGCCATAAGTTGAGCCAAACTTGAGCTGCCATATGGCTGAAATCGTTGCACATTTCCTAACAGAGCCTGAGATCGGTGTTTCGGCTCGCGTAAAAAGTTAGTACGCCGGATGCTGATTTTCAAGACAGAAAGTACCCCCCCATTTCGGAATACACAATATTTTCCTAATTTACAATTCGATCTTATGTCGTTTTAAGCTAAGCTCAAACTAATTCACGAAAACCTGAAATTAAAAGGATATTTTTTTGTCTGCTTCCGGGTTTTAGGTATTTCCAATTTCCAAATACCGTATTTTGCGGCATACAAGACGCACCTCAATTTTTGCAGACATATTCTTGGAAAATGAGAATAAACCACTCTTTTTCCCAGATCTTCATAGCCCTCCACACTATCGAGTCATTCTAATGCGCTTATCTATTTGAATTTATATTAACCCACACAGTGGCTCGGGATGTTTATATTATTTGAATAGCGAAGGAAGGTTAACAATCAACAGATTAAGAAAAATGTTCGCCTCCCGAGACATTGGAGAAAAAAAAAAAAAGCGCGTCTTATCCGCCATAAGATACGGAAATGTAATTTTTATTAATCCAAAAATTTTTAGGTTTGTCTAGATAAATACAGGGATGGTATAATTTCCAGATTTTTGCAGGTTCAATTTCTATTAATGGTAGAAATAGTTCTCAAAACCATGCCTCACTTATACCTAGTTCCAAAGACCATTTCCATTGAGGGTGACTAAATTTCCGAAAGGTTATCGAATTATTGCAGCTCAACAAATGACCTGCCCGACCAACCAGCCAAGTGGGCCAGAGATTCTTCTCTCTTTCAATGTGTGGGTGGATTGACAGACGCCCTGGTCACATTTTGGGGGGGTTACAATCTCGAAAATTTGCAAGAGTACACCACTAGTCACCACTTAAAAACTTTTTTTTTTTCTTTCCAAAGAAAGTGTTTTTTTTGGTCTCTTCGGTCATTTTGGATTTACAATGCCCAAATCCTGTGCTGGTAGTTTTTTTTTAGATAAATAAAAATAAATAAATAAAAAATTTAAAGTTAATTTTTTCATTTTTTTTTTTTTCATTTTTTTTGATAATTTTGGTACGCGCGCGGGCTATGGTGATTAATTTAAGCAAGTTACAGATATTTGATACAATTCTTAAGATCTGTAGATTTTCGTATTTACCAATAAAATATATTTTATAGAATCAATAATTTGTCGTGGAAACAAATAAAATCTTTAAATATCCATGCTAATTACCAAATTCATCGTAGCCAGTCAAATGCTAGATAAATAAATGATAGAAAAAAAATCCAAGGAAAGTAATGTACATAAAAAAAAAATAACAATTTTATTCCATCCACTCACTGTTTCTCTTCTAAATGTTTCAAATATATATATATATATATATATATATATAAATATATATATATATATATATATATATATATATATATATATATATATATATATATATATATATATATAGAGAGAGAGAGAGAGAGAGAGAGGATAGAAATTGTCGAAGTAAACCCAAGGAAATTTGGAGAGGCTAGGCTAAAGCAAGGCAGGGGCGCTTGAAAAGGTGCCCCCAATGTAAGGGGGGGACAAAAGCTTTACAAATGGTAGTTCACCGACTCCATTCCTATTGACAAATTTCAGTAAATGTTAGAGGGGGTCCCCAATGAGCTAAGCCCCCTTCCTCCAATGGGCAAAGCTCCCCGCTTCTGGGTCCCCCAAATCTCTATCTGTGCGTGATGAAGAGCAAAAAAAAAAAAAAAAAAAAAAAAAAAAAAAAAAAAAAAAAATCCATTTTCACGGTCGTCGACCGCAGCACGCTGATTATTTCTAGTCTTCCAAGCATAACTACTAAAAGGCAACGCAGTCACGTGATCTAGCACCACCCTATCCACCCGTATCGATATCGGGTGTAATTAGTATAGAGATTATACGATTAGCGAATCATTGATTTATATGATCAAATTTGGTACTTTAACTTTATTAAAATTCATTTTCCTCTTACAATGGTTTCTCATAACTTTATCGTAGAGAGAACTTTTTAAAAAAGAAAGTTCATTTAAGTCACTGTTACTGATTTTTCAGATTAGAAGTTATACTATATAATAATCTAAACAATGATTTAAAATATTCAATCAAAATAATGATAAATTGTTAAATGTATTTTTTTAAAATTCTGAGATTTTTGGGTACTGTAAAAATAAAAAGAAAAAAGTCACCTGATGTTAAAGTAACAACTAATATACCCCTGTCGTCAAAAGACTGCTATTTGATAAATTATAGAAAATGGCCCACCCTTTCAAAACGACGTCAAACCACTGATGGATTTCTTACCAAAAGACTTTGTACTTATAGTAAAATATTACCCATAATTCATAAAGGTGATAGTAATGATTTGTATTTTTTAGTTCGGCATTTTATTACATCATTAAAACCTGAATAAAAATCCAACCACTACGTCAGTTACACGAATACATTATAGTTCACTGTGTCAGTCACAGGACGCAAGCTTAACATTGTAAATTATCATGTGTTGTTTGGTTATTACTGGTTTTTATGTTTTTTACTGGACATTTTCCTGCCACTCGATTAAAATGCCGAATACACTGAATCAATGATAGTTATTCTTGTCAAACTCCAGTTGAAGGTCTGAAGTTTCCTACCGCAATAGCAACAAGTACAATCCTCTCCAAAATTAGAAGTGTAAACCAATATGTAAAATCCACATTCCCCTACTGTGATTTGAACACACGATTGCCAGCAGGTTGTTTAACTAAGTCAGCTAAATTCTTATCAAAGATATGCGGGGCATTATTTCACTATTATCTTAAAAACATTTCTACAAGAAATTCGTATAATTATTATATATACTATACAAAAGTCACAGTAAAAATCCCAAGTCAGGATAGTAGGAGTGAATTTTGATCCTGAAGCAGATAGGCTTATTTTTTGATGATGTCACGAGGAAATCGAACTTGAATATATAGTTACTAGACCAACCAACTTTCCCTCAAAAAGAGATCAGATAAAAACAAGTCTTATTTAAAAGAAAAAAGACGTCGAAAATAAAAATGGTTTGTAGTTTGAGCATATATTGTTTATCTTTTTAAAAAAAATGCTTCTCCATTTATGTATAATGACGTAGCTATAAATTTCAGGCTTGGGTCCTTGCTCCCCGAAGGGGTCCTCCAATATTTAGTAAGATTTGCAGAAAAAGGAAAATTTGCTATAAATAGGCATGTACTAAGACGTAATTGGGAGAGAACAACCCCAACGACTGAATTATCATTTTTACAATTAATGTGCACAAATATATCCTCGTTATTAGTGTCAGTTAAGATGCAGTACGTAAACTACTATTTATGAAACTTTTGAACCCCTCTTCATTAGGGGTCTGGGACATTTTTGAATAACCCCCTTCACCTATCCTACTTGATATGTAATAGAATCAAATGTTAAGATCGGTTGTATTGCACAATATATAATCAAATAAAGATATATATAGAGAAAACCATCTGTTTGACTATGTCACGCTATGGAAACCTCCTAAACATGGACGCAGCCAAACCAAATTTGCTGTGCGTACTTAATGGACCTTGGGGAAGGCTTCGAGGTTTGCAGAAAATCCTTTTTAAAAAACGAGTAGTTATGATAGTGACCATTTTAAAAAAAATGGTATAATGCAATGAATAGATAGTTCAAATCCATGATCTGATCTCGGGTAGGAACAAGCAGAATATTAAAAAAAAGAAAAAAAAATGGTTTGCCTCCTAGGAGAAAAGCTGCAAAAAAAAAGCGCCGGCCTATGCGCGGGTTTTCAGCTAGTTACAAATAATGACGTGAACCAAGAACGAAAAATAATTAATGTTGGGTGAACAGATTTTTTACTAAGCTGCACAGTAGCTACTGTTTCTAGTTTTAGTTTGTTGTAGTCAGAGATAAGCAACCATGTCCGTCTTAACACACTATAGTCAAATTGAAATTTAAGTGTCAACGCACGACACTTAAGATGTTAGTCTGAATTACTAGTGTCGAGAGAACAATATGACTTAAGCTCTAAAATTTGACCAGCTTATACACACACACACACATGTATATATATATAATCATATATTTATATATATACACACACACACAGAGTTTTTGTAAATAATACAGTATATTTTTTGTTTAACCCTTTCAAAATAACACAAATAATAAATTAAAAGAGAATTAGTGAATTTTAAAGTTTTGTAGCCTAGATTATGTGAATTCTCCCGAGTTTAATCGGGATTTAGTTTTGGAACGATTTCGTACAACCTGTTTTATTGATGGGTATTAACGACAGAATACAGAAATAATTAAAAAAGTTAACGAGAATAGAGTATGACATACTTGAGTAAGAACTCAAGTCTCTGTTTAGTAAAAAATGGAATATTCTTTGAGATGAAATGAGTGTTCGAGGCGGCATGAGAGCGTTTCAATACGCAGTCAAATCTATCTATACATACGTGGATACACTCCAACCGTTCTCCAGACTATCTCAGATTGAAATTAGAAGTTTGATATCTTTTTCAAACGTTTTTAGAGAAAGTGAAATTCAACAAATAATGGCGGAAACAGAATCATATAAAAATTTACTTGATTCTGTCAAGTTGGGTGCAAGGACATGTTTTTGTGAGCCAAACTAATGAGGTTAAATTCTATTTAATCCAGATAGATCAAAGCAAATGAGCATATTTGGGTTAATGATTTATTCTTTTAAATTCAAAGTTAAAAAACAAACAAACAAACAAAAAAAAAACCCAACAACAAACACAATCCTGACGAGATTATCTACTTGTGGATCAGAAGATCTGCTTCGGATCAAAGCAGATGTGCACTCGGTCTAGGATCAAAGTGTAATAGCTGTGGGTTCATTGGGAAGTGTTACAGACGTTAGGATATAATTGACTCAAATGAAAAATTCGGAAAATATTTTCTACATCTCCATTTTATGAAGCTGCTGTTCAGGCGATTTTTTGTATACAGCAGTAAGGATTGTTTATCTTTATGGAAAGATCTAATGTTCTGAATTATCGGTTGATATTTGCTACAGAACTGATCCGGAAGAGCAGGAGGTTTCCATTATTCGGACGTACCAGAAATTATTATCAATAGTGGATGAAATAAATACAGTAATAGATTTTTAGTATTTATACTTGACAAGAAAATATCAGGTGGATAGAGGGGGGGGGGAGGTTACACTTCATCTCAACAGGCGAGATTCAAAGTGATCCATGAACTGAAAGCTCCCGAATTATCTATGACGGCATCTTTGAACGTCTATTATATATTTGATCGCTCGTTCGTTTGTTTCATACATCATGGAAGTATTTCACATTAAGAAGAGATCAGTACCATTTTAGGTACCCTGGTAAAGATCAGTATCATTCAATGTAACCAAGTAGACATTAGCAATAGCCAAAGAAATCAAGTTAAGATCAACACCAACAGGGTAAGGATCAACGGAAAAGTTTTAACAACTTCATTTATGTTTTTAAACATTAAGGGGCTGCGCGGGTCTGTCCGGGAGTGTACCCAAGATCTTTGAATTTTTTAACGGGATAACCTAACCAAGTGAAGATTAGTACCTTCTAATCGGATCAAGTGAAAATCAATAGTTGGAAGAAGAAAAGTGGTGGTAATCTTTACTTGACCTTATATATATATATATATATATATATATATATAAATATCTAGAGAAAGGAATTGCTGCAGTCATAGGACTGACTTGCGTGTCTGTGTCCGACTTAAAGTTTAGTATAACAAATATCAAGGGAATTCAAGTTTGACACCTACAAGTTTCTTATACACCAGATTAAAATTCCAAATATGCCAACACAACTTGTTACTAACATTCTTATGAAAGGTTCGTTGTTCCAGAAGAAAGGGACTTGAAAACTAAAGAGGGTCCCGTTTTAATTATTGTTAACTAAATGATACCAGAGACTAAGGACAAATGTGTCGAGGAAACAAATTATGACTTAGGAAGACCAAGTTAAAATCTTCTACACTCATACATACACACACACTGAAGAGGAAACTTTCTGAGACAATTTACCATCCACTATAATCCTGAGAACTTTGTCGAACGCGTTCAAATTTTTAATTTTCATTTCTGAAGTCCATACACAAACACACACCAGAAATATTGTGGAAATGAAAGTGATATTCCTATTATAGACTTAGTAAAAGTTGGCAGAAAACCCACCCTGAAGGCGGGGTAGGGGTTAATGATTGTCAAGAGTCACGTGACAGTATTGTTGCGAAACGGTATCCTGGCGTTAAGAGAGAGAGAGAGAGAGAGAGAGAGAAAGAAAAAAAAAGTAGGCTTTAAACACGAAGCCATTTTTTTTTTCTCTCCAAAGACTCTTATTAAAACGTGTGCGTTGAGTATATGGTATACTTTTCATATTTCTTTATTTGCGGTAAACACTGGAAATATATTTAAAAAAATATATATAGCACTTATTAACGTTGTCAAAAGATTTAAATAAGGCATATTCACGATACCTTTTCAGAAATATAACAAGGATTAAAGCCGGTGTGAAGAACAGTCTGACGCTAAAAGTAGACGCGTGTTATTTCTGTAGAGCACGTGTTATTGGGGATAAGACTGTATGACGTGGAAGAAATTTTTCTCTCCCAAGTCCGGTTTAATTTTATATCATTTCTGAAATTGATACAGTGAGGGTCTGAATATTGACTGAAAACTTACTGTTGGTAAATTATGCCCAATATAAAATGCTTTATAAGCAAATTGAAAAGGGGACAGAAAATGTTTTTAATTGTCGACCATAAACAAAAAACAAAACAAAAACAAAGCAGGGGGGCGTGCAAGTGTGTCTTGCTTGTATAAAGTAACGTACTTTCCTCCTACACCTCATTGAATGTTAAATAATCTGATTATTTCTCTTATCTAATGAAAAACTATTCACTAGTCATTTACAGAAGAAAGCTACATATATATATTTTTATTTGGGATGACCAACGTTATCTAAATATTGGTTATTCTTTCTCTCGAAATCATAGAAAAAAAAATAATTTGAAAACTTAGGTTGTTTTAAGGCGATTTTTCGACTCAACTAATGGTCATATCGTAAAATACAGCGACTGCAAAATATATCTGAATGAGAGAATTCGGATCAAAGACTTGAGTTTTGTACATACCTCTTCCAAGTTCAGTTTTGTTCCGATAGTTTTATATTTTTTAATCTTTGGCTCAAATTCTATCAATTTTTAAACCATAAAAAAGGGATGTGAAATGAGCTTTTTGTAATGTATCGGATACTTTTGCACTCACTGTATATCCTTCACGATATATTTTAAAGTGGTTTATTATGTAATAAAGAGGTTGATTTTTGTCAACCATTTCTTTTTATACGTCATTACCATTTACAAAGCTTTATTCTTTCAATTTATTTCGTTTGGTGGGAACAAAGTACTAATTAAAACCGTCAAGAGTAAATTACCCTACCACTTGTCTTCCTAAATGCAGAGGTTATCAACTGAATAGTACCGTAATAACACAGGGGTTGGAAATATGAAGGTACTCCAATACTTTACCCGTAGTTTTTTTTTCCACAAGAAAATAACGCAAGTCCGTTTTAATGTCTCAAAGTTAAATTCTTTTTAATGAAAATAGAGCAATACATTTTCCTAGAAAAAGCAGAAAAATTCCGTTACCTACTCGTCGCATATGTTGAATCAGGTCAAACCCTCAAGAAATAAGTTTTAGGAACAAATCAACGGTTTAGGCTGGTACTATTCTAAAACGAAAATATATTGCAATGAACAAGTTTTAAAGAATTGAAATCCTAAACGATGTACCTTTATTGGACTTGAAATACTTTCCAGTGGGATTTTATATAAGAATTCTATCTTTGAAGATTTTTTTTCAAGAGAAGTTTTGTAGTAGCTTCTTGTATCTACTTAGAATTAAAAAAAATGTTCTACTTAATTTATTTGAACAAGGTAAAAAGAATATTGACTGAGTACAATAGAAATTATATATTATTAACAAAAACAAAGATTGTTCTAATCATTTCATACCATGGAAGTGACATTGTCGAGTAAAATCAAAGAAATGAATTGAGAGAACTCTGATGGCGAGAATTTTTCATGATTTATTCATTGATAACCAAGTAATATATTTTGAAAAATACTAAATTTTTTAGTATGTGTCAAGCAGTTTTCAAATATTCAGAAAAAAGAAAAAAAGAAAAAGGTTTTATCTGTTAACATTTTCTATATTTAACTTTAATACATTTCCTGAGCAAGAGGAATTATGTACAAGTCGAACTTTAACAAAACAATAAACAAAAGGGAAAATAAAAACCGGTGGAGAGAAGCTTGAATTTTTTAAAGAAAAGATATGGTACATCAGCACCAAAGCTTACGTACAAAATATCAATTAGAATTAACAAATAAAATAAACATTAAACCTGATTATTAGATAAATGAATTTGAATTCTTAGAGCGTAATTCAATGAAGATTTATAAATGAATTGATTGCTAAATGAAAATCCCTTTAATGTAAAGAACTAATTTAGACACCTGTTGCTATCTTCTCTAAAAGTTGATGTTTTTAGCTTAAATAAAAAGGAACACCTCAGATAAGACTTAAATCATATTTATCAAGCTTAGCCTAGTTGAGTACAATGCTGTACAGGAAGATTGTATAGAGTCAATTTTCGAAATTGGGATGGTTCTGCTATGAGAGTCAGCATCCGAGATCTGCTTTTTGTTTATTTTTATTCAGGGTTGAGTGTGAACCACGGGCGCTTATCTCAGCCACCAAGTTGTCTCCCAGATAAAGTTTTTATCAGAGAAATTGTATATTTGGTTTTATTAACCAATAGAAAAAGTAGCTGAACAAGAAGAAATATAATTTTCGTTTCGGATACATATATACTATGCGAAAGCTCTATGTTATATAATATCTATCAATCGCTCACTTTTTGCCAGCCATTGCCAGGGAATTCGATTCTTACCAAGAGCTCCCACAACTGTGACCCTGTGTCAGACTTCTAAGACTAGTAAAAAGATATACGCTGAAAAATAAGAAAGCAGAGAGAGGTAGTGAATATATACTTTTGTCTGTATGTACCTTTTAATGCACAGATCAAAATCCAACTCATTGCAAATCTGTATGTAAACATTTTGAAACTAAAAAAAAAAATTGCATAAATAAACATACGCACACAAACAGTTTTTGCTTTACTTCAAAATACATTTAAATTTTCTAAAGATCTGATATAAAAAAATAGAAAGAAAAAAAAATTAGAAAAATAAGTCAGTAACTGCATGGTTAATCTTGTTAGTAAAGAGTTTTTTGTATTGGTTTCATGCCTTTTGGAAATTTTATAGAAAAAATGTTGATTAAATACGTATCTATACTTATATATATAAATATAATAAATGAACTTTTGTGGTTAATCTGGGTATATTTATTACCTTGGTCGATTAAAACCATATTAACCAAATCAGTGCAAAGTTAGATTATTAAGATATAATATAATATAATATAATGTAACTGTTCAAACCAACAAACTCTTCACGGAACTGACCAACACAGGCACCAATTTTACTTTCTTAAAAATGCCACAGTCAAATGAATGCAGCCCACTGAAAAGAAGAAAGATGGGGTGGGGGAGTCCATATTTTCTTACACTGGGACCGTAATTCATACCAAAATAAAAAGACTGTAGCATCACATAGCTCGCTAGAGACAATGTGCATTTGAAGTTATAAATGTAATGGTAGTTATGCTTTTAAATAGATAATCCACCAATTTTAAGGTATTGATTCTTCTAAGTTAAAGTCTAGTCTATAATTGTTAAGTTGGATTAAAAAATCAGGGAAGTTATTTGAACTGTATAAAGAGTATTGAAACACTTACATAAGAACAAGTAGTTGCCATGAATAAGCTGGTGAGATTAAAGCGAAGTATATTTTCCATACTGTGAATGTCTTCAGTAAGTGACTTCCCAAACAGTATCTGAAAGTTTTATCTATTCTTTTTTATTTATGATTTATACACATAGATAATTACAGATATGGATTCGGCGATTCGAAGAATGCACTCTGAAGAGATAGTTTAATTACGCAACTGTTTTTCAATAAAGGGGTGGTAGGAAGGAAAAGAAGGGAGGGTGTTTAATTGAACAAAAAAAAAAAAAAAGAAACTTTTAATATGAACAAGAGAAAAAGTTTTAATGAAAAAAGATCACACACAAAAAAAAACGAAGTATGTAAATTGGAAAGTAAAAGACAAAAAAAAAAAGTT
>OY735243.1:15414853-15434853 GCA_963457665.1 Thysanoteuthis rhombus
TATGCTTTTGAGTGTGTTTACTGTTTACAAATAAGACAAAGTTGATGTCCTATTTGTTTCACGTGTAATGATTATATAAGTGTGTATGCGTGAGAGAGAGACATACTCAGACAAAGAGAGAACTGCGAGAGAGAGAGAGAGAGGGAGGGAGAGAGAAGAGAGAGAGTGTGCGAGAGAGTGATAGGGGAGTGTAATGTGTACATATGTTGCAAGGTTGTATGCGTGTGAGTCCTGCCTCCATTTGAGTGTGTGCAGCAGCGTGTGTCAAGGAAGTTGTGCGTGCGTGTGAGTTGGAAGTCTGGTTATTCTTTTCTCGACTGCTGTTTTCATTAGCAAGTGCCTGTTATGTGAGGGGGAAAAAAAAGAATCACAAGTCAGGGGAGAGAAGGAAAAAAAAGTGGAAACAGAAAAGAAGAAGAAGAACAAGAAGAAGAACAAGGAGAGGAAGTAGAAAAAGAAGAAGAAGAAGGACGTCGTATATAAAAAGAGTGGAGAGGGGTGAGAGAAGAGAAGAGCAAAAAAGAAAAAAATGTTAAAAGACATAAAGAGAGAGACGTAGCACTTGTGATGCTCGCAAACACCCTGCCTTCTCTCTTCTTCAACCTGCCCTGTCTTTCTCTCTCTGACTCTCTCTCTCCCCCTCTGTCTCCCTCCGTCTCTCTCTCTTTCTTTCTCTCTCTCTCTCTCTTTGAAGAGCATATCATTTAGATTGAATATGTAAACACCCCGCCCCGGGTATGAGATGAGAATTATTCGATTATTGAAGACAATTGATTACTGAACACACATGCGTACACTGGGTAGTTGTGTGTAAACTGCCGAGTGTAACATACGCACAGTACACGTGTGCATCCACTCAAACACAAATCTGAATGTGCGGTTGCACATACTCACTCACCCTTTCTCTCTCTCTCTCTCTCTCTCTCTCTCTCTCCATATATATATATATATATATATATATATATATATATATATATATATATACATATCACTACCTTACAGAGTTTCCTCGTATTTTCTCTCTTCCTTTCCTTCTTTCATTCGCGTGCGCGCGCGCACACACACACACACACACACACACACACACATACATACACATACGCGCACTTCGTGATAGACATGCATTTCACACTGATATGCCTAATTCTCACATACACGAAGTCTCATATTCTAGCGTGTGTATTTATCATTATTGTGTGTTATATTCAAATGTTCATTGGCAGTAACTGACCGATTCAAATAAAAGTTTTGCAGACTCGGGACACGAAAAATAATTTCAGTGGTTATGACACTATTGCTTAGGGTAGCTGTTGAAAGAATAAGTGTTGTTTTTCTTTTTCTCTCTCCTAAAATATAAAAAAAAAAGTCATCCACGTTCCCGCTTGATCCCTAAGAATTCTCTCTGGTATTCTTCAAGACTCAAGTGGAGATTGTTTTCGCAGATTAAAAAGGACAAACAAAACATTAGATAAGTGAACGAATGAAGTAATCAGTAAATAACAAACAACACAAAAGAAAAAGGAAATGAAAACAAAAACAAAGGCTATCACAATCAACATAACAAACAATAACTCAAAAAAGTGAATAAATAAAGCAATGATTTTTAACCATTATCAAAGAATGAAGGATGCACAAAACAAACAGATATAAAAAATACGTATATATATATGTATATAGATATATGTATAAATATGTATATATTTTACCTTTCTTGGAATCTGGTGTCGTCGGATATAAGTATCTATTCAGGTTGTGTCGACTGGTGTTTAACGAAAGAAGAATACTCGATGCCTCTCTATGGGTGGAAAAACAATGACCATGAAACATTTCTCAAATTCGTATCTTTGTGTTTTTTCTCTTAATATTTTTTTGTCGTTCACCAAGTGTTTTGGCTTGCGTGAGTTTGCTGTGTGCGTGTGTGCGTACGTTGTTTCTTATGGTTTGTCTTTCTTTCTTTCCTCCTCACTAGAGATGTCTGCTTGTTTTTGTGTTGTTGTCTTCACGTTCTTCTTCGTAGAAGTCTTCTTCTTCTTCCTCTTCTTCTTCTCCTCCGTCTTCTTCTTCTTCTTCTTCTCCGTCTTCTTCTTCGATTTCTTCTTCTTTCAAAATCTTCACTTTTTGTCTCCCGGTTTGACCCCACTGTTTTGCAGCTTACAGAATATCCATAGACCCTGACACTGTCGACGCTTCTTTAACTATTCTTTTCATCACCCCTCAGTAATACATTGAATGTACACACGAATGTATGTATAAATATACATATAGATATAATGCAAGGTGGTTGTTGGTTGCGCAGTGCTTGTCACTTTTTTGTTTGACTGTGTAAGGCCTATCGACAGTGGGGACTTTTACGAAATTTTCCACACAAGAAAGTGCCTTTTGGACCTACTCCCACATGACAAGATGTTACTGTTGATGGTTATAGCGAGAGAGCTGATAGTTTCGTCTTTCCTCTCTTGTCTCCTTGTTCGCGTCTGTGTGTGGGGGGAGGGGCGGTTCGTACTTGAAGGGAAAGAGGGGTGAACATGAGCAGACAGACAGACAGACAGGCAGGCAGACAGACAGACAGACAGAGACCCGCCTCCGTAAGGCTGCGCCGAAATCTGGAATTGACAACGTTTTTCTAGCGAATATTATCCAGATTCCCTCACCCCCCTCTCGTATTTTTCGACTTACGATAACTTTTCTAATTAAAGTCTTAAAAAAAAAACGTGAAGAAAAAAAAATGTCCGTGTGGGGGTGGGGGTCAAATAAGATGCTGCTGCTTATAAATGATGACGTTGACGATGATGATGATGTTGATGGGAAAGTCCTGATAATGAGGACTTAAATGATAATGTTAGGGGTGGGGGTTAAAGATAAAAATGATGATGATGATGATGATGATGATGATGATGATGACGACGATTTATTGATGAAGATGATGGTGGTTGTGATGGTGATGATGATGATGTTATTCTTGGTGACGATCATGATGATAACCACCGTAGCCTAACACGGTGAGGGTGTTCAGTAACTGGTTTTAACCACCTTGTGCATCTCTTCCGGTGCCTTCTGCAGGCACCCCACTTTTGTCTACCCACATTCAGTTCTTTCTTTCTTTCTTTCTTCCTTCCTTCCTTCCTTTCTTTCTTTCTTTCTTTCTTTCTTCATTTTTTTCTTTCTTTCTCTCTTTCTTTCTTTCTTTCTTTCTTTCTCTCTTTCTTTCTTTCTTTCTTTCTTTCTTCATTTCTTTCTTTCTTTCTATCTTTCTTTTTTCTTTTTTATCTTTCTTTTTTCCTTTCTTTCTTTCTTTCTTCCTTTCTTTCTCTCTTTGTTTATTTCTTTCTCTCTTTCTTTCTTTTTTCTTTCCTTCTCTCTTGGTCCTTGATAATTAATACTCTACATTCTTCTCTTCCTCTCTTTCACTTATAGTCATCTTTCTTTCTTTCTCTCTCTCTCTCTCTCTCTCTCTCTCTCTCTCTCTCTCTCTATATATATATATATATATATATATATATATATTCATGTATATTTTTTCGAACTATACCAGAATGTACAAAGGAAACTGATATTAAGTGTAACTTGAAAACTGTACATCAAAAGTTTCTTGAAGAAATAAGGGTACACCCTCCACTACCCTAAGATAGAATGGGTAGACCCCATCCCGATAGAAAGGGTAGACTCACAAACCACAGATATAAAGGTAGTTGGAAAGAGAAAAAAATATTCGGGTAGAAAATAGAACTGGAAAGAGAATTTATTGATTAAGGACAAAATACACGTAGGGAAAAAATACAACAAAAATCAACACGTAAAGAAACAGTAAGATGCGAGAAGAACGAGAAGGAGAGAAAATTAGAGAGAGAGAGGAAAAAGAGAGAGGGAAAAGAGAGAGGAAAAAGAGAGAGAGTGAGACAGATATGAAAAATGTAGGCGAAGGAAAATAGAGCGATTGGTTAAGCAATTGATTGAAAGAGAATAAGAAAGATGCAAAGAGAAGAAATACCCGATGAAAAAAAAAGTGGAGGATTCGAGCGAAGGCAGAGAGAGAGAGACTGAGAAACAGATATATATATATATATATATATATATATATATATATATATATATATATATATAAGAGAGAGAGAGAGAGAGAGAGAGACAGACAGACAGACAGACAGACAGACAGACAGAGACACATATATATATACATATATATATAGAGAGAGAGAGAGAGAGACAGACAGAGACACGGAGACAGAGTTAGAGAGAGACAGAGAGACAGAGACAGTGACAGAGAGAGGCAGACAGACAGACAGACTGAGACGGAGAGAGAGAGAGAGAGAGAGAGAGAGAGAGAGAGAGAGAGAGGAGGGTACTGGGCGACAGCATGGGCACTGAGTCTTCAAATTTAACATTGCAAAAATCAGCAGCACGGCGTGTGTGGAATCAACTTCAGATATGAAGAACACCAAAATAACCCCCCAGACAAGAGGACGCTGGTGAAGAGATGGTGGTGGTAGTGCCACCAGTGGTTTGGGGTGGGGATAAAGGTGTTGGAATAAGGGGTGGGTGGGTGGGGGGGGGGGTAGGTCAGTAAAATTAAGAGTGGGAGGGTGAAAGTTAGAGTTTAGGGTGGAAGTAAATTTTTGTGATTCGCGGATACTTGTTACATAGACGTTTAGGTGCGAGACACAAGCTAAGAACTAGACCCTTCTAAATGCCCCGAAATACTTTATGAAAAATAAACTTAAAAAAAATGTATTAAGGGGTGATCAATCAACAAGTTGGTTCCCTCGCATTTTGTTTGATCAATGGAAGGTTTGAAACAAGTAGGCACCAACTACTGACCAATTAAGTATAAATTTGCGTTGTAAACTGCCCATCCGAAAAAAAATAAACCCCAATCGGGATCGGGGTATATTGATGAAACAAAATAAAGAAGTATTTTAGGCATAACGAGGAGTAGATATTCAAATTTTCAACCCTATAGCTCCGTTGTAGCCAACCAACAAGCCAGCTTGGTAACCAGCCAGACCAACTTGAGGACTGAAGAAACCTATGATGTCTGTTTTGGTGACAGTTTTGGTTGACGGTTTCAAACGAAAAAAAAAAAATTAAAAATTAATGAATTAGATCATACTAATTTTTTTTAGGAACACTAAGTTGATGTTTAGTCAAAAGACATTTCTTGAAAAGTTGAAACCTAGACTAGCAAACCAAATTTTAAATCGTTACGTCCGTTAATTTTATTGTTTGGTAAGACTGGTGTTAATGCGAGACAATACCGTACTTGACGGGGTGATCAATCAAAAAATTGTAATAAGCGGTTATCAATCAATAAGTTACTTTTGTTTGATCAATAGAAAGTTTGAAGTAGACACAAGCTAGTAACCAATTTAACATTAACTTACATCGTAAAGACCCCTTCTGTCTCCTCAATTGGGTCGAAAGATAAACGTAATTTGTGTAATCCAGTCTTAAATTGGCCAGAACTCGAAGAGTTTAAAAAAAAAGCTGGTGATAAATTAGAAGAATTCAGGGAAATGTTTTTCTCTCAATATCACCCGTTGAAATAAATGGGTCTTGTGTTATCGAATACGGTACGCATCAATATTTAATAGTATTAGCTTAGTCTGGTACAAGGCACATGAGTAGAGCGCTTAGTGAAAATCCAACTTGCTACAGTTTTAATGATGGCCCACGAGGAAACTAACTTACAGTTTATCGCGAAGCACCTATTGACATCATTGATATTTGTTGAATTGGGCTTAGTTCGGTGCAATACAACAAGTCTCTCGTAAATTGGAAAACCCCAGTTGGAAGTTGAAATTTGGTAAAAAATCTGTTAGAAGTATTTCTAGGCTTACTTGGTTGTAACCTTTTCCCATTTGAAAATAAATTCAGGTGAAACATTATTGGCATATTTTGGTAAATTATTGGTTTATTTTGCCCAGGGAGAACCACGTAGGTCTGCCATTCTCAAAGAAATCTCAACAGTGTTTGTTCGTTTTCTCAAAATTGACACAAACAGTTTTCCAGGATTTTCTAGGTTACAGGAGAAATTTAGGGAACTCAGTAAGGATCGAAGTCTCAATAGAAGTCTGTGTGACGAACTTGCTGATGATTGCTCCGTGGCAAGGCTTCTGCAATCAACTATACTTTACTTCTCAACTAAGCATTCTTAGCAGGGTCGGGTTAAGGTTGCATGGGGTCCGTGGCCTCAGCCCTCTCAGCAATCCTTGATCTGGACCTGATTCAAAGATAGATATTGGGAGGCCAAAAATCTCATTCGGTTTATTAAGATTTTTATTTTCATTTTCATTGACTTACCTGAACAACCCATTTATCATTTTGCCAGACAATTCCAAGATTCCATTCACCAAGAACTGTTATCTATCTGACCAAAGAACTACTCCGTGTATTTTTTTACAGTCTTCAAGGGAATTGAAATTTGCTTCATTAAGATGATTCTCTAAAGACCAGAATAGATGGTATTCTGAAGGTGCAATGTCTGTTGGATACAGTGGAAAATATAAAACTTCCCAGACAAAGAAACACGCGATCTGATCTTATCTTCATGGAATAATACCCTCTTTTCTGCACTAATTCCAAATACCTTTAATCAACGGTTGCCTTCAATAGGTCTACCTGGGAACATCACTTTTGGTCCCCCAGAAGGAAATTGTAGTAGAGGTCTCTAAATCCCACTATGCACACAGCATCATCTCTTTGAATGAATAACAAAGTAAATGCCTTTAAGCTGTCCACAA
Source organism: Thysanoteuthis rhombus (assembly GCA_963457665.1). Classification (NCBI taxonomy): domain Eukaryota; kingdom Metazoa; phylum Mollusca; class Cephalopoda; order Oegopsida; family Thysanoteuthidae; genus Thysanoteuthis; species Thysanoteuthis major. The sequence goes on from OY735243.1 coordinate 15,421,591, forward strand.
CAACTGCCATTCCTGCTCGGGCATCTCATACTACATGTTTCTCCGCGTCTGGGAGTTCCTCTAGGTGAAAATAGACTTAGGGAAGACAATCACACAAAGTGGCATTAGTAACGTCGCCTACGCTATTTAACCCATGGCTGGAAAAGGAGTCGGATTCATGCCTTTCTCAGATGCATCAGTGCCAGTTACAGTATCATAAGAACTCGGCTCGTCCAATTTATCTGAATAAAGCCAATCAAAATTAAGCGCCCCTAATGCAACCTATCAACAAACAAACAACAAACTTTTTGGACCATCCAATATTTTTTGTATCTGAATATTCTCTCTAACATTTGTAAGCGAGTTTCTATTGATCAGGATAACAGTTTTCAAAGATTAAAGAAACAGAGAAACTTCTTTTGTAGTTCCCACCTAAAGCTAATGCTCATAATTTTAAAGAATGGAAGCCTAAGAAAAGAAAAAAAAAAGATTGTTGCATTTTCTTTTTCTTGCCGACTAGGAACTCAATTCATGGTGTTAATTTGGGGTCAAATTTTAACAGCTTTTTAAGGTAGTACCCACCTAAAGCTAAAGTCCATAATTTTGATGTACGGAAGTCTAGAATGAGAAAATAAAGATTGATGTATTTTCTTTTTTTTTTTGTCGACTAGAAACTCAATTCATGGTGTTAATTTTATCTGAAACAAAACAATTCAACCTTTCTCCCGAACGATCAGTCTTGTATATCTTTGTCAAACGGAAGATCAATCGAGTTTTCAGATCTTTGTAGCTTTGCTCGAAGAAGGAGCTAAAATATCAAAAGATTAAAATAAGAAAAAATGGCACAAATTGGCATTGCGTTTTAGGGTTTTATCGTTATTCTTCAATACACCAACATTTTCATAACCAGTGGAAATCCAGGTTTGGGATTTAAAATTAGGGGTCAGGATTGGGATTTTCGTTTCCGTGGTGAAGACTGCTGAAAAATACCCGGCGCAGTGGGTATTTTTTTCGGCGAAAAAAAAAAAATTCAACCTAATCTTTTTTTTTTTGTTTTTTTTTTGTTTTTGGCTCCCGTTATCAAATTTATTGACGTTAGCTTTTGGTGGGGACTCACGGAAAGGACCAGAAAATGTTTCTCTCATTGTTTTAGAAAAGTTTTCCATTCACGCTGTAAATTGATGGTAACAAGTACGCTCAAGAGTACTCGCTGTTGAGTCCTGACTTACTGGAAAATCTCGAATGTCTGTGTTAACGAGGTCGATCCTTATTGGGTATTTCGCGAATATGGTTTGTGTTGGATTTGGTATATAGGGAAAAACTGCATTTGAGAACATGATATTCATTTTAGGGTTATATGTATCTCTTTCATTTAGTCTACGTCAGTGGTTTTGAAACTGTGGTCTTAGAACCCTTGGGAGTCAGTCAAATAATTCTCAGGGTTCTGCAACTGTGTTCCCTTTGAACCTGAGTTCGATCCTATCTGGGCCGCTCATTATGGTGGCTCAGAGCTCGCAATCAAACTTAGCATAGCAAATGTTACTCCTACTGTTGGATGATTTGGATAATGTTTCTATGTATTGGGTTGGTCAAAATGTCCGTCCTGTTTTTGTCATTAAATTGCAATTTAAGCCTTCAGATTTAATCACTTGGTCGACCAAAATTTCTCTTTTTGATTTATTACAATTGAACCGTAGGCAAGGTCAAACTTAGGTAGAATAATGCGGTTTTCCCCATTCGATAACACGTGTTTTGAAGATTTCTTTACATTGAACAAACGACCCGTCCCGGTTTAACCCGTTCGTCACACATTTCGAGGCTTAATTAGAAGGAAACTAATAGAGATAGAAACGATTTATTACGTATGCAGCAAGTATGTTTTTGTTTTGTTTTCAGTGGTTTGGGAATTGTGGTAATTCTTCAGAAGCAAATCATTTTTGGTAATTCTGGCTCATACGGATGTAAAATATGGTAGAGACAGCATTCGAAGAACGTTATTTTTACAACTGTAAAAGTAAGCATTGCCTCATTTTTGTGTATCCCAGGAATAGATGAAAATTATCTGAATATGTTTTCTCGAAACGATAGATCAAAAATAAGATCAAATGATAATCGACGCGCACTCGTTATAATGGAAGGGAACCAAACCTTGACACACCAAATAGTTTTGACACAACCTGGGGCGTCTTCCATACTTGATAACTCAGGAACGAATGGGGATTTATATCCCTTTGGAAGATGGAAGAGATATCTGTATTCATTCGTTTACACAAAATATCACTAAAAATTCCCTGGTAAATTTCAATTAAATTTAGTGGAACGATAACCAATGAGCAGGGTCAGTACTTTTCATGCCTTGCGTACCTTGTGACCTGTTAGGCCATATTATATCCAAATTTGACAAATCTGCCCTTTCTGAAAAGCATTTGACCAAGGACTTTTTTTTTATTTGGCAATGATATCTAAATTTTGACACTTTCTGAAAACCTTTTTACCATGAACCTTTGTCTGCTATACATTCAAATTTTAGCATTAGTTTCACTTTGTCACACTATCAATTTTGATAGATTCTTATTTTTTGGTACGTACTAAACTGTTGCTATTGTTTATAAATCAAAAATTATTATTCGTCATTTTTCGTTTTGCAATATGATTCGTCCTTTCTTAGTTTGCTTTGTGTCTTGTTTAGCCAAATCATGGTCAACTTCGACAAATCTGCCCTTTCTGAAAAGCATTTGGCCATTAACTATTTTCGATGATAATCTTTTCATTTTTATACTTTCTGAAAACAGTTTCGCTGTAGACATTTTTTCTGTGCCTTGTGCCTCGTTTGTTCGTATTGTACGTCCTGGATATTGTCCTGTACTGTCTGGACATTACCTGACACTTGTCTGCGCACTCTACGGCCTTTTGGGGATCTTTTATTCCCTTGGAAATGCGTACTATATTTTAGCGCGGAGGTGCCTAGTGAACAAGCAAGCATGGTGGCCATTTTGACCGTATGTTGTTGCAAAATTTGACGAAATTTGCCTTCTGAAAACCTTTTGGTTATAAACTTTTTCTTTGGCAACCAATACGTTTTTAGATTTTGGCATTTCTTACACTAAGTTGCTCTATGATTTTCTTTAAATAAATCTTTCTTTTTATTGCATACTGTATTATTGCAATTATTCATAAGCAATGAATATCTCTTACAAATCATTTTGCGAATTAAATTTAAAAACTGAAAAATTGATTTATAACATCCCTTTTAATTAGTAGTTGATTTTTATCACTTCATCCAATAAAAATCAATGAGATAATTGCTTATAAAATATTTTTGCTTTTAGCAATATTATTTGGGTGCTTTTATCTATGAACACCCTAATTAGGGCAACCCTGCAATGTCCTGTATTCGTAGCACTTGCACCTCCTGGACATTACCTGGCATCTGTCTCGATATTCAACGGCCTTCTTCAGCTTTATTACCCAATGAGGCACTGAGTATGCCAAAACAGCAGCCATGATCACTCGTGTACAAAGTCCTTCCGCACTAAAATATAGTACACATTCCAAGCAAATATTAAACACGAAGAAGGCCGTAGAATGTGCAGACAAGCATTAGGTAATATCCAGGTGCAAAGCAATGTCCAGGACGTGGAAAAGAATGTCCAGGGGGTATGATATAGCCAAACGAGGCACACAAGACAAGCGTCAGTCAGATATGGCATAAAAAGTACTGCCGATGGGCAGAGGGAGAAAAGATTATATTTGGAGTGGACTCAACATTTTTTTTAAACCTCTGCTCCAAAGCTATATATCCACAAAACACAAATTTTCAAAAAGTTCCAAATGTATTTCTAATTTTCTTTTCTTCAGAAAGGAAATATAGTAAACATATTTCTGTGTCGGTTAGTTGTGACCGTCTAAGAGTTATGTCCCTACGTGGTTGCTCTGATGATCATGATTGGAAGCGTGGTCACGTCAAGGCATTGTTCAATTCCTTTGCTATGATTTATTTATTTTTTATTTGTAATGTATTTACTCGTATCTGTCTGTCTCTCTATCTCCAATAGCTCCAAATAAATTTCGATGAAAATTCAAGGAAGTGTGGGCAATGGTCTCTTAAAGGGATGTTTGGATTTTTGGATGGATTAAGGGATTTTTTAATCTCTTCTACATCATAACTAAATGCCCAGCCTGCACAATATCCCTCTGAAGTTCTCAATAAATTTGAATGTAACTTTGTGAACGACTGGATAATAAGGTAGGTTGATTATTCACTTAAAAAAATAAACTTTGGATAAGTCGAGATAGTTGGAGTTTAATATTATAAGAACTTATACGAAAAGTTAGATTCTTAGCTTTGACTATCATTTGAGGAACATGATCAAAAATCGTCAGCTAGAATACTTGAAAAAAAAATCCTGAGTTGTCCGAGATTTCATCGAAAAACCAAGCTATTTCAACAATAAATCTAAGAGATTATTTCTATATTTTTTTATAGGGAAAAGTTATATAAATCCGATTAAAGAAAATGTACGTGAGTTTTAAATCTAAATTCTATTTATTTTCATTTCTGTTGAAATTTATATACGATAGACTGAAGATTGAAATAAAAGAATTTTTTTTTGTTGCAACAGGGAAAATTAGTGCCATGTGACAGTTACACAAACATCAGTGACCACAAAGTAAGAAAATGAATACCAATAAAACCGAAGAAAAAAAAACAGACGATCAATATTTAAGGCTGTTCTTAGTAATAAAGTAATATTTATGTTTTCATTCTTTTTTAATTTTATTCTAGAAGATTAATGTTAGCAAAAATTACTCCCGTTTGGTAATCGTAAAATACAGAAATAACAATTATAAATTAATTCACTTTTAATAAAGGGATATGTTATGAAATGAATTCTTCAAAATAGTTTTCGGTAAAGAAATTTATAATCATAAAATGGCGGGCAAGCAAAGAATAATACTGAATTCCATTGTTGCGTTTTAACGATTGGAGAGGATTTTTTTTTCATGGAAGATTATCTGAAAGTTATCGTTTCTATAAAAAAAAGATATAGATGTAGAGAAGAAAAAACAAAAAGATTTGAAAAACAAAAACGAAATATTACTAAAAACAAGCAGAAAAAATCCAAGATAGAAATTGAAAATATCTATCAGAAACTCTCTGTATTTAGTATATCCAACTTAGACATAAGACAAAAATACATACAAAGATGATGTTTTTATCTCCGTATGCCAATATCTATTTTGGCGACCCTACAACTTAAATATTTCACTTTTTGTCCATTTTTATTATATCTAGACTTGTCCAAGTGATTGAAATTTTTTGATTGAGTTATATTGCTTCGTATTTTTCCATATTCACTCATGTTTGCTCATGCATCTCCAAACGTTATCAAAGAATTACGATTGGGCTAAGGAAGAACTGATTAAATTTTGGGACGGATCCAGGTATTTCTTTCACAGTTATTTCCCATGTATCCTAACTAACGTTCATTCAGCTTTTATTGACAATGGGACGGGCAGAGGCATGCTCTCTCTGAGTTCTTTCTACTTTGAATTTGTTTTAGTTGAATGATGAAGCTCTAAACGACAAGGTATCAAAAAATAAGTAAAAAGATTTTTTTGTAATAATCTACGAAGCACAAAAACTTGGAAATAGTGAAAAATTCTCGTTTGCAATCGTAAAAGCGAGAGAGCGAAATACCGTCACATTTCGCTTTATTTTTGACCATGGGTTGTTACAAATGTTTACTATTACTACTGCCTGGGCAGTGTTAGATATGGAAGGTGGGTTTACCCAAATGCTTAACACTTTCTCCTTTCTCAGTAATCGTGACATAGCAGCAACGAGACATTTTTGTCAAGATATCTGACGAAGGAATATTGTGGATTAATATCTTTCATTTAGGCATTAGCATTAAGTATTTACAAACAGCTCCAGTTGGAATTGGTACAGGGTTTGTCGATTCCGTTGTTATACTACTTCGCACTTACATATACATAACTATATTTCTTCACTCCTTTTTTTTTCTTTTTCGATGTTTAAGCGTTTTCAGGATTTACCGGATTTCACAGATATTCCTGTCTTCCCCAGATGACCAATTCCACCCTTTAATGTGTCAGACAACTCAGCGGTAGTGGGCGTAAGGAGGGCAAAGAATCAGAGCCGAAATATTCTTAGCATCCCCGCTTCACAATTACCAAAAGCCCAACCTCTCCCACTAGAAATCATCAACATTTTCATGAGCTTGGATTACTCTCAGTTCTTATATAAGTTTCTTGAAAAATGTGTCAGGGATTTTACACGCTTGTAAATGCACATTCTCCTGAACGAACTTCTCTTTCCAGATGAGTCTTGACAGTGTGATTTTAGTGAGTAGATTAATAGTTTGTTTCATCATGCACGTATTAATTAAGCTTAGTTTTTGTGACACTATGCCAGAAAAGTAGGGCACACAGTTACAATTGAACTCTCTAAAATGACCAGCGAGACTAGTTGACAAACAATTGCTCCACGACAAGAACCTAAAATGTTTACTAAATTTAGCTTGAGCTGGGATAGGGCGAAATCAACAAAACACTCATTGAAGATCGAACTCACAACTCCAGCGATGGTTGTGAGATAAACTTGGTCATTACCGTTCTACAGCTGGTGGTTTATGTATGTGCACCAGGCCTAACCTAGTTTGGCACATGGCCACAATATTAGGGCTCTCAGTCAGGATTGAATTTAGAACCTTGACACACAAGGCTAGAGTAATGAAGCGCTCAGCCGAACTGAATTCTCAAATGATTGTGTGCAAAATTAGCTTGCAAACTATACTTTCACAAAGGTACACATATATCTACTTATAGGATGGACAACAAGATTTTCTTGGTTTTCTATCCGTTACGCTGGACTCTTCCACTAGAAAATAACAATTTTGCTGATGAAAATATCTCCTACACACCAATTGAAACAATGGACTCTTCCACTTGAAAATAACAATTTTTGAATTTTTAAGAAATATCTCCTACATAACATTTGAAACAATGGACTCTTCCATTGGAACGAGTTTTTTTAGTTTTTTTTCTGAAAAAAAATCACCTAATAGAATTAAAATATAGGTAGCACATGCTTTCCAAAAGTTCACTTTACACCTTTTTCACGAAAAAAAAAAATGAGACGCGAAAATAGCGTTCAGTTTTCATTTTGCAGCAAGTCATTATGGAGGCAGCGCATACTCCCAACCCCTCTATTCTGCACCCAGTTTCCTCTACTTCTCACCACAAATTTCTGCTTACAAAAGGCTTTAATAGTAAAGCTTAAATTTTGGATAGCATCTGATATCTGTATATCTGTGAATCATTTCGTAGAGATCAATTCGCATAAAACAGGCGCACACTAAAGACTGAAATCATTACACCAGCGATGGTTTTCAAAATAAGTTCGCTCGCCCGGGGTTCAGGACCAGCGCTTTCAACCACTTACCCACATCACTTTGTGATTTTTGTCGTCTTACATCTAAAGGTAGTCATGTCCAAATGAATGACTACTGTATGATACTAATGTCTATGCTCGGTCTACTGATTGAATCATTTGAGCATGGTAGAAATGCATGCAAAAATTGACCTACAGAGATGCGATATCCTGTCATTATTTTATACTAGGCCATGGAAGAATTAAAATTTTGTGATCCCTTTAGATAATGCAAAACATGTACTTTAATAAATATAGTCCTGGTTCCAGCACACATTTTGTGGCCGAAAACATGGTCTATATATATATATATATATATGCATATATATATATATATATATATATATATATATATACACAAACACACACACACACACACACACACACACATATATATATATATATATATATATATATATATATATATATACACACACACACACACACACACACATATATATATATATATATATATGGAGAAAGTCTTTCATAGACAATGAGGAAAACAGATTTTCTTCATCTCGCTGATGATGTGGGTTCACATCCTACAAAATGTTCATGAATAGATACTTATTCACCCTATCTGTGTTTTTCTCATTGTCTATAAAAAAAGAGTCATCACCATTTTGTCGGATATAACCTATCTATTCAATAATCATATATATATATATATATATATGTATATATATATATATATATATATATATATATATATATATATATATATTGAAGAATATCGGTGTATCGGTGTTAGATCTAAGAAGCGGAGACTTTTTCTTTGAACGGCAGGGTCAATTACCCTGAGTGTAAATTCGGACCCAGGCATAACCTTTGTAGTAAACAGCAAACAGAATAAGCTAAACGCATTTTTCGCACAATTCTGACCTTAGGAATTCAGAAAAATGGTTATTATCAAGATTCAAACACATCTTAATTCTGTTTCAGCACATAAAAAAAAGCAAAAAAAAAAAAATCGAATTATGTTTTCATATATAAACTACATATTGACTTCTGTAATCTTTCTTTTTTTCTTTCTTTCAATCCTTGAACTTATATATCTGATTATCCTGCTTGTTAACAGGCTTTAAAAGTGTCCCACCAATTCATTTTTAAACCTATATTGCACCTAGTCTGAAGCCGGGTCCGGACTCTAAAAAAATGAAATAACTTTTCTGGTTAGCAAGATACAGAGACAAATGAATACAATTTTTTTAATACAATTCCGACCCGAAGAATTCAGAAACATGGTTATAACAGAGATCCAAACCCATTTTGACAAAACAGCAAAAAATGTGTTGAAAATCTGATAATATGTTTTCATATATATTCTGTTTGTTTCTTCTGTCGGCACATCATGCAAGTTTAGATCAATATTTCGACAGTTACCTAAGTTGTTTTCCCTAAACTATTCGTCATTAGCATCATTGTCATTATCATAACGCGTATGGTAATCTGCATCCCTTATCTGTGACTATTCTGTTAAGTACTGCCATTATTGCCCTGCCGCCGAGACACAAATTTTATACTCATTTTAATGTTTTAATGTTTGAACGATTAAGTTGACCATTGATATTTATATCTTATGGGTACCGTATTGAAAATCAAATTTAAGAGAAGTTAGGACCATAAAAAAAAATCATTATCTAACTCCATTACAAAGTCCGGAGTTGGTTGTGTTTTCCTACCGTAATAAGTATATCAAGAATAATCCTCATCAAAATTAGGGATGTATCAAACAGATACTCCCGGGCTTATTTCATTCCAATGAATATACACATTTAAACAAAAGTTATATTTTAATGATTTTTAATCATCATATATACAATAGGAAAGTTGTAGCAATAATCTTCTGTTGGAATAGAGGTTGGTGTGTAGTTTGACCCTGCCACAGCGAGGCTTGTTTCCTATCATGACAGCTCTTCCTGTTAGAGAATTTTGGGTAGTAGTCATATACATTTAAGATACAGAAACTAGTCCAAGGTTTTCCTCAGGCAACTGAAAGTTTGGTAAAGGAATACTACCGTTGTATGACTTCCCTGTACTGATTGAAGGGAAAAAATCATGTCTCTTTGGCAAAACGCAATTAGCATTATGAGTGTATCTTAAATCTGTACAAGGCTGGCAATTTCGTTGAGTAATGAATGAGTTGAAAGATATAAAATAATCATAAGATAATAGTATTCTCATTCCTAAAAGAAGGAGGTTTCTCGTTCCAGAGTAAAAGTTTAAAGTTAACCATGTTGAGAGAGAGAGAGAGAGAGAGAGAGAGAGAGAGAGAGAGAGAGAGAGAGAGAGAGGGAGGGGGATACATAAATGTTTATTAAAACACTTGAGATTGTGAATTTTATATCCGCTTGTTTACAGTTTTTTTAAAAAAGTTTATTATTACTTTATTTCAAATTGTCAAGTTTTTAAAAAGTTATTCGTTGAAGCTTTGGCCTGGAACGCGTACTTCACTTGGATGTCTAAGAAAGAACCGATCTGGTTAGTCATTCAATAGAAACCGTTTTTTGGCAGCATGTTGTGCGGCGGTTGAAGTAAGGAATGAGTCACCATCCTCGCCATCTGTTGGGCAGTGATCACTAAAATAGTCCAAACTAAAAATAAAAACAAAACAACAGCAAGCAACCGTGAATGTTGTCGGACACAAACTAAGTGACCGATTTAGCATAAACTTACCTTGCAAATTGAAGCCCCCACAAAAAACGATTATGGGGGGAAAATTAGAAAAATCACAAAAAAACATTCTTTTGAAACTCAAGTAGATATTTACATTTTCAGTACTCTTGCTCCATCGACGCGGCTTGTACGCAAGATACACATATAGTCAGCCAGCCATCTAGCTAAACCGACCGGCCAGCCAGAATTACTTAAAAACTGAAGAAATCTGGATTGACAGCTTTGGTGACAGTTTTTAGAATCTTTCCCATAGGCCTGTTGAATCCTTATTTGGTTTGTGGAATTGGATATTTGTATTTTTGTGTTGCCAATTTAGCGCTTTTGGCGTTGATTTTAGCACGTTTCTTGTGTTTACAGTGCGAAAAATTCGTTAAATTAGCGCGGGCAAGCTCAAGATTTCTAACCGTTTTAGCATATTTGAGGGCTATTTTGGCCAATTTTAAAAGTTTAATGATTTTTAGCAGCCAAACGAGGGCAAAATAATTTTTGATTTGGTAACCTGGTTTGACAACTAAAGAAAATGTAAACTCACTATGTCAAAAAAAAAAAAAAAAAATCCCAAGAAATTAACTATAATTCAACATCTTGTAGCTCAAGACAGAAAATATTTTGTTTGTGTTTCTGTAAAGTGTATTTGGAAAGTCTCTCTTTAACTTCTGAGCAATAATATTTATCTATCTCAGTTTCTTTCGTTCATTCTTTCATTCATTATTTCTCTCCATTCTTTCATTCTTTCCATTCTTTCTTTCATTCTTTCTTATGGGTAAGAGAAATTTGCCTTGCTTCTTGATAGAATGGGTGTCCACCATTTGGTCAGGATTCAACTCTGAGACAAAATGATCATCAGCCATAAGCAATGACTCGCCGATAGCAGTTTGTCTGACTTTCTCTCTGTCATTCTATTTATCCTGGTCAGTTCATATCTATCTATCTATCTATCTATCTATCTATCTATCTATCTATCTATCTATCTATCTCAGTCTGTTCATATCTATCTATCTATCTATCTATCTATCTATCTATCTATTATCTATCTATCTATCTATCTCAGTCTGTTCATATCTATCTATCTATCTATCTATCTCAGTCTGTTCATATCTATCTATCTATCTATCTATCTATCTATCTATCTATCTATCTATCTATCTATCTATCTATCTATCTATCTATCTATCTATCTCAGTCTGTTCATATCTATCTATCTATCTATCTATCTATCTATCTATCTATCTATCTATCTATTTATCTATCTATCTATCTATCTATCTATCTATCTATCTATCTATCTATCTATCTCAATCTGTTCATATCTATCTATCTATCTATCTATCTATCTATCTATCTATCTATCTATCTATCTATCTATCTATCTATCTATCTATCTATCCATCTATGTTTCTATCTATCTATCTATCTATCTATCTATCTATCTATCTATCTATCTATCTATCTCTGTTCATACTTATCTATCTATCTATCTATCTATCTATCTATCTATCTCAGTCTGTTCATATCTATCTATCTATCCCAGTCTGTTCATATCTATCTATCTATCCATCTATGTTTCTATCTATCTATCTATCTATCTATCTATCTATCTATCTATCTATCTCAATCAATAGTTTAAGTTGGTCACAACCTTATATCCCTACTTAGGGAAACCAATCCACCAAAATGAAGTAAGAAATAGTAAAATATAAAATTAAATATTTTTCCGTACAAAGAAAACGTAAAATTTACCAAAAATCCATCAAATGAAAACCACGTTTTTACATCAATCTTTGAAACTGCTCAAGCTTCTATCTTTACAACAGGATTGTCAACAAAAAAAATTAAAAAAAAAAAAAAAATAACCCAGTGGTTTCGAAACTTCGAAAGCTCAAGCACTTTTTCAATAAAAGCAAAATTCTGGTGGACCCCAATTTTTAGTATTTAGTTTTTAGACTTATGAGTGGCAATAAAAAGCAATTTTCGACTTATAAAATCATATTTACTTAAAATGGATAACGTTAATCCGAATTCTAACATATGGTGCAGGTCTGTGTACAATAATTATGCTTTTGGAAAACTGTGCAATGAATGGTGTTATTTCTCCACCTCGAGATTTGCAACGTCAGGTTCTCGGGGAACACTGCTGTGGACAGTGAAATACCTGTTACTTTGCTGATCGTATTCCTATGGGTGGAAATCTAAAGCATTATGGTGTCCAAAAAAAAAAACAAAACATATGGGGGTGCCTGAAGTGATCATCCCCGACACTTAACTAAATCCTTTGCTCATAGTCATTCTAAAGTGATTTCAATTCCTCTCCATTTTCCTTCCTCGCTCTTCTATTTTCTACACCAGTATTCAGCCATTCTTCTTTGGCGAATATCTTTATGCTCAACCTCTACCCTTTTGTATACTTAAAAAAAAAAGCGGAAAGATGAATAAGTATCTTGACCCTACCAGCAAACTGAACAATTGTCGAACTTGAAGGTGACGATGGTACCAATCGTGGTTGAAGCCCTGAAAGCGGTAGCCAAGAGTCTATCAAACAGGTTGAGGACCTGGAAATCCGGGGAAGGAGCAAAATCATCCAGGAAACAGCACTGCTAGAATAGAAAAGAATTGTAGGAAGAGTCCGGGAGTAGTGAGTAGACTTGCTATCACTTGATCTCCAGTGTAAACCACAGTCACTACTGGTGTGAAAACTAACGCATAACAACAACAACGGTGATTATTATTGTGACGATGATGATGATTCTTATCAACCTGAATGTATGTACTGCACTCAGCATACATCATTTTATGTATACTTTGAAGTATGTTTAGGGATATGTTGTATAGTCTGTATACGTAAAAGCCCTGCATCACCTATTTTTTCTTTCTTTCTTCATAGTGGTAAGGCGCTTTAGGTGGCAATGCGCTTTTAGCGGTAATGTGCTAAAGTGGTTTGGCAGTAAAAATGGTAAGATGCTAGAAGTGGTAAGGCGTTAAAATGGTTCAGCGCTAAAGCAGTAAGGCGTTTACGTGGTTAGGCACTAAAAATGGCGATGCGCTCAAATGGTTGAGTACTCAAGTGATAAGGTACTAAGATGCTAAAGCGCTTAAAGCGGTAAAACGCTAAAGTGGTAGGGCATTCAAGTGGTAAGACACTAAAAGTGGTA
>OY735243.1:15439853-15447353 GCA_963457665.1 Thysanoteuthis rhombus
TTCGAAATGGGTTCTACAAATAACTGAAAATAAAAAAAGTATTTATCATGATACCATGCAAACGCAGGGAGAAATTCTTACTTTTTACCCTGAAATGAAAAAACCCCAAATATCATACACAGAAATGTGCGATGATGATTTCACCTGCCTATATATACCTATTATTTCATGTAAACCATGGGTCCCAAAAGTAGTCGATTGGATTATCAAAAAAGCTCGATCGAAATTTTGGCCGACATTCGTATGAAAAAAAAAGGCAACTTACTAATTCCCGTTTCAGTTTTGTACATAATCAATTTTTATTGTTTATTAATTAATCATCCGTGCCCACAACAGACCGGTTTAATCACTGTTGCTGGGTTTAGATTATTCACAGCAGGTGTTCCAAAATTTATGTGTATCTATCTATCTATCTATCTATCTATCTATCTGGACCTCACCCAGCCCTAACCGTTCATAGAGGAAACTTGATATTTTGCACACACACACACACACACACACACACACACACACACACACACACACACACACACACACACACACACATACACAATGGGTATGGAAAATGATTTTTTTTGTTGTTTTAAACCCCCCTACTCAACAGGTTTACCACTACCACTGATTAATGCACGAGGTAAAAAGCAGTATACATAAGTGGCGACGATTCATAATTTCCCTTGGAATACTAGTTTTATATTTTGTTCCCTGGAACATAATGATGATAGTTATCAGCGATGGCTTCTGTTTTGTTACAGCAAAAGTTTTATTCGGTCCCATCCACAAATGAACATTATTCATATTTTCATTCTGTTCTGCTGAGACAGGAATGATTTCGCTTGATTTTTTCAATTTTTTTTCAATTTAAAAAAAGACAAAGACAAAAACGAAACGAAACAATATCAGAAACTGAACGTCAACTATATCATTGAACAACCGTAGCCATCGAAGGTGGCAAAGGGTTCTATCCTCTTTTCATATGTGTATGCGTCTGTCTGTTTGTTTATGTATTTGTTCAAGTCAGTTTGTTTGCTTGTTCGTTTGTTCCAGCGCTTCAGGTCATATCGTTTTGTCTCAAAATTGGCATCTCTACTCCACTAGATTCCTTAAAACTCTTCTGGGGTGTCATTCTGACAGGTTTCGTGATTTGCTAATTTCAGCGCTACTAGCAAATCAGTTTTGTGTACAGACTTGAAAATTGGCATCAGTACTTTTTAATTTTCGGAAAAAAAGCTTTTTTGACTTTTAGGGGTTTTATTCTAACGGCCGTATTAATACATATTTTTCAAAAAGTCTATTTCACAAGTCTTCGAGTGCAAAACGCCAGTGATGTCATTAGTAGAATTTATTCTGACCGTATTTAATCATCGATGGAATTTTTCTTTTACGTGATTTCAAATTTTGACAGTCGTCCAATTATTGGGGGTGACGGCTAGTTTATATTTATTTGTTTATGTTTTGTATATGTCTGGGTATCGAGGTGGGATCAAGGATTCCAGGGAGGGGTCGATCGTCCAAAAAGTTTTGAGGCCCCTGATGTAAACTCAGCTTCTCGGGTTTGCTAGCATGTGCACAGGTATATTGGAACTCTATCTATAAGGGGCAAAAGGCTTGATTTAGTTGAAACCTACGCCCGGTCTGCACGGATTACACTGATTTTCCTGAAATTTATCAAATTTTATCCGGATGGGGGCTGGGGGTGGCACTTGCTCTCTGGCTCGAATTCAAGTCGAGGTTTGCAAGAAGAAGACTTTGGATTTAAAAATGAAGTGTTTTATGCGTATTTGGCAGATTAAACTTTAGTTTAGCTTGGCTTATTGATGAATTCTGGAACAGCTTTGATGATTAATCCTCTTCTCCAGACTCCTGTAATCATTTTAGATTTTTACATGACTTCCAAATGTTTATTATTGATCCGTCGTTGTTTAGAATATCTTGTTTATCCCAATATTTACCGGGTCTGTTCTTGGAAAAAAAATCACATTTTTGGAACACACTATTTCATTACGTTGACTAATCTCTGATGAAAAGGCACGTATATATATATATATATATATATATATATATATATATACGTGCCTTTTCATCAGAGATTAGTCAACGTAATGAAATAGTGTGTTCCAAAAATGTGATTTTATATATATATATATATATATATATATATATGTATATATATATATATATATATATATATATATATATATATATATATATATATATATATATTGCTATTGCATCTCTCATTGATGAAGTTTGCGTATTTACAGGGTGCCCCAAAAGAAACCAAAGTATTGAAATAACTCATATTTAAGTTTCCTAATCATTAAGAGAGAGAGAGAGAGAGAGAGAGAGAGAGAGAGAGAGAGAGAGAGAGGGGGGGTGAGAGAGAGAGAGAGGGGGTGAGAGAGAGAGAGAGAGGGGGTGAGAGAGAGAGAGTGAATGTGTATCTCTCTTTACTACAAATTGGAAAACTAAAATATTTCTTTTTGCTATATCAAGTATTAAAAAAACTCACATTTAAATTTGCTGATTATTAATAAAATGAAAATGAGTGTGTGTGCGTGCGCGTGCGCGTGTGTTTGTGTGTGTGCGAGAGAGAGAGAAAGAGAGAGAGAGAGGGAGAGTGATTAACTCACCCTCTCTCTTTTTATTATCAATTAATAGACAAAAAGATTACCTCTTTAAAAAAGTTCATCTCTTTTGGGACACCCTGTATATACGCTCACTTCATATGAAACGTGAATGTATGGAAAATAATAGTCAATTATTTGTACGTTTTGTTTATGTTGTTATGGGCAAAATAACTGAGAAACTGCTGTTGTTATGTGAATACTTAACAGAGGCGTATGAGGGGCTAAGGGCCTTGCGGCTAGGTTCTTTAAGGGGCGCCCTCAAACATTTATTGGAATGTGACTGCTTGATGATTCAATTTTAATTAGTCAGAAATAGTCCTTATTTTTTAAAATTCAAATATGGGACAAGTTGTGAAATGGCAGTTATGAATGAAGACATATACATATGTGCATACATAGTTATGTTACATTAGGTTGCAAAAAGCTTATATATTTTGCGTGTGAGTGTGTGTTTGTGTGTGTTAGTGAGTGTATGTTTACTAACATGTTCATTTATTCATGCGTGTATACACACACAAATATAGTTTTGAGTATTTGTGTCTGCATGCATTTTGAGTGTGATGGTCATAGGCCTATATGAACTTTTTGTTTCGGGGGAGGGGGGCGTAGGCCTGATTTGCCCGAAATTTTACACAGTTTGCCCGAATAAGATGGATGCATCCGTTCCCCATGGGTCGTGCACCCATAATGGTGGCTCACATGCAAATACGCCTGTGTAAGTGTGTATTTGGTGGAAAGGAGGGCTGCTCATGCTTGCATATATTCGTGTGTCTACACATGTGTGAATGTGTGAGTATGCATATGTACTCATGAGTGTATGAGCCTGTGTTTGTTGCTCGCATGCGTATGAGAGTGACACACAGACAATTTGTATTAAATTCAATCTGTGATAAATTTAAAAAAATAAAACAAGAAGAACAGGTTTTGTTAGTCACTCAATTGAAACTGTCATGCGATCTATGTCTTTTGGTAGCAAGCTGTGTTGGGATTGATCAATTAAAAAAATGAAATGGGGTGATCAATGAATAAGTTATTTCTCTCACCTTTTGGGGACAGTGATCACTAAAATGTTCGAAACAAAAAGCTGGACACTCCAGAAAGTTATCAATTTAGCATAGACACTCAACAAAGAACCATCTTATTTGATATGGATGAAACAAAACCCTATTTTTTCTAGACATAATAAAGGGTGAATATATAAATTTTCTGCCCTCTAGCTACATTGGTGCGGTCTGTACGCGTGATACATGCATAGCTTGGCAGGCAGGCAGGCAGCCAGACCAACTTAAAAACTGAAAGAAACGTTGACTGTATTGATTACTGTTTTGATCGAAGTTTTTTCAATAAGTACCGAAGAATAATACTTAACTTACAATATAATGATTCTACATTTTACGTTCAGCAAATATGTTACTCTGTCAATGATATAAGTAAAAATACGAGTAATATTTGTCATACTTTTATTGTTTTTTGCTTTCAGAATTTAGAATTTAAAAAAGAGTGTTCCGTTGGATCAATCCATTCCTGAATATTGGGGGTGCACAGGGATACAGCGTATACCTACTTCTCAATTTCCTGGTCCTTTTTTTTGTATGTTTGAATTGGCCATATATTTTTAAAAAAATCACATACAGAGGCTAATAATGCCTCGGAACCACCATCTGCATAGGCTCACTGCACTTATCCCTGATGGAACCCATAGGCGTCCTCTGGTGCATTTGCCTCCCTACCCCTGGATCAGGCCTTCTCACCGAGGATGAGGAGATTAAAAGTTGGAACCTTATAGTCAATAAACAATTGTTTCACGCCGCCCCAACTTGATGTTCCCATAAGAAGAAAACTATTATGGTTTTATAGTGTTCACTACTTCGTGTAACCCCGGGGCCAAGTCCTGCGTTTCTCTGTCCACGGTCAAGTGCATCATCTGACATTTATGTAAAACAGTTGGTCGTACTTGCTTACTTTACAAATGGCAGGTGAAATACCTACCGTATGACTGGCTTGCCTCTAAAATATATTACAAACATGCCTTTTTGCCCCACATCCCGGAAAGTGGCAGCAGGTACCCATGATAGACCTCTCTGTAATCAACGAGCAAAAATCCATGCAAGATGCAAACTTAACGTATACCTAGATGCCAAAAAACATTATTTCCATCTCTGAAAAAAAAAACAACAAAAATAAAAAACCAAATTGCATCATAAACACCGATCAAAAATACATTAAACCAAATAACCTCAATCATATTTTTAAAAAAAAGGAAGAAAGAAAGAAAGAAATGAAAGCTATTTTTAGACCCGACACCCAAGAAACAATTTACGACAAAAAGAAAAAAAAATGTAGATTCAGAAAGAAGACACTTATATAGGCAAACTTAGACACACGGAAACACCCACTCTTTGTCGCTTACTTTCCCTTCAGTGCACACGCGCGTACGAATGCACGCATGTGCCCGCATGCATACACACATACATACGCACTCGTAGATCTATATGTATCTTTTCTGTCACCTGCAGAAACACATATCTATCTATTTATTCCAGTCTGTTCATATCTATCTATCTATCTATCTATCTATCTATCTATCTATCTATCTCAGTCTGTTCATATCTATCTATCTATCTATCTATCTATCTATCTATCTATCAATCTATCTATCTATCTATCTATCTACCTCAGTCTGTTCATATCTATCTATCTATCTATCTATCTATCTATCTATCTATCTATCTATCTATCTATCTATCTATCTCAGTCTGTTCATGTCTATCTATTTCGGTCTGTTCATATCTATCTATCTATCTATCTATCTATCTATCTCAGTCTGTTCATATCTATCTATCTATCTATCTCAGTCTGTTCATATCTATCTATCTATCTATCTATCCATCTATCTATCTATCTATCTATCTTTCTCAGTCTGTTCATATCTATCTATCTATCTATCTATCTATCTACCTCAGTCTGTTCATATCTATCTATCTATCTATCTATCTATCTATCTATCTATCTATCTATCTATCTATCTATCTATCTATCTATCTATCTATCTATCTATCTCAGTCTGTTCATATCTATCTATCTATCTATCTATCTATCTATCTATCTTTCTCAGTCTGTTGATATCTATCTATCTATCTATCTATCTATCTATCCATCTATCTATCTATCTATCTATCTATCTATCTATCTATCTATCTATCTATCTATCTATCTCAGTCTGTTCATATCTATCTATCTATCTATCTATCTATCTATCTATCTATCTATCTATCTATCTATCTATCTTTCTCAGTCTGTTGATATCTATCTATCTATCTATCTATCTATCTATCTATCCATCTATCTATCTATCTATCTTTCTCAGTCTGTTCATATCTATCTATCTATCTATCTATCTATCTATCTACCTCAGTCTGTTCATATCTATCTATCTATCTATCTATCTATCTATCTATCTATCTATCTATCTATCTATCTATCTATCTATCTATCTATCTATCTATCTATCTCAGTCTGTTCATATCTATCTATCTATCTATCTATCTATCTATCTATCTATCTATCTATCTATCTATCTATCTATCTATCTATCTTTCTCAGTCTGTTGATATCTATCTATCTATCTATCTATCTATCTATCCATCTATCTATCTATCTATCTATCTATCTATCTATCTATCTATCCATCTATCTATCTCAGTCTGTTCATATCTATCTATCTATCTATCTATCTATCTATCTATCTATCTATCTATCTATCTATCTATCTTTCTCAGTCTGTTGATATCTATCTATCTATCTATCTATCTATCTATCTATCTATCCATCTATCTATCTATCTATCTATCTATCCATCTATCTATCTATCTATCTATCTATCTATCTATCTATCTATCTAACAAATTCAGAACGCAGAACAAGAGGATATGATATGAAAAGCAGCTGGAGTAACGATGTTCATGACCAACTATTTCAGTAAAAAAACTCTTTTGAACCTTTAAATTATCGGTTTGTTAAATCTGACGCGGTGTCTCCTTGTTGCCAAGTTTTAACCGTTATGAAAGTCAAGCGGTCCTGGTTGAGATGATAGGTTTTTAATAAAACAGAATCAGAAGAAAAAAACACTACTAGGTACTTTGCAGTCAGTAAGAACCCTACTGCGATATGGCGGGTACAGTCCGGTAGTTAAGGCACGAAATTTCTGACTAAAGGATCACCTACACGGTGAGATAAAAACTTGACGATACGATAGATAAAATGGAAGAAAGAAAGACGGAAGGATAGAAAGAGAAAGGGAGAGGAAGGAGAGCAGAGAGAGAAAGAAAGAGAGAGAGAGAGAGAGAGAGAGAGAGATAAAGAGGGTGTGGAAGTAGAGATAGATAAAGAGATTTGTCATATATATATATATATATATACATATATTTATATATATATAGAGAGAGAGATAGAGGAGGGGAGGTGGGAAGAGAGAGACAGAGAGACAGAAAAGGGGAGGTGGGAAGAGAGAGAGAGAGAGAGAGAGAGAGAGAGAGAGAGAGAGGGGGGGGTAGTGATGGTAGAAAGGATTGTGGTTTTTGACTCCAATATACGGCTGCTTACGTTGTGGTACCTGTCATTTTTTGCTCTCTTTTTTTGTGTGCGGGCACACATGCGCGTAGGGACGCGCACGCATGTGTACGTACACACACGCACATACACATACACACACACATACACTCAAAGAAAATTACTGGGAACGTCAGTGGAGAATATATATATACATATATATAGATATATATAGATATATATAAAATGTGGATTCGCTACACAAACTAAGTACATGTTTCTGCCCTCTCTGGGCCTCATCAGGCGAATGAATGTCAGTTAC
>OY735243.1:15452353-15472353 GCA_963457665.1 Thysanoteuthis rhombus
TTTCATTTTGATGTGATGGATGCCACAGTTATGGGCATGAAAGAAAGATTCAAGTAACTTGAGACCGATTTGTTATAGCCAGAAAATTAGAGCTTTCCCAGAATGGTGCGGCTTGTGGTGTGCACTCATTCAGTAGTGGCGAACACATGTCAGTAGTGGTTCGATATAGGAAAATCACCAACTGACGACAAGGCATGGCCAATACTTATTGATGTAAGAAGTGAACGAAGGCTTCCCCACCAAATATGAACCAACAGAACGGTAACTGTGGCTCAAATTGTAGTGGATCTGTAGTGAATCAGAAGGAATTTGTCACAACACACAGTACCTCAATCCTTTCTGCGTATTGAGCTGTATAGCTGCAGGCGATTCAGAAACCCACGCTAACCAAAGTCCTTCAAAGGGAAACATTCGTAATAGGTACACGAGCGTCAGAATAGGACCTTGTATCAATGCAAGAAGGTCACCGAATATTCTAGCCGTATAAGGTTGGCAGCAGAACACGTGTGCCTCGTTATCCAGGGAAGCGAGGACACGAAACAGCGAGTCGGTAGAGGCAGTGCGGTATCTTGGGCAAAGTTCAACCGGGAATTGATTGGTCCTATCATTCACGAGGAAGGTACTTTGTCTCGTACCTGAAGGCTAAACACACACCTTCATGAGAATTGTCTTCTATGATTGCAGTAGCATCTTTCAGAATCACAATACACGAATTTTACTGGAATGGTTTCAGGAACATAAAAAGACGTCAAGGTTTTGTTTTGGCCACAAGACTCTCTTGATTTTTATTTCATTGCTCGCCTATAGGATTTGTTGGACCGAGAAATTCACTCTGTAGAAGATCCACCGCGTAACTTGACATCCCAGACGAATACTTTAGAAGTCTTGTAGAGTCTACGCCTCATCAGGAAAGAGCAATTTTGAAGGCACCTAGGAGACTTACACTCCGTTAGAAAGGTGATCATGATTTTACTGAGGGAATGTATGCACATATATGTTCATTATCTACGTAATAATAAACGTAACCTCCACTTTCACAGAATTAATCTATCAAAGTAACATAGATATCGAGGTACAGAAAAAGACAGAGATAAATTATATGAGAAAAATATAGAAAGAGAGAAGGGTGAAAAGGATGGACGCTTACGTCACGGACGCAGTGGAGAAAAAGTAAAGAGAGAAAGAGAGAAAGAATGAAAGAAAGAGCGGAAGAGAAAATAATGAAAAATGGAAGTTAAGATACGAAGGTGCAGTCACTTGTATAAAAAAAGATAAAAAGGAAGGAAGGAAAAAAGAAGCGAGTGAAGCTAGACAGAAAGAAAAGAAGGGAGGGAGAAAAAAGAAAGAAAGGGGCGGAGTTAAAGTAGAGATAGCGAGAAAAAATGAACGCCTGACTGCTTTGAATTTTTCCATTATTTCATTATTTGTGCAAGAATGAAATTGACTTACATCCTAAATTTTGTTTCAGTTCATCGAAATTTGTAAAAATTCAATGAAATATTTTTTCGTTACACTTATTCATATATTGATTTAATTTTCAAAAAGTTTAATGGTGAATATAAGTTCAAAAATTCAGATTAATACTAAACTGATTTCTTTGTTGGGATTTATTAATGCAATTAAAAACAAATAGAAAATAATACTCTTTTCATAAGAGAAAGTGAAGTCGATCTATTTCCCTCTTATTCGTTTAAACTTTGATTTTTTCAGCTGGATGGAAAAAATAAACATGTTTAATACAATCCTGACACAAAAATATAAAACTTATTTTAAAGTTTTCTTAAAATGGAACTTGAAAGTAAATCGATTACCTTTTTGTGTAAGATGAATTTTTCACGGAGATTGAAATTTCTTTTCCCCGTCTATGTTTATTCCCAATCTCTCTCAATCAGTTTTCTGAAAGATGCTTTCAATGCTCTCTGTAAATAAATTCATTTATTCGTGAGTCAGATTCTCAACCGGAACTTATTCTTTTCCGATCCATGCTGTTAATTTATCCACTCACTGCCAAAGGGAAACCAGCCTGAGTTTAGTTGCGATAGAAAGCAACAGAAATTGGGATGGACGTAAATAGTAGCCAAAAAAATATTCATAATAATCGACAATGGAATAAATAAATGGATTGGATCATTGATACTGAGCTTCCTGTAGGTCAGTGGCATCTTTCAGTTGGGCTGTTTTGATAAGCGGGTATGAAGAGACGGGTGGAAAATTTCGTAGTGGGTGAGGGGAGAAAAGTAAAGACAGTCACTCAATTGAGAGGGTAGGAAGGAAGAGAGTAGAAAAACATCGTAGTTTAATAAGTGAGGTGGAGATGAAAGGACAGATTAAAAGAGTTATGTAGTTTATTGATAGGTATGTCAATCTTTTTTATATGAAACTTATTTCTGTTTGTATGACATTTAGACAAATGAATGGAGAGGAAATGAAAATTGGAAGGGGGAAAGTGAGCTTTCGTTGAGAATAGAACTCTTATCTTCACTGCGAGAGGGTGTCCTGTTTATGCCTGGTTGTCTTCATCAACATTCTAGAGTTGTTCTAGAGTCCAAGCCTCATCAGTTGTTTTGCAGGTACGTCGGGTACTAATACTGTACTAGACAAGTAGTCAATATATTTTGGCTCACCGGGTACATACTTATATATGTTAATCATTATTAATGGACGAATAATTGTCACATTTTTTTAATTCAGTTAGACTAGTTTTTACCATCATCCTAATTTTTGATCATCTTTTCACATCTTTCAATCTAGGTCATTGTTTCTGTGGTAACGAATAACATCATTATCTATAAAGAGTAAGCCCTCAGTGAGAATCGAACTCGCACCTTCATTCCAAGAAAGAGTCTAGTTCACGCCTAGTCGCCTTTACCTATCGAAGACAAAGCCTTTTCATGTTTTTTTTTTTTTTTTTTTGGCAGAAGCTGGTTCACAATTTTAACCTTAATTCCTTACAATCGATCCCCGGGACAAAAAAAAAAAAGAAAATACAAAAAAAGAAAAAAAAAAAAAATACGAAAAAAAAAAAAAAATAAATAAAATAAAATAAAGTAAAAAAAAAAGAAAGAGTATATACGAAAACAAAACAACAAATAAACAAAACAAAACAAAACAAACAAAAAACAAAGGAAGAAAAAAAAAAACATGTTATCGACCTAAAAAATGATGGTATATATAAGAAAAAAACAGGCTTGGATTTCAGGCTGAAATAACAGAATCGATATAAGTAAATCGAATACTGATGATCGACCGTGTCATTGTTATACTGATGTGAGGAAAAAAACAAAAAAAAAAACATGACTCTCTCTTCGCTTACCCTTATTAACATTAAACTGAATCACTGTCCAGTGACTAAGATGCCGCTGAAATGAATAGAGGGCGCATTCAAATAAAATACTCATCTCTATCACAGAAATAATCAATTTTATTCTTCATGATTATGATTGACCTTCCTTGTGGTTTAGATTAGATATTTGCGTACAGCCTACCTACATTAAAGTAGACCGTCTCCCGTACTGAAGCCTAGTTGGCGTAAACCGAGGAAACAACTCCCATTAATTTATATAGGGAAAATTTTTGAGTGTTCGCAGACGTTCAACAAAACTTTTTTCTATGTCTTCCAGTTTACGATCTTCCTTAGGCTTGTGTGGTATCTTAGGATACATTTTGGTGATTAATGCATAAAGTAAATCGAAACAAAGCGCAAATGAAAGATTATTGTAACACAGTGGTTTCCAAAGTTTTCATTTCAAAGGACCTCATTTCATTTGAAGGAATATCTCCACAGACCCCAGGCTTTTGAGAGGTCTGTTTACCCAACCAGTTCACGGACAGTGTTTCCAATTTAGCGCTTTCGCACGAAATTCAGTGCATCCCTTGTTTTCAAATGCCAAATTGGGGTGGGCGTGCTCAAACATTTCAGCCATTTTTGGGCGTGTTTTCAACCATTTTTGGCATCTTTTGGATGTTTTTTTTCCCCATTCTTTGGCGTTTTGGGTTATTTTTATTTTTATTTTAGTACTTTTTAGTGCTTATTCTCAGTCGAAATAGTGCAAAACATTGCTTGAGTTGGCAACACTACCCAGAGATCCCCAGTAGTACTACTGTGAAACCCTCAGAGGTCTACCAGTTTGGGAACCTCTAATGGAACACAATCTTTGTATTCTCATTTTCATTCGTGGTTTTGCCGGACCAAGCCGGGTTTAGGATGTATAAATAAGAATCAAGACTTTTGAAAACGGATCTGGTTAGTCACTCAATTGGAACCGTCACATGACCAACGCCTTTTGGCAGCATGTTATGTTGGGGGTGATCAATTAGAAAAAGAAAATAGGGTGATCCATGTATAAGCTACACCCCTCGTCTTTTGTTGGGCTGTCACCACCAAAAAAGTCTGGATTTTCAAAAAAAATCAGAAGTGAATGCTGATGGTCACAAACTAAAGAGATTGGCATAAACTAAGAATGCAAATTGGACCTCCAGCTAAGAACCTATCTCGGGATAGAATTTGAAAAAAAACAAAAACGACAAAATAAAGAGTTACGTTGAAAGTGTCAGCTTTCTAGCTCGATTGGTATAGCCTGTACGTATGATACATACATACGCTGCCAGCCAGCCAGAGCACATTGAAAACTGAAAAAACCAATTCTGACTGCTTTGTTGACAAATTTAGTTGACGTTTTCCTCAAAGATATTTGTCACAGTAAATTATGGAGGGTTTTATCGGTGAAGGAAAATAAATCAAGTATTATAGAATTTGTCTTTTCAATGACATCACAGGTATCCCTCGTTTTTCGAAAGTTTGCTTCACGCTACTTTTTCACTTTCCGAAAAAAGGCGTAAAGCAAAAATATTGTTCAGCCGTTATAGAGGCAGCGTGCAACCTCCCCCTCTCATTTCATTCCCGTTTTTATTATATGTTGGTGTTTTTTTAGGTTATAGCTTTTATTTGGTGTGATTTGATGTAGTATTTTTTTAGTCATTGGAACGCTCAAAATCTTTACCATGTAAATTTATGATAACTGCTATTTCGCTTCACGCTATTTTTACTTTCGAAAGTTTTTTTTGTGGAATTGCCCTTCTTTCGTGAGGGAAACTTGTATAGTGTATTGAATGAAATACTATATGCCATTGTGTATGTATGTTTGGATTTGTTAATACGTACACGTTCAGTGTATGCGTCCATGTGTGTGTTTGAATGTGCATGAGTATTTGTGCGTTCAAGTGTGAATGTGTATGTGTATGGATATTCAGTAGGCTCAATACAGTCAAGCACTGGATGATATTGATGGAGTACCCAATGAGGATCGAACTCATTCTACAGCAGTCATCTGTTTTCAGATTAGTCTGACCCTGCAATCAACAATAGTTGCGAAGACATAACAGCACTTGATTAGGTCACAGGTCGAACCCAGATCCCTCTCGTCCAAATTACACAGTGCAATGCCAAGGGTCGCGAATTTGCGTCCGTCTGGCCAGGAATGATTATCCAAAATATGGATGATCGGCAAGTTTGCTGACAATTGCAATTCAGTAGGCAACCAACTGTATTAGACTTTGCTAAGTATGGCAGAGGTATAAACTAGATAGGTACCCAAGTAGATCGAATTAAATGCATTATCAACAGTTCGTGAGATCAGCCATCACTCTATGGATGGTGCGAAATTGGAGCAGACAACACCGTCTTAAGAATATTTGAGGCCCCGGACCCGTGAGCCGTAGTTCCGGCCCCGATTTAATACATGGGTTAAATATAGAATCGCGATCTGATTCAAGCATAGATGTAAACATAGGTTTAGAGAAGGCTCTCTATTGTGCTGTTTGATTATATGAACCTTAATTTTCATTTTTTTGATTGAGTTCCTTGGACCTTGTATTCATGGGGACTTTGAACAACTGCGAGGTGACCTACGTGATAGGGAGGTCCTGGAAGAAATGGTTGATTTAATCTGTCACTGTGCCACTCTGTGAGGCTCGAGCTCACTTCACACACAATAATCTGTGAATGGATTTGTTAACCATACGATAGGACTATGTACATTTACATATGTATGCAGCCGTACAGGACCGGATTTAGCTTGTACAGGGCCTGTAGCAATTGTTATATTAGGGTTCAAAATAAAGAAACTCTATTGCCAAAAATATGAATATGTGACCGTCCAAAAATGAGTATACCCCATACGAAAAAATATTTTTGGCAGCATTTGCAGCCGTGTTTGGTCATAAATAATACCTGATGATATCTGTTTTAATTGAGTAAAGTTCCACTTGAAATAATGAAATGTTTTGTTTAGAAGAAAATTACCTTTCTATAGAAGAGGCGGTAATGGTGTACTCATCTATGAGCGGCATTATATATATATATATATATATATATATATATATATATATATATATGTATGTGTGTGTGTGTGTGTGTGTGTGTTTGTTCAAAGCCAATAGTTGGTTAGATCAAACCATCAAAAGTTTTGAATGGCAAATATTTTCAAAAATAATTAAATGAATGAATTAGAATGAAACAAATCGTATTACACTTGTATGTATATCTTTATATAAACGTTAATTATGAATTGTAAAAGTGACAAATGAAAATATTTAATGATTGCATTTTCATGAATGTGCACGTGTGATTCTGTTTTTAATTAATTAGATTTTCATTTATTTTCATGAAACCTTTTAATACACGGTTAATGGTTATTGTACCGAAATGTTAGCCGTCTTAGCGCAGGTTCAAATCACGCCAGATCTTCTTTGTTAATTTTTCAAATCGGTTTGGTTCAGCGTGACTTTGTGCTGAAGAAACACAGTGGCAATGGTATTCATCTAAGTATATATCATAGTCACTGTGATTTTGTTTAGTATGAATAGATATGTACAGGAGGTGCAACCTAGAAGTTCATAGAATTGAACAGCGCGCGCAAAGAGAATGTAGTACTGTCTTATGCCAGATCCCTTTGCGAGTAGTACCCTCCGTAAGCCACTGTTTGCTTGCCTAAAGAGACTACTTCAAAGGACCCAGTAAAACCTAGGTTTTAGGGTGAGTATTTTCTTTCGTCAGGGTCAAATTTACAGTCACCTCACGTGTATAAGGGATCTGCAATTATCATAATATATTTCTTAAAGAAAGGCTAATATTGTTGAATTTAGATTTCCTAAAGGAATGTAAAAAAGATACTTTCTTGACCTCTGCCAGCGATATCTCCAAAAGTTCTCAATGATCTTTAATGAAATTTTGTGAAAATACTACGGATTAAGTAATTGAATCTTGGAATGGATTCATGCACAATTAGCCCCCCAACATTATAGCTATCTGTCCACAGCACGGAATTTATCCCAAGATTCTCTATTGGTCTTCACAATATCTCCGAAAGTTTTCAATCAAATTTCTTTGAAGGTTTGACAATGGGCAACGGGAGAAATATTAGAATTTTGGAGAGGATCCAGGCACAATTATCGATGATGTTTGCAGAGGTCTGTGTTTTATGCGCGTTGTCTTGTTTAATAATGTATATTATGAAATTCTGAAAAAAAAGAAGATAATTAGCAAAAGAGATGTCAAATTAAAAAAAAAAATTAATTGGACTTCCTCTCTTCCGACTACACCCCTCTCTTCCTCCCTCTGTGTATGTGTATACATGCATGAGTATATATATGTGTGTGTGTGTGTGTGTGTGTGTGTGTGTGAGATGTGTGTGTGTGTCTGAGAGAGAGTGTAAAAAAAACTTTCTAAATTATAAATCCACCCTAACCGTTCTTAGACTAGATCGCTGCTCATCGGACATCGAACATTTATAATAACACATCAAGATAAAGAGTTATTTCTATTAATATTCGGACCATCGTCATCTTGGTGGTTTTTCATACAACGTTTCGGCCTTCATCAGGTATCATCTGGTAGGTGTGGGGAAGTAACAAACTAAACCCTCTGTTTAACTGACGGAGGTATATTGACCGCACTCTCCTCTTAGCATTAGTAGTATTATTATTGTCTCACACTAGGAGACAATAATAATACTACTTAATGCTAAGAGGGGAGTGCGGTCAATATACCTCCGTCAGTTAAACAGAGGGTTTAGTTCGTTACTTCCCCACACCTACCAGATGATACCTGATGAAGGCCGTAGAGTACAACAGCCGAAACGTTGTATGAAAAACAACCAAGATGAGGATGGTCCGAATATCAATAGAAATAATAATAATACCTCATCTCAAAAATTCAGAAAGATGAAGAGTATTTCAATTTTCTTACCGTCTGCAAATCTAAGGACAAAAAATCAACTCCATTACTTGGTAGTAGGATTCGAACCTTCAACCATCTTATCACTGTCTGGCGCCAACAAAGTCTACAATAATACTTTCTTGATTATAAAGAAGCCTATTTATTCAATGATGAGTTGATGAAACACTTAAATACATTTAACATCCAATTTTTTACTTTTTGTAATTAATGCAACCAGTTAAAGAGTCCAATATTTTTCTCGATAAGCCTTGGCACCTGTCTTCAAAAAGCATGTGTATGAATTCAGTGGCGGGTCTATGCTTGGTGTCACTCATGGGTGGTAACTCATGGTGTCACCTCATCCCCTTTCAGAACCCAATAACTTCTTTTGTGGCCTGCAGTTCAACCTACCATAAAATTTCATTGAAATCAATAGAGAACTTTTGGAAATAACGAGTTCCCAGTCATGAGCATATTCATTAATTTATATATAAAAATAAAACAGGAAATAGCTCTCCGGGCCTCATCTGATGAGGCCCGCAGAGGGCAGAAACATGAATTGGTTTGTGTAGCGAATCCACATCTTACATAAATATTTCCAGCTCTACTATAAAACATCTTAACTTCAAGAGTAAAAAGTTGTCGGTATCGAGCACGCTCTGAGATAAATCCATTACATATCAGAAGTGGCTTTATATTATTGATATATGATTATATTATGTTATACTGCTACCCTGATTTGTACCATATATACTTTATATATATGTGTGTGTGTGTGTGTGTGTGTGTGTGTGTGTCTGTCTGTCTGTCTGTCTGTCTGTCTGACTGTAAATATGTATGTATGTATGTATGTATGTATGTATGTATGTATGTATGTGTGGTAAAGAACTATGAATTTGTGTATAGCTTTGAATAAGTTTGGATCTCTAGTTCATAGTATTAACCTGGGTTCTTAGTTCCGATCCACCTTTCTTGTTCTCATTCAAAGTCAGTCAGTCAGTCCGTTGTAGAAATTCACATTAGTTGCAGCCAGAGCCAATGTTCTGAGACAGATGGAAAGTCAAGTTGAAATATCTTTGACACAGCTTAACAGAACAGAAATGTGCAGCAGCGGCAGCAGTATCAGCAGCAGTATCAGAAACCATTCCGCTCCTTCCTTGTCTCATTAGCTATTATCAAGGCGTAGCGAGTGCGTGTACACACATTCAGATATTCGTATGCATGTGCGTCCGCTGAGGGGGGGGGGCGCGAACAGGGCATACCCTCCCTCTGAACAGGCCTTTTCACCAAAGGTTGGGTTAGGGTTTGAAAGGTCGAACCTCATTGTCAATATGGGATGATAGTGGTGTACAATTGTTTTATGTAGCACCTACATTACCATATGAAAAACGTGGTATTGTTTTCACAGTGGGTCGCCACTAAGATATAAATTCCTTTTCCCCCCATTCGGAAATACATCACCCCCCTGGAGAAGTGGCAGCGGGCACCTATGTATACATACATAGGTAAATACAAGACAGATTATTTTGTTTGGTTCTGAGGAAGTTAAGTGGAGCTTTATGAAGGAAGTAGTAGTAAGAGCCCTCACACTGGCTTCACATATCCCGAGTTTCTCTTCGTCTCGGACTTCTTCGAGGTTTTTACGTGTGAAATAGACCTAGAGGCAACAAGCACCCGAAGTGGCGTCACTCACTTCGCTATAGGCTTTCAAAGAGTTAAAAAAATCGAGACCTGAATAAATCGGGAACTCTGATCAACCCAAATATTTTTTAAACATTTCAAAAACTTCTACAGTTTACGTTGCCTTCAAACACTTTTGATGAAAACATGAAACCATCTGTTCAAATGGGATAGGGTAGGAGAGAAATAATCCCTGTTGCAGGTACCATGTAACCCAGTAAAGTTTGTGTCCTGATGATATAGTAAGTCATGAGATAATTTGACTCTTGGAAATTAACTATTCTAATTAAAAAAAACCCAAAAGCAAACAAAAAACCCTGGAGTTTTCAGGTTTGACATTTTTATAAATATTTGTTCCATTAAGTGACTTGTAATTGTTTAATATATATATATATATATATATATATATATATATATATATATATATGACTTTTCTCAGGGGTATATTCAAAGTAGACAGTTCCTTCCCTCTTAGAACAATGTTTCTACACAATCTTCTTAGTTCTTAGCTTATTTTCTTTTGACCTTGTTCTAGACTGAGCTAATCTTTCTCTCTCTCTTCCTGTCTCTCTCTCTCTCTCTCTCTCTCTCTCTCTCTATATATATATATATATATATATATATATATATATATCTTTAAAGATATGAAGTACATAATGAGCGTTTGCATCGTTTGTATTGTAGATAGTATTTTATGACGAAGGTTTCTCCGACTTTCAATTTAAACAGAAAGAATCGCTTGGCAGGCTATCGTGTTGGGAGTGATTCAAAAATTGGAACAAAACTGGTGACCGATAGATTAATTACTTTTCTCACCCTTTTTTGGTAGTCATCACAAAAAACATCCAAATTGAAAAAAAATTAGCCCATGGCCTAACCTGCAAAATACAATTGAGAACCTTTGGAGATATTGTGTGGTGTGGATATACATGTACATTGTAGGTGGGATAATTGATCATAGATTCCACGAAAATTTCATTTCATTGAAATTCACTGAGACATTGTTTGGACCGACGGATACAAATGAACCATGATCCCTCCAAAATCCATCGGCAGATATGAAAAAATACTTTGCTAGAATATTTATGATGGAGGAAATGTAAAAGTTGATGATGATATTATTTTATTTGAGGTAAACACAAAATTAAATTCAATTTCAATGCTGTTCATTCATATACTTATTAATACAAACAATTAGAGCTGGATGGATATATATATATATATATATATATATATATATATATATATATATATATATATATATATATATATATATATATAAATAATGAAATGAAGAAGAACATAAAAAGCTCTACTCTAACTTGACTTAATGTTCAATTTTTGACGTATCGAGCACTTTATGAAATGAACCCATCACACGTCGGATATTGCATTGTATTATATAAAATTGTACTCCTGATTTGTATCATATATACATATATGCATATATATATATATATATATATATATATATATATATATATATATATATATATATATATATATATATATTATACATACTGCATACATTGTCTCAATTTGTAACGAATAGAAAAGAAATGAAAACAGATGCTTGCTTTTTCAACGAATAATCATTATTTTCGGACAGTGTAGAATCCATCATATCAATTGAACTATGAAATCATAAAAAAACAGGTCTGGTCTCATTAGAAACTGTCATGCATGTGACCAGTGTCTTTTAACAGTGTTGGAGGTGATCAATTAAAGATTGGAAATAAAGGAATGATGAATTAATAAATTACTTCTCTCACTTTTTGCTGGGCGTGAATTCTAACGGACACAAACTAATGGGTTAATTTTGCATAAAATTACATTGCAAATTGAACCCCCTCGTTGAAACTAAGAGGGGGATCTAAAAAATGTTTTTCCAGGCAAAATGAGGAGTAAGTATTAAAATTTTCTGTTCTATAGCTTCATTTCTTGCAGCCTGTATTCGCCATTCATACATAGCAAGTCAGCCAGACAAACTTGAAAACTGGAGAAACCTATGTTGACAGTTTTTGTTGATGGTTTCTAACCTGTACAAGTCTTTGTCTGACGAACCAGGGCAACAATCTCACCGGTAACTTCCAACTGCATGTAAATATGGTTGCTAGAATGTACTCTCCGATGAATGATGTCTGACGGTTCGAAAGCCGATCTGACAATATAATTTTTACAAGATAACATCCCAGAAGACCAACTGCTTGTGTGTGTTAGCAACATCCTTCTCCTCGCGAAAAGCCTAGGCACGTCTTATTTTTTTTTCTGTCGTTATCTGTTTGATATATCTCGACGTCCATAAATCAGCCTGATGTTACTTGTAATCACTTGTGAGATCACGTGGTCACGGTGTGGCGGGAAAACAAATGCATTGTTTTTGGCCGTTTATTGCAGAGTTTGTTGTTTTTTGTTGTTTTTTTTGGCAAAGATTCCACTCACATTTTCTTCCAGTGAAGAGCGTGCATTAATTGACATAGTAACATCTACATGGGTCATGCAGCATTACATGTCGAATACTGGACAAAGATCTTTCCCAGATCCTTCAATGCAGACAGGGACTGTGCTGACCTCTGCTATGTATCATTGAAAAAAAAACTGTCTAATTCTTCTTTTCATCATATCTGGTCTTCCTCTACTGCTTTTGTCATTCTTTGGGCACTATTTGATTAAACGTTTGTTATCCCCCCTTCTTTCATATGCACGTTGCATGGTTCTCAGCTTACGGGTCTGTCTCTTGGTTAAGTTCCATGTTTCAGCTCCATAAGTGACTAAAACAGCACAGTACATCCGGGAAAAGACAAGACTTAGAGACATCATAGAATCCATAAAAAATCTCAAAAAAATCTCGGTGGGCTGGCCATGTTGCAAGAATGGCAGACAATCGATGGACATCACGACTCACAACATGGATTCCCCGAGACCACATGCGCAACCGAGGCCGGCAAAATGTTAGATGGAGAGACGAGCTAGACAAGTTCAGGAAGTTCTGGCACCGTGACGCCCATGATCGAGAAGTATGGCAAATCCTGGGGAAGGTCTATGTCCAACGACGGACGCTAAAATACTGATGATGATGATGATGATGATGATCCCCCTTCTCGCTACGTGTGCCTATCTCCATTTTTGTAACATAATCATTTCCATGATATCTTTTACCTAATTCGACTCTGGGATCACTGTTGATCTCTTTCCTTTTCTTAATAATTCCTAATGTAACTTTTTCATTGATCTGTGTTTGTTTTTCTGTGACTCAGTTAGTTTCCATGTTTCAAACATGCTACATCGTAACTGGTAGTAGAACTTATCTATCCACTGTTTCAAGGATATTGGTAACGTGCTTTTCATCATGTCTCTATTTATAGTAAACGCTTTCCAACTAGGATGGCCATTTCCAAATCTTCGAAAAGGACACTCTAAACCAGCAGTTGCCTAAATGGGGCCCACAGTTTCTCGGAGGTCCTCTCAGACTTACATGGGTTCGTGAGTTTGCTTGGTGACAGATCTTTCAAGTAAATTTTTTAATGATTTTTCTAGTTCCCTACCCTCCTAAAAGAAAAACAACAACAAAAAAAATGTTGGATGTCTTGAGGTGGCACCCGACGGAGGACAGAGTTCTCAAAGCCGGACTGTCCGGTGTAAAGCCAGGTGTCTGGCCAACCTTTTCCCAATCAATCATTATTTTACAAATTTTTCCACAAAAAAGTACCTGACCCAGAGTTAAAACACAAGACGAAAAACCGTAAATAAACTTCAAGGAGGCACAGTCACGCCTACATACGCACACTCACATAAATAGACATGCACGTATACATAAGCACTCACACAAAGAGATAAGCACGTACATACATGCTCTTACACATAGGTATGCATGTAAACACATTTGCACACAGAAAGAAGCATAACCATGCACAAACAATAGGGTGTAGGACATTATGCATGGTCATCAATATCCAAATTCGTTGATCTAAATTTCTCTGCGGCTGATAGTATATACGTATATACACACGTAAAAAAGCATGAAGGGTGCACACCAGTAGCTGAATTTTGATCTGGAAATTTCACTGTATAGTGTTAGATCTACGTTATTGATATCTATTCCAGAATCAAGTGCATTGACAAGGAAGAGGATTGTGTTGAAAAAATATTTTTCTAAAATAAATGTTTTTTCAATTTTCGAGATGAAAAAGATAGAATGAAAGACAGAAAGAAAGAAAGAAGGAAAGAAAAATGGATTAAACAATGTATATGACATTATATATATATATATATATATATATATATATATATATATGTGGATTCGCTACAGAAATATGAACTAGTATGTAGCGTAATCACATCTTATATAGTTCCAGCTCTATTCTGAAACAACATGACTTTTGAAGTATGAAGTTGAATGTATCGAGCACATTATGAAATAAACCCATCACATATCAGAAGTTGCTTTATATTATACTATATTGCTAACCTGATCTGTACCATATGTATTATGAACATATATATATATATATATATATATATATATATATACATATATGTATATATATATATATATGTATATATATATATATATACACACGATATCATACACTTCATACACACACACACAGAAGTGTATGATATCGTGTGTGTGTATATATATATATATATATATATATATATATATATATATATATATATATATATATATATCATATAACTTTTTCCTTTACGAATGAATCATATTCCATTTCGGACGATATTTTCCTTTTATCCCTGATGCAATGATTACTTTTTTTTTCGGGTGTTTTGACGGGAATTAACATAAAAAATCTAATGGAAAAAAATAAGTTTTAATGTCATTGATATTTTTATTGTTGGAACGACTATTGCTAAATGTTGCCAAATGCCGTCAAAAATTGTATATACAATGTCACTGGTTTCAAAAACAGATTCTCTTCTTCTTTTATTTTTCCATCATTGCCAATAATATTAAAAGTGAACAATTTACTAATGCAATTGAATTTTTCCAGATTCAATATGTAAATAGGGATAAAAATCCTTGCTATCGGACGCCTTTGAACTCTCAACAGCAATGGTGTAGAATCAACAATTCAGACTGATTTTCAAGCACGATTCAAATTCAAGACGTGGTGTTGCTGAAGCTGTTACTGATATCAATGAAACGTTTTGGTTCAACGTTACAGCAGCGCTAACTGTTCAGCGTTGGTTCAATAGGTTTGAGCCAAGAAATATTGTTATCAGTAATAAAGATTTATTCTGGATGCTAAAGAATTATCGTCAGCTGAGGGCAATGCCACGGGAATAATGGTCCAAGCACTTTCATCGGAAGTTGGGACTTCCACAGCAAACCTACCACGTCGTCATAAGGCAATAGGAAAAGTTTAAAATTTGGAAAATTGGTCCCATTTGAACTGACTGAAATGCCCCATGACAGTGCCAAAAAACACGCACTTCTCACCTGACTGAATCTGAGCTGAGACGATTGGGAAATGAAGTCCTGTAACGTCCTCTATATTCACCAAAATTTCTCTTACAGATTATCGACGTTTCAAGCATTTCAACTTTATATCTGCAATAAGGGCTTCAGTAGTAGGGAAACCATAATTCGCACTGTTAGTAAGTCTGTGACCATTTATCCAAGATAATTTGATTGAGATGGCATGTCATCATTGTCATGCCGTTCACAAAGATCTATTATTTCTCTAAAATGTTCAATCACTTGAAATTCTATAAGAAGATTTTCCTATTTATAACGAAATTGCTTGTTTGATCCGAGGCAAGACTCTTCAAAATCCTGGACCGTTTAAAGGGTTTTTGCTTGAAATAGGTCTTAGTTTGATCAAATATTTACCATGATGCTGTTCATATCATCATTCATTATACTATTCAATCACTAATAGTATGGTTAGTCACCCAATATAAACTGTCACTTGACCAACGTATTATGGTATCGTGTTGGGGGTGATCAATAAAATCGGAAAAAGGGATGATCAATGAATAAATTACTTTTATTAGGTAGTGATCACTAAAAATGTCCAAATTGAAAAAAAAAAAAAAAACTCCAGCCAATGGCCTAAACCTTCAGCAAAATAAAATCGAGAAACTTTGGCGGTATTGTGTGATGTAGATATATAACTACACTGCAGGGAGATATTATTCATATATCCTACGAATTTTTTTTGAAAAACAATCGTAAACGCTGCCGGGCATAAACTATGGGCCCAATTTGGCATAAACTCACATTTCAAGTTCATCACGGACTAAAAATCTATTTTAGGGGCTGAAGAAAGAAAAAGCGTTTTTTCACTAAGCATAATAAGAGGTAGATATTTAAATTTTCAGCCCTCCAGCTTCATCGGTGCAGCCTGTACGTCCGATACATGTACAGCAAGCAAGCCAGACACACGTAAAAACAGAGGAAACCTGTATTGGCAATTTTGGTTCACTGTTTCTAATTATAAATATCACTCACATTGATATTTATCACGATCAGCTCAGACTAACACAAGGCCAAAAATGTGAGACACTCAATAAGGACTGCGCTCACTACCGCAGTAATTGTCCGATAACTACCGTTCCGGGGTGAGGCCCCAGAGCTTAGGGTGGCACGATGAGAGAGGATCAAGTGAAGATCAAGCAAATGACCTACGATACTAGTTTGCTAGCAATTACTTAGTCTAGCACCAGGCTGTAGTTGTGTCACCCCCAAGTGTTGTTATTATTACTGAGGCTGCCACTGCTACGCGCATCGGGGAGCCTTTGGGC
Organism: Thysanoteuthis rhombus; assembly: GCA_963457665.1. Classification (NCBI taxonomy): domain Eukaryota; kingdom Metazoa; phylum Mollusca; class Cephalopoda; order Oegopsida; family Thysanoteuthidae; genus Thysanoteuthis; species Thysanoteuthis major. The sequence continues at coordinate 15,469,017 of OY735243.1, forward strand.
TCGTCCTTCGGCTCTCCTATTATTACTCAGCCCAGCTGCGGGCGGTCAGTTTCCCCGGAGCAGCACTGCTCCATTGCACTTAACGGAGCAGGTCCCCTGGTTGACGCTTTCGTGGCAGAGGTTGCTTTGCTTGCAAAGCAAACCGTAGCCGCGTCGGCTGGAGCCATTTTTGGAAGGGGTTACCTATTCTTCCCACGTTAAGCCCGACCTTGTGTCAAATTCCGCTGTGGTGGGACAGTAGATAAATAGATTCCCCGGAGCAGCACTGCTCCATTGCACTGAACGGAGCAGGTCCCCTGGTGGACGCTTTCGTGGCGGAGGTTGCTTTGGTTGCTTTGGTTGCTTAGTAAACCGGAGCCGCGTCGTCTGGGTCCATTTTTGGACGGATGGTTTCCTATTCTTCCCACGTTAAGCATCGACCTTGTGTCGGATTTTGCTGTTGTGGGACAGCGAATTAACACCCCAAGTGACGTTCAAACTCGTTAATTTAGCCAGCGATCTACAAGATAGGCGCTGACTATCGGGCTACGGTATACGCCCTAACCGAATTATAGCCTTTTAGTAAACTAGTAGAGAAAACTTTGTTTAAATCATCTTTGGTGTCATTTGACCCATATAAGTGTTGATGTGCCTATGATTCGCATTCTCAACCAGTTTTACTTCAGCATTATCTTGCATAGGAAATCCGCCAAATGAGTATTGTATCTCCTTTTATCACCCACTCTCTTTTTTTTGGCTCCCACACCCTTTGGTTTTTCCCGCCCCACCTAAACGAAGGTGAAGTAAGTTCAATAAAATAAGAATTCGATACGTATGAATGTATTCAACTGTCGATTGAAGTGCAGTCATTGATCTTAATGTCATACAAAGCTCACAGTTATTTACCAGTGCAGTACACACACACACACACACACACACATATGTTCATACACATACATATATATAAACATATATATATATATATATATATATATATATATATATATATATATATATATGTGTGTATGTGTGTGTGTGTGTGTATATATATATATGTGTGTATATATATATATATATATATATATATATATATATATATATATATATATGTATATATGTATATATATATATATGTACGCCTGCGTCTATCTCCGGTAAAGTATATCAGAAACCATCACTCAGAACTGTCTATTTAGGTTTCTACAGTTTTCTGTTGGCCCGGTTGGGTATATATGTATGTATGCATGTTAGTAGGAAGCGTACAAGCCGTATCAAAGGAGCTACAGTGCTAAAAATTTCAATATTTACCTCTTATTGTCGAACCATAATCCCTCTAAATAGGGTGTTAGAGTGGATTACAATTCGCAATCTTGGTTCATACTAAACTGATTCCCAGTTTTTTGATTCATGCTTGTATTTGTGAAAATTCTGACATTCTTAGTGCTCAACAAAAGGTAAGAGAAGTGATTAATTCATTGATCACTCATAACATTGTATTCTGCCAAAAGACTTTATTCGCATGTCAGTTTCTATTGAGCAATTGACTAGACTTGTGTAGATAATCTGGTTGTAACGAAAGTTCTTTTTTTTATTCGTTTTTTTTCTGCCGATAATTTTTTTTCTACCGATAGTTGCAAAATCTTGGGAACTCAGCGAACAATCCTATGTTTTGAAGAAGGTAGGAAGAGTGTCAAAGGTTAGAGAATGACTGCCACATGACATGTTGGAAGAAGACCGCCTGCAGTATGCTGATTGTAGTGAGTAACTGCATTCACAGCAACTCTAGCCAGGTTTGGGATCAAAGTTGTGACTAGGGACGAGAAAAGGATCTTTTTTTCACATTGTTAAGTGCCATTGCCAGTGCCCCAGTCATAATAATAGACTTGAGATTGAAATTCATCCAATAACTGCGTGTCAGGCTAGAGAGTTATTGATTCCCCCTCTCCCCCTCTCTCTCTCCATATATTTTCATATACATATGTTATTAGGAAATGGATATACGATACGACTGAATGATAATAAATTTCATTATATCATATTGAAATTTTCATTTGAAATGATCTCCTGTTGTAACATGGTAGATGTATCATCTGGCCCAGAAAACGTGTGTTAACTCCGAATTCTCATTTTGTTTATTCAAGGTCTACATCTGTTCTTAAGCTCAATAGTAAGAGCAACTTTACGTCGAAGTGGCTACCCTATGAGTTGCAGGTTCGATTCCTGCAGCAGCCCCATTTTCTTTGTTTATCCCATTTACGTTGTTTAGGCCAGCCAAACTCATCTTTGTTGACCTTCAATAACCTTATGAGACAGTACCACCTATCCTATGGAATTTTAGCTCATCTTCTCTACAAAAAAATTGAAAACATTTTTGTACTTCACAGCTATTTGGAAGAAAAAAAAAGCTCCAAACCGCTTTAGTTGGCTAAAAATGACCGCTAATCACGCCAGGATCTCACCGTGTAAATATGTACCTCGCAGCTAAATTTTGGCATCCTAGTTGTCAAATTTTGGGAATTGGCTGGAATTCACAATCCCTAATACCTTCGCCATAAAAAAAATCACCACAATGCCAAATTTAGAATTTAACCACTAATGACCTTGCGTAACCTATGAGGTCAACCTTAAGTAACCAATGTCACAAGTTGATGTTTTGTGAATCTTCCTGTGAAACATAAAGTCAATGGGCCCTGTAGTTTTTGTGTGAGCACGGATAAACAAGCAAATATATGAATATAAGGTTCAAATATTAGTGTTGATACTTCACAGGATACACCTACGCTTAGTAGGATAGAAAACACTTGCTTACCAAATGTTTTACTTTTCGGTGAACTGACCCCTGACACGAAAGAGGTAATCAGAAGACCTTCACCAAATGTGGATCCGTCAGTGAACAACTTTAACTGCTGAAATGAAGACATAGCAACAATCTTCTGAGCTACCTCATTTTTCTCTAAAGAAAAAAAACCGCGGAACCTGTGTTGAGAAGAAGAGACCTAGTTTCAAACTTTCCCCCTTGAAGCAGCTGCAGCATAAAATGCCTGTTGTAATTGGCTGTTTGCGTACACGCCCGTGTATACGTTTTGCAACCGGTGTACTAAGGAAATTAATGTCTGCACCAAAGATTTTAAATTCTGTTGATAGCTTACTGACTTTTCACTGAAATTCAAAAAGTGCGCACATACCTCTGTCACGGGGAAAAGAATTTCGTAAAAAAAGATTTTTGCGTCCGCTGACAACGAAAAATTAGAAAGGATTGAGAGAAGGATAAATGAAGAGAGAGAGAGAGAGAGAGAGAGAGAGAGAGAGAGAGAGAGAGAGAGAGAGAGAGAGAGAGAGAGAGAGAGAGAAAATTGAC
>OY735243.1:15477353-15524853 GCA_963457665.1 Thysanoteuthis rhombus
CAATTACGTTACGATGAAAACATTCAGGGTGAAGGAAAAACGTGTTCATTTTCAAACCAGTCGATCTCAAGGTGCGAAAAGTATACTTCATCCCATCAGTTCTTCAAAAATGTACTCGTATTTTGTACTTCAATGGTTTTCAAGAGAGTTACTCCCAACTGAGTTGAAGGCTTACCGAGCTAAGTATAAGTTCAAGCCCACATAAAATCCAATTCTTCGGATGCTGATTTCCTACTCAGGCATACTTCTCCGATTGTGAAACTCATATTTTCTCCATTTAGTTCCGTACTAGACCAAGCTGAGTAAATATGTATCAATGACGTGTAACAACTACATAAAAAGCCAACTGAATTTGCACCTGGCTCGGCCATGACAATTATCTGCTAAGATTACCTTCGTCTTTGCCAACAGTGGAGCACACAATAAGCAGTAAGGATTAAACTCATTATATTAGCGTATCTGTCTGCAAGATGAGTTTTGTAACTATCGCAGTATGGTACGCACTCTTTCTTTTATATACATGGCGTGTCCGGAAGGAACTTTGCCATTTTAAATATCTCGATATCTGGTTACGCAACAAATCTGAGGTCAGCCTTACTCTACATGCACAGAGATTATGTACTTTGTGATTTTATTTTATTTGCAATAACAGAACGACTCATTCTCCATGTTTCATACAGGATATTTTGTCGAAACATCGCTTCAACCATGTCTGTCAGTCCCCCACCCCTACAGTCCATATTTGGCTCCCTGTGACTTCTGGTATTTTCGCCCTTGGAAGGGAGGAGAACGCAACGAGGCAACTAATAGCAATCTCGAAGGATGACTTTGCAGACTGTTTGAAAAAATGAATTGGACGTAGGATAAGTCTATAAGGTTCTAGGGGAGTATTTTCAAAGAGACTAAGGTGCCATTGCCCAAAGTAGGCTGTTTCCCGTTAATATCAAATGATTGGATACTTTCGGGACTAATTCCGTATATATTGGGGTTAAAAAGTATGTATGATCAAATGGACCTTGTATAAAATCAATGACACATATAAACCATACCATATAAATACCATACCATACAAATACTATTTACATAAATAGCATTTCACTTGAATGCCATTTTCATTTATGCCATTACCCATAAATACCTATTAATTTCAAATTTCGAAAGAACTTTCGAGGACGCTGACAATAAGTTTTGCTTTTGCGATGACCAATAATTTAACTTTTTATTTCCTTTCCGAAATTTTTAAAATTCCTGGTTAGACTCGTCGAAGGAGAAAATTGATTCTCCTTTTTTTTTTTTGCTGAATCTGCAAATGTAGACATCAGGATTCTAGACAATCCTCAGCATTTGATGGAACTATGGAAAGTTCCTAATTGATGGTTATTGGCGAGAGAATTGAGGAGGAGAAACGAAAGGTAAGGACAAGAGGACAATTAACTGATCGATGAACCTTTGACGAATGCCACCGTGCGATTAACATCCGCGCGAGATCGAATCACGAGTGAATTTTTATCGATTCAAAGACATGTTAGAAACCGTCAACCAAAACTGTCACAATAGGTTACTTCATTTTTCAAGCTGGTAGGACTGGCTATTTAGTAAGTATCAAGAGCGCAGGGTGCATCAATGAAAATTTGAGCATTTACCCCTCATCAAGTCTAGAGAAAACGTTTTCTTCTGGGTTTTGAAAATCCTACTAAATAGTTTTTCAGGTCCGAGTTCATGTGTATCAGTTTATACTAAATTGGTCTTTAGGTATGTGTCTAGTAGCATTCACGGTTTTAAAAAAATATGACGTTTTTAGTGATCACTGTCCAACAAAAGGTAAGAGTAAGTAACTTATTCATTGAATATCCATTTTTACAATTTTTTAATTGGTCCTCCCTAACACAGCATACTGCCGAAAGATGCTGGTCACATGATGGTTTCTATTGAGTGACTAACCAGATATTTTTGAAAAAATCTATAGATTATATGCTTCAAACAAGGGAATAGATAGGTTATAAGGATAGAAAGAAGTTGAGAAGAAGAATGTTAATGATATGAAGGAAAACAAGAAAATGAAGAAGGAGAGAAGAAATGTGAAGAATATGAATAAAGGTAGAAGTAGAAGGAATAAGTATAGGAAGGAAAGAAAAAGGTTGAGCTGGAAAACATACTAAGAGAAAAGCTTGGAGAAAAACGAGAAAGATGGGTAAAATGGGTTAAGGTAGACTAAGTCAAATAAAGAAGGGAAGAACGAATTGAAGGAGAGTAGGCGTAGAATGAAGATAAGCAAGAAAAAAAAGAGAGAAAAAGATGGGTGGAAGTGGGAGAATCAGGAGAAAGAAACAAAAAGGCGAAGAAGACCCGTGGAAATAGAATGAAGAAAAAGGAAGAAGATGGAAGAAATTAAATGAAGAAGGAAAGAAAAGTGTGAAGAAGACGAATAGAAGTTTAATGGAGAGTGGTGAAGGAAGGGCGAAACATGGAATGGAGAGGGATAGAAAAAAAGAAGACTGAGAGAGACAGGAGAAGTTGAATGAAAGGTTTGAAAGGAAGAAGGTGAGTTGAGATAGAATGAAATCGGCAAGAAAAATTATGGAGAAAAACGAAAGAGCTGGAAGAGAATGAGTAACAACACCGGAAGTGAATGCAGCAGGACTGACCCGTCTATCCGGTGAACTTAAGCGGTCGCCTTGGATGCAACGGTCCCAAGAGCGTACCCCAAACTGAATATAATAGTCGTTAGAATATGATCTAGGGGTACAAATTACTAGTCTTGCCTAGAGTGTATGAGACCCTCGCGCCGACCATGAAATAAAGCTTTGCTAGACTATAAATCAAACACGACAGAATAGTAATGCACTTGGAATTTGGCAAACAATTTGGGTTTGACAACAAAAATGTTACGAAGAAAAACCAAATACTATCTCATAGAATATAATGAAAATACTCTGGGATTTCGAGATCAAGACGGGTCACCAATGGCACACCGAAGGTTTTCACTGGTCGGGGGCAAAGATGGTAACCGGTGACTGTTGGGCAGGAACATAATTATTAATTCACAGGTATTATAGCCCAGAGGAAAATGTGTGCCTCTTCACATCAGCTCCCGGGGGAGACTGTCCCTTATTTCACACATCTTGGTATGACACTGTCGATAACCTCATCAAGAAGACCAGATCTAGTTGTTGTCAGCATGGAAAAGAAGGTCTTACAGATCGTATAAGTGACTATTCTAACAGACCACAACTTGAAAAAGAAACATTAAAAAAAGAAACCAGAACCTTGCCCGAGATCTGAAGAAGGCGTAGACCACGATGGCAAGGATCAGGTCTGCAATAACTGGCATACTTGGAAAATACAATATTAGATCAAGACCATCATGGTGCTTGGATCAGCAAGAACACAGAAAAGAAAATTAGGGATCAGAGTAAACTTGTTGTCACTTGATCCCCAACGACAGTCTACAGACATCTGGTGTGAACATGTAAGTAAATAAATTAAAATATTAATAATGATAAGCTCATCAAGAAACTATTTGAACATGTGTTTTATCTTCTTGATATCATACACAGCGTCTTAATAACTGTTTAATGTCTAACTTAAACAGTATCTTGCCCTATACTAACCGACTATAATGTCTTGTAGCTCATATCAGGAGGATCCACGCTCTAGTTTTCTCTCTCTTCATTCTAAAGAGTTCTTATTAGAAGAGTTGGTACTTGACTGTATGACCTCTCCATATCCTCACCAAAAAGCAATGCGAGATAAAATCTTTATCGAGCCTTCTGAAAGATCATCGATAGATATTTATAACATGTGGCCATATTGGATGTTAATGGCACAAATTGATTTGTGGTAACGACCAGGGCAAGAAAAAGCTTGTGTTGAGACCTGTAAGTTTGTTATAAAGGGCCCCAAATTTGGAAAGACAAAATAAGCATAAGTATTAGAATTTCTTTCTTGCATGATAAATACCTTTTTTTTTCATTTGCAATACAGCTGGATAGCATTTATTCATTTGATATTTCAGTAATAGTATTTCTATTATGATTTTGATCTTCGTTTTAATACTTTCATACTCATGTGCCGTATATATGTATTACATAGACACCAAACTTCTAGCAATATAACAGTATTAAAATGATAACTCCAATTAAAGGTGACAATTGGTTAGAATAATTTACTGAAAGACAAAGTAGTTAAAGAGTAAGTATAGAATAATCAAATCGGAATAGATAGTTTGCGAGGTTTTAGTGCGGGGCCCTTGAAAATGCGGTCGGTAGCATATGCTTTTCATGCTACGGAGTTAATCCAGCAAGGATAACGAGTATATTCCACCGGAATTCTGATGTGAGAAAATCTAATACCTCTCAATATTGGTTCCTGAGTTATAATACTAATATTTGGTTCCTGAGTTATAATACTGGTATATCTTACTAAGCGCCGACTTTTCCGCGTACGACCACTTGGCGCAAGGATAACTCAGTGCACGATAATCAAGCACACTTCAGTACAAGAAGGACCAACAATAAAAAAAACAAACAAACAAAAAACAAAACAAAAACAAAACAAAAAACTATGGAATTAAAACAATTCATTGAGATATAAAAATTAAATTATTAAAGTAAATTAATTCACCCTAGGAAGTTCATTTTGACAATTTGTAGTTTGCCCGAATAAACAATTTGGAGTGAAAAGGACATATTACAGAAATTGAAATTTTGAGAAGTGGTATGTAAACAAAGTATCAAACTATTTAGTAAAATATTAAAATCATCTTTTACTTTGTAATAGTACATTTTATTGCTGACTGAGATGGACAAAAAACTGAAAAAACCTAAATAATTAAAACATCATCTTTTACTTTGCAGTACATACTATATTTTATGGCAGAATGACTTCGTAACCAAACTTTTAGGGTTGCTATTATGGCCAAATTATCTGGCCTTATCTGAAAGTATTGCTTTTAATCGCAACTTTACTCAAGCCGTCATCGTTAAGTTGTGATAAAAAAGCAACTGTAAAATTAAGAAGGTAAATGATTTGTAGTATAATCTAAAAAAAAAAAAATTATTATGATCATTTACATTACTTAATCTAAATAAAATTATTGATGAAAAAATAATTGCCTTTAAAGATAATTTTGCGATTTTTAATTTCGACTTTTGTATCTCAATAAATTGGTTTAATTCCATAAATTGTTTATGTTTGTCTTTCTTGCGTTGAGATGTGCTCAGTAGACTTACGCGAAGAAGTCGGCATTCAGATGTCGGCGCCGGAAAGACTTACGCGGAGTTGTCATTGAACCATATCAGAAAGTACTTAAGAAGACTACCAATAACAGATTTCCCCTCTTTCTGGGAAAATCTGATATTTGTCAAATATATCTTCCTAAGCTTTTAAAAAAACTATTTCTCAATGTGCTATAGATTTTTATCAGTACTCGAAAAGCAATGAAAGCCAGGGTTGATAAAGAACGGTCGAGATTTCAAAATCTGAAAAGACTAGATATTCAGATCACTAGATCAGGTAGACAAATCCACTTATCATTTAATTAGCTTTAAAAAAAAACTCGATCTAAGTATATTTGTGACATTGTACACAGTCGGCTTCGATTATTAACATATGGTCTTTGGAAAGCCACTTGCGATCATGAATAGACATTCAATTCTCCTGTGTGTATGTACGACATCCAACTAGGTTTGTGTCAGACAATAGCATATTATCTAATAACTATTTGTATACCTCGAGATATCATGGGCACACATACGTCCAATGTTTCATTCTCACTAATGATTACATAGATTTGGTCAATCACTCAATGGGGACCGTTGAATAACCAACGTTTTTTAGCAGCATGCTGTGTTCGGGGGTAATCAATAACAAAAATTGGATGATTAATAAATAAATTACTTCTATTATCGTTTCTGTTAAGCAGTGATCAATAAAAATGTCTGCATTAAAAAATACAAAAACAAGCGGACACAAGATGACAAATTTAGCATAAAACTACATTATAAATTGAATCTCCCATAAAAAAAACCTATTAAAAGGGGAATTAAAAAAAAATCTTGACATAATGAGGAGTAAAAATTCAAATGTTGAGACTTGTACCCTGTACGCGTGATACGTACATCGGTGTACCCTGTACGCGTGATTCGTACATATCTAGCCAGACAGCCAGCTGGACCAACTTGAAAACTGAAGAAACCTATGTTGATAGTTTTGGTGACAGTTTTGGTTGCCGGTTTCTAATATTGTCATGAAAATTTTCGACGGAAGAAAGAAAGTAAACAAATGATCATAATTTTATTTCAATACTAAATGTACTGTAATCAAGTATAAGTAAATTTGTTTTCAGACCCTATTAGTGCTCCCTGCTGTTACTGTAACCCTTCCATTTCTTCGTTTAGTTTTTATTTATTTATTCATTGAATATAATGTGTCCCTGGCCACCCCAAAAGGTGTAATATTTTTACACTATTCTATTTTCAAAATAGAATTCTGTTAACGGATATCCTCTTGAAAATTTCATTAGAAAGTTACCAGAATTGATCATTTGATTCATTAGATGTGCCATCATGACGGAATTCATTAGGCTGTTTGAAAAACTATTGGTACTTTTCTGTTTCAAACATATTCTGGTAACTTATTCCAGTAATTCATTACACTTTCATTGGAAAAAAAATCAAGTTTGGGCGATTTTCCTGGTCTACAAATCGTTTGCTCGGTCAGAGAGATTAGTCATTTTCTGCTCTAACCGACTAAATTCTTATAGCAGCGGCGTGAAATATTTTATGAATTAAAACGGAATCTGGCTATGTTTGACTCATTACTCAATACGTATAATGTGCATTGACAGTCAAGAAATAGGATGATCAGTGATCAGGAATTACTTCAGGATCACCCCCCCCCACACACACACGCAGAGTATCACAATAGTTTATAGAAAATCAATTTTCTTCTAAACCGAACGTAACAGGATTTTATCATTTCTAGTGAAACATCACACTATCAAAAGGGACATCATTAGGTATCATTTATTAATGTATAATTCGGAAAATATGAATATGATGCTGTTAAAAAATGAGCGCACCCCTACGATTAATATTTTTGCAGGGAATTATTGTGTATTGATCCGCTCCGAAATTTCATGATTCCTTTTGTTGCCGATTACCCGCGCTTCTGCAAATTTTCATCGACATCCATTTTTTTTAAAGACATCGAGTGGACGGACAAACGACAGTATTTCAGATCAGAGCATTTTATTTAGCCCTGGATGTTCTTACCGTTTGATTCTCCCCAAGGTATCTCAAAATATTTTGTGGGTGGTTGGGTGAGTGGGAAATAGTCTACGAAAAAAGCCTTGAAATTCTGGAGCAGATGCACACAAAATTAACTTCCCTACATTACATTAACTTTCCACACGCTATTTTCAAAGATTCCCTGTCTGTCCATACGATATCTCCAAAAGTTATGAATCAGTTTCGATTAAGTTTTGTAGAAAGGTTGGCAATATGCCCCAAAAGAAGTCCTAAAATCACAGAGCAGATCCATGCACAATTATCTCCCTAACACCTTAACTAACTGCCTTCAGCCACAATACAATTCCGGAAGTTCTGTATCTGTCCACACAACATCTCAAAAGTTTTCGATTAATTGCAATTGAATTCTTTGAGAGAATTGGCTTTGAGATATTGAAGAAAGGAATATTTTTTAGATTGAGACTCATTGTTTTATTCCTCGCTCATAACTGTCCATACAATATCTCCAAAAGTCTTCATTAAATTTCGATGTTTTTTGGTTTTTTTTCGAAACGTGGATCATTGGCTACGGAGGGAGTGATTCATTTAAGGCGGATCCATGGACAAATATCTACAAGGTAGACAGGGTAATCATACTTAAATATGAACTAGAAACAAGTAGGAAGACAAAGACAATTTTTTGGTCACCTTAGGTGGTACTGATTTGTGAAAATGTCAGTATTGTCACTTTGACTATCATAACAGTATTTTTATCGAATTATATCATATTTGCTAACGAAATAACTAATCAGATCGGGTCAACCAAATTTTGACTTAATCCGGTCAACTTGAGATTATATTTGAAGATCACTGCCCCAAATCGCTTTTATAGACAACAGTGCTTGAAGTCAACAAAGGTGTAGCCGAGGGAAGGGGGCTATTGGAAAACATCGTTCCCTGGGCCCTGAATGGAGGGGCGCAAAAGATTTACAGAGAGTAGTTCACCAAATTTCTACTGACAAATCTTACTAATTGTTAGCGGGGCCCCTTAAGGAGGCAAGTCCCCCCCAGACTCCCGAATCTCTAGCTACGCCTCTGAGCAAAGTAGTCATGATGGTTGAATGCATAGCGTTGGCCTACATCCTCTAAGCTCCACCCAGAAGTTCATTAGTGTTGTTAAAAACCTCCATTTTTATATTAGATGACAACGACCAAGCAGGATGGGCTTTGGTTATGGATCATATTGTCACCGTCAATAATGTTTATATATTCAGTGACTGTACGGATGCGCATACAGGGAAACAATACAGAGAAAAGAATTAACATTCCCATGCTATTTACAGCAAGACTGTTTGATGTAGAAATCTGGTTGTATTCCATTCATCACCGTCTGTTCAGGAGCTAATTAATCATCGCAACTGACTAATTTGTTACATGTGCATTGAATCTGCCCATATCAAAGTTGTATTCATGATGACGCGACATGATAACGAGTAGAGCAATAAGAGAGAGAGAGAGAGAGAGAGAGAGAGAGAGAGAGAGAGAGAGAGAGAGAGAGAGAGAGAGAGAGAGTCCATTAAACAAAGTACCTCCCGTTATGATGGACAGCGGAAATCATATTGCTCAACAGAGCATTCTGGGATTCAATGTAACCGACTTTCCTTCCTTCCTCTCTGACCAAAAAGCGAACCCCTGTCTTTCTCGACAAAGAATAGCGTCCGGACAGGCGTGACACAATCAGCGCATATTAACAATGTTTTTTTCTCCTCTCTATAATAATAATAATAATAATAATAATAATAATAATAATAATAATAATAATGATGATGATTATTATAACGATAATAATAATAATGATAATAATAATGAAATGATGATGATGCAAGTATTACTATTGATGATGATAATAACGATGATGACGACGACAATAATAATGATAATGATAAAATTATAATATCAAAACATGAGATGCAGTTGAAAGGAAAGCTATGAAAAATTGGAAATCGCCAGGTAAAGATATGATTCAGGGATACTGACTGTAATATTTTGCTGACACCCACAAACGACTAGCATCACAGTCGCAATGAATGATTGACGGTGACATTCCAGAATGACAGGAGGAAGGCAAAGGGAACTCCATAATGAAAGGCAAGCAGATTGGTCCCCAACTACAGGCCAATAACATGCTTCTCAACAATTTGGAAATTTCTGACATCGATCAAATCAGATGGAATATACAATCACCTTTTGAGCAACGATTTGATACTGTGGCAACAAAATGGTTGTAAGAGAAAATCAAGAGGAACCAAAGAACACTTCTTTGTTGATAAAATGGTCATGAGACATGTCAAAAGAAAATACCGATATCTAAGAATAATATGATGAGACTATAAAAAAGTGCATGACTCTGTTCTGCACTGGCCTGTTCTGCACTGGTCTGTTTTGCACTGGTCTGTTCTGCACTGATGGCTGTTGAAAAGTTTTGTCTTACTGGAAGCGGCAAGAAACACATGGTTAATTCTGCAACAAGAATGCAGAGAACAATTTCAGCCATCAACTTCGAAACAATCGGGGATGCACAAATCAAACAGGGCATTTTTCAAGGCGTGTCATTTTCATCCCAGCTATTCATAATGTCATTGATCCCAGTCTCTATCGTCTTAAAGAATAGGAAAAAGGGTTACCAATGTACAAATGATACACTTGCCTGATACGGAGGACTTAAAGACGTATATAAGATCAGATAAAAGGTCAGAAAGACTGATAAGTAGATTCATTTCTATGGATAATCACATGGGATTTGGATTGATTAAACGTGCAAAGGTTACTATCAATAAAAGAAAAAAGCATCAACTGAAATTTTCCATCTACCACCAGGGGAGCAAATAAAGGAACTAGATTTGATGAAACGTATAAATATTTGGGGACCAACAAATCGAATGAAATGAAGAATAAGGAGGTGAAAGAAAAGGACGTATAAGAGTACTACAATCGATTACGATCTATCTTAGAATCTAAACCCTACGATAGAAACGAAATCACGGCAATTAACACCTTTGCAGCGTTAGTAATAAAATGACTAATTGGACCAAAGAAGAACTTCGACGAGTAGATACCTGCCCCCCCCCAAGGAACAAGATGACGATTTACAAACTGCTACACCCAAATGCTAATATTGACAGTCAATACACCTCAAGAAAAAAAAAAAAAAAAAGGAGGAAGATGACTCTTAGCTACTGAGGATTCGGTAGCGCTGGGAAAAAGATCATTAGCTGAGTATATCAATAAAAGCCGAAAGGTGGAGGAAAATCTCGTCAAATACGATACGCCAAAATCTGAAAAGAAAATCCTAGGAGCAAGGTGGAGAAACAAAGCCATTCATGGAAAATGGACTGGAATAGTTGCTGAAATGAACCCGCAGATATTCTCAATGGCTTAATACGGCACATCTTGAACCTGTAACAGACGAGCAGGCTACTGCAGCACGGGACCAGGCATTGAATGAAAATTAGCATGCACATCATATTCTTAAAATAAAATCATCAGACAAGTGTAGAACCGATAATAAATATCAAGAAACAGTTAAATACACAGTATCTGGCTGTCCAAAATTATCGGAGACATAACTCAGTAGAAAGCACAGTTCGTTAACTTCATGCAAAAGTTTGGAATAGCAGAAAATTGGCGAAAACATAATCCCGAAACTGCATTGGAAAACAGACAATTCAAATTACTTTTACTAATGATTTTAACTCTATCACTGACAAAAAAGATTATAGCTAGGAGGTCAGATATTGTCATCATTGATAAAGAAGACAATTTGGCTATATTGATCGATATCTTATGACCAACAGACGGGAATATTGAATGGAAAGAAAATGAAAAAGTTGTAAAATATCAAGACGAAGATGGAACGGCAAAAACTATGATATAAATTGATTGAGATCGTACCTATCGTTATTGGAGCATCGGGAACAGTAACTACAAATCTAAAAAAAAAATGCAACTGAACATCAAGGAATTAGCACTAACCAAATGCAAAAGAGAGCACTTTTGAAAACATCGAATAGAATCAGGAAACATCTTTAATTCCGAGGATCTAATTGATATCGAGTTCAAAATGAGAGATAAGATAACTCTCTATTAGAGCAGTGATGCCTTGAGATAATAATAAGTATAAGACTTGAAATTACTTACTATATCTCAAATTGTTTTATTGAAGAGTGTAAATTTGAGATGTACTAAAACTTTATCCTTTTTACGTATTCCAACTTTTCCACAGCATTCCGTTAGATACATACCTCTACTCTCTCTCTCTCTCTCTCATACACACACAAATATCATATGTGTGTGTGTGTGTGTGTGTTGTTAAGAAATAGATATATGATCCAACAGATTTTTTATGGATTGCGTTATATTATATTGAAACTTATTTCGAAGTGATCTCCCATTATTATACAGTGAATGTATCATTTGGCCTAGTCAAAGTAAAAAGAATAAACAGTTAATATATTGAGCGTGTGCGGGTAATAATTTTGATTTATCTATATCCCTGCAAGAAAAAATCAGGGCCTTCGCAACCGTCAGACCAACTATCTAGTCGCCTCAGGTGCAGACCCTAGAGGGGTGCAGAACGGAACTTTATGGAGAAAAATAAAGCAGCGCAGTGCGCTAATTTAGAGTCTTGTTTAGGGTGTCCAAAATCATGGTAAAATTCTAAGTCTTATAGAAGGTCTCTATAATCATGGTTAAATTCTAATTCTCTTAGAGAGTGTTTAAAATCATGGTTAAATTTCAAGTCTTGCCTCGCACGGATCCTGGTTGGCACTAATTTACGGATTTTGCAGACCAATATCCCCATTTTTGTTTTGAACACGACATTTTCTAGATTTCCTGCAGGAACTATGGACCAAAAACTTCCTGTAATAAATCATGTATCTACTTGAAAATGACCTTTTTTCTAATGTCTATTTTCTAAAAGAAAGTTAACTCTAAAGAATCCGAAAATACCAACTTCTTCTGAGGGACACCTTTCACACTGAAAAGAAAGACAAAAAATAAAAATTCCTTTTGAGTGTCTATTAAAAAACAGACACTGAAGAGACTAGGCAAGTTAGGGCATCCAATTTTCGATTGTATGTCTAATCATTGTTATTTGCTGAAAACCTTTTTTCTTCAGCGAGATCCTAAAGGCCTAAATGAACTTATCGCTCCAATAAGAGATTATTGATTTGAAGTAATTATTTATTCAATCATACTTTATTTGAAAATCATCACCTTTAAGAATTCTTTGATCATATTTTAGATGAAAAAAATTTTCAAAAACTAACTTGCTGAAAATATGCCTGGGGATCCCATTAGTACGCAAAGAAATTTTCATTAGGATATGTAAAGTGTTTTTGTTAGATACAGACAGCGGGACAGGCATTTGATGGTTTATATTGGGATTAAAGATTATAAATATTACCAGTGTTATCAAAAGACTATTCTATGCTATTCACTGCATGGTAAATATTCTTGGAGAAGTTCAGTAAATTTTATTGCGTATACTTATTTTGCTCAAGAATTTGCAGTATTTGTTTTGATATCCGATGAATATCTATTAGCTGAATTTCTACTTGGATGTTTACACCCTTGTAAGTACATGGGTGTGTGTTTCAACACACACACACACACACACACACACACACATACACACACACACACACATATATATATATATATATATATATATATATATATATATATATACATATGTGAACAATTGGAACGAGAAAAACTCAGGAGTAAAAGTACATGGAGACTTTATTCGTAAATTAATTGGTTGACAAATCAATTAATTAGTATGCTATACATGTTTCAGGAAGGGTTCTCATCTTCAGTAGCACGTGTGTTTTTTTTAGTGGTCAAAAGGTTAGGTTTCCATAGAAAACAAGTTTTGCATCAGATGCTTTGAAAGTAAAAATGAAAATAAAAATTCATGGTAGGCTATGGTGATGAGTCCGGACATCTATCCATCTCTCTCTCTCTCTCTCTCTCTCTCTCTCTCTATATATATATATATATATATATATATATATATATATATATATATATATATATATATATATATATATATATATATATGCGTGTGTGTGTTCATATAAATACATGCCCTAATACGCACACATACATATAAGTGTCTCACACGCATGTATGGCATGACACTCGTAGTGCAAGAGTGTACTGAAGATCAAAATCCACACATATGCTGTTTGGTACACATTAACTATGCAGAACGTGTGCATACGTCTATGACAATTTCGAATACTTCTGAATGCGAAAGTGAATGTACGAGCCACGGCGTTTGAATCGACGCGGACATGGTTGGCTGAACACCTCTAGGGTGTGCAGGAGAGTCGCACACGTTAACGCCCCTGCGTCCTGCGTTCGTGTACGCGCGCACGTTATGAGTTTGCGCAACGTATGCGTTCATTTCACACGCATGTATGGGTTTGCGTAACGTGTGCACATCTTTTTTTTTTTTTCCAACCCCGTTCTGCGTCGGCGCATGCACACTCGGTCAGTGTCAGTATGTGAAATAAAAAAAGAAAAAAAAAAAAAAAAAGAAGAAAAAACGAACGAGCATGCGCATTATCATTTTGGTTTGTCTAATGAAAGCTAACCAGGATTCACAGACAGTAGTTTTCTGTAGGGTATGAAAGGTTGAGACAGGGTAAAAGGCTCGGTCAGTTATTATACGATTTCTTGATGACTCATTATGTCGGCTATGAGCTCTCGTATTTGATGAAAAATTTGCAATGCCAATAAAGCTTTGCGATCACTACGCATCATGTACTCGCTCCCCGCCCCCTGCCCCCAACTTTTTATTTTATTTATTTATTTATTTTAGTTTCCCTGTTTTTCAATACGTTGCACTCAATTGTTCACTTGATTTCTTTCTTTATCTCTCTTTTTTTTTTGCTTAGCCTTCTTTCTGTTTTTTTTTCCTCATTTTTCTCATTCATTTGTCCTTCTTTCTTTCGTTCGTTCGTTCTTCCTCCCTCTCTATCTATCATTTGTTCAGCCTTCTTCATCTCAAATCCTTTCATTTCATTCAAACCCCTTTCTGTTTTTCCTTTCTTTCTTTGTGTCTTCTCTTCACTCTTTGTCTCTTTCTTTCTTCATCCTTTATTTCTTTCTGTCTTCCCATAATTCTTTGTCTCTTTCTTTCTTTCTTTCTTTCTTTCTTTCTTTCTTTCTTTCTTTCTTTCTTTCTTTCTTTCTTTCTACCTCCCACGCAGGAAATTCCAAATACTGTTATTGCACTTTTATTCACTACATGAAGAGAAAACAAAACGTGCCCCCCTTGCTTTCAAGGCACAATATACCAATTGATCTTTCGACAACATCCTTCTCATGACGTGAGCGCAAATGAATTTGATAAAAACTAAAAAGATAACACGTTTCCCAAATAACAGACAGAATCATAATTACAATTTCAATATGATAGATTGAATTATAATTCGACACGGTATAATTATTAAAGGATCACCAATAACCCGCCACGGCTCTACTGCTATGCATTTCTATGCTATGACCTCAACACATTATGACCATGAAGTTTCAAAATACTTTAAGTAAATCTAAGACCATGTCACAGAAAGTCACAGATTTGTTTATAAGCTGAAGTTAACAACAACAACAACAACAGCAACAACAACAACAACAACAACAACAACAACATTTAATGACATGCCAAACACCATCATTGTCACTCAATTATAATCTCAGACATTTCATCTCCTCGTAAATCGCTTTGATGATGATGATGATGATGATGATGATGATGATGATGATGATGATGATGATATCAAGAACCTGCGTGTGATACGGTGCCAGTTTTACGCTATGAATATTCTAAAGAAAAGGCGGACAGAAGATGTTCAATATCCGCCTCCGGAAACAAACAGAACATTTTTCAGAAAAGGATTTTTCGCGCAGTGGCATCGTAGTAATTGCAAAGCTTTATTGGCATTGAAGATTTTTCCTCAAATACAAGAGCTCCTTAGCATCATCTAACTGTCACGCTTCAAAAATAATAATTGTACTCATGATAACCGTCAGCGGAGCGAGGGGTCGTCGACTAGTGTCAATAAAACATTACGCAATGATTATTAAAAAAATTTCTGTATTTAGATGATGAGAGAAGGTAAGTACGACTAAGCTTTCTCATTTTTTAGCCCTTGACTGTCATTATAGTCCTGTGCTCTTCCATAGAAATAGAGCACTCTGGTGGACGGGGAATTTAACCTATAATAAATATATTGCTTGAATTCAGCCTTATTGACCGTCCAGTTTCGTAGTTCAGAGGTAGGATATCGGCCACTGGGTCTGAAGCGAAGGTTTCAATCCTGCCTCGTGGTACTGGATGGGATAATGGAAAGAGAGAGAGAGAGAGAGAGAGAGAGAGAGAGAAATTAATTGTTTAAATTTTGAAAATTGAAACCATAAAATCTTGCGTTGTGTATTTTCAATAATTCTGTGTCCAAGAACATGTCCAAACAATTTTCATTCTAATCGGTTCCAAAGTTCAATATTTTTTATGCATGTTGACCTGTAATTAGTTGCATCTAAAATGTAAAGAAACCATTTGATTGGTTATAATTCACCATCCTCCCAAGAAGAATCTTTGCACAAGTATACAGACAAAGTGTCATTGGAATATAAAAGAGGATAACGGAATTGTCCAATTGAAAAAATGATATAATAATGACAATGACGGTAGACGCCCATAGCAAATGATAGTCCTTGGCTTTTTTCTATCGGTGATAGAAATAGATGGCAGCTTAAGGATTCGCCATAACTCTGAGCTCAATTTTGGCAGATAAGTAAAACTTTTAGCACTTGAAATCGCTTATAAAAATACATGTGTTTTAATCCCTAATCAATGGCAGTTTACGATTCGATATCTACACCAGAGTTAAGGTATTATGATACTTCTGGTATGTCCTTTTAACCAAAGATAAAAGTCGTAAAAGAGTTTACGACATTTCCTCAGCATAAAAAAAGAAACAGGTTGTAAAGTTCTTTTCGTCTTTAGGAAACGTTTACTTCTGCGGACATAATCTTGATGTATTAAGTGCCTAACTGCCTTTGTTATTTTACGATTTTGGTAGAGTGCACTTATTGACACAAATTTTTTTCTACCAGAATTTACATTGTGAGTTCGTTATCTTAAAGGCTTGTATTTCATATTGAACAGGGGAACAGACTCTGATACAAAGCTGTACAGTTAAGCAGTAACGTATACATGAAAGTATGTAAATAATTTGAAGTAAGTCAGTTTAATTTCTCACACCGTATGGTGTAAGTGAGAGACATTCCAGCATGCTTCTTACTATTCTATACAATTTTGCCTATTGTCCTCGTAACTTAAATGCCAGGGCACATTCAGTTACAGGTTGAGAAACCATTATCTGAAATGCTTGGAACCAGAAGAGTTTTGAATTTCGGAATATTTGCCGGATTTCGGAATATTTGTCAGATCCCGGAATATATACACAATACGATTTATTGGAGATGGGAACCTTTAATGTCTGTTTATATCCTATTAAATTAGATTTGTACAAAAAAAAACGCATTGTATAGTGGTGTACGGAAGGATGTGTTTCCGACATTATGGTAAAAAAAGATAATCTGGAAATCGAATCAAATACGAATATAAGTTATTCATTCATATTTGTGGCGATATTTCAATTAAAATTCTGGGCCATTTTATCATTCTCGTCGAGACCATCCCCCGGGGAAATGTCGCCACAAATATAAATAAATAAATAGATAAATGAGCTTATATTCGTATTCAACTCGGTCTTCAGATTGTCTTTTTGTAAAGTAGAAACAAAATGTTTAAAAATTATCTTAAAAGTCGTTCTATTTCATTTCTGATGTTCAATGGAATTCTTTCGTGTTTAAACACAACAAGCGTTCGCTTTTTGAAAAGTACCGGATTTTGGATTTCAGTATTCGCAACTTCGAGTAAGGGGTATTCAACCTGTACTTGGAGTTGGTCCCTAGGCACTACAAACAATCTTTCACTGCAAAGTTTTATCAGGAAAGTAGGGTCGTAATTGTATCAGTACAAACAGTGCAGTCACACGAGGCCCGAGCATTCAGCCTACACTTCGAAAAAATGCGTAAAAACGTGTTTTATTTTCAATGTTTTTCAGTGTTTTCATTTGCTTGAAGATTTATCATGTTATATAGAAATAGCTTATTGGCCTATAAACGACTTTACGTTTAATAATTACATGAATGTTTCATTTTCTCTTTTGATTTGCCTGAAAATGACAGCTAAATAAAAAAAAAAAGATAGAAAACACACCAGAAATGTTATGCACTGGGTCCAATCAATGTTATATTTGACCCTGCAGGAGAGACAAGATGTTCTTGTCATCTATCATAATCAGAACGAATCTTGATTACATTCAAACATGTTTGTAGCATTCGCCTCGTCTACTTCTGTGTATGTGAAGGCGTTGTTGTTGTTGTTGTCATTCGGAAGATCGTAGCTCAGTTGGGAAATCATCTTATCTGTCATAGCGTCAGTGTTATTATCGACTGGAAGTCCTTCCGGGCGTATTGTCTACACTCACATTTCTTTGCATTAAGTCTTATCATCTTTTTGACTTTAGCGCCGGCAATAAGTAAGCTGTTGTTTGATAATAAATGATCAAAAATAATGTATCGCTTCTTAAGTGTTATAGGATCAGAGAATTTTCCCCATTTTCTTTCAATCTTTTGCTCATCTATATTTTTTTTTATTTCTCTGATTTGTCAAGTCGCCCCGGGGTAGAAACTAAAGATACAATTCTTGTATTATCAATTTTTGTGAGTGGTATTTCTTTGCTTTCGTCGTTTCTCATCATTTCAGCGACAGGGAAAGTATGGATTGAAACTTTTGATGAAGTAGAGATCAGCCCCACTAAGGTCCTTCAGCAAAGATCAGTGCCCTCCAATACAACCAGATGAGTACCAGCCAGTGAGACCAATAATAATAAAAGGTATAGAGGGATCACAAGACAGCACAATATATCAGAAAGAAAACAGGTGTCTGAGACATCATAGTATCCATTAGAAAACTCAAATGGCAATGGGCTGGTCATGTTGCGAGAATGAAAGACCACCGATGGACATCATGACTCACAACATGGATCCCCAGAGACCACAAGCAAAACTGAGGCGGACAAAATACGAGATGGTGAGATGAACTAGATAAGATTAGAAAATACAGGTTCCACGACGCCCATGATAGAGAAATGTTGCAGTTCCTGAGGAAGGTCTATGTCCAACGATGGACGTAAAAGACTGATGATGATACAATAATTTTAAAACCTTTTTTGAATATCATGGATCCTGTGCCATTTCAAATAGGGACATGCGTAGCTCTTCCCGGAAGTGTATTCAAGATTTTTTTGAATGTTATAATAGCCTAACCCAGTGTTTCCCAAAATGTATCGTACTACCGTCCCCTTTAGAACATATATTTCATCCCTCGTAAAGTCGGTCAAAAGTAATAAATTTAGAATTAAATTTCAATAAAATATTTGGAAAAACATTAACCGTTTATTTCATAAACAAAAAATGATCGGGGAAAATAATTAAAAGTACTTGATTAATTGATATAGAATTAATTAAAACCAACTTTACAGACATATGAGTTTATGTGTTTCGGGTATCAATTTGTATTCTTTGCCTCTGAATGCCCCCACCCATCCTTGTCTTAAAACGCTCCCTATTATTCACTGGCTCCCCAACGATCCAAGCGGCCAGGGAACCTCAAATCTTTAGATTTGCTCTAGTAATTGCTTCTATTTAAAAAAAAGAAAGATGATATTTGAATTTGTATTACAGCATGAAAAGTACATTTTCTTCTTGTCATAGATCTTCTATGTAGTAATAGAATATGTGAAGAATTACCGAATCAGAATTGATAACTTGCAAGCATTTAGTGCGGGGTGCTTAAAATTGCGCGGCTCGTAGTATAACATTTTACAACATGGTTAATCCGAGAAAAAATTATTACGGATGATTATAGATAGACATGTCTTTTTTGGAACGTAGAGCACCAATAGTCTCAAAGTAACTTGACAACAATAGATAAACAATTTTTATTCTTTATTAAGGTATTAGCATAAGTCTTACGTTAGGAACGTTTCACTTTCTTTCTGCAACATCTCTTTGCTAGTCTCCTAAATGTAAGCTTAATATAAGGACAGTATTAGTCAGATGATAATATTATTAAAAGGCCTTGGTTTTATACGTAATACAATACGTATCACAATCATGGCAAAGTTAGTACTCCAGAAAGGAGTATTCATGACCGTCTACGTATTGTGCCCGCTTTCAGGGGATTTAAAAAAAACTCGGCTGTGTCTACGAATTATTCCCAGTGCGAGAAAGGGTAATTATACTTTTCGGGACGAATATCCGTCTCAAGGCCACTCTTGAAGGACTTCATATAATCCGAACCTGGACATTTATCTTAATTTATATTTTATTATGATTCACTAGTTCTTCTGTGCCGTCGAAAATGACGGCTCTACACTAAATATATGAATAAATATTGCAAATATATTGATGGATAATAGGGATTTACTTTACCTTCAGCTTGAATAGTGTACGGTTGATCACAAATGAATTTGCCTATTTTTTGTTTTTATTGATTTTATAATTTTGCTACCATATACCCGTCGAAGATGACGGGATTATCTATGTATGGATCGATACCAAGGGGTATAAAACTAATTTATCGGGTACTTTATTTTCAATGATTCAAATATTATAATTCTAAGTTATTCTTTTAACTTTTCAATGACTTTTTATACATCGTTATTTCATTGTTTTTTTTTTCAGCAATGTTAATCTATTTTACATAGACCAATCCATAATAATCATTAGGTTATTAGAGGACTCGGACAGAACATAAAATCATATAATCATATAATTGAACATACTAATTTGCATACATGGCTTTTATATGAATACAATATTATTCTTTAAATTCAGCGTTTCTATATGTTACGTCATTAAGACATGATTAAAATTTCATTTCACTACGTCACGAATTATATCTATTTTATCGTGTCATTCACATCCCTTAACGTGACAGACGACATCTGCACATTGCTAATTATTATCATTATACGTTTGGACGATGCGAAATTCGGGACAAAGGCATTAACTAAATAAGCGAATTTTATAAGTATCCAAGCGCTGTATGGCACTCGGTCGCCTCTCTAAAAGAATCCAGATGCATTAAAGAGCACTGACTACCATAACCACCTACTTTAAGCATAATGAGGAGGTATTTTTCAGGGGTGGATCTTCGTTCATGAGCGTTATTTGCTCAGAGACTTGTGCTGCCAGTTCTAAATACTTACTTAAGTTTTCAAATCGTCTAAATTCATGAACTTACAACCACGGATTTCCTTCTGTAAATCAGAATTATTTTTCAAATACATTCCTTAATACAAACATCATTAAACAGTCAGTTAAGAGGGAACATTTCATACACACATACACGCACATTTGGTGAAACAATCGCTGATAAATAATTACGGGTGGATGAAAAACATGGATGGGAGACTTCTCCCCTTGAAGGGCCAAAAGTGGAAAGAGTCGTTCCCCCTTCTTTTAGGGGTCAAAACTGAAAGTAAAATATTTTTCACCTTATTGGGGTTAGAAGTGAAGGTAAGCATAATTTCACCTTGGGAGGATTAGTGTGGGGTTCAGAAGCGATGAGAAACCGAGAATGAACAAGATCAGGATTTAGATTGAATACAGTTATTCGGGCCTTTGCATTATTGACAGCCGTTTAGTTCATTGCTAAGAGCAAAGTTAAGTTTAAGCAGCTACCATATTGGTCGCAGGTTCGATTCCTATAGCAGCCCCTTTTTCTCCAATTGTTTGTTCTATTTACGTTGTCTAGGCTGAGTGATACATTTATCGTGTAACGACGGGAGATCATTTCAAATAAGAGTTTCTGTATAGTATAATGCAATTTATAATATATCGGATCATCAGTCTATTTCTTAATAAGATAATTGTCACATAGAAAGAATCAAATAGAGCAGATATAGACTGAGAATGAGAAAAAATGAGAATTTAGAATTGCGACAGTTATTTCAGCCTTTGCATTAGCAGCGACTTTTTTTTAGCTCAATGGTAAGAGCAACGCTACTTTGAAGGAGCTTCCCTAACAGTCACAGGTTAAATTCCTACAGCAGCCTCATTTTCGTTGATTGATTATTTTATTTATGTTGTTTAGGCCAAATAGTACATTCACCATGTAATAAAATTGTCCATTTCAAGTGAGAGTTTCTATATAATATAAATCAATTATATATGTATATACATGTGTGTATAATCATACATACATGTATGGAAAACACAAGAATTGTATATAATACCGACTCTAAATAGTGGACGTTGTTTTTATAAAAAAAACAAAGCAATCTATTATTAATAAGATATCTTCCGACTTTGGTATAAATATTCTTAAATATGTATAGTGTCCACGTGCGCAGGTGAGCACGTTACGTTGGTTTCAGTTAGGAAAAAAGAAAGTTCGGTTTCAGGTAGGAAAAAGAAAAGCATTAAAGAGATTTAGTTATGCTTGCTTAAGTTAAATAACAACACTCAATATAAATACATAATCATAAAAATAATATTGATTACACTTTAAATTGATATTTTCTTGATAAAGACCGACGATGGTCGAAAGTTGTACAAATACCAACTTTGGAATATAAAAAAAAAAATTCGATGTCGTTAATAAAAGTTTAGCATGCAAACAACAACAACAAAAAAAACAAAAAAAATAACGTAGAAATTAAATAGACTGGATTGGTAAATTATTTTTGTTACTGTATGTTTTAATGAAGGATTATTACCATGTTGCTCGTTTTAAACATACATACTTATATACTTAGCCAGGTGGACCAATTTGGAAACTGAAGAAACCTATTCTAACAGTTTCAGTGACAGATTCGTCAGATGGTTTCTGATATAAACATTTTGAAACATCAGTGAGACCGTAAGTTCATCAGTGCCTAGGGCCCCGAACGCCTTAATTTGGACACAAAGTGACACAAAATATACAATTTTCTTTCATAAGACGAAACTGAGTTTTTGTTTATCAGCGACTCATACATTTACATTTATTTTATATCATATTTGCCAACACCGAGAACTTCAACCGGTGACGACAGAAAAGTCAAGACTCAGAGATGTGACATGACCTCGTGATCCCCTGAGTTGGTCGCCGACTTAATGACCGTGTTCGAACTGAACACATTTCGTATTCTTCAGATAAAAAAGAAACAACGATAAAAATGATGTCTTAGGCCAAATCCTGTAGACACAGCTGGGATGCTATTTTCAGCACAGTGCTGCCCTCTTTGGAGAACACGTGTCTATCAAGGCTGGAAGAATTCTCGCCAGAATTTGATAAATCGTTAAAGACAATTAAATTTCTTTCCAGATTCATTACAATCTCGCTAAAAAAGTTTTATTTTATTTTATTTTATTGTCCAGTCAAGATCGTAACAAATTCATACGTTAGAATAATTAATCTCAGTCTTTGGTGGTAAATTTAGAAAAAATTCAATTGAAACAATTAAAATGGCGGACAGAAGTTCGGCTGAGGTGCAATGAAAGAGGGAAAGAATAGTAAGGGAGTGGAAGAATGAGGGTAGGGGGAGAATGGAAAAGAAAAAGTAGAAGAAATTCTTAAGGAATTTTTATGCATACCGGCTCCCTCTTTTTTTTTTAAATGCTAATAATATCATCATTTAAATAATTTAAGGTCATTGGAGTGGTTCGATTATTCGCAATCTTACAGAAGCCAACTGAAAGCATTGGAATTTTCAAGAAGAAGAAGAGGGCGAAAGAGAAGAAGGAGGGAAAGAAGGAGAAAAAGAAGAAAAAGGAAAAGAAGAAAAAGAGAAAGAAGAAAAGAAGAAGTGAAAAAGATGAAGAAAAAGAAGAAGCAAATAAGAGAAAGGAAAAGAAGAAAAGAAGATGTGAAAAAGACGAAGAAAAACAAGAAGCAAATAAGAAAAAGGAAAAGAATAAAAGATGTGAGAAAGACGAAGAAAAAGAAGCAAATAAGAAAAAGGAGAAGAAGAAGCAAACAATGAATAAGTAAAAAGAGAAGAGGAAGAAGAAATAAAAGAAAAAAGAAGAAATAGAAGAAATAGGAGAAAAAAGAAGAAATAGAAGAAGAAGAAGAAGAAGAAGAAGAAGAAGAAGAAGAAGAAGAAGAAGAAGAAGAAGAAGAAGAAGAAGAAGAAGAAGAAGAAAGAGTAGGAGTTGGAGGAGACAAATGTCGCATCAAGCAACGAATGAACAATAAGAGAATAAAAAGTGAACAATGAATTTTTCAAGTTAAATGTCCAACACTGTGGCACGTACATAGAAAACATCCGTCAAAAATGAATTCTAAATTTAAATGAATTTAAATACTCTTCAGTTACAGAATTAACGACATTCCTCGACTTTACCAAAATGTCATGCATTCATTCAAAAACTCATGCATACGTCACTTAAAACATTTCTTTACTTCCTTTATTAAAAAACCAAAAACATCCATGATTATTTTTTTCAAGATTTGTTTTATTTTTAAATGGATTTCTCTTAATTTCTTACTTTGTATTCGTTTTTCCTGTATCTTTTTCAATCTTTTCTGTGATCTTCCTTCATTTTCATTTTTTTTCTTTCAATTTTTTCTACGTACTTTATAATCTGTACTCAAAGGAAAAAAGAAAGAATGGAAACTGTCTTTTATTTCGTGAAAAGTTTCTTTCAATTGGTTTTCTTATTCTGACATTTATTTTTTTCTATTCCTTATATTCACTCTCTCAAAGGCAGTTTTCATTTACTTTTTCCAACGTTCTTTCTTTCTCTCTTTCTTCCTTTCTTCCTTCTTTCTTTCTCTACTTGCTCTTTTTTTCCACTTTTGCCTTCTCTCTCTCTTTTCTCTCGCTTGCAATCTTGTATAGTTTTTCTATCTTTGCTAATTTTCTTCATTTCTTCTGCATTTCCCCCTCCTTCTTTTCTTTTTTCATTCTCCCCTTCTCCTTTTCTCTCTTTCTTTTTAAAACTCTTCCTCTCTTACTTTCTTCGTTTCTGTCTGTCTTCCCTTTTTCAATCTTCATTCTCCTTCTCTTCCTTGCTTTTTATTCTTCCTTTCTCCCTCTCCCCCTCTCTCTTGCTTCCTTTCTTCCTTTCTTTCTGTCTTTCCTACTCCTTTCTCTCTTGCTTTATTTCTTCTTTTCTTCCTTCTTCAAAAATCTTCTTTTCTTTTTTCATTCTTTCTTTTTCCTTTTTACCCTTCTCTCTTCTTTTCTTTCTTCATTCCTCTCTTTTTCAACAAATTTTCTTCTCTTCCATTCTTTTTCATTCTTGCTTTCTTACTTTCTCCCCTCTCTCCTGCTTCCTTCCTTTCTTTCATTCTTTCTTCCCTATTCCTTTCTTTTTTTCATTTATCTTTTCCCTTTCTTTTTCATTCTTCCTTTCTGCCTTTGTTCTTTTCTTTCTTGCTTGCTTTCTTTTTTTCTTTCTTTCTTTCTTTCTTTCTCAGCACTGTTTAATTTCATTTGAAAAAAATACGTATCAATTATTAGATATTGCCATATCAAAGTTTTAAAATATGTATATCTTAAGAATTCATTATCTCATAATCCTCATTTGATATCCAAAATCGATTATTTTTTCTTTACAATACCATAATCTCAATTCGTACAAAATACAATCAAAATTTCCAAAAATAATCTTGAAAATGTTTTTTTTAAGTACTTTGAAAAAGTAACAGGTCCGATTATAGTATAAATCGTCTCGTGACCAACGTCTTTTGGCGGTACGCCATGTTGAGGGTGATCAATTAAAAAATTGGAAAAAAAAGATGATCAATGAATAAGTTGCACCTCCCACAATGGGTTCGCTAAAAAAAAGTCCTAATCTTCAGAACACAAACCTACTAAGGGACCAGTTAAGCTAAAACTAACATTGTAAATAGAACATCCCACTAAAAACCTACTCGGTGGGGGGGGGGGGGTTAAAAGAAACAAAATAATGTTTTTTGCTAGAAATAATAAAGTGTGAATGCCAAAAATTTCAGCCTTTTACCTCCATTGGTGCAGCCTAAGCGCGTAATGCAAACATAGATACAGGACTAATTTGAAAACTGAAGAAAAAAACAAACAAACAAAAACAAACAAACAACGTTTTAATGGTTATGATGGCAGTTTTGATTGCTGGTTTCTAATATTGACACAAACATTTCTGACAGAAGGAAAAATAATCCAATTATCACAATTCCATTGCATATATATATATATATATATATATATATTTATATATATATATATATGTATATATATATATATATATATATATATATATATATATATTATATATATATATATATATATATATATATATATATATATATATATATATATATATTCAAGTACATACATTGACATATATTCTAACATATCAATAAAATACATTTCCATTTCCTAATTTTTCACTTTTTAATTAAAAAGAACATCGAATGATTAAATGTATAGATCATGAAATGAAAATACCGAGTTATTTTGATAATTTCATTTATTGAACTAACGTAGCCATCAAAGGTGGCTGATAGTTCTATCCCTTTTTTTAAATATGTGATTGTGTTTTTGTGTTTGTCTATGTGTCTACTGATCCAACGCTTCTGGTCATACTGTTTTGTCTATAGACAAAAAAATTAGCTTCAGTACTCCACTGAACACCTTCTAAAAATATAATCTTGAAATTTGGAAAAAAAAAGCTTTTTAGAGTTTTATTCTGACGGGTTTATTTGTTTGCGTGTTTCGACGCTCCTGGCTATCCTGTTTCGTCTACTGACTTGAAAATTGGCGTCAGTACTCCTCTTCTATGAATGTCTTGTAGATTTTTGGAGAAAAAATCTATTTTGACCTTTTCGGGCTCTATTCTGATTGGTTTATTACCAAAATTTAAATTTATCAGAATCTCGTTGTTTCTTGATGTTATCCTATAGAAAACAAACACCAGTGATGTCATACGTGGAAGTAATTCTGACTATATTTATTCTCCGATGGTATTCTTTTTACATGACTTCAAATTTTGGTGCTACGGTTGTTCAATTATTGACTTATGATGGTGAATTATGCATAACGCTATTCCTTTATCTCAATTTCAGAACACGTTTAGACAAAGAGCTGCATGTTTACACCACTTGCTTATGCTAAAAAGATATTTTTCCATTGACATCACCACCGAAACAGAGCCAGTCCGACGCATGGGCCTGTAGAGTGGCCCCCAAAAGCAATTCTGTTGAGAGTCCCAATCCCTTAAAGGCTTTGGCCGATCTAACTGCAAATAATAATAATAATGAATATAATGTAGTTGCAAGACTGTAACCCAACTTGCGATTATACGACTACAATTTGCCAATTAAACCCAACATCGAAAGTTATGTGATTTGTTTTTTATTTAGTAAGAATAAGTAAAGTCAGAACAATTTTAGCCTGCAAACAGCTACAACAGTGGTTTCGAATCTAGGGGCTGTGGAAGGGTCCGACAAATTATGCCCGGGGGCCTAGAGCTGTGCGCAACCAAAACCTGACATTGCATTCATCGTTCCCCATGTTTAATCTCATTAATGATTTGGCCTCATTTTAATTTCATTGTTTGAAGTTGACATCAACTATGTTGCCAGCCATTTTGCAATGGTTTATGCTGTTCGTTGGCAGCCATTTTGAAATGGTTTGTTTTATTCATTGGCAGCCATTTTGTAATGGTTCATATTTTTTCCTACTTGTTGATCTCCGTGAAAAAATTAACGGATTTATTTCATTTTTTAATAAGATTATATTTTTAGAAAATTAACTAATGAACTGATTTAACCTTTTATGTACTAGCGGTACTTCCAAGTACCACGTGTCTGCCGAATAATTTGAGATATTTGTGTCCTGATGGTGATTTTTAATCAAAATTATTTCCAACAAAATTTTTGTCCACCTTAATGATTATTTATCGTTCAATGTTAGTTGACTTTAAATGGCCTAAAATATAAATTATAAAAGATTTAAAGGATCTGCACATAAGGTTTCAAGAGGACGAGTCCATTGATTCCAATGACGTAGGGGAGATATTTTCATCAGCGAAAATATTACCTTTAAGTAGAGGAGTCTATTGTTACAGATAGGGAAACAGACGGAAAATAATATCACTCTCCACTATATCTACAGATTATAAGTATTAGCCCGTTTTCAAGTCAGATCTGATAAAATGTCGAAAAGTTTACAGATAATGTAGAATATAGACAACCGATTACGTGCATAAAATTAATCGTTAAAATGTAAAAATTCAAGAAAGAAACAAAACAAGGATAGCTGCTTCAGGGTCAAACTCTACTCTTACTTCTATCCTGACTGAAGATGATTACAGCTTTTTCATCTTATATATAATGTATAAATTCACAGATATCTGAGATTGGTTGTTTAATGATTATGATGTACACTATTTATCAACAGGGTTTGAAGGACTTTAAATTGTGATCATACAGTTATTCATGGTCAATAAAATATACCTTCAAGTCAAAATTAATCATTGGTTAAATCTTGACTGTTTATCGTAAGATCTAAGGGTAGACTAACGTCTAAACATAGAACTGCCTCGCACTAAGGGCTTCTCTATCACGTCCGAAAACTTCACCCTTTAATTGTTCCGTCTTTATAACTGCCGCCCACTTCTAAAATAAACAATTAGATTATCCATTTAGCATAAAAACACAACCTCAAGTCTAGATTGAAAGTTGCCTTGTTCGAACACGATAACAACAAGAGATTTTTTTTAATATTCAGTGGTGCATTCAGTAGCTCAGACAATGCTCATCAACAACAACCATGAAAAAGTAAAAATTAAAAGCTCTGATCTATGTCTAAGCTACCCAACAGCTGTGACAGCCTATTTTTATAGCATGGTAAAGCGTTGAATGACCGGGATATCCGAAAATCATCACCGGATGTGACCTAAGCCAGTTTTTAAAAACGCTACCCCAACCCAGCTAGATCTATCTAAACTCTGACAAACATGAATCACCAACCAGAGGTGCACTTGTGCCAGACAGAAAACGAAATTTTGATATAATACAAATATGATTATGACAAAAAGAAAAATAAACAAAAAAAAAGGATTTGAACACTTCTCGTTGGTCACTCAATGGAAACCGTCTCGTGAGCATCAGGATGGCGTATTAGTGATCAAAGAAAAAATTGGAGAAAGGGGTTATCAATGAATAAGGTACTTTTTCTCGCTCTTTGCTCTACAATTCAATACAAAGGGACTAATTTAGCACGAAATTACCTTGCAAACTGCCCCCACTAAAAGCCTATTCGCGTGGGGGATTTTCAAAAAAACCAAAAACAAAAATTGTTTTCACTAAACCTAATAAGAAGTAAATACTTAAATATTTTGTATTATGGCTCTATTGGTGCTAACCGTACGTGTGATACATACATAGTCAGCCAGACCAGCGTGAAAACTGCAGAAATCTAAGTTGACAGTTCTAGTTGACGTTTTCTAACTAAAAAATGGCAAAAAATTTAGTAGCATTCAGGTGTTGTATTGTACAGGTACAATAATAAGCAAATGCATCAGTGGCGCAAGTACACATTTGTGGGCCCCGAGGCTTGGTTCATTGAGGCCCCCTTCAGCATTTGGTGAGATTTTGTTTAGAGAAATGCAGTAGGTGAACTACAATTTATAAAACTTTTGGGGCCCTCTCCATTGAGGACCAGGGGGCATTTTCAAATAGTATCCCCTCCTCAGCCATGCCTGCAATGTATATATCCAATAAAATGCTATTAAGCATCATTAAACTGATATTAAATTGTAGTCGAGTGAGCTAAAACTGGAAGATTGCGCAGATGACACCCATAACATCCTGAAGTTGTCTGGTTGTTCGCCTGGGATTTAATAATGTCTCGATCGATTACTATTGCATATCAACTGCGCGAAACTATGTGTGGTGTAGCGCTCGTTTAATTATATTGCAGTTTTATTATTCTATCAAAATCTCTGAGTTGCATAAAACTGTTTATCAAACATGAGTTTAAAAGGAAATATTTCCAATGGCTTTCCAGATTGAGTGAATGTGACGAGTGGCCAATGTTAGACTGGCTGCTCACGTTTTAGCCCTTTGAAAATACGTACATACATACAAACATATATATATATATATATATATATATATATATATATATATATATATATATATATTGCTCTCCCAACATGGAATGGAGCACACTGGTAGATGAGAAATATATATGATAAATAGATATATTGCTTAAATTCAACCTCACTGAGCATCCGTCTACTGTAGAGTAGAGGGGGGATACCAGCCTCCTCTGAAGCTAAGGCTTCGATCCTGCCTCGTGGTACTGGATGGGATAATGGATAGTCTATAGCCACACTAATACAACGAAACAGCTGTCTGTGGATGACACAATTATATATATATATATATATATATATATATATATATATATATATATATATATATATATATATATATATATATATATATATATATAATTGTCTATAGCCACACAGAAGAGTTGTAGCCACACTGAAGAGTTGTGATACCATGAAATTATCAATCATTAATTAATTATACACACACACACACACACACACACACACACACATACACACACACACATATATATATATATATATATATATATATATATATATATATATATATATATATATATATATATATATATATATATATATATATAATATGATTGATTAGTAGGGTAAGTACTGATTAGTACTGTTGAGTGCCCTTTGATAAGGGGTACTGAACCCGTACGATTGATGACGAAAGACGTCCTAACAGAAATAAACAAATAAAATAATGAAAACAAACCACACCGTTTAAGGTATTACCATAGTATAACGTGCTTTCCCAGCTTATACTCAGTAACCTTAAATTGTACAGCAATTTCTTGAAACCGTTCCACATCAAGGCACACACTTATAAAATCTGCACTATTCAACGTATTCTTGTACCATATCATCACCACTACCTTCACCACCACCACCACTACCACCACTATCATCATCATCATCATCATCATCATCATCATCATCATCATCATCATCATCATCATCATCATCATCATCATCATCATCATCATCATCATCATCATCATCATCATCATCATCACCATCACCATCACCATCAATTACAGGTCTATTACTGGACAAAGGCCTATCCCAGCTCCTTCCATGCCATCCGAGACTGTGCTTACCTCTGTCATGCCTTACCAGTAAACGTCAGTATATCTCTCCATCTTCCGTCTCGTCTTCTACAGCAAATGTTACGCCTCCGACACCATTCGACCAATCTTTTGCAATTTGTTATCCTTTCTTCCTTCCTACTATACAATATAGCCAAACCAAGAATATCCTCGTGCTTATTTGACTGTCAAAAAGCGCTAAATTGAAAGAGGAAATAACCATAAATGACAAAACACACCAAAGGATACTAAAAATGGTCAAAAACCCACCCCAAAATGGTTCGAATGTATAAGCTAGCCTGCGCTAATTTATCACCTTTTTTTGACCGCAAAACAAGAAACGCGCTGAATTTAGCGTTAAATTGGCAACACTGGCTATTCATCATGCTAACCTGTATTTGTGCGACCCTCCCCCACACAAACAAGCACTCTTGCTCTCCCATCTCTCTCACACGCTCTTTGTATCACACAGGCACACACATACGCATATAAATTTAAATTGGTATTTAGTATAAGTTCGTTTTTTTTTATCGCTCTAAACCCCTTGGAAACGAACTTTGAGAGCTGAAATCTTAATATGTTGCAGTTTATGCATAGACCTTCCCCAAAAGGTATAGATCTGTTTACATCTTTTTTTCGTCATAATTATAAATATATGATATTAAAATTTAGTTTTCTGTCCATCCGGCGTAAGCGCGCTTCCAGTTGATTTATGTTAGCCCTAGTTTAGGTAGATCTAGCTGGGTTGGGGTCACGTTTTTAAAAGCTTGCTTATGTCACATCCGGTGATGATTTTCGGATATCCCGGTCATTCAACGTTTTACCGTGCAATATAAACAGGCTATCACAACTGTTGGGTAGTTTAGACATCTATCAAAGCCTTTAGTGTCACTCTTCTATGGTTGTTGTTGATGGGCAATATCTGAGTCACTGAATGCTTCACTGAATATCGAATTCTTGCAGAGTTGATGAGTGATCTTTCAAGGTGATTTTCAAGGTGTACATGAGTAATGAAACTAAACATTTGTTTATATCCAATGAACAGTTTTAAAAGTTCTATGTCTAATCTACTACGTATTGAAATTTCAATTCTCTTGTTTTGTTTTTAGAAGATTGGAGCAACATAACAATTCATATAATAAAAGTTAGCGGTTATCCTTCCTTACACAATTTTTTTTAGAGGTTTTTCAGTTTAGTATTCTCGTTAGCTTTGCCGACGACAGCACATGCACATACACGCATGTGATTAATCGAAAGGCACACATATAAACTCAATCAATAAAATATAATATGAAATATGGAATCAATACCCGTATCAAAGCCTGGAATGTGTCCGAGGAGGGCATTCAGTAGAGCATTAAAAAATGATTTATTTGCTCCTGTTTTTTTTGCACACAGATATCAGAACATCAATTCAGACTTAGACGCTGAGCAAGTGAGGCATGAAACAAAACCCCTTAATTTGGAGAATCAGTTACTGGTCAATTGATAATGTATCGGATACTATTTGCTGGGATTCCACGCCCACTTTGAGTTTAACAAAAGATCATAGAAATCGAAGGTGGGGTGGAAACTGTGTCATTCATTTCTGTTGTCTCATCACGATATGCTTGAATTTAGACACACACACACACGCGCGCGCACACACACACACACACACACACACACACACACACATACACACACACACACACACACACACACACACACACACACACACACACACACACACACAAATAAGACAGGCCTGGGATTGCCGAAAATCTGCCCTATTGGGCAGTCTTCAACTTGTATATATACATACAGATGCATGACTAATAGTTATGATAATGACAAGACAAAGATGATGAGATGATGACGACAAAACTGGGAACTGAGTAAATGAATGGAATTTAAACATACGGAAAAGTGGTACCAACACAAACCGGAGATAGCCCTGGAGAATGGAAACCACAAATTACTTTGGGACTTTGACATTCAAACAAACCACCTCACCCAGGCAAGAAGACCGAACCTGATAATCATAGACAAGAAGGGGAAAACTTACCAAATAATAGACGTGGCCGTGCCTGCAGACAATAGAGTAAAGAGGAAATAGAGTGAAAAACCAGAAAAATACCAAGATCTGGCAAAAGAACTGAAGAAGATGTGAAAAATGAGAGTCAGGGTAGTACCAGTAATGATAGGCACACTCGGAACTGTCCCAAAGACACTGAAGGCGAGATAGGAGGAACTTGGAATAAAAGGAAGGATTGAGACTGTACAGATCACAGAACTGCTAGGAACTGCACGGATACTGAGGAAAGTGCTGGGAATATAAGATCTATGATCCTAAATGTTAACAGTCGCCAAACGGGAGGAGGAAGGAAGAGAAAAAAACCAAAAAAAAGAACCACACACACCCAAATGGTACCAGCGGTGTGAACCATAGCACTGGTGTGATAGGCGAGACGAGACGCGGGCTGAAGACCTGAGGAGACTTACTGTCACTCAGCCTTCAGCGATGACCACCAGGCAACTGGTGTGAAACTGTAAACCACAGTATTGCTGTAGTCTATGAGAGTGTGAAGAGGAGGGCTGGAGACTTGAGGAGACTTGCTGTCACTCAACCTCCAGTGGTAACCACCAGGCAACTAGTGTGAAATTGCAAATAATAGTAATAATAAAAAAACAGCTCTAGTGAGTCACTCAATAGAAATAGTCATGCGACCAACATCTTATGGCAGTGAGTTGTGTTGGGGCGATCAATTAATGAATTGGAAAAAATGGTGATCAATGAATAAGTTACTCTCTTCACCTTTTGTTAGGCAGCCTTCACTAAAAAGTTTGAATTTTCACGTAACAAGTTTGAATAGTACTGGGCATGAACTAAGGGATCAATTTAGCATTAGATTTCATTGAAAATAAAACATTTTGAACCCCATTAGAATCCTATTTAGGGGAGACTATTTTGAAAAACAAAAAAATCTGTATTTTTTATATCCAAGGAGTTAGTGTTGAGATTTCCAGGCTTCTAAATACATTGGTGCTGTCTATATATGTGATACATACATACATACATACATACATACATACATACACAACCAGTTAGCCAGCCACACCAACTTGAAAACTGAATAAAACTGTTAACAATCTTGGTTAATAATAAGCTGCCAGAACCCTGGTGTGTATATTCACATGCATGGATAATGTTTATGAATAAATTTTTGAATAATGAACATAATAAGCCAAAATGATGATGATGATGATGATGATGATGATCATCATCATCATCATCATGGTGGTGATGATGATCATGATGATGACGATGACGACGACAACGATGACGATGATGATGACAGCAGAGAGTATGGTGACAATAATGGTGCTTATATCTATATTAATTTCAAGGAAGTGTAAATATGACAGGAAACTCAAACAAAGAAGAATTATTATCAGCTCCATAACTATGATAGGGAGAGGGTAGAATTCGGTTCCTGCCTGGGCCCCCAAAGGAGAACGCAGCCCCTCAAAAGCTTTATAAACAAAAGTTCACCAAGTGAATTTCTACTGGCATACAATAATGAGAATATATTTGTACATACATGAATTGCATGATTAATAATTTAGCCTTTGGGGTTGTTTTTTTTTCTAAGTGATACAGCGTGTGTACTGATTGTGAATTTTCCTTTCTCAAATCACTAAATGTGGGAAGGGGCCCCTCAAAGATCCCAACCTCCAATGCCCCCAAATCTCTAGCCATGTCACTGATTATAATTAAAATAAAATGAAGAATAAATAGAAAAAAATAAATGGGATGGTTTTCCCACTATAATAGCAATTCCACAGAAGAAAGAGGAAAGTAATTTAGCCCTTCTTAATTATTTAGTAATAAACTTAAAGACATCAAGAATGGGTGGGGATTGATTGCAATGTAATGGCTCTATAGAGTATTCAATTACCAGAATGTCTGAATGGAATATTTTTCTAAGTTTTCATGAGTAAATCAGTAAGGGGCACTTATATGGCATTCAGTATAACTTTGAATATACATTTGGGAAATGGTATGCCGGAGTTCCCTGGCGCCAACATCAACAATAGCAGAAAGAATCTCTTAGACCTGTTGGCTAATATTTGTTTAAAAAAAATGTCTGCCCTGGCTTCACTCAGATATATATTACAGTAAGATTGTGAAACTATTGATTTCGTGGAATCCCAAAGGATTTCGTGAAATCTCTGAAATCACAGTGTTTTTGTGAAATCCCTTAAACTTCAGTTATTTTGTGATATCCCTAAAAATTCAGTGATTTTGTGAAATCTTTTAAATTTCAGTGATTTTGTGAAATCCCTAGTTTTATAGTCGATATAGTAATGGATAGTCATCTTATGATGGTGATACCACTACTGTAATGAGATCGCTTAACCCATTGGGTGCCCCACTGCTGTGGCCTTGTGTCAAACTAAGCTGTATATACACTGTAAATACTGAAGCAAAATATAATTGATCAAAGTTTAGTCAAGTTTGACTCAAGGCAACCATAGTGGGGCAACAAGTGAGAGTCAAACTTGTTATAGTAGTAATACACACATACATACATATGTACACACATATATATATACACACGTATGTATATACATACATAGATATATATATGTACAAATGTAAATAGATATGTATATATATATATATGTATGCCTGTTTATACTTGAATGAATGAATGACCTCCTCTCTGTCTGTGCAGACAATGGAATGGCACACATGGATATACATACATACATACATACATACATACATACATACATACATACATACATACATATGTATATAGATATGTATGTATATTTCTGCCCAGTCAGATTGCCAAGCAGAACTTTGTACATATATACATTTGTAAATTTAGACATATGCACATACATACATATTTACACACCTACATATACATTTTACATACATACATATGTACATTGTACATACATACATGCATATGTAGACACATATGTACATACATACATATGTATATACATATGTACATTCATATGCATGTACATACTTACACATGTATATACATACAGGCATATGCACATGCACACATATTTAGAACATACAAACACTTGTATACATATATACATATGTATGTATACTTGATTAGCAATCATGAAAATGTCAAGGATTTTGTTACTTTTTCATTGTTTATTTCACAGAAAGATATGTATTTTATTCATATTTCAATACTTACATTATAATTTAAGGTAGAAATATCAATATATTAACAAAATCCATCCCACATTTTTGTTAATTAAATATTGCTTTTCAAGATTATTTACTGCCTCTGTCTTGGGTTCTAATTATAATTACATATCATTTTTTAACTTGTATGATCTTTCAGAATGTATATCGTTTACGTTACAAAGTAATGAATATATTGTGATCAACAGTGTGGTTGGTGATCAGCATGATCAGAGGGAAACTAAAAGTGGTCCATGCGACCCAAGCTGTGGGTTGGAAAGAAATGGGGGAGCCTAAAGGGAGAGGGATGGATGGAGAGAAGAAAGGAAGGAAAACGGAAGAAGGAAGGGAGAGAAGGCAAGGGAAAAAAAGAGAGAATCTATCGTAAGTTATGCATGGCATGTTTCAAACGTCAGTTCTTCAAATGTTTGATCATCATCATCATCACCACCACCACCACCACCACCACCACCACCACCATCATCATCATCATCATCATCATCATCGTCATCATAATTGATATATCATTATCAGATCCATTTTGAAAGGGGAGAAATTTGCCAACAGAAATAATCAAAACACATTGATAACACACATACAACACAGCGTTAACCCATTCATTTTCAATGTTGTTAAGTATGTCATTTATAGCTAAAAATTGTCAAAAAGTGGCTAAATATTCCCAGCCAACTTCTTACTTAAAAATGTTATATTCATATAAATACTTATTCAAAACATATTTATCATATAAAATTACTATCTGCTTATACTCAAGGGCGAATTAGTAATAAAAATTAAACATTTATTTTTATCAGACTTGGATTTAATTGCCTATCTATCGAAGATTTTCTTATCAGCTGAATCGGAGAAGAAATTAACCAGATGTAACTGAAAAATGGCCGATTTGTAATTCTGCCTCATGGCAGTCTGTTTGTACAAGTTGTCCATAACCTAGGGCATTCAAAACCAGGGACTCCCTGTATATCATAAATTAATGTGTTGTATTGTATGTGCTTATAGATATTTATTTTCATCCATGAAAGTTCTTGACATACTTTTTTGAGATGAAAAAATTACTTCGGAACACATCTTCAGTTCATAATAAAGATCCATGGGAAAATTGGTTTCATATAATGGAATTTTGCAGTCAGTTTTCCAGTGATGTGTCTGTTCCATAACATGGGAGATACCTGTATTCTTATATTGATAAAAAGACTTGTAGCTCTGACTGCGAGCTGATAAGATTATAACACCAATTGGTAAAAAAATGTATTTCCATTTTTGTTTTTTTTTCATACAGAAAGTTGAGTTTTATTTCCACCGGTTAGTTAAATAATAATGAAACTGAATAGTTTTAATTAAGTCATCTTTTGGGGATAAATGCTTTATTTTATATTAAACTTGATTAAAAAGATCAATTTAGTCATCAGCATAGTGTTGAATTGTTTGTTTTGCCAATAAAATGTAAAAAATTACTTCAAAAGGGCCAAAATTTATGTTGTAATAGATAAAAATCTGTTTTTCTTTTTTTTTGACAAAAATTTTCTCTTTCTCTTTCTGCAACAACAAGAAAAAAAAATTAAGAATGATATTTTTAACATTTTGGATATGGTGTCAGATATTTTTCAAGGGTTGTGTGAGCATCGCTAAATATCTATATAATAAAAAATTAAATATTATATCATAAATTAGATGCAACCCAAGATTAATTCAGTATGGGTCAGAGATAGGCTGTGAAAATGTTGAGGTGAAGCTAATTTTAGTATCTCTCTGTAATCTAAGTGAGCAATTATTTTCTATATTCATATGTTTTATGATTTACCAATATGAATAAAAAATTGATATTTCAGAGCCATCCAAGTGAAAAAAAAGTCAGGAAAAGGCCAAGAAGCCAAACTGAAATTATGAAGCCAGCATAATTGGAATAATGCCAATCTAGCAACTCAATCCAGAAGCTTTGCCAGCAGTGGGTCAAAAGCAAATGAAGAAATTGCCTCTGAGCATGATATTCTCCCAGATCATAGTTTAGCGAATTTGATTCTCACTGGGTGCCTCATGATTCTATTGCTGTCCTATATATTAAGAAAATCTTTGCTACTAACCAGTCTGGGTGCCTGCTATAGAGTTTTTGCAAGTATATAGTTAGGGGAAATACTAATATATACACACTTGGATAGAAAGGAAAATGTAGCAAGTGCAGAGAAAACTACTGAGTGTCCATTTCGAGTATCCTCTTTTTAAATCTCTTAACAGCTTTGCATTATTTTGAAAAAAAAATTTAATTGGTAACAAATAATTTTATTACAGAAATAAATCTTGACAAGTGTTTCCAAATTCTGTCAAAAATTGTGTAAACATTGTCACCGATTTAACCAGCATTCGTTCTTTTTCTTGTTTTCATTTAGTCTATTGTAAATCATACTTACAACTAGTGTTCCTTATAAGCTGCGTACATGAAAAAATTATGCCATGCAGTAAGATTTTAAAGCTATGCACAGATTTTTAGAGTTTCAGATAAGATTTGAAAAAAAAACGCAACTAATAAAATTAGGATTGAGGCAAAATGTAGTCATAAAATTTTTGAAAACAATAAAGAAAAAAGGCTTTAGTGATAAAACTACATAGCTGAAAAAGCAATCATCATATCACTCTTGCTCTAAGTAGAATCATTTGATTGTTGATTTATGTAAAGGTTAAAATGTGTATGTATTTGTGCGCAGGAATAAAGAAAAATATTAGATTAAATAATGATGAATAAATTTTAAAGTAAAATCAACTCACTGAATGAACCACTTTTTTTGCAGTACACTTTTGTTAAAAGTAACTGGCCTTTGCTTCATAAACTTTAAGCAAAAAATCGGATTGTCTTGAAAATAAAAATATTTTCTACACATTCCATATCTTTAGTTGTTCGCCGGATTTTTGGACCCTTACAGACAAAGAAAAAAAAAAAAAACGGAGAGAACATAGCCTAAGACTATGTTATATTTTACAATTAATGTTATACTTTACAATAAAAGAATGGAATTTTCTGTATATTCCACATCTTTAATTGTTTGTAGGTTTTTTGGTCTCTTACAGGCCAAGAAAAAAAACTAGAGACAACATTGCCTAAGACTATGTAATACTTTACAATTAAAAGAATGGAGTAAATTACATTTAGCAAAAATTAAGGAAAGTTAGTATGAGGTGTTGGTGTCCACTCATGGGTACAAACTCAGACAAATTTTGATTTCAATTTATCCGCCCTGTCATGTAGCATGGTGCTTGTGGATTTTCCCAGGGAGATATAATTGTGAGAGCAGGCTAGCCTGTGTACTCACTTGGCCCTGGGACAGAAAAAAACTTGTATCAGATTATTGACAATTCCTTTCATTTTGTCCTAGAATCTGAGTATTGGTTCCACCCCATAAATCAGGAGCTTTGCTTGGAATAACTCTCTGAGTTACTTGCAGTACTACTAATTTTACTTATATCTGTTTGGTCTGCCCATTGTCCCTTATACACCTCATTCTATTACTATGTAGAGACACATATCACATATGTATAAATAAATACATATATATGTATATATGTGTGTGTGTCTGTCTGTATAAATAAATGTACATAAATATGTATAGTCTACAAGTCTTT
The DNA here is from genome assembly GCA_963457665.1 of Thysanoteuthis rhombus. Taxonomy (NCBI): domain Eukaryota; kingdom Metazoa; phylum Mollusca; class Cephalopoda; order Oegopsida; family Thysanoteuthidae; genus Thysanoteuthis; species Thysanoteuthis major. The sequence continues at coordinate 15,516,782 of OY735243.1, forward strand.
ACTGCATTAAACACGGAAGATATAAAAGAATTTTAAAAAATTTATGTCATTGCAGTTGATTATTTCCAAATTTATGTAAGATTTTCAAAGGGTTTTGTGTTGTACACAGATATTATCATCAGTTGTTTACTATATATATATATATATATATATATATATATATATATGTATATATCTATATATATATATATATATATATATATATATATACATATGTATATATATATATGTATATATATATATGTATATATATATATGTATATATATATATATATATATATATATATATATATATATATATATCTATATATATGTATTTATATATGTGTATGTTGAAGTTTCAGTTAATGTACATAGTAATATATGTGACTGTGAAAATATGCTGAGGCTTATGTACATAGTCAAGTATGTGAACAGTTATATATACATATTTATATGTATTTATACATCTATTCATGTTTATAAAAAACCTGTCTATATATTTATATATATACATGTATATATGTATATATAAATATACACACTGATACACACACCCACACACACATCCACACACACATATATATATATATATCATTATAAATTGTGTTATATCATATAGAAACTCTCACTTGAAATGGACAATTTTATTTCATGGTGAATGTAACATTTGGCTTAGACAACATAAATAAGATATTCAATCAATGAAAATGAGGCTGCAGGAATTCAACCTGTGACTGATAGGGGAGCCCCTTCAAAGTAGCATTGCTCTTACCGTTGAGCTGTAAAAAAGTCGCTACTAATGCAAAGGCTTAAATAACTGTCACAATTCTAAATTCTCATTTTTTCTCATTCTCAGTCTATATATGCTCTATTTGGTTCTTTCTAAATGACAATTATCTTATTAAGAAATAGACAGATGATCCGATAGATTATAAATTGCATCATACTATACAGAAACTCTTATTTGAAATGGGTACCTGTTATTACATGGTGAATGTACCATTTGGCCTAGACGGCATAAGTAGAATAAACAATTAAAAACAACAATCAAACTGTGTCTATTTAATTTTTTGGTTTGATACTGTCATTATCATTATTATTTTATAAACCAAAAAAATTAAATAAACAGAGTTTATCTGTTATTTTTAACAATGCATGTTTAAATAAAGAATTGCAGCCTCTCTATACGTTATTCAAAAAAAAAAAAAAATATATACATATATATATATATATATATATATATATATATATATATATATATATGAGTATTGGATGGATAGGTGGTATCTGACAAAATCAGGAAATTTTTTATTGACAATGAGGAAAATGCAAATTGGGTGAATAGATATTTATTCATTGACGTTCCATAGGGAGTGACCCCTCATTTCCTATGGAACGACCATGAATGAATACCTATTTACCTAATCTGTGTTCTCATCTTTATCCATAAAAGTTTATTATTCAAGTACTATTTGCAACTATTTTGCAAATGGGATTATTATTGTTTAGTGGTTTGTGCATTTTTAGATTTGTTTTTACCGCACTTTCATTTGAGAGGGGGTTGTTTGAACATTGTAATTGTTGTTCTGGTATGCCCTATATATGAACTAGATGGATGTTCCTTGTATGGAAATAATAAAAGATTGTTAAGAGATCAAAAAGATGCTCCTTGCCTGTCATTTTTAATGAAAGATGTACTGAAGAAAATTTGCTAAAATTTATATTAGCAGATTCCTCATCAGTGGCTGCCCTATTTTTCTTTTATCGTTTATTCTACTTACAATGTCTAAGTCAAGTGATATATTCGGTGTGTAATGATTGGAGATCATTTCAAATAAGAGTTTCCGATATAATATAATGCATTTCATTATTATTCTGTCAGATCATATATCCATTTCTTAATACATATATATATATATATGTATATATAAAACATAGAATGTACACAGTGGGCCTACATTTGTAAGACTTAGAAGATTTCAAGGTTTTTACGAATTCTTAAACTTGAGAATTTCAAGAATCAATGGAGAATGATGTTGGCTCACACCCTAAAAAACATCAATGAATTAATACTTATCCACCCAATCAATGTTTCCCTCATTGTTCATAAAAACATTCACCATTATGTCAGATATCACCCATCCATCCATCCAGAATGAGTATATATATATATATGTATATTATTGCGTCATCCAAAGACAGCTGTTTCGATGTATTAAATCTCTTCAGTGTAGCTATAGACTTTCCATTATCCCATCCAGTACCGCGAGGCAGAATTGAAACCTTCACTTCTGACCCATAGGCCAATATCCTACCTCTGGACTGCGGAACTGGACAGGCAGTAAGACTGAATTTAAGTGATATATTTCAAATTACACAGAAATCCCCCATCCACCAGAGTGCTCAATTCCTATAGAAGATATATATATATATATATGTATAATGTGTACTGTAAAGAGTGAGACAGACTTGGGAGTAAAGTGTTTAGAGGTAAGGTTTATTAATCCTTAGATGTAAATTGTCCCAACATTTTTCAAGATTCTTCCCATCATCAGTGGTGTGTGCTGTGTGAGTATGTGTTGAAATTCCCATGTGGAACCAGAGTCCACAATCAAGAGCTATGCATCGTGGGTAAAATGTGTTGTAAGGACGGCTGGATGCCTCCTGCTGAGAGGGAGAATGTCCAGTTAGGAATCAGGTCTTTGGTTAAGCAGCAGCAGTTGGTCTTGGGGAGGGCAGAGTGTGTCAGGGTAGGGGGGAGTGATGTGGAGTTAGATTTTTTGGTATGTTAGGGATATATATATATATATATATATATATATATATAATATCATCTGTTGATGAAATGTATTGGAAAATATGAAGTTTAATGTGAGGTGAATTCTACCACCGATCCATCAAATTGTGGATTTTTCTTATATGATATACTGCGCTATTCAAAGAAATGCCAACTTCTATTATCTGCATATGGTACAATTAAGATAGTTTCATCTAGATTTAATTGTCTTCGTTACATCTAGATTATTACAATTTGGATAATTTTGAATAAGATGAAAAATATTTTTGTTCAATTTATAGTAATAAGATTGGGGAGTGGGCTGGCCATGTTGCACAAATGGCGGACAGCTGATGGACATTGCGACTCATGACAAGGATCCCCTGAGATCACATGCAGAACCAAGGCCGGCAGAATATTAGATAGAGAGACAAGCTGGACAAATTCAGAAAGTACTGGCTCCGCGAGGCCCATGATAGAGTAGTGTGGAAAATCCTGGGGCAGGTCTATGTCCAACGATGGATGTTGAAAGACTGATGATGATGATGATGATGAATAAGATTGGTGATATTTTCAATGAAATCAGTAGTATTTTGGTATTTTAAAGTTACATTCAATTTATAAAAAATAAGTAATATATTTTTTAATTTTAGATGTATATCTGGAGAATCTAGATATTTTTAGGTTTAGTAAGAGGTTTTTTGACTCAATTTCCGGTATAAACTTGAAAAAAAATCAGCAACTCAGCTAGTATGTATAGCTTGCTATCATTTGCAGATTTCACCATCTGCGGGGTGTCTTGGAACCTATCCACAACAAATAACAAGGTCCAACTGTATTGGAAAACTCTTTTAATAAACTTATTCTAAAGGTTATTGAATGAATACTATTTCCTCTAGACTGTCAATGAAAATCATTTATAAAAATCAATATCCAACTCACTGATACTCCTATCTATCTATCTACCTATCTATCTATTAGTCTGCAAATATCTATCCATCTCAGTATGCAAGTATCTATCAAGCTATTTGTCTATTGACATATCTATCTCAATCTGCAAATATCTATCTATTTATCAATCTCAGTTTGCAAGTATCTATCTATCTTTCTATCTACTAAGTGATACCCAAAACCTCAGGTTGAGCAGGACTTTCTCAGTTTATATATACGCTTTTAAAGGAGGCAAAATACATGGATATATTTACCATGCTAGACTTGGTCTTGAACAGGGCCATATGATAGAGAGGAAGATTATTTTCTGATGGTAATCTATGAGTTTGCTTAGATAGTGTTATGGCAGCATGTCTGCCTCAAACACAGAAGGTCCTGGGTTCAATTTCTGGTATGAGCAAAGTGTGTGGAAAACTCTTCATTGGGACAAGTATCCCTGTGCACTCAGCAGTAAATTGAGTACATTCTAAGCTGTATGATTATAGTGGAAGTATCACTTTGTTGGACTTGTATCTTGCCTAGGGAGTGGTCATAAAAATTTGTAAGAATAAAATCCTGATCTTGACAAGACATGAAACTTGCAAGGATCACTAAGGTGACACATGCAATTGAAATCAGAAGTGTCACCTGGTCATGTATACTGCAACACTCTCAAGAGACAGATGTTTTGGTGTATTCTAAGCATGGTGGTCTTGTCTATCAATTAAAATCAGCATTCAAAATCTTTCCTTTTATGTAGACTCTGACACTATACCTTGTGCTGAGGGAAGATACACAGCTCCTCAGCTTTCAAACAAGCCCAAGCATATGCATGACTTTCTATTTGCACAAGCAGCCAAACTGTCAGGTTGCTCAACTGAAGGGGCAGCAGACCCCTATGGCCGACTTTGGCATCTGATTAATGCAGAGTATCCAGGACCTGTATGTCAATCAACCCAGATCGGCTTTACGGTCAGAATACCCTTTTGAAGGAGTGACAGACTTCTACTGACATCTGGCAACTGTTTATTGCACAATGTCTGAGACATATGTTTCAATTTATCCAGGGAAGTGATATCATTGGAATGTTCCTCAGAAGAGGTGTTGGACCTCTACAGCCAGCTTAAGCATCTGTCTATAAGAAGGAATCTCCAATAAAACCTACAACCTAGGGATCCTGCTCTCATTGCCCTGTTGCAGTAGGGCATGGCATGAAATCCTTTGGTTTAAAGGTGAGGGTCAGCCACACCTCACCCAAAAAAATCCATGGCACATGTTGAAAAGCTGATGTTGCAAATGCCTGATCCTGAGGTCCTAAAGTTGTTTAAGTGCCCTAAAAATTCTTTGTTCATCAAGCCAAGCCAAGCCATGATGATAATATATATATACATGTGTGAGTATGAGTGTCTGTCTGAGTTTCTATGTGTGTGCCTATGTCTATGTGTGTGTGCACATGCGCATATACATGTGTGTGTTGTGTGTGTGTGTGTGTGTTTATGCATGTATGTTTGTAAAAATGTGTTTAATTTGAATTCCAAGTTGATTTTTTTCAAAAATCTAATCCCGCATCATGAGAGATGATGAAGCAATATTGTTCTTGTAAGCAACATCCCATCCATTCAATCAAAGTTGGGATAGTCTCCTCTTTGTATCGAGCCTCGGAAAGTCCTGATCCAACATAAATGAGATAAGTTTTATCGATTCACTGAATCCTAATTGTATTCCGAAAGAGAGCTGAACTTCCAGCCAACTTTTGGGATATAGAAGCAGTTCCAGGGACAAGATTAGAAACAGGTGATTACTCGGGCCAATATTGGTGACAAGTGAATCATTCACTCAGCATCTTTAGAAGAGATATGCACTTTAGATTATTGATTTTTGGCCTCTGATTGATTGATTGGTATGAGATTAGTGTTCCTTTGGAATCTTGGTCCAATGTCTGAGGTTTTTTTATATAGTTCACCTAAAAATCTATTTTCAGTGAAATAAAAGTTAAATCAAGCAAAAAGGAATTATTCTTGAAGAACATCAAGTATCTGAGTTTTTTCTCATCAAAATATAGTGTTAGAACGACTGATAAATTTCTCTGGATTTTTAAGATTAGATATTCTTATGATTATGAGAAAACATTTTTCAAAAATGTCAACAAACCTGTCAGCATATATTTCTTCAGTTTTTAAGTGAATGAAAATCTAAAAATTAATTTCTTTATTATTATATTTAGAAGAAAATAACTTTTTAAAAATCTATCCCATTTTAGGTTTTGGTGAAGGAGTCTGATTTATAATGTAACTGTATGCTAAATTGGTCTCCTAGTCTGTGTCTGGTAGCATTCTAGATTTTTCATATCTATCTGTCCACAGATCAAACTTTTTCTTTCAATGATCACCATGCAATAAAAGGTGAGGAAAGTAACATTCATCGACATCTCTTTTTTTTTTTGATTAACCTATTGATCAGCCTGACACAGCATGCTGTCAAAAGATGTTGTTTGCATGATGCTATCTATTGAGAGACTAACCAGACCTGTATTTCTATCATGTCATTATATCATATTGTATTCCAGGCAGCCTGTCTATTAGGTGAACCTGGGTGATCATCTGTAGCCCCCAAATCCTAAGGGCATTCACCAAACTGAAAAAAAATTGTCATTAGAATACAATTGGAATGGGGTGGGGGAAATTTCAAGTCTTGGATTTGGTGTTTCAAACCTGATTGTAATTTTATTACATTTTGTCATATTATTGATACCCGGTTAATCTAGACCTCTAATTTTTTTTTGACTTCTGATAGAAATTTGTGAACCATTACCGTCACCAAAACTGCCAACATAGGTTTCTTCAGTCTTTGAGCTGGTCTTGCTTGCTGGCTATGCATGTATATATAGCACATACAGGTTAAACTAATAGAGCTAGAGGGTAAAAAATTCAAACATTTACTCATTAATATGTCCAGAAGAAACTTTTTTTTGCTTTTAAAAATTCACACCTTTAGAGAGGCCACTGCCTAACAAAAGGTGAGAGAGAAAACTCATTCAGTGATTACCAATTTTTCAAATTTTTTGATTGATCACCCTCAACATGGCATGCTGCTAGAATACATTGGTTGAATGATAGTTTCTATTGAGTGACTAACTAGACCTGTGTCCCCTTTTGTTTCATATTAGTTGATTATTAATAACTAAAGATTGCAATGCTCAGAGCATTTAGCATCTCACAAACGTTAAGCATTTATTGTGATCAAACAAATGCAGCAAAGATAAAAATATCTAAAAAAAAAGGCAAAAATATAAAACAGGTTTAGTTAATCATAGAATAGAAACCATCTTTTGGCAGCATGCTGTATTAGGGCTAATCAAGTAAAAAAAAAGAAGAAAGGGCGATCAAAGTTACTTCTCTTGCCTTTTGTTGGGTAATAAACACTAAAAGAGTCTGAATTTAAAAGAACAAAACAAACATGAATGCTTCTGGACACAAACTAAGGGATCAATTTGGCATAAACTTACATTGTAAATTGATCCCTCCACTTAAAAAAAACTATTTACAGAGGGGAATTTAAAAAACAAACAAAAAAAAGTTTTTTCTAGACATACTAAAGTAAAAGTAATTGTTTAAATTTTCAGCCCTCTAACTCTGTTGGTGTGGCCTGTACATGTGATTCATACATACATAGCTAGACCAACTTAAAAGCTGGAGAAACCAATGTTGAGAGTTTTAGTGACTATTTTGGATAAGAGTTTCCAATTGATACAGTGAAACGCTTTCTATAATGAATATCTACTAAGTTTAACCTAGTATGGCTCAACCAATACTGTCAACATCAACGTAGGTTCCTTCAGTTTTCAAGTTGGTCTAGCTTACTGGTTGGCTGTATATGAATCACACGTACAGGCAGCATCGGTTGAGCTAAATGGCTGAAAATATGTGCTCCCTATTAAGTCTAGAAACGGTTTTTGTTTGTTTGAAATTCCTCCCTAAAGTATTTACCGGGGTGTTCAATATACAAAGCATATATATGCTAAATTGGTGGCTTAGTATTTGTTTGGTAGTATTCACACTTGTTTTTGGAAAATCGGAGTGTTTACTGATCATTGTCCAACAAGAAGTGAGAGAAGTAATGTATTCATTGATCACTGTTTTTCCTAATGTTTGTCACGTGACAGTTTCTATCGAGTGACTAATTAGACCCATTTTAATTTGTTTTATATTATAAGCAAAAATCATAAATCTAGTCATTTCTTGAGAATTTATTTTATTCATGATTTTAGAACATCCTGAAAAAAAAGAAGAAGAAAAACCAAGAGTGACGAAAAATTAATCCACAAATTTTTTAGGAATTTTCAAGTTTACATAAATTTAGCAAAAAAAAATTTTAGAACTTAGAA
>OY735243.1:15529853-15534853 GCA_963457665.1 Thysanoteuthis rhombus
ATACAAGAAAACTATGGGTAGTGTGGTTTTGATTAGTGTGTGTTTTGATGTCGTATGATTAAGGTATTGCTGTACAAATTAATGTAACTAAATATAAGCTGAAAAAAACATTAAATTATGATAAGACCTTGAACAGTGTGGTTTCGAACAGTATGGAAAATTTTGGAATGATTTAACTGCACTAATCAAGGTATACCTGTAAAAGCTTGAAACAAAAACAAATTAAATTATGATAAGACCTAGAACAGAACAGTTTTGAGTGCAGAAAATTAATCGCACTAATCAAGGTATATCTATATAATGTCATTAATCTTGGGAACAGAATTCTTGTTAAAATCTCTGTTTTGAACATTGCCATCTATATAAGTAATTAGTAAATCACTTCTGTTCTTGCTTATAGTGCAAAGTCTGTTAGGAAAGTATCCAACCATTTAACATTAACAGAAAAATAGCCAACTTAAGGTAATGGCACCCTAGTCAACTTCAAAGTACCCCCCTTAGGACCTCACACACTTATCCCAGGGCCCCTTTCACTCTTCAAAATAGACTGCAAAGGCCTCTTTTGGGATCGCCATTTGCCGCTTTGTTCCATTTTTCATAATATTGTCTATGATCTGAAATCTTTGGGGGAAAATCCACATAAAATTTAGATGGGAAGATTGTATTGCACCAATTTTTCAATTATAGAGGTTCTGTCTGCTTCAAAAATAAGTTATCAAAGTTCTGGCCTTTTACATTGACTTGAATAGTCACCATTGATTTCAGTATTGATTTGCTTACCCTTGAGGGCAAATGTGACACAAGGCTTGTTTAAAGAGGAGCTCTCCACACGTACATAAATGTAGAGGCAAAAATTACTCAGTCTTCTGCAGCCTTTGCCACAAAAACATAAGGGTTACTCATAACCCTCCTCTTTTAGTGCAAAGAGGGAGATGTTACTCCAGAGTCAGAATTAGCAGTTATAGACATTTAATTTACTCTGTGTCTTATCTGAAATATTTCCACTCAGACAGTGTAATGGTTAGCACATCTGCCCTGCATGTAAGAGGTCCTTTGTTCACATTCATGGTATGAGCAAAGAGTCGAGAAATCTGTTCATTAGCATAATTTTCTGTTCACTCAGCAGCTAACTGAGTACACTCTAAGCTGTATGATTAGGGTGTATGTATCTCTTTGGGCAATTTGCATCCTACCAAGGAGTTGGTCATAAAAAACTTGTAGGTATCAAATCCTGGTCTCGACCAATCTGGACCTCTTTTTTCTGGTAGGGGATCCTATTTGCAATATAAGTTCATACTAAATTGATCTCTTATTTTGTGTCCACTTGTTTTTTTGAAAATTCAGGCTTTTTAAATATCATTGCCAAATAAAAGACAAGAGAAGTAACTTATTCATTGATCACCTCCTTTTGCAATTTTTTTAGTTGATTACATGCAACATGGTATGTTGCCAAAAAACCTTGCTCATGTGATGGTTTCTATTGAGTGACTAACCAGATCTATTCAAGGATATAAATTCCACAAATCTGTCAATCCCTAGACACATTTTATGATCTATGTATTGACATATTTGCCATTTTGGAATGTTTCTAGGTAGATTTCATGATCTAAAAATTCCAAATAGTCTTTGAATATCTTGAATGAAGCATTTTTCTTATTACCAATGTCTCCTAATAAAGCGCAGCTCATTAGAATTCAATCTGCAATATGTCGGTTTACCTACATTATTGACCAATATTCTAGAAAACCACACATAAAAATATAAGATCATATATTAGGCTGAGTGCTATTTTACTTCATATACTTTTATCCTTAGATAAATAACCCCGTCATTTTTGACGGGTATATTCTCATTCCTTATAAACAGCTAACATAGCCATAAGATCATAAACTATATCTCAATGACTCATTAGTGAAATATCTTGAATCAAACAGCCAGTGTAATAATTAATTTCTGACTAGTTCTTTTTTCATCATATTTTGATGTTATTTTGTCTTAAATCCTATGACAATTATATAAACGTAATGGATGTGTTAAAGAGAAGCAGCCTCTGAGATTTGAACTCAAATCCTCTATCAGTGAGATCCTATCTAATATGGGAACTGCATTACTATTTGAGCCAATATGTTATATAACCACATTCTAACTAACAAAATTTTCTCTACGCCAAATTTTTTTTCTATTTCACAAAAAAGATTTTCCAGAAGAGTTTTATATAGCAGAAGAACCATAGACTGAGGGGCTTGTTTTCAAAATAAACCTCCAGCCTGAACGATGAAATTTTAAGGTAAAGTATGACTTGCTCAGGGCTAACCCAACCCTTTAAACTGAGCATCTGTATACCATTGTCCACTGAGGTGGCACAGGAGAGAATAAGGGTCCCAAGATTGTAGGTCTGACAGGAGTATACTTCTCCTGGCAGAAACCAACTAGCTATGGGGCTCTGCCATCACCTTGTTGGAGGGTTCCGGCAATATAGTGGTCATGTGGTTAAACCATGGGATGAGAACATTCTGTAGTTGGTAGATGCATGAGCTGGCTGTAGAGTTCTACAGTCCATTTGAAGGGGAATCAGGACAGTAGGCTGTTTGCAACTCTAAGCATAGATTATAAGGAAAGTGAGGCTGTACACAACTTCAAGCACATATCCCTGACACTCCAATAGAAGCAGATGTGTATTTACTACGTAAATCTGCTACTTCATCAGAGGACTGATGTGACAGCATAGCAGCCTGAGCATATTGAAGCCCATGTGCAGATAAAATCCTTGGAAAAATATTGTCTATTTAAGTTTTTAACTTAGTTCAGGCTTCCCCTCTCCACTAAACTGTTAATGAGTAGTAGATATAATAGTTTTGAATTGTTAACACTTCTCACCTGAAGCATTTTCATTGATGATTTGTTTTTTACAATTTTTTCAACTGATTTTTTCATTTTTCTATCATAACTATTAAGATTGATAATTGAAATGAATTATCTAACCAATTCAGAAAGTCAGTGCAATCATTAGATCATCTAATATGCTTTTGCAAAGCATCAAATTGCAAAGAAAAAATGGAATTACTTGATGGAAAGAATACTTCTTGCTGCTATTCCCCCATATCCTTTAGAGGACCACAAGAACATAGTAAGATAATAAATGGATCTAATTTGTAAATGCAGTCAGAAGATTACCTGGAATCAAAATAGTTTAAATTAAATATTTTTGAGGGAGTGAACAATCGGTAGTGATTACCCACTAAATAACCAAAATGCTACCAATTACAGGGACCAGGCTTCAGAAGGAGCTACTCGACCATTAACCATCTCCAGTCAGTTAATTAACTCAAAGAGAAAACTGAATACAAAATGCCACTTGCAGTAACATTTATTGATTTCAAGAAGGCCTTCGACCCAATGAAAAGTCAAATTTATCTATGCAATCATATAACAAGATGTTGAACTTTATATGTCAAAGCATTGCATTATATAAACTGATGATGATGAATTTAGATATTTTGATTGAAACACTTGTTTTTCTCCTTTGAAGCCACTAAACATTCCACTTGTCTAAAAAAAACTCTAGCTACTGATTGTAGAACCAAAACTGGCATTTGTTCCATGCTTCTCCCTGTTTGCTCACAACACAACAATTTTGTATTGGAAAATTTCAAGACATAGGAACAGAAGACTTACAAAAGCTTCAACAAACCAAACCTGGCTCTCTCTCTTTTTTTTTCATTATACAATATTACTAAACTCCCAAAGCTGTTAATTTAATTTTGCCTATGTCTTGCAAAACTGGTTCTAACACATCCAATCTATAATAGCAAAAAAAGGAAATTGAATAAATAAATAATAAGTAAAATCAATAAAATTTGCACAATAGTTGTCAGCATATTTTACTGAACTTCAGTGTCAATATTGTTGTTTTGTGTGCCTATGTCACTGGGTAATTTTTATTGAATCCAGTCTCTTTATGATCTGACAAGTTCAAAGTACTTGGCTTCTCAATTGATCATTTCATGATTATAATGTCAATATTTTCTCGAATCATGAACACGGCTATTTGCTTTTATCTTTCACTGTAAGCAATCTGACAGATTTCAAAGTGAAAAACAGAAAATCTTAAGCAGTGGACAGCGTTCAGAAATAAAAGTCTGGTGCAAAGAGTGCCTTGGAATTTCATCATCATCATCATCCTCATCATCATCATCATCATCATCATCATCATCACCAGTCATTTAACATTCGTCCCTTTACATTGACCTTGCTTGAGGTCTACCAGATCTTTCGATCATGGGTGCTGCGGCACCAATATCTCTTGAATTTGATTAAATTGTCATGCTATTGAATTTTTTGCAAATGATCGTTGGAGATCCATGTTGTGATTCATAATATTCAATGATTGTCTCACATCCAGGCAACGTGGCCGGCTCTTTGCCATTTGAGATTTATAATGGGTTTCATGATATTTCTGACTCTTCACTAATATAGGGTGATGGTGTAAAGTCTCTCCGTATGATGTTGAGCATGATCCTCTTTTGTGAATGTTGCATGATTCTTAATTTGTGAGCCAGTTTTTCCGTAAAGTCCCATGTTCCAGCTCCATAGGTGACTATCGGGAGGTCACATTGGTTGTAGACCCTTCTTCTTTAAACTAATGGGATCTTTTTGCTCTTGAATGTTGAGCTTGCCAATCGAGAGCGATTGTCCATTTGATTTCTACTTCTTTTGTGGATTTCTTGAAGATTCTCCGTCCGTGGTAAACGTAGCAATCTACTTCCTTTAGTTCTAATATCAAGCATTGAGTCTTTGTCCTCAGCATATTTGATATTTAGAATTTCTCAAAGGGCTAAATATGTTGCTTTTGAATCCAAACTTGACTAATGTATGAAAAATTCATTAAAATGTGAGAGAGGATGATCAAAAACAAAACAAAAAAAAACAGTTGTTGGGCAGTACTCACTTAGGTTACCTATTCACTTTTATGTTATTGATGAACTACTGAATAAAAAAGG
>OY735243.1:15539853-15547353 GCA_963457665.1 Thysanoteuthis rhombus
AAAAAAGGAATGCTCAATAAATAAGTGACTTGTCTCAACCATAAGGTCTGAATTTTCAAAATACAAGTGGGCACAAACCAGTGACCAATTTAGCATAAATTTACATTGAATGAACCCTAACTAAAAAACTTATTCAAGGGGATAATTTTCAAAAAACAAAAAATTTTTCCTTTCTCGACATAAGGAGTGAATGTTTGATTTTACAGCCCTTCTGCTCCTCTGGTTTGGCCTATATATATAATATATACATGTATATATACATGTATACGTACATAGCCAGCCAGCTTGCAAACCAGCCAGTTGGGCCAATTTAAAAAATTAAGAAACTGATGTTGACAGTTTTGGTGGAAGTTTTCTAAGAACGTAACTATGAAAAATTTCAAAATTGAAAAAAAATCAGAACATGACTGGGTTAAAGACATGAATTTGAGCTGTGGATAAATTTCCTTGAGAGATACAGCCTGAAAATGGTCCACCACAGTCTCATTTAAATTCTTATACTTTTTCTATGCATAGTTGGCATTCCATTAAATTCAGTCTGATTAGTTACTCAATAAAAACTGTCACATGGCCAACATTTTTCAGCAGTATTCTGTGTTAGGGATGATGAATTAAAAAACTGGAAAAAAGATGATTGATAAATAATTTACTTCTCTTGCTTTTGTTTTGGCATTGATCACTAAAATATTTTGATATTATAAAAAGCAATCGTTAGCACATTTTGGGTGGACAGGGTCTTACTTATAAGCTTTCCTGCTTGATTATATTTGAATTTCCTAGGCAATGTCGAGTCCCCCAGGTAAGAAATATGCTTTAAACTTGGAATTACCACGAAGAGTTGATTTTTGTGAGTACATACATAATCTCTCTCTCTCTCTATACATATATATATATATATATATATATATATATATATATATGAATATATATGTATATATATATATATATATATATATATATATATATATATATATATACATATATATATATATATATATATATATATATATATATGTATATATATATATATAAATATAAATATATATATATATATATATATAAATATATATATATGTATATATGTATATATATATATATATACATATATATATATATATATATATATATATATATATATATATATATATATATATATATATATATGCATACTATGTTTAGGCATGTATACACACACACACACATTTATATATATATACATATACATATACATATATATATGCATGTATATATAGTAGATTGTGGATTTGCTACATAAACTAGCTTGTGTATATATATATATATATATATATATATATATATATATATATATATATATATATATATATATATATATGTACATATATATATATATATATGTATATATATATATATATATATATATATATATATATATATATATATATATATATATATATACATATATATATATATATATATATATGCTTGTATATATATGCTTGTATATATATGCTTTGGTGCTCAGGCATGTATGCACACATATGTATTTTGTTGTTTACATATATATGTATATATGTATATATATACATATAGATATATATAAATATGCATATATAGATATTTAGATATTTAGATATAGATATTTATTTCTGGTATTTGAGCATATATGTATTAGTTAAAACTATGGGATATAATGTGTGTGTATATATAGGCATGGATGTAGTGATATATGTGTACGTGTAAGTGATGAGGTGGTGATTGATATACATACATATATATATGTGTGTGTGTGTGTGTGCATGTGTGTGTGTGAGTGTGTGTATGTGTGTGTGTGTGTGTGCGTGATGTGTTAATGATACATGTGAAATGTCTATGAGTGTGTTTGATCAAGCACACAAGTACATGTTGATATTCCTACATTTGTGTACGAGCATCCACACATGCACACATGTATAAATCCATGCAGATACACACGCACATGTATATGTATGTATGTCTGTATGTGTTTATATAAAAGAAAAGCAGGCAAGTCAAAAAAAAATACATATATATATATATACACATATATATATATATGTTTATATTTATATATTCATAGATATATATATATACATATATATATATATATATATATATATATATATATATATATATATATATATATATATATATATATATATATATATATATATATATATACATATTAGTATCTAAGCATGTGAGTAAATATAAAAGCTTAAGAAGGACTCAAGTTTATTTGGGCGTATTCCTTAACTATTCCAGAAATGATAGAATGTGTTAGTGCAACTTGAAGCTTGAATATGAGCATATGTATGTAGTTACTTGAGAAAGATTTTATATCACACCAAAAGAGTGTGTATAACATACGCAGACAAAAGACGAGGTCGTATAATGTTTCTCTATAATGCGTGTGGATATTGTCATATACATACGTGTACACTGATATTGATAAAGTATGCATATGCACAAGGAATACATATACACTGGAACACTTGGCTCCATGTTTATATTTCAGTATCTATGGATATACATAGACCCACACCAGAAGCAAGTCTAAAAGAGAGTCCTATTTATTACACTGTATATTTGCACGTCTGTGAGGAATGGATGTGTGTGTGTCAGTGTTGTAAGCATGTGGATGAAAAGAGATGGGTGGGTCCCCGGTCCCTGGCAGGGGTCTGTTGTGCTTCTTTCCCCAAGGCAATCCATCTGAGGCACATATTTGCTACCACCAACTCAAAAGCCCATCTGCTATAAACTTGGCACCCCAAGAATGCAAGATATGCACTGAATTCAACCACAGGTTCCCTCTTCTGGATTCCCTTACTCAAACAAGTCAAACTCAGTGTCACCCACTTTCATATTATCAATGAACAATGCCAAACAAATCTATCAGTCTGAAACTTTATTTCAATTCTTTTAAGTTTGGGATCTGATTTACTGGTTTAATTCTTTGGAAAGTAGGCTTGAACATTTTTGAATATATATTTTAATCAAATAATTTTACAGTTAATGCTTTTAAAATATATTTGTAGATCATCGGAAGTTTATAAATTCACCATCAAGCAGAACTTTTCCCTTTCATTTCGTACAAGATTCCTTTTATAATTATTTTTTAACACACTCAGCAACAAGTGGTGTTAATTACATAACGCCTCCCACTTTTAAAAACCGCTCTTTGTCTCCATTTTGTCCTTTGTATACTATTGTGACTAATACCTGCTTTCCTGTGGTGCTATTTAGTCTCTGAGGAATCCCAGTTGTTCTATGCTATTTACACACTTCAACTTTGGCACTGAAGGTGTTGAAGTATCCATTACCTTGAATAAAACAAAGCATTTTTGAAAATCATTTGGCAAATATTATTATAATTATCTAAAAAAATGTATTTCTTCCTGATTACATTTAACATTACTGACAGATTGAAAAATTATTGGTATCATAAGTTTAATTAGATTTGGCATAAAAGCAAAAAACAAATATTTGTAGGTTACATACAAATTTATTGAACAAACATCTTTTTGCTGTTTTAAAAAAATCTTGTTGGAATTTGGGGCTTTTATCTGAAACTTTTTAAATTTGAGATTTGTGTATGTATTGAATGTGGGGTTAACTTAAAACAAACGATAACAAATTGTGAGGTTAACAAGGGAGAAATGTAGTTCATTCATTACGGATCATAATTGGATCAAAAAAGAGGAAATATAGTTAATTCTTCATGGATCATAATGAGATTGTAAGAGCAAGAAGTACAGTCCATTCATTATGGATCATAATGGGATTGTGGACAGAAAGAATTATTGTTTTTTCTATATTGATTTTTATGGCATCGCAGGAGGGAGTAGTGTAGGATATTATATATATAATGTAGATGACAAATCTGATGATTTTCCAGGAAAAAATATCACGAACAAGTTCAGTAAAGAAATGCATTGACAGTCATGAAAAAGGGATTGTCTGAGGTCAAGAATAAAGGGAAGGGTTACCTATAGAATGGGGGTATTACACGTGCATATATGTGTTATAGATGATTTTACAATAGAAATGTATCAAAAATCAGAAAGAAATCGATTGTCAATAGTTAATAATTAGAGCCAACATACAGAAAAATAAGGCTATTCTGTTTTTAATATTATGTTTGTTGCATTGATTATGATTTTATAACAGAAATTATTTCATTATAGAAATGCAATAAAGTGGGATTAAGTATAAAGTACATTGATGAATGTGGTGAATAATTTTAGTATAGAAATGCATTATAAATGGTCTTAGTAAAGAAATACATCAATGAATATTGATGTCTAATTTATAATAGAAATGCTTTGCAAGTGGAATTAATACAGAAATCCATTGATGATTTGGATAGATAATTTCATAATAGAAATGTATTTTAAGTGATTTTGATATATAAATCTATTGATAATTATGATGAATAATTTTATCATAGAAAGGCATTTTAAGTGAAATTAATATAGAAATCAATTGATGAATGTGATAACAAAATTTTAGGAAAGAAATACATCAATTATTATGAAGAAATGACTGCCAGGAATCAATTGTAATTCTATAAAGTAACAGTAGTATCTTATGCAATAAAAGAACGATGAATAGTTTGGAAAATTTCTTTTTTTTTCTTATGTTAAGGATCTTATCAAATACCTGATTGATGGTTCAAAGTCAAAATCTGTTAAATAGCAAAATCAAAAAGGTTTCTACAGTTTTCCGGTTGGTTTAGCTAGCTGGCTATCTATGGATGTATTAGACGTAGAAGCTACAACAATGGAGTTATAGCAGTGTTTTTGAAACTGGGGTCCATGGATTCCTGGAAGTCCGACAAATAATGCTCAGGGATCCACAGCAGGGTTTCCTCTAACCCTGACATTGTGTATCTTGTGGTTGAGAAACAATATCAACCATTGCTCAGAGCTTTCAAAAAATATAGTTATTGTACACAGATATGTATCATATATTAGAATTTAAATGGATATAATTGATTTAGAGTAAATCTGATTTTTGAAGGTCAAAACTACTTATATCGTAGTTCATTGATTATAGTCTGATAACTAAATGCTGAAAATAGGGGTCCACCAGAATAATTCCTTTATAAAAGAAAACTTTGATTCTCAACCTTTGAAAACCACTCAGTTAACAGACTGAAAATTCTAACATTCATTTCTTAATATGGCTACGAAGAACATTTTTTTATTGTTTCCCCCGCCCTGAAATAAATTTTTAGGTTCATTTATAATCTAAGTTCAGTATGCGTCCAGTAGCATTCGCACTTGCTTTTTGAAAATTCAGACTTTCTTTTGGTGATCACTTCCCAACAATATGCAAGAGAAGAAACTCATTCACCCCTTGTTCTAATTTTTCAATTCTTCACCCCAACACAGCATGCTGCTGAAAGATATTGGTCACATAACAGTTTCTATTGAGTGACTAACCAGACCAGATTTTACTTTTTTTATTTTATCTTATACAATTTTATATCCAAGATTCACGAGAACTGAATAACCAGGTACTTTCATTGATTGAATCTCTGGGATGCCCCAACACTTCCTAATTTTTACAAAAATTAATTAATTTGTTAGTTATATCAGTTGAATTAATTTAATTATTTCAATTAATTTTTATATTGACAGTCTGAATTGGATAATGTAATAGTCATTTTTATTGTAAATTGGATAAAATGTACAAAGTTTTGAAAACTGTGTAAGCTTTGCAAATTATGAAATAGAAATTTCTGCCTTAATTAGCAAGTTCAGCCCGATTCAATCTTCTTCACTTGCTAAAATTAATTATTATTTATTCAATTAATAAATGACTAATTTGTAAAAAGAGAAAGGAAAATAATTTGTGAGTTATCAGTACCATTGCATTAAGTTTTTATTATGGACTTTTTTGATAGATTCATTACTTCTACGCCAAAAATCCAGCATATTGTCTGTGAGATTTGAACCAAGAATGACAAATTTGGACAAAATAATTGTGAATTGGTTTTAATCATTTGATTATGAAAAATTCAGGTAAATGATGGATGAGATAATTACCATTAATGACAAAGACAATGCACTTACTATAAATCATGTGACACCTTACTATATAATTGTTTATTAGTTCATGATTATACCAATCAAAACATTCTGTAATTTGTATGTTTTATTTAGGAAAAGCTCCATTAATACCTGAAATTCATCCAAAGGATCTTTATTTTCAACACATATCAACACAGAAAAATATGGTATCAAGTCTATTTCACATAAAGTAATACATGCTTGGAAAAACTCTATAAAATTGCTGGCTACACAATGAGTATTGAAATATTGATTCTACTTGTTCAAAATGTATATGTATATAACACAAGATACTGTGATGTAGGTGAGCCCTACCTTCAAGGCAATAAGGCTTATTTGTACCCGTCTCCCACAAATGATATACAAAAATCAGGAAAAATTATATATTTGATTTGGTGAAATAAATTATCATCATCATCATTATTATGATTATTATTAAATTGAAAATCTGTAAATGAATAGGGGTACAAAACTTTAACACCGCTGTAATTAGCATAAGCGTAGTTAATCATTAAAGGAGGAAAAAAAGGTTTCATTTTTCTTTAATTTAAAAATAAACCCTTAAAAGATCCTTTTCTCCGACACTCCTCAGAGGATGATTCATTAGAAAATTGTTCAGGTGTACTATGTGGAAACAATTTTTATAAATTAGAAAAATGTTGTTTAAAATGTCAATCAAAATAGTAAAATAAACGTTTACATTTTAACATCTTTCTGATAGCTCATCCTCTGAGGAGTGTCTGACAAAGAAAACTTTTCAAATAGAAAGACCAAAACCATTATTTTTCTCCTCCTCTTATAGTTTACGGTGCTTCCGCTAATTACACTGATCCGGGGCCAGCCTTAGAAGTTGTGGGACCCAATTTGAAACATTTTTTGCAGGGCCCTTGGCTAACGTGAGGTCTGTGGAAACTTAAGAATATAAATAAACTTTGTATCTCTATGGTACAATGAAAAGCAATCGAAATGCGCTCCGGAAAATTTCATAGAAACATTTTTTATGTTCTTCTATAATTGATCAACATATCATTTGATTCAAATACAATAAAAAATTTCTACTTATAGACAGTATAAACAAACACTTGAAGCTTTGAGAATTCAGATGAAAATTGATATCTCCATTTGGGAGAAATTGGTCAAATTGGCTTGAAGCTGGCCTAGGCAGCAATGTAAAAATCTATAAATGAAACAATTGGATTTGATCAACCAATGAATTTTTTACAAAAGAAAACAACTATGTTTATGTGTTTACTGATGAGACATTTTCACAATGGATAACGAGCTATTTTGTTAGAGAGATATGAACTGGCTAAGTATGAGAGAGAGAGAGAGAGAGAGAGACAGACAGACAGACAGACAGACAGACAGACAGACAAATGAACAGACAGGTAGATAGGCAGGCAGACTGACAGAAGAGACAGAGAGA
>OY735243.1:15552353-15597353 GCA_963457665.1 Thysanoteuthis rhombus
TTTATCTGCGAAGCAAGGCCAGTCATTCATATATATTTGTACTTATACCCTCAGAGCTTGTCAGGATGGATTGACTGATAAGATTAATCAGCTGAATTTCTATCGAAAATTCACATTGTATAATGTTAGATTGATATGATGAAAAAACATGGACTGAAGTGCATTAACAAAGAAAGCGACTGAAAAAAAATTGTGGTGTAAAATGAAAGCTTTTTCCCATCATTATGCTGCTAACATTTATCAATATATGCATATGTATATATATATATATATGCATGCATGCACATATATGCATATAACTCTCTTTTGATTTTAGTCTCTACTTTCTCTCCCAGTGGACGCACTTGCCTTGTAAACTACTTAATCAGTATCAGGAATTATTTTTTTTGTTTGTTCTTTATTAGCCCTTACATTTCCAGATGTCAGGAAAAAATATTCTGGGACTTTCCCATGTATTATTATAGATTTTATATGGGAAGGAAATATCTGTTTGTGTCCCAGATCCCCCCAGGGTGTGTCAGATGATCGAAAATGTTTTAAAAAGGGTGTGGTTAGGAAATACCACTCCATCCTGAGAGGGGATCTGTGTGGGAAATATATATATATATATATATATATATATATATATATATATATATATATGCATAGCGAGGAGGGTCATCAAAGGTGAATTATAATAATTCACTAGAATAGAACTGATAACTAATAATTTTCTATGTGAATTGCACACTACCAATTGTCCTTTTGTGTCAACGCAATTTCGTATTGATACACCATCGCGTTGAAACAATTGGCCAAGTGGTAGTATGCAACTCACATAATAAAATTTGTATTCATATATATATATATATATATATATATATATATATATATATATATATAATATGAACTGTAAAGAGTGAGACAGACTCGGGAGTAAAGTGTTTTGAAGTTAGGTTCATTTATCTGTAGATTTTAGTTGTTGTTAATGGTCTAGACATGTTTCGGGGGCTATTCCCATCTTCTGTAGTGTGTGCTGTGTGAGTATGTGTTTTTAGGGATTAGATTTTTGATATGGAACCAGAGTCCACCATCAGGAGCTTTGTATCCAGGCTGCTGGAGGCATCTTGCTGGGTGAGTATATATATATATATATATATATATATATATATATATATATATATATATATATATATATATATATATGTATACATATATATGATGAGAATTCTTATTATTTTAAAGTAGAGCATAAATAGATAGATATTTTCAATTTCGTTGTTACTGATCAGTTTCACGAAGACATTGCGATCGACGGACAATTGTTTTTCTCTGTTTTCGTCTAGCCTTTATATACAACTAGTGTTGTTTCATAGAGTATCTTTCGTCAGAAGATGTCAGGGAAACTACCAAATGAACGTTCGACTGATGATCACAAACCCTTCGTAATGAGTGGGTTGCCATTCAGCTTCAAATATCTTTAAGATGGTTCTAGGTTCATTCATGTACAACTTTATTTGTCGCACCCTTAAGGGGCTACAAACCTCAGTTTCGAAGTGCTGCTAACATTGGAGAATGGAAATTTCTGTTCACCACAATTGCTTTAGATAGTAAACCTGGAGAAGACCGATGCGTCGTATTAACAATACAAAAAAAACTTGACAGAGTTCAATTGTCTGAAAAACTCATTAAAATAAATGGTTGATCCCGTATACATAGAAAACAAGAACAGAATTCCCATGAAAGGGAAACAGCGGATAGGGGGGCACCAGAGGGGAACTGCAGATAATAGGGGTTCTGAATGGTAAACTGCAGGTAAGGGAGGATTACTGATAGAGAACCTGCGGATGGTGGGAATCGGTAGGAGGGAAACTATATACTGCATAAATCATTAAAAAAAAGCATTTAAATCTATAATCCCATGCTTGTGAACGCTGATGACGTAATTTCATATCTATCTTGAAAGGGAGGCAAACGAAATGATTATTATGTATGAATAATCCATTTCTGGTGAGAGGAGGGACTCTATCAAGTGGTTGAGGGAAGTGCTGAGAGCCAAATTGTTAACGATCCAGAGAATGGATTGATTAACAAGCCCCGAAGTCTTAAAAACAAAACAAAACAAAAACAACCAGGGCAGGCAGAAGAGAGACATCTCAATCAAGCGAGGAACAAGTCAAAATTAAGTAGCCACAGCAATAAAAACAGAGAATATAATGAGTAGATCCCTAAAACTGAAGGTAACAAACTTCAAAAGAATTAACAAATCTCACAATATTTTTTAACTATCAACTTAGACTATTTTCCATCTTCATCTTCTTAATTTGTGTTGTTTTTATCACAACTTTGATTCGGACCACCAGTCTACGGTACCGCGTGATCAGCACGAGTAAGACCGCGATGAGCATCGAGTCAAAGTTGTGATTAGAAAAAAAAGCAACTAAAAATTTCGTATATACTCTGATCCCAATTTTAAGAATTCTTAGATACTAGTCCAAAAATCTCGCTAAGATTTCGAAGGAAAAAAACCCATAAAAATCAATCGGTTCAGCAAAATAGTATGTAACTCACAAATACTTGTTCTTACTACTTAGACGTACTAGCATCTATACCAGCGATCGCTGTCATGGAGTGACTGACCAATTGAGAAAGAAAAAAAAATCCCTCCCTCTCCAATGAATCTGTTGCCGCTCAAGTAACACTTTATTAAATCATCATTAGAACATTGATTTTATATTTTGCTGTGTCAGAATATAAAGATGTGTCAATTGTGTGAATGGAATGTTATTTTATTATGATATTAGCCTTAAATTTAGATATTAGCCTTAAGTTTTTCAGGGGGAAGTGTTTTCACAGGTGCAAGCTTTGGAAGGAATGAGCTTCTAAAGGAAGGGGCTTTTAAAGGTACTGAAGATCGAATTAGCTCATCTATCTTCTAAATTCCATTGTTGTTATACTAGATGTGATTAAAGTTATAATATCAATTATTCTGTTATATGTCTGCAATGTATAATGTAATCAGGAAGAAATACATTTTTTTAGATAATTATAATAATATTTGCCAAATGATTTTCAAAAATGCTTTGTTTTATTCAAGGTAATGGATACTACAACACCTTCAGTGCCAAAGTTGAAGTGTGTAAATAGAATAGAACAACTGGGATTCCTCAGAGACTAAATAGCACCACAGGAAAGCAGGTATTAGTCACAGCAGTATACAAAGGACAAAATGGAGACAAAGAGCGGTTTTTAAAAGTGGGAGGCGTTATGTAATTAACA
Source organism: Thysanoteuthis rhombus (assembly GCA_963457665.1). Lineage (NCBI taxonomy): Eukaryota > Metazoa > Mollusca > Cephalopoda > Oegopsida > Thysanoteuthidae > Thysanoteuthis > Thysanoteuthis major. The sequence goes on from OY735243.1 coordinate 15,555,612, forward strand.
CCACTTGTTGCTGAGTGTGTTAAAAAATAATTATAAAAGGAATCTTGTATGGAATGAAAGGGAAAAGTTCTGCTTGATGGTGATTTTATAAACTTCCAATGATCTGCAAAAATGTTTTAAAGGCATTAACTGTAAGATTATTTGACTAAAATATATATTCAAAAATGTTCAAGCCTACTTTCCAAATAATTAAACCAGTAAATCAGATCCCGAATTTAAAAGAATTGAAATAAAGTTTCAGGCTGATAGATTTGTTTGGCATTGTTCATTGATAATATGAAAGTGGGTGACACTGAGTTTGAGTTGTTTGAGTAAGGGAATCCAGAAGAGGGAACCTGTGGTTGAATTCAGTGCATATCTTGCATTCTTGGGGTGCCAAGTTTATAGCAGATGGGCTTTTGAGTTGGTGGTAGCAAATATGTGCCTCAGATGGATTGCCTTGGGGAAAGAAGCACAACAGACCCCTGCCAGGGACCGGGGACCCACCCATCTCTTTTCATCCACATGCTTACAACACTGGCACACACACATCCATTCCTCACAGACATGCAAATATACAGTGTAATAAATAGGACTCTCTTTTAGACTTGCTTCTGGTGTGGGTCTATGTATATCCATAGATATTGAAATATAAACATGGAGCCAAGTGTTCCACTGTATATGTATTCCTTGTGCATATGCATACTTTATCAATATCAGTGTACACGTATGTATATGACAATATCCACACGCATTATAGAGAAACATTATACGACCTCGTCTTTTGTCTGTGTATGTTATACACACTCTTTTGGTGTGATATAAAATCTTTCTCAAGTAACTACATACATATGCTCATATTCAAGCTTCAAGTTGCACTGACACATTCTATCATTTCTGGAATAGTTAAGGAATACGCCCAAATAAACTTGAGTCCTTCTTAAGCTTTTATATTTACTCACATGCTTAAATAATACCCCACTCTTTCTCATTCTCTATCTCTCTTTCTCTCTCTATCTCTCTGTACATATGACTGTCTTTTGCACTTGCTTGCTTTGCTTTCATACATACACACGTCCATATACATAGATGAGTACGCGCGTGTGCATGCATGTGTATGTGCGTGTGGGCACTCATATACAAATGTTCAAATATTAACATGCATTCGTATGCTTTATCAAACCCACTCATACAATTTTTACATGCCTCGAGGTAATCTTCCGAAACCTAAAGACGGAAAACAAAGGAATTAGAATAGACAGCGAAACCTCAGATTTGCAGACATCATCTTTTTTGCAGAAAACCCTCAAGACCTCTAACTATTATTAAACGAACTGAACGAAGAAAGCAAGAAAGTTGGCCTACACATGAACGTCAGCAAAACAAAGGCTATGTCTGATAAACATATCGGAAATAAATGCACAACGATCAAAATGGAAAAAGCAAAACTGAAGAAACGAGACCACTACATGTACCTAGAACATCTCCATGAGATCCTCAAAAGAAGAAGAAATGAAGCGGAGAATTACCCTAGGATGGCAAGCTTTCGGCAGAGCAAGTTCAACCCTCAAAAACAAGAAGATCCCATTAATCCTAAAAAGAAGGCTCAGCAACCAATGCAGCCTCCCGATAGTCACTTATGGAGCTGAAACATGGAACCTGACCAAGAGACAGACCTACAAACTGAGAACCATACAACGTGCACGAGAGAGAATCATGCTCAACCTCCCATGGAGAGTTCACAAGAGAGCACGGTATATTAAAGACAAGACAGGAGTCCAAGACATCATATAAACCATTAGGAAACTCAAATAGTAATGGGCTGGTAATGTTGCAAGAATGGCCAACAACTGCGACTCACAACATGGATCCCCAAAGATTTCATGCAAAATCGATTGCGGCACGAACTAGACAAGATCAGAAAGTATTGGCTCCGAGACACTCATGATAGAGGGGATCTTGCAGATCTTGGGGAACGACGGACGATGAAGGTCTGACGATACATACTTATCAAGGGGCTGTTTTTCTAATCCCACTTCCTACTACTGGTAATGCGTTCGTTTTTTCTTCACTCCTTTTTGAATTCAGTGGCTAGCTATCTATCAAATACTTGTAATAAAGTGAATAAAAGGCGATGTTTTAAAAGTAAGAATCATTAGAGTAAGAATGCAATATAAACAATGAATAGAAAAGCCAGACATGAAGAAGACTGGGAAATTTTACTTGACCGTTTGTTTTATCCTCTTTAGGGTAAACAATCCTAATCGTCTAAATTGTCACGCCATCTTATATTCGTGTATGAAATCTTGGGATCCACGTTTTGAGCGGTGAAATGTAGCGGTTGCCTGACATTCTTGAAACATGATCCGCTCGTTGTCATTTGAGTTCTCTAATTGAATCCATGTGATATTAAGTATGATCCTTCTGTGTGCAAAACTTCAAATTTTGCATAATACCAGTATATATCGTGTATTTACTGAAGTTACACTACAAACCTCACCTTTAAAGAGAATTATTACCATTTAACACTTTCCATTGAATGAATCTAAGCAAGCGATCACCGTTAAAAGTTTAGAAGACAGAGATCCAATCATTCCCTTTAAAAAAGACCCCTAGACTGTAATCTTGAATAAAATAATCCTATTTTTATCCTCCAAGTCCTCCAACCCCTGAATCTTATGGTGACCGATATCAGGAGTAGGCCAAATTTAGTAAATTCCAGAACTACGGACGCCTACCATAACAGACTAAGGTAGGCTCAATAAATCACCCAAACCCCATTTTATAAATTATGGTCTATGAATTGTGTACGCGCAAAAAGCTCTAATTGAGTGAAAATTAACCCCGGTAGCAAGGAGTTGTTTGTGTTGTTGATACGACATTCCGGTCAATCCATTCTACGGCCTTCTTCAAGGGTACTATCCAAATGCGATGGTGGAAACAGAATTCTATTCCAATCGTAGCAACGATGTAGCGTTAACACAGCAAACAAGAAGGATTTCAATCGTCCACAAAACTCTTTGAATGTTTTTCTAAAAACTATAGATCGAAAAAATTATGTTTACCACTATCACATTCAGATAGTACAACCGGAGAAGGCCGTAAAAAGGAATCGCCTAAAACGTCGTGTTAATAACATAAAACAACAAGGAAGAGTTCAATAGTCCCCCCCCCACAAAACTTTGAATGTTAATGACCTTTCTCAAATCTATAGACGGATTTAAAAGTGTTGTGTCTTGACTATTTAACATGGTGCGTTTAGAGATCCCATAATTGAGAACATGAAATTCTACTTACGAATTGCCCTTTTTTTAGTGTATGCGAACATGTATATGCGTGCGTGTGCGTAAAAAAGTTGGGTGGTCTATTTTGATTTCATTAATCTTACAGATTAGGACGGATACTAAGGGTAATTGATTTCTTTCTCTCTTTTTTTCAACGGAAAAAGAAGAGAAAAGATTCGTTGAGTCGAATGAAATTCATGATTATAATATCTGAGGGCAATTTTATGTTGATTTGTTCTATCTGAATTAACAATGAGTTTTCGCCGTTTGGGTCGCTGGTAAGAGTAATAGACTTTGAACCAAGAGGCCTGATATCAGGGTGTTCGAAAAGTAATTACGTATTTCTGTGTTAGGAAAATAATTACGTATTGCACTGTTATATATTAGAATCCATCCAATAGTTGACCAGTATCAAATGGTACGAAACAACGTCTTGACTTGGTTCATCTTCTCTTCTATCCGGTTGTGTGTCGTTTTTAGAGTAAAATAAAGTTTAATCCCAATTAGGATAGAGACTTTGAAGATCAACGGATTTGTCATTGTTTACTGTATTAATTTCAAAATGGCAGTGGACAGGTAATGAGAAAAATTTGTGAAGTGTGTCCTGGTGCAGTGGAGACTATTATTGATGAACAGTATCTAATTGAACTTCGATGGCATTTGTTTTTTCTCCTTTTTGAAAATACGAAATTACTTACTATTTAAGAGGAAGAGTCCATTGTTACAGATTGTGGGAAGGGAACAGAATAATCATACTGTTCATTATACTGATGTGTACTGTTTGACGACCGGGTTTCACCCTGGTGACCAGGTAACTAAATGAAAGCCTTTTTAAAGTTTTAAAACTCAACTTTCACCCAGTTTAATTTCTAAACGTTGACAATAGCTTTCTTCCGGATTTTCAATGCATTTTTATTGCAAAATAATTTACAATGCATTTCTATGATGAAATTATTATCAATGCAATTTACATTAAACATATAATGGCCAGGGTCTGTGGGAGGGTTCCATTCACTCAAGGTGAGACTTGAAATTTTGTGCAACGGTTTAGTGCACCCCGAGCGAGACTTGAAATTTGAGACTGATCTTCTTTTGAATTATCCTGAAGGGTCAGTTCTGCACCACTCTGAGGTCTGTGCCATAGTTTGACCTATTCGGCTGTACCCTGATTATGTCCCAATTCTATTAGTGATGATAGCTTCAATTCTTGAACATCCATTTTGAATCTCAGCCAGGGTCACGGGCGTTCACTGCCACTCCCCCAGGAGGGGGCACAAGGATATATCCCCACGGAAGGGGACACAAAAGTATTATTTTGAGGGTGATCAGATCAAAATTTTCCATGGGTTGAGGTACCCTAATCAATGCATTTTCTGCAAGAACGCAGACTCGTGATCGGACGACATTTTTTCTTCGTAAGCCAAAGGAATCAAGAATTGAACAAAAAATAAGTTTTGAAATTGGGAAGTAAATTTTGAATTTTGATTCTGCTGATCGTACGGTTTGTCTTTAGTATAGTAATAAGAATAATCTACTAATTCTGGAATTTTTATTCTTCATTCAGAGATGTCTCTTTTGGTTTGATTGCTTATAATACTTTATTATTGTAATTGAGAATATTCAATGTTGGAGTACTTTTCTAGGGGATGCCCCCTTTACTGGCGCTTTTGCCTAGGTCTCTCTTATTGGAAGTCTATTAGTACAGAAAATGAGTAACACTATGCGTTCAAGTAATGGGCAGAAAGTATGAAGACCGTTAACAGAGATAAGGAAATGGGAAGCTCTGCACACTTATCTCCTTCGGGTTTCGTATTGGTTATACTTAAAAACCTTAATGAGAGTACAAAAAATTAAATTGACCTGATTGATTTTTATAACAAGATGAACAAGAAGGAGTAACAACATACTTCGAAACCTAACTTCCATACAACGGACCATTTCATTGAAAATAGATCTCCCTACTCAACTGTAAATAGAAACCCCTTCTCAAACCTTAGAAATTGATCTTATACCTTTATACGAAGCCTGAGGGCAACTCTAGGTGTAGGGTTAAAGTAATTTCAGATTTACAAGATATCAATCGACCCTGAAAACTAACAAATTCCCGGGAGATTATGGTCACCACCTTTCTGATGTATCCTAGTGTGCCTTTTACTCGTGCTATTCGCGTTTTTGTTAAGACGCCTTTGAAGTCGGGTCAATAACGTGGTCAACAGAACGCTTTTCTCCAAGCTCACTGAAATGCAAATCTCTAATATATATGTATATATATATATATATATATATATATATATATATATATATATATATATATATATATATATATATATAATGAACTATGTGAATTTCTTGGTTCACCGGTTATAACACGGTCGGCGATTTAAAGCGAGTGACTGTTATGAGAAGCATTAATTCTGAGGGAGTGCAGTGAGAGACGGTAGAGAGTCTACTTCAAAGGGTGATAAGTCAGACACGATGAAGTTGTAGAATGACTGAAACAGACGATCGATCCCGTAGCTTAATTAGAAGGGAAATTCATTACATAATAATTTCGAATAATCAAAAAATGTCGGAGACAATTCAACAAGGAAAAAATATTTTACATCTATTTGTTGACCAGATAAAAATGTCTCTATGGACGTCTCTGTTTACAATTCACTTTTAGATACGTATTCAACGTCGAATTTAATATTGATTCAAATGATGAAAATATATGACACTAGAAAATTTACTTTGGAATTAAACATCAAAATATTTTTTGGTATTATATTTCAGTTTACACCAGCAAAGTTTTCATCTTCAATTTTTCTTTATCTCTTTCTGTTAATCAAAAATCAGGGTCATTTTTTCGGGGTAACATCATACTCGAGTGAAAAAAATGTAGGTTTTCCGTACAAAAAAAGTCACTTTAAGATCTTTTCCAATGATTTAAAAAAATTCAATGAAATATTAACGAATTTATAAATGTTTCAAAATCTTTACTCATAATTAACAAATGATTCAGATAAATCTGCACGTTTTCTAGTAATTTACAGATTTAATGTTTTTATTTTTCTCAAGTCATTGTTCCAGTTTTCAAGATTTTCAAAGTTTTACTTTTGAATGATGATGAATCAATCCACATATATCAATCTTTCTACTAAATACTTGAATGAACAAATAAATCCAAGGAAGTTTCAAAGATGAATCTGCGTGAAAATATATATATATATATATATATATATATATATATATATATACATATATATATATATATATATATATATATATATATATATATACATACATACATATATATATATATATATATATATATATATATATATATATATATATATATATATATATATATGCAATTCAGAAATAGATATACAGTGCGACAGAATGATTATAAATTGTGTTATATTATATTATATTAAGACTCAGAAATGATCTCCTGGTATTACTTGGTGAATATATCACTTGGCGTAGACAACGTGAATAGAATAAATGATCAAAGAAAATGGGACCGCTGCAAGAATCAAAACTGCCACCGATAGGGTAGCCACTTCAACGTAGCGTTGCTCTGACCATCAAACAAAACTGCTGCTAGTAGCGCAAAATCCCAGATAACTGTTTCAACTCAAAATTCTCATTTTTTTTAATTCTCGGTCTATATCTGCTCTAATTATTTCTTTCAACACGTCAATTGAAGGGTTTTAGTAAAACAACGCAATTTGTAACAAAATTTGTCTTCCTAATTATTTGTTAATTTTTTAGTTTACGTACAAACCTCATTTATGTCATCGAAATATATTTATACACACACACGTACACACTGACAGACAGGGATATATATATATATATATATATATATATATATATATATATATATATATATATATATATATATATACGTGCACACATATATCCGATGTGTGATGGGTTTATTTTATAATGTTCTCGATACATTCAACATTAAGTTAATTTAGAGTAGAGATTAAAATAGAATTCAGAAATAAAGGATTCGTCACATTTACGTTTCTGCCCTGTTTGAGCTTCATCAGGCGAATGATTCGATTTATTTCAGATCCCTATTTAGGACATGTTGGATGTGTGTAGCGAATCCTTTATTTCATTATATATATATATATATATATATATATATATATATATATATAATGAACTGTGTGATTTTCCTTGTTCTGTGTCCGCAACCATTGACCCTTCTACCATTCAAATAGTAGTTGACCTATGTACAGGAAGCGAAAGTAGTGCTCAGTTTTTGTCTTGCAACGAGCTGTTATAGAGGCAGTACACACTCTTTGAAACACCTGAGTCTCTGACCTCTGCCACCGTCGTAACCGTCGATAATATACATCCTTACAGATTTTTTAGATTCTCCAATATTGATTAATGGTAATTGCTTCTCCGATTTACGCCATTCCGGCTTGCAGAAAGAATTTTATAAGAATCCTCTACTTTTGGATAGCGGATGAAACCTGTATATCCGTAAATTTCTCCACAGGCATTAATTAGCGTACGTATAGAAATGCAATGTGTGTATCCATATATTTCATATATGCCGTATTTTTTGACAGAATGGGTAAGCAAGTTATATAAGAATGTTCTAATTAGTAAAAATTTCATCAATACCAGCTAATATCCCATTGTCTCATAATTTTGCGTGTATTTTTCTATATTTGTCCTTGGTACAAGCATGCATGTTAAGATTAATTGGCAATTACTCAAGTGTATCTTTTGTTTTTTTGTAATATATACTTGAATAAGTAGCTAAAACATACTTTGACCAGAGCGTAATAATTACTTCTATTAAGCTATGATATTGAAACATGACTACTCTTACAAATAAAAAAACAACTTTTGCTCAGAGTTCCAACGTAAATCTTTGAGAAGAGTGTGATATAAATTTGGTATTGTCCTTACGTTGGCTTAGGAATTGGTTTTTCTTGTGTTAACAAACGCTACTTAAGGCTGTTCAACAATGTGACTCCCGTTTCATTGGCTGTTTTCACCACTTACAACAGATGATACCATTCCAGCCAGTTGACAGGATATATCTAATTATGCTGGTGCATACATACCTATAAACACACACGTTCACAGACACGTGCCTGTCGTATAGCGCTGGTTGGTGTGCTAGTTTTGCAAGCGATTGTTAGTGAGTTTGTTCCTCTCAGGATGCTTCCTTAATATGGCTCTTGTAAAAATCTGATGCGTACAAATTATATCTTATCTTTCTTTCTTTCTTCCTTTCTCTCTCTCTCTCTCTCTCTCTCTCTCTCTCTCTATATATATATATATATATGATTATAAATTGCGTTATATAACATAAAAACTTTGTTGATGTATCACTCATCCTTGACAACGTAAATAGAACAAACAAAGAAAATGGGACTGCTGCAGAAAAATTTTCTTTGATCGTTTACTCTATTTACGTTGTCTATATATATATATATATATATATATATATATATATATATATATATATATATATATATATATATACGTCGATGTAAATGAAGAGAACATGAATATAAGCCCACTGTGACAATATTGACTTTCAACAATTATATACCTTCATATCATCTATATACCGTTCAAGTTTATTGGAATCATTATTTTACGTTATACCAACATACGAACCACTATTGAAAATATCTATTGGATAGATTGAAAAAAAACCCAGCTAGACGTTGTCGAAAAATGGCTAATCTAACTGGTTTGCCTTTTGCCCATTCCCTCAGGATCGTCAGTCACGCCTGTTAAGCTATCTTTCTTCTATGCCCCCCAACCATGCACACACACACATACAATCATAGATGCAGAAACGTCAGACAGGCCTGTCAAACTATCACTCTTCTCTCATTCTCATTAAATGGGTGCTCACATACTGAAAAAAAAAAAATTTCATGAAATTAACCAAGTTCGCACCAACCCTCTGGCAGGCTCGAACCCACGGAGACATCAACTTTAACAACACTGGTTAGCAAATAATATTTCATGAAATTAAATATATAGACAAACATTTTCCTCGAGAAATGCAAAAAATTATATTAAAAATTTTTTTTTGTGTGGAATCTTTAGTTCTTTTCTTTGGGACAATGGATGAAATCCTGGTATAAACATTATTTGTTACCAATGTTTAGAACCGGAGACATTGTCTATAGATTAATTCTGGTGACCTCCAATAACTCATAGAAGTAACCAGAGGTCAGCATCTCATTCCTTATGCTGATCCTAGAGTCTAATCAACCTTGTACACAAGTTTAAAGCCTCTTGGGTGAAGCTGTTCGGATGATTATCAAGCATAAAGAAAGCTTGCAAGGAAAGAGCCAAAGAAACAAACGCCGTCGCCTTTATATATATATATATATGTATGTATATATATATATATATATATATATATATATATATATATATATATATATATATATATATATATGTATATATATATGTATATATATATATATATATATATATGTATATATATATGTATATATATATATATATTTATATGTATATATATATATATATATATATATATATATATATATATATATATAAATTCATAATAATGGATATATGGCTCGACAGAAATATCATGAATTGTGTTGTATTATATGAAAGAAAACCCTCCTATTAGAATTGAATACCTGTTATTACACGGTGAGTGTATCATTTGGCCTAGACAACGTGGAGAGAATAAACTATCTAAGAAAATGGGGCAGCTGCTGGAATCGAATCTGCGACTGATAGGGTTGCCGCTTCAATGTAGCGTTACGGTCACCATTGTCCTCATCATCATCAGTTGCCATGAGTCTATAGTTGGATGAGGTCCGTGACAATCGTGACAACTGTGACTGCGCTGACCTCTGCCATGTCTCACCGGCAAAACTTTTTACCTTATCTGTTCAACTTGTTGCTGGTATTTTCTTACTGCGTTCATTGTCCCATGGACATTGATTGCTTAATCTTTTGCTCCAGTTGTCTTTACATCCAGGTTCAAGTCCAATTATCTCCATTTTGTAGCTTATTTGTATAATATCCTCTATCCTAGACCCCAACGGTTCATGTTGATCTCTTTCCATCTTTTCGGATTATCTCTGGCATTGCTCTTTCCATGGCTCTCTATGCTATTCCAAGACTGTGATTTTGGGGGTTGAAAATAGGATTTTTAGAATTTTGATGAAATAGGTAAGACAAATACATGAACCCTAAGGGTATGAAATGTAAGATAATAATTTATATATTTGATTACTTATTTGTAACATTATAATTTGATTATTTGATTTTTTCTTACAGGCTCTAATGAACCATATCAATATGAAAATTATAATTAGCAACAAAAAGAGGGTTTCACATTATATTCTATATTGCATTGTATTTGAGTAAATACAGTAAGTTCTGAAGTCATAAATGTTGGCTTCACTTTAAAAGAATACGGTGATTAGCCAGAATCAGTCCCAATCAAAGGATCCATTTTTGACGGCACAAAGGGCAGATGAATCTATCGTCAGGCTATTTAAACCTTTATCTGCATATTACTGGTGTGCCCCCCTCTTTTTCATGCACACCCAGATACACCCAAGTATATGTGTATATGGATATACGAGTGTCGTGTGCTGGTCGGTCGAAAACGTTTTTATTTTCTATCATTTTTTTCAGATAACCATATGATGCATACACACCAACATACACACGTGCACGCGCAAACATACATCAACATTCACACTACCCACAAATATATTGCACAAAATCTAAACAATACCCGTGACGCGTGATTTCAGTTACGACCACCATAAAAGGATGGTATCATTTCACATGCATCTATAAATATGAAACTTACCATGCTCATATCCACGCATACTCAAATACATCTTAAAAGACTTGCGTTTAGGTAACTGATGGGTAGAAAATAGATAGATAGATAGATAGATAGATAGATAGATAGATAGATAGATTGATAGATAGATGGATAGATAGATAGATAGATAGATAGGTAAATTGGCAGAGAGGTGGATAGATAGAAAGATACATGGATAGAAATAAAGATGGATAGATAGATAGAAATATAGGTAGATAGATAGAAAGATAGATAGATATAAATGAAGATGGAAAGATAAAGATAGGTAGGTGGGTAGATATATGGAAAGAGATATATAGATAGAAAGATAGAAATATAGGTAAATAGATAGAAAGACAGATATGAACAGACTGAGGCAGATAGTTTGATAGAAAGATAGATATAGACTGAGATAGATAGATAGATAGATAAATAGATAGATCGATAGATAGATAGATAGATAGATAGATGGATGGAAAAAAGGATAGATATGAACTGACTGAGATAGATAGATAGATGGAGAAAACGATAGAGGAATATGAACAAACTGAGATAGATAGATAGATAGATAGATAGATAGATAGATAGATAGATAGATAGATAGATAGATAGATAGATATGAACAGACAGAGATAGATGGAAAAAAGGATAGAGAGATATTAACAGACTAAGATAAGTAGATAGATAGATAGATAGATAGATAGATAGATAGATACGAACAAACTGAGATAGATGGAATGAAGGATAGATAGATATTAACAGACTAAGATAGATAGATAGATAGATAGATAGATAGATAGATGGATAGATAGATGGATAGATTGTAAGAAAAGTACTTGGCGACCGCTGAATTGTTACAATGCGCTAAGAATTACTATTCTTTTGAGGCTTTCTTTCAGGTTTGGCAGCTTTGGTCAGGGGGTCATTCTATGGAGAACCATATCATGCGCTGCTGGAAGTGGATGTATGGTGTTGCCATGACAGCACTGACCCCCTGATGGCTATATTTAGTACGGACTAACTGTGTCCTCATTACAGCTGGGTGGTACCCATAAGAAACAGGAAGAATTTACTGGCAACATTTTTTCATTAAGTATACTGCGTTTATAGTTATCTTTAAGTAGGCTCACTTTCAAGAGACGAGATTCCATTTATCTGCAAGGACCCTCGCACATCATCATCTGCAAGGACCATCACGCATCATCATCATCATCAGTCTTTTAACGTCCGTCGTTGGACATAGACCATCCCCGGGATTCGCCAGACCTCTCTATCTCGGGCGTTGCGAAGCCAATACTTTCTAAACCCATACAGTTCATCTTGCAATCTCATATTCTACCGGCCTCGGTACCACATTTGATCATAGGGGATCCACGTTGTGAGTCATGATGTCCAGTGGTTGTCTGATACTCGTGCTACATGACCAGCCCATTGCCATTAGAGTTTCTTTATGGTTCATATGATGTCTTGTGTCTTGTGATCTCTCCATGTAATGCTGAGCATGATTCTTTCATTTGCACGTTGCATGGGTCTCAGTTCGCGGGTCTGTCTCTTGGTTAGGTTCAATGTTTCAGCTCCATAGGTGTCTGTCGGGAGGATGCATTGGTTGTATATTCATCTTTTAGGAGTGACCAGAAGGATCCCAAGGAAAACAGCACACACAAAACCATGCATTCTCTCACGCACTAATACTTATATGCATACATAAGTATATTGTCACAGAGCCCACCTTTGTAACCGAAATAGTTGCTCATTTCTCACCGTCACCCTTGAGTAAATAGCAGCGGATCGGGGGTATTTGGATTTATCCTAATAAACGATATACCTTAAAATACAAACTAACCTTTTCAAGATCATGACGTTATGTCAGATGCCTGTCTTAGCAACACCTGAAAAAATATTGGCCCGCAATCCTTGGTTCGAGTCGACATAGTAAAATTTCGAATACTGATTTTCTTTCAATGCAAGTTCCCCGACCTTTACAAAAAATGACGCTACATAATCTTCCCGTCACTCATCCACTTGGTGCTGTGCTGTTCTAAGAAGCAAAGATCAGGAAATATCTACTGCTGGATGAGTACGATATATGTTGACGTTAAAACATGCCAAAGATTTCCGGTACATTCCATCATCATCATCATCATCATCATCATCATCATCATCATCATCATCATCATCATCATCATTTTAACGTTGGTCATTGTACATAGGACTTCCCCAAAATTCGCCAGACCTCTCGATCGTGGCCGTCAATGTGCCGATATCTTCTGAACCTGCCTAAATCGTTGCCTCATTTTGTCCGTCACAAATTTACTAGGGATCCACGTTGTTAGTCGTGATATCTAGCCTGGCCTTCTTGCAACATGTCCAGCCCATTACCATTTAAGTTTTTATAATGGAGTCATGGATATCAGAAAATCCATTAGAGTTGCCGACATCACTAATTCTTATTTTCCCCCTGATATAATATGGTGTATTCTGGTCCCTCCATGTGATATTAAGCATGATCCTCTCTTTATTCACGTTGTATGGTTCTTAATTCGACAGCCAATTCTGATCAGATTCCAGGTTTCAGCTCCATAGGTGACTATCAGGAGGACGCATCGGTTGCTGACCTTTCTTTTTGAAACTAACATGATATTCTCGTTCTTGTAGGTTGAACTTGCTTTGCCAAGATCTTACCGCAACTTACTTCGAGGTATTTTGAGGATTTCATGGAGATTCGTTGATCTAGTAGAGAAAGTGGTATGCTTTTTTTAGCTCTTCATTTTCGTCTCTGATCGTTGTGTCTTTGTCCTCAACGTATTTGTTGGACCTAACATTTGTTGTATTGGAGTCCTTGTGAAGACCAACTTTTTTGCTCTTCATTCTAGCATTATGAGGAATTCATGAAAGTTCTTGACAAAAAGGACGATGTCGTCAGCATATCTGAGGTTACTTAAACACGAATATCCATGTATTCAAAACCACTTACTCGTATATCGACATATATATATATATATATATATATATATATATATATATATATATGAACCAACTATCCAAATTTAAAAGCATGTATACAGTTACTTCCCACACGCGCAACTGCATAAGTATTTAATCACCCTTGAGTTAGCGCTAACAAACATACATTTAGTACATTTTGCAAACTTTCACAAACAGTCTACTCCAGAAAATAAGTAATTATTAACACACAAACACACAAATGCGCAGAAAAGTCAGAATTATAAAAAAACAAGCAGGAACGCAACCGGACACAAACCAGGGACCAATTTAGCATAATCTAACATTGCAAATTGAACCCCAGCCAGAATTTTTTTTGGATTTAAAAAACAAAAACAAAATTCATTTTCAGCCATAATGAGGAGTAAATATTTAGGTTTTCAGCCTTTTAGCTCAATCAGTGCGGCCTGTTTGCATGATACATAGCCAATCAGCCAGCCAGACAGACAGAGAAACAGACAGGCAGCTTAAACCTGAAGAATCTTTCGTTGATTGTTTTTGGGGAGGGTTTCTTACATACACACACTAAAAACGTGTAGATATATTCTAGCCCCAACACACACGCAGGCGCACATAGGCGCAATATTGTGCATTAATTAACGTACCGAATGCACAGACCGCTGTAAATAAGATATTTATTGATATGAATACGGAGATGAAACATGAACGACGGATCGTGTAATATGGTACGTCTGCAAGGGGGCAATTTGAAAGACAACGAGGTCTGGTTAGTTACCCAATAGAAACCGTCACACAACCAACGTCCTTTCGGCTTTATGCCACGGTGATCAATTAAAAATTTTAGGAAAAAGGTGATCAATGTATGTTACTTCTCTCGCCTTCTGTTGGGCACTGTTTGCTAAAAGAATGTCTAAATTGGAAAAAAAACACCTAAAAACAAATAAGCGTGAACACTGCCGAACCCTAATAAGGGAACAGTTTAGCATAAAACTGCATTGTGAATTTTACCTCCCACTAAAAACTCTTTGGCTCTACTACTGCGATCTGTATACATGATAGAAACATTGCCAGCCAACCAGCCAACAAAATAGAGAATCAGCCAGATCAGCTTGATAACTGAAGAAAACTATAATAATTTAGACTATGCTGATGTTTACAGTTTTGAATGGCATCTTGGAATTAGATTAAGGAATGTGTTGGATATGTTCGATTGTGCAAAGGGGCGTTGATGTTAAGGGTCAGATTGTCAGTAACGAAGAGAAACATCCTGATTTGGGGCCAAAATCATTCTGGAACTTGCTTTGATTAAAGCAGTTCCTCAACCTTACGGTGAAACAAGTTTTGTGGAACACCCCCAATAGAAACTACCACGTGACAAATGCCCTTTAGCAGTACGTCATGTTGGATCGATCAACTCAGAAAAAGGGAAAGATCAATGAATGTTACTTCTCTTGCCTTTTGTTGGACAGTGATCACTGAAAAAGTCTGAATTTTCAGAAAAACAAGAGTCGATACAAACTAAGGGATCAGTCTAGCATTTAGATAGTTATTTGGTTATTATATATATATATATATATATATATATATATATATATATATATATATATATATATATATATTTATATATATATATATATATATATATATATGTATATATATATATATATATATATATATATATTTATATATATATATATATATATATATATGTATATATATATATATATATATATATATATATATATATATATATATATATATATATATATATATATATATATATATTCCTGTTATATTGATATGAAATAGTTATTTTGCTTATGTATGTATTTGTTATATCTATATAAAATAAGTATTTGATGTATACGGTGGCCAGAAAAACGCTCATAAAAAAAATCACCAAAATTGTAAGTCTATCAATCTATCTATCTATATATCTATCTATCCATCCATCTATCTATCTATCTATCTATCTATCTATCTATCCATCTATCTATCTATCTATCAATCTACGTTCATATCTATCTATCTATCTATCTATCTATCTATCTATCTATCTGTGTTGATATATATTCATCGTTGAATGCATAGTTAGTAACTATTTATCTATTTTAGTTTATTTGGAACGATCCAACGATCTATCTATCAATCTATGTCTTCTCGTACCTATCTATATTAACCTTTCCAGATCTCTCTCTCTCTCTCTCAATCTCTCCCCCCCCTCTCTCTCTCTCATTATGTCTACAAACCATTTATAGGGGAGGGGGATAATTCCCTTTTATAGGTTTTTAATGGGAGGGACCAACTACCAATGTAAGTTTATTGATCACTTAGTTTGTGTCCGGTGGCGTTCACGCTTTTTTGTTATAAGTGATCACTGCTTCATTTTTTTTTTTTTTTGAATAGATCATCCTATTTTTTTTTTTTTTGTTAGCTTTGGCCACTTGTCGAATATATTTCCTGATGAACAGTAAAGGATTCTGACAGGTCATTGAGAGGGCGCTGGCGACCTACTGTGCAACGATGATTTGGGAAAGGATCTTCCCGAGCTTGTTAGTTGGTCAAGTGTCTTGTTTTCAAGTAGATTGGGAAGCATTATGATTTGACTTCAGATACACTTAATTAAATACATCCAATAAAACATGGCCAATTTCATTTCTGTTTCATTATACCTATTTACTAAGCAAAGCTTAGGCACAAGGCCACCAGGGCACATGTTGAGGATCGAAATCATTGCTCAGTAATTATGGACTGCGAGCCTACTTTGCTAAACAATATTCCACGGCATTGCATCCGATCCCTTTCTCTGTCTCTACCTTTCTCCCCCCTCTCTTTCTCGTTCTATCTATCTATCTATCTATCTATCTATCTATCTATCTATCTATCTATCTATCTATCTATATATATATATATATATATATATATATATATATGTGTGTGTGTGTGTGTGTGTGTGTGTGTGTGTGTGTGTGCAATGCTCTTCCATAAGAATAGAGCACTCTAGTGGATGAGGGATTTTTACTCATGGAGTTAGGTTGCTTTAGAGTAGAGCTGGAAATAAATAGTAGAATGTGGATTCGCTACACAAACTAGCTCATGATGAGGCCCAAACAGGGCAGAAACACGAGCTAGTTAGTGTTGTGAATCCACATTCATACACACACACACACACACACACACACACACACACACATATATATATATATATATATATATATACATATATATATATATATATGAAGTATAATAGGAAGTGGATTCCAGCTCTACTCTAAACCAACTAAACTCTTGGAGTATAAAGTTGAATATATCGAGCACTCTATGCAATAAATCCATCACAGGTCATTAGATTAGACAGTTTACGGCCAACAGAATGTGATGATTGAAAAGAGAATTTATTTCGCCCGGCACCGGAATTAACCGAGTAGCAAATCGAACAGCCGACCATGTGAACGAATAAAGAAGATGAGTGCCTTGTGAAACTCGGGCCTTTGTCAGCCAGGAAGCAGTCAATTCCGGTGCTGTATGAAATATGTTTCCGGATAAATTGACTCCTCTCTCAAACATACATACACACACACATATATGTGAATATAATTAGCTGCATATTTTATTTAATACAACTTTTGTTAAAAATGACTGACAACCAGCATCGTCTTTAATTTTTCTGTCACTTGTCTTCATTTGTTTGTTGTACAAATGGACCAATCTCTATTTTCAATGAGTATAGATATGTTCCTAATATATGCATGTTTGTGTGTGCATGTGTGTGTTTGTTTGTGCATGTTTATGACCCTTGGTTTAAAGGATGGGGTCGAACCTAGGCCAGTCACACTTCACCTTACAGCCAAGCCATGATATACATATACATATAGGTATATGGTCAGATCAATGTGGATACACCAGCTCTCGTAATTTCATCTAAGTTAAGCATGATCGAGCCTGGTCATTATCAAGATGGCTAACTGGTGCCGTGAGCAAATGGTACCCAATGTCTTTCAGCTATAACGGGTGCGATACAGGATTTGACCTGTCTCCGAGATCAGGAGGCTGGGGTGAGGCATTACAGCTCTAGACTGGAAAACCAGTTTGTTACAGAAATATCGACGAAACGTTATCGGCGGACCTTGCTCCTCATGTCACAAAGTGCTTGGCAAACGAAGGTACTACGATATATATATATATATATATATATATATATATATATATATATATATATATATATATATATATATATATATATGCATTTAGGCTGTAGTTCATTAATACAAGTTTAATCAAATGTCACAAAGAATGTATTTTAAAAAGATCAATAGCATTTTGGAAGATATCTTTCGTTTTATTTATGATTCAATGGTTATTTATTTTTGTTTTGGAGCTTTTAATGGGGATAATAATAGAAAATCAATTGGAAATGGATAGTCTTGTGGCAGAAGCAAATGTTGAAAAATGTCGCTGACAAATTTGTGTATACAACGTCGCATGTTTTAAACAAGGTCTGCACTTTTTCATGTTTTTACTCATTTAATTTATTTTGTTCAAATTGTCTTTCTTCGTCTTCTATGTTTTCCGTGATGAAAATGGGTTTCGGGAACTAGGCATTTCTTTCGCCAATTTTTGAAAACTAATCGAAAAATCAATTTCTGTTACCATTATCGTGTTAAGCACCAGTAGGTTGTTCTGGAATACCAAATATCTGCGACAACAAAAATATCATGAAATATACATGGCTTGACCAAGATAAGACATTACAAAATGTAAAACATCGTTCTTTTGGAAGATGTACGGTTAAGCTACTTGGCTAAAGGCATTAGATAAAGTGAAACAGTCATTCTCAGTGGTGGTAATATTGCCCCAAGGGAGCGAATTTCGACTTGTGGGGGCAATAGGGAAAAAAGGTTGAGAAACCCTGACATACAAGAAAACGCATATCTGGATATAATGAGTATAGAAATTGTCCAAACATATGGGATCTAGCGCTTTCGACCATTTCTGGAAATGATCAATATGCCAATGACAAATTTTTTCGTTAATCGTTTTTGATATTTCATTCCTAAAGATTCAGCATTGTTGTATCTGTACGTCAAAATTAGCCAAAATATTCGGCCTGTTTTCGTCATTGAATGGAATTTGGTACGTCTGAATTCACACAGGAATCGGTTTTGATTGTACTATGACAACTATAACACCAGCGTACACTTCTTTTTTTACTTGTCAAGATTCGTGTATTTTTTATTATTGATTCTGCTATTGACAAGACAGGTTGCTGCTGGATCAAATTCCTCTCTAACTTCTATTTCGACAAAAGATGATTACTGCAACTTTTGTG
This sequence comes from Thysanoteuthis rhombus, assembly GCA_963457665.1. NCBI lineage: Eukaryota > Metazoa > Mollusca > Cephalopoda > Oegopsida > Thysanoteuthidae > Thysanoteuthis > Thysanoteuthis major. Next base: position 15,575,014 of record OY735243.1, read on the forward strand.
TTGTACATAAAACAAATGAAAAAATTATATATATATATATATATATATATATATATATATAAATATATATATATATATATATGTATATGTATATATATATATATATATGTATATAAATATATATATATATATATATATATATATATATATATATATATATATATATATATATATATATATTTGCATAAATGTATATATTTATTAGAATGAAATAAGCCCGTGCGTATCAGTATTATGAATTTTCGATAATATGTAAGAATTTAGCAAGTTGTTCTTGTTGTCCTTGTGAAGGTATGAAAATAAAGTCAGCAGTGGAATTCGTACACGGGTTTGACAAAAATGTACGAAGATATAAGTAATACTTTGGGTACATTGCGCTCTTTATTGGGGGAAGTATGAATAACAGGTCAAAAGCATGAGAATATAATAATAGATTTTGAAAGTACCGTGAATTATTAGACGTATATAACCAGAAATTTGAAGACTAATTCATTCCATTCAAAAAATTACCATATTCAGTGGCAGATACCCTCGTAGTCAATGATTGAACAACCGTAGCATAAAAATTTAAACTCAAGCAAAAAATTCCATCGAATAATACATGCAGTCAGAGTTAATTCTATATATGATTCCAGAGGCATTTTCTACTGGTAAGCTTCTAAAATAGAGTAAAAAAACTAGAATCATCCACATTCTGGAGAATCTAGATGTTGTTAATAAACTTGTCAGAATAAGGTCCTTCAAATGTCAAAAAAGCTTTTTTAAGAAATGAAAATATTGTAGAAGGGTTGTAATGGAGTACTGATGCCAGTTTTAAGTCTGTGGACAAAACGGTATGACCAGGGACACTGGAACAAACAAGCAAGAGAACAAAATATAAAAATGGATAGAACCTTTCGCCATCTTTAATTGCTACGATTGTTCAATTCCCCCTCAGAAGAAAAAAATGCATTTCCCGGGATTTCTCTCAATCATCCCCCAGCTTTTCAAAACTCCCCTTCAAGTTCCGACTTCTGGGGAGAAAGGGGAGTTCTTCTATGTATACAGTATGTTGGATTCCAAATTCCTCTATTTGGCCGTATACTGGGCAAAGCTAAATCTAGTGAATAAACCAGTGGTTTCAAAACTGTGGTCTGCGGACCTAGGGGTCCGTCAGATAATGATGTTTGATCTGCAGTTTAAAATTGGGATTGATACCATAAATTTACCATTAGGGCAACTGAGACAGACAATCAACGATATGCCACCCTGGACTGAAGATCTCTTACGAATCAGATACACTTTGAACGAAGCTCGGCAACAGATCTCCTGTCAGGAAAGTTCCACTAAGCCCACAGCAATCGAAAAAAGATGATTATTTTACACAGACCTAAGACAGTTATTCTGATTCATATAAATGTAATCCATTTAAAATGAAAGTGTCTCCAAAAGGAAAATGTTTTGAAGGTAGAGAGTTGCTTAGATTGATACTTCAAAATATCTTGATTTTTAATCATCATTTTCAGTCACTTAAGTTTCTCTGACTTTCTCCCTTTAATCAGTTTGAAGTAAAGAAAGAGGGTAAAACTTGGGTCTTCACCGTAACGTGAATAGACTAACAAACATATGAACAAACAAATTTGGCGACTATTGGCTTTATATGTATAGATATATAAATAACTATCAAGTAAATAATCAAATGATTACAGTCTAAAATCTTGTGATATATCCATCTATCTATCTATCTATCTATCTATCTATATGTATATATATATATATATATATATATATATATATATATATATATATATATATATATATATATATGAGTTTAGTTCACAAACAGGATTACAAATGCTGATTTTCAAAGCAGACAAGCATTTCCTACTGGTAAGATTCGTGCTACATTATCTTTTTCTATATAATGCACATATTTTATACTTGTGCACGTGGGTGTTCGTGGGTATAATATGTATATAAACATGTATAATTTTATCAGACATACACATAAATAGTTCATAAAGTTTTTATAAGAATAAAAAATTACCAAAAAGGAATATTCATTCACAGTACTCGATATATATAGATTTAGTAAATAGGACTTTACAAGTATATTTACCCGGTCATATATATATATATATATATATATATATATATATATATATATATATATATATATATATATATATATGTGTGTGTGTGTGTGTGTGTGTGTGTGTGCACGTATGTAAACTTTTCATTGATTTTTATTACTAGAGACCTCGATGCCGGAACAGAGACACTATCAAATGTTACTGAAAATGATCATAAAATCTCTCAAACATTCATGGGTAAAAGTTGTGCACACTAAAGGAAAAATCAACACAAAATCACTTTCACACAGTCTCAAAAGCAATTTAAGAAAGGAAAAAACAATGATACGAAAGTAAAATCAAAACCTTCTCTTAGTATCCTAGTAAACTACATAAAATGAATTGACAGGATCAATTTCAATTAAAAGAATTGAAGTGGCCCAGTCCCAGAGGGATCCGCTGTGCCCCAATTCACTTTGCCCCACTCATGCCATCTGTCTGAAGAGTAATTGCAGTTTGACCCAAAAAATAATTCTAATACAATCTTAATTTCATATCATATAGCACAATCAAAAAATTCTGAATAGTTGTGGCTCTATGGTTAAAGTGAGAGTACTTCTGAATATTACTTTGGGCTAAGCTTGCACATGATACTGCAATGGTCAAGTGGGCAAGTCCATCACAAAAGCAGATTTTGGATGTGTTGACTTTTGATGAGGGAATAGTTGGCGTCCTGTGTATTTGCATTTATGAAAAAAAATGATGATTCAGTGTGCTCCGTGATCCACTGTGCCTTTGACCTCCCATATATATATATATATATATATATATATATATATATATATATATGGTTTATCTAAAAAGTATTGTATGTATTGGTCAAGAGTTTGGGGCTACGTAACTAGTTTGGCAACTCTTCGAAATAGCAATATTAGGTAGCCTTTCAATCTCCTTAATCTGTTCCGAACAAGATTTTAGCGGGATGGGAAGACATCTAGTTTGATTCATTTACCAATTTAATTCAATTATAAACACTCAGATATGTAGTCTTCAGAATTACTGGTCATATCCAGCGCAGAATGTCGTTCTTCTTGCGTAAAGGATATTTCTGGATAATACTTATAAGCAATATATATATATATATATATATATATATATATATATATATATATATATATATATATATATATATATATATATATATATATATATATGTATGTATATATATATATATATATATATATATATATATATATATATATATATATATATATTATACACAGTGTGATGTTTTTGTTTTTCTGTTCGTAACAATGGACTCTTACTTAAACGTAACAATTTTGTGGACAAAGATATCTCTAGCTAATCCTTTGAAACAATAAACTTTTCTACTGAAACGGTTTCAGTAGTTAATCATCTAAAAAGAATGATCTCATATAAATTCAATTATATTCATTATCATTATTCCACGGTAATTAACAAGTACATACACCTGCACGAGAACACACATACACACACGTACACAGATATATATATGTATATGTATATGTGCATGTGCGTGTATACGTGTTCGTATATATAGATATTGCAAGTTTTATGAAAGAGCAGCACTTAGTGCCTTTACACATTAGGATTATGATTTTTTATATTTATGCACACACACACACACACTCTTTCTCTCTCTCTCTCTTTCTCTCTCACACATACACACACACATATATATATATATATGTGTGTGTGTGTGTGTGTGTGTGTGTGTGTGTGTGTGTAATTCTGGATATATGCCATATCCGGAGAGGTCGCTTTCTCGTCATATCGAATGGGCGTTTTTTGTTTCCTGACCTTTTGACTATACCTGAATCTCCTTTTTTTTCACACCACGAACATCAAAATTATTCCCGTTTCCTTCCCTACTCCAATATTTCAAAGAAATCTACTTCTTTATACGTATGTTCTCAGAGGCAATCAAATATATAACTATTCTTAGATTCTTATAATCTATTCGTGCGTGTGTCTACACGTATAAACACTTACACCTTTACACGCAAATATGTACACATACGAACACTCACATATTAACACGCATATGTCTTTGCATCCGAACAATTACACATTCACACGCATGTATGGTCTCAAGGCCACGCTTTACAGGATTCCTAAAAACAAAAAACAAAAAAAATGTCCAAGTGCCATTGTAGAAGTTTTCGACTTATTACCGAATGAATTTCTTTGGGAACAAGTTCTGATTTTTGCTTCTCGCTTTCCCCCCAGTTAAGTGATTGGCATTGCTTGTATTTTGTGGAAAAAACGGATTTTCTGGAGACGCCTGCTCGCTTGGGAATGGCAATATATTTATTTATGAATTTCTACAGAAATTTGGCATGAAGTTCCTGGAAGGATAGGGGTGGTGGAAGGGAGTTTGAAATTGTGGTTATCATGGGAACTGAAATTCTGTTAATATTTTGTAACCAGGGTACACGCCCAGTATTCCCCAAGTGGTATAGCGAATCTCTCATCAAGGTACCTACGATGAATGAGACAGAACAGGGAGTGTGGTTTGGGTGAGGGGAGGGGTGAGGAAAGTGAGAAAGAGAGTAAAAAGAGCAGGAAATCGGGGTAGGGAGAAAAGATAAGCGAGACAGAGAAAAGAAAGAATACGTAAAGAATGAAAGAGAAGGGTGGGGATAAAAGAAAGAATATATAGATAGAAGTAATGTGTCGGTAGGAGAGAGAGAGAGTGTGGGGAAGAGAAACAGAATGTAAAAAAAGTCATAAAAACCGAGGGAGAGGAAAAACAGACAAAGGAAAAAAACAACATAAAATAATAGAGACCCTCACTCTCCCTAAGCTCGCTCACGCGCACACACATGCACACAAACGCAGATTATCGTATCTAAGTATAAGCTGAAAAAAACAAAAAAAAAACAGAGCAAAACATGAACAGTGCATTTTTGAATAGTACAGAAAAAAATCGGAAACTAATTAAACACACTAATCAAGGTAAACCTGTATAATGTGACCAATTATATAACTAAGAATTCAGAATAATAGCGGTTATTTGTGGTCTAGGTTAGCAAGTAAGTACATTTGTGTGTGTGTTTGTATATGTGTGCTCACACACAAACATGCAAGCGCAGAAACGTACACGACATACCCGTGTGAATACATGCATACACACATATGCAGTTCCTTCACAGATAGGCATGTACACGTACGCACACACGCATGCATATATATACATATGTTAACGAATTACAAAAATGGTTCACAGAGAGTATATATATATATATATATATATATATATATATATCACTTGACAAAATATTGGTAACATAGATATCAATCGGCCTGACTACTGTGATCTATACAATAAATTAAATATCATATGCTCTATTTCATTAAATCATTGTTTTATTATGTTTTATAGAATTTTTTTTCAGAGAAATTTATTGTCAATACTTTGTTGAACCACCATTATTGTAGATTACTTGAAAAATAAGATTTGGCAGGCTTTGAACCAAATGGCTAAGTAAATAATCTGGCACTTCATTCCAAGCTGCTAAGATAGTAGTTTGGAGTTCTTGCACCGAAATAAATTCCCTTTTACCATTCAAAGTTCTTTCTTACGAACGATTAGTTTTCAATGATATTGAGATCGAGGCTGCTGGTGGACCACACCAAAATGTTCACATCTTACTCTTGGAGGAATTGTTAAATGACTCTTGTAACGTGTTCATGCTTTAACATGAAGTGGGCCCGCGAATCCAAAACATCTACAGTTACTAGATTCGCCTTTTCTAGCAGATCCACGGATTATATTGCCTTTAACATCAATCGACAAACTGAAGCGTCATCATTCCTTCTTTTTTTTTTGTCAACTTGAACCCGTTTTTGCCTTCAGACAAGCCATGGACTGATTGGGGTTTTGCTGCAATGCTCTGATAACTGCCCTCTTGGCTCTATAATTATCTGGATCACCTAAAGAAATCTTTCACAAGTTTCTGAGATATTTTTTCCCAGAAATTGCGCATTATACTAATGCCTGATTTCGAAGTTCAATCACACTTTCACGTTCGAAATCGGACAGCTTTGATCTCTTTCCCATACTGTGTAGACTTGAAACCGTTTTCAACAGCAACACTAACCAATAAATTTTATTTTGAACTCTTTATATCACGTAAATTACCAACGAGTTTAAAGTTTAGTTGTAATGCCAATTTTCAATGATTAAAATTCTGTTGAAACTTCTCACTTTGAGAGCAGTTAAACTTTTTACTATTGCTCAGTGCTTTTGGAATGATCAAGCCGAGACATGTTAGGTAATAATGGATTATTCCCGAACTATGAATGTATCTCATAATAACATGGATTGAAGACACTTCGAAATACCGTAACGTTTTTTTTTTGTTGTCTTTTACAATGTATGCTCTGAAAAAAAGATCCTAAAACTCAGTTTTTACCTAAAAAAGGTCATCAAGCACTCTCTCTGATGATTTTGGAGAAAGTTATCACTACCAAAGTACTATACATATGATAATGATAATTAATAATTGTGTCATCCACAGACAACTGTTTCGTTGTATTGAAACTCATCAGTGTGGCTATTGACTATCCAATATCCCTTTCAGTACCACAAGGTAGAATCGAAACCTTCACTCCAGCCTCAAAGGCAGATATTCTAACCCTGCCCTACACAAAACTGGAGGGTGAGTGTGACTGAATTGAGCAATATATTTACTTACGCACAATTCCTCATCTACCGGAGTGCTTCATTCCAGAGGCGATATACATGAACTCACCATGAATTGGGTTCACTAATGCCATTTTTCAAGATCTTAACTGTGAGGCCAATTCCACATCCATCTATCGTAGACATTTTTCCATACCCCCTAAACTTTTTGGTAGCAATCAATTTATGAGCAAACACACCCATGTGTATTTGATCCTGCTCCAATGCAGTTGTTACCTAGTTGGTCACGAATGCTGTGGATATAAAGTTAATGTCATCACTGATGATCTCTGATTCTGGCCACTTGATAAGATTTGAAAAGAGAAACCCGATTCTTTTCATTTGCAAATACACGTGTACGTATATTAATATATGCATAAGTATGGATGCTTGGTGGTTGAAGGAGTTGTGCATTTTCCATCAATCCCAGTGACTTCTTCCTGTGGTGGTAGGCGAAGGAGGAAGGGCACCACACTGAACCACAAGCTCTGGATCAACTGGAGTGCACCCGACATGTCATGGCCAATATGCCCGTCAGTTTCCCGGCCAAAGTCTTTCGAGGCTATGCTGAACCACTTACAGAAATGGATGCTTACGTTAAATTTCAACACACCAAGCAAATCCTACCATTGTATAAACGAAAGTAAAGTTTATTTGACTTCAGTCAACCAATAAATTATAGAGTTATTGCCAATCACTAATTGGGAGTTTTTTTTCATTCACCCGGTATATGCTGCTTTTAGGAGAGTATAGAGCCATTTTGAATATATCAAGAACAGCGTTGATGTAATTTAGTTACCAATCAGAGAAAATCTTTCTGCGCATATATTAACATACACTTTCCCGTATGGTTATTCAGTGGGCAGTGACATGCCATTGAAAGAGCTTGTATACTGTGTGACCGTTGCATTCACAATAACTGAGCGTGTTATTCTTCACGCCGCCTACATTTTGGGGGTTCAGGGGAGCCAAATATTGCACTACCCAGGTCTATTTGCCCCCTATTCCCTCTCAGCGCAGATTTGGCTACCGGCAACTTCTGGCTTCTCCTATAGACCGTTGACCAGGTCAACGAGTTAGCTGATGGCGATCCTGAAAGAGGAATTTGCAGACTGTTTCGAGAATTTCAGGCTCCCCCCCCCAAAAAAAAAGGGCTAAAGTATCATTGCCGGAGGTTGGCTATTCTTTTTTCGCTAATATAAAATGGCTAGATAATTATTGACAACTTTTCTTAGGATTTAAGAAAGAATCATAAAGAGCTAATAAAGTCGCAATGCTTAATAAAATATTTTGTGCGTAAATTTCATTAAAAGCTTCCAAAATAGAAATACTTTAATCTATGAATTGATCTTAAGTAATTTTCATGAAAATCTTCCAAAATAGCAATACTTTAATTCGTAAATTATTTCTAAGTAAATTTCATAAAAAGTTTCCAAAGTAGCAATACTTTAGTATATGAAAACAGGATAAAACAAAGAAACTGTTGCTTTTAATACCCAAGATATATCTTTTCAATATCCTGGTGCTTAAATATTCAAGGAATTCCACTTCCATATTCACATCTGTTTTGTTTTTAGATGTCTCGAATTCTCCAGCTATTATTCTTATCTATGATTTTGCATCATAAATATTCAAGTCAAGCCTATCTCTAACCGCTGATTACTGATAACTTCTTTCAAAAATTCAAAGTGGTGCTGGCTTATTAAATTTTTCACACGGCTTAAAACTTTAGACAATTTATGGAATTCTTTTCTTGTAGATCCCAATGTATGCCTGGAATGATTTGTCGTGGCATCCGTTGATAAGAGACGTTAATCTAGAATTTTAAAAATTTGAACAAAAATCAAGATTTAAGTGTTGATTGTTTTCGTGGTGTATAGACAATTTAATTGCAGATTAGTAACCTCAATTTTAGTTTAGAATATTTGCTATCTGCTCTTATTTTAAACTAAACAAGGATTGTTCTGCATCTTTAAACTGTCTTCATATTTTAATTCCTTTTTTTTCGTTCCGTTTTTCTTTGTTCTTCGACGTGTAATTAATACGGTTTCCCTTCTTTTTCTCTTTAAAAATTCGACCATCTTTTCTTTCTGTTTCAATCGACATCTCTGTCTTTCTGTTTTTCTTTTTTCCATTCTTCCTTTTTTTCATCCTTTCTTTTTTACTTTTTCCTTTACTTTCTTTCATTCTTCCTTCCATTCGTTCTCCCTTCTTTTCTTTTCTTTTTTCTTCCCTCCTTTTTTCCTTCATCTCTTTCTTTCATTCTTTCTTTTTTCTATCATGCTTCCTTTCACCCTTTCTTTCTTCCTTACTTTCTTTTCCTACTCTTTCTTTCTGTCTTTCTTTCTTTGTTTGTTTTTCTCTATCTTCCTTCCTTCCTTTCTTTCTTACTTTCCATTTTTCTTTCTTCCTTTCTTTCTGTCATTCTTTCTTCTTTCCTTCCTTTTTCCTTCCTTTCTTCTATTCCTTCTTTCTACCTTTCTTCCTTCAGCTTTTTCTTTCTTTCATCCTTCCTTTTCTCTATCATGCTTCCTTTCTTCCTTTCTTTCGCTCTTCTTCTCTTTCTTTTTTCTATCATGCTCTTTCTTTCTTTCTTTCTTTCTTTCTTTCTTTCTTTCTTTCTTTCTTTCTTTCTTTCTTTCTTTCCTTCGTTCTCTGTTTATTGTTCCCTCCCCAACCATTTTCGTGTTATGTAATCTTTTATATTTCTTCATTTGTTTCTCCTTAGGAAGGAGAGTTGCTCCATTGGTACTGGTATCACGTGCAGTCGCCCAGTGAGCCAAATCCTAAAGGGCGCCTGTCATGTGTCAGAAAAATTATCAAAATAACACATTTCCCCGGTGTGAAGTCAAATTTATCAGGATTATCTTTCTGTTCTGCCGTAATAAATACAAAAGTTACCAAAACAAATCCTCATGACCAACGACAATCTCAATTTATTAAAGCATTGTGATTTGAAGTATTAATAATTAATATCAATCAGTATAGAATAGTACACTCCTATTATATATATATATATATATAGATATATATATATATAAATATATATATATATATGTATATATATATATATATATATATATACATATATATATATATATATATATATATATATATATATATATATAATATATATATATATATATGCACAGTATATGTGGTACAAATCAGGCTAGCAGTATAACGCAATATAATAATATATCAATAATATAAAGCCACTTCTGAAATGTAATGGATTTATTTCATAGAGTGCTCGATACATACAACTTTTTACTCTTGAAGTTAAGTTGTTTTAGAGTAGAGCTGGAAATAAATAGTAGAATGTGGATTCGCTGAACAAACTAGCTCATGTTTCTGCCCTCTTAGAGCCTCATCAGGAAGATGAGAAGGCAGAAAGATGAGCTAGTTTGAGTAGTGAATCCACATTCTATATATATATATATATATATATATATATATATATATATATATATATATATATATATATACTCGCTGAAAGACCTATCTACGCCGTATGAAATATATGAGAGATACAGTTGGAGAACTACAATTTTAAGTAACCTCCTCTTCAAAAAAGTTTCCGCTCACTTTTGACCCTGGAAAAGGGAGGGTATTCCCTTCACTTTAGACCCCTTAGAAATGTATGTATTTAAACATATTGCATAAGAAGGTATTAATATTACACGGAAAGTACATTGTAAATAGAACCACCATTTGAAATCCCCCAAAAGTCGTTTTTCTCAAAACCTTTCATTCTAATCGCCCCCTCAATGTCAAATTCGGTTGGGGTGCAATCATATTTAGGTTCTTTGTTAGCGTGACAGACAAACACACGAAAGGACAACTTTCTCTCTCTCTCTCTCTCTCTCTCTCTCTCTCTCTCTCTGTAGCACACACACACACACACACACATACACACACACACACATGTATATGTACATGGGGAGAGAGAGAGAGAGGGGGGAATGAGCAGCCTGTCATATAAAGTTATTTGAAGTTATTGATAGAGTTAAATTGATCAATTAACAGCAAAAAAAGCAAGGAAAGAGAGAATGGGGGAGGAGAGACTGGAAGAAAAGAGCAGAGGAAAGAGAGAGGGTTGAGTGACAGAGAATGAAGAGAGAGAGAGGAGGAGGAAGGAGAAGCTGAAAGAAAAGAATATGAAATAGTAATAGAGGGGAATCAGAAAAAACAGAGGAAAGAGAGTGTTTGAGAGAAAGAGAGAAAGGGGGTAAATTGACTGAGAAGAACAGAGGAAAGACAGGGTGGGGAGGAAGGAGAGGCTGAAAGAAGGGACAGGGGAAACAAAGAAGCTGAAAGAAAATAGCAGGGTGAAAAGAGGGTGGGAAAGACGGAGAGGCTGAAAGAAAATAGCTGGGAAAAGAGAGAGCGGGGGAGGGGAAGGAGAGGCTGAAAGAAAAGAGCAGAGCAGAAAGTAAGGAAGGTAAGTGAGGCTGAAACAATATAACAGAGTAAAGAGAGGGAGGGGGAGGGAGAAGAGGCTGAAAGAAAAGAGCAATGTGGAAAGTAACGGAGTGGGAGGCTAATGAAGAAAAGACGAAGGAAAGTGACGGCGATAGAGGGAGGAGAGGCTGAAAGAAAAGAGCAAAGGATAGAGAGAGCGACAGAGGAAGGAGAGGCTGAAAGAAAGGAGCAGAGGAAAGAAAGAGCGGGGGAGGAAGGTGTGGCTGAAAGAAGAGAACGGAGGAAAGAGATAGAGGGGAGGAAGGAGAGACAGAAAGAGGATGTTAACAAGGAGTTTTGTCGAAAGTGTTGTTTACAATAAAAATCGCTTAAAATATAATCCTAAATTTAGCATAGAATGAACTATCCTTTTAGCGAGAAGCTTGGTTTCTATTTTTAAAATCTGTCAGGGTCAAAAAAGATAGAACATTTGTTAATTACATTCAATTAATTGCCTCATAATTAGAACACATAAAAACCATACATGATTACATTACATAGAATTCGGCAATATATATATATATATATATATATATATATATATATATATATATATATATATATACACTACAAATTTATATCAAGGAAAACTCAACGCAATATGTAACTATGTACATAATCACACACATACACATCCCCACACACACAAAACGACACACACACACTCTCTCTCTCTCTCTCTCGCTCTCTCTCTCTCACTCTCTCTCTCTCTCTCTCTCTCTCTCTCTCTCTCTCTCTCTCTCTCTGTGCTCCCTGCACCTACAGTGCCGTCTTATCGCATGGGCACACTGAGCAGTTGCCCAGTGACCCCACGAATTTCGGAGCCCCGAGAATCAATTCAAAAAACAAAATTGATGCTCATTACGGATTATATCGTTGGACGATTTTTCTCATTTATGAGATAATTTTTCCCAACGTTTTGGCCGTTTACCCTTCATTCTGCAGGGATTGAATGGCCTACATAAATATTCCACTCTGTGTTTACATTCATATTTATATTTACATTTATTCTTAAATCAGGTCTTGGCTATTTATTGAATCTATGCATTGAACTAGAAAACATTAAATAATTCATATACCTTTGCCAACGCCATGCCCAAACTAAAAGTTGAATCATAATTGAAGACGGAGGGGAGAATGCAATTTTCAAATATTCAGTAACTTTCCTTGAAATTCAAATTCTCAATCTCTATTCGTCCAGAATAATAAAGATATCTCTCAATCGATCACTGATTCCTGGATCCGCTCCAAAACCAATCATTTCTTCCTTTTCTCATGGCCTGTTTTTCCACAGAATTCCATTGAAATTCATAGCGAACTTTTGGAGATACATAGACAGACATGAACGGAAAAATGGAAAGCGAATTCCTTGATCCATCCCAAAGTAAATCCATTCTTCTTTAATCCAAGGACATAGATTACATTAGAATTATATCAGAACTTTTGGAGATATCGTGTGGACAGAGCAAATATATAAATGCATGAAAAAATACAAAAATTAACTCTCAATCGGAAAAATATCTAACCAAGGACATGGAGTAATACATATAGGTATCCATCTTAGAAGAAATGAATCAAGCTCGGCACAATGGTCCCCGGGCCAAAATCCAGTATAATCCAGTATATTGCTTTGCCTAGGGTGCCACATATATTAAGAGGACCCCCATATATATATATATATATATATATATATATATATATATATATATATATATATATATCCGCTTAAATACAGGTGGCAGAAATAGGCCACCGTATTTTTACAAGTTTGATTAAGTCAATAAACAAAAAAATAAAATTCTTTAGTTTATTTTACTTGTATATGAAAGGGGTGCGTTGTTTAATAAACATAAGTATTTAGGGATCAAATGTGTGGATATAGTTCAAACGTTTTTGACGTAGCGCTTTCGTTCATACCTCTGACAGTTATCAATAAACTTGCAAAGGATTTTGAAACGAGCTTGCAAACCATTGTTCTTTGACAGGGATCCTATACAAATTGACTAAATATAATTAAATCGAGGAAGGTAACCACAATTGTAGAAGTCTGTTATAAAGATAGAACACAGTGGCTCTTAGGAATAATATTTTGTCCCTAAAAAATCTGCTGATACCGAGAAACACTTGTCTAATGTCATGAAGAAGTGCTGAAATCGAAAATCGCAAAAACACAGAAGACAGTATAATTAACTTCATTTACAGAACGTAAATGGATCATGTAGATTTTCTTTAATGAGAGAAAGCAAGACAGAAAAATTAATGAAATAATGCTGCTGCGTTCATTTCCAAAAATAACGCCGATGTACGACTCCATTTGTCTGCACAGGAGAATATCTTAACTTCAGCTATACTAAAGATCTTCAGACGGATATCACGCAGGAACAATAAATTGACAAAGCACGAAGAGTTATCTGATCGAGCTATATCAAGATGAACAAACAATAATGTTGGTAGGACACTATGTTTCAATGACTCATAGGTTTAACAGCTCTGGAATTAATCAAATCGGCTAGCTTCTAATAAAATCATTCTAATAAAATTAAGATGAATGTACTTTTTTTTAAATTGCATTTTTTTAACACTTTCAGTCTCAAAGTTTTTCTTTGTGGGGTTGACGCATGTATGCCCCGAATTGAACTGTGCAGATCTACCAGTGATTAGATAGCATTTGACAAAGCAATTCACGGAGAACAGAATGAAGACAAGGTTCGAGTTCTAAAGAAGGGGACGTTGCGTAATTAACGTCGCATGTCATTTTAAAGGAAAGTAAAAGAAACTCTGATAAACGTTATTTCACATTGAATGTTTTGAGAATTCCATGAAAATAGTTCAATATTTTTGATTTGGCATACAAAGAAGGTGAGTGTTTTGTAGCGTGAAAAATGTATTAATGTCTAATTTGCTTATTCAACTATTTAGAGAATGTTACACAGAAAGAATTATGATATTATTGGTGACAGGATTTACTGTTAGATTAATCCACACATGATAATTAGCAATGTGCCGATGTCACACAAAGGGACACAACTGTCAGAGTAAAATCATCATCATCATCATCATCATCATCATCATCATCATCATCATCAGTCTTTTTAAAGTCCATCTTTGGACAGAACCTTTCCCAGGATTCGCCACACTTCTCTATCGTGGGCGTCGCGGAGCCAGTACTTTCTGAATTTGTTTAGCTCGTTATCTAATATTTTGCCGGCCTCGGTTGCGAATTTAAGCTCTGGGGATCCATGTCGTAAGTCACGATGTCCATCGGCTGTCTGCGATTCTTGCAACATGGCCAGCCCATTGTCATTTGAGTTTTTTTTAATGGATTCTATGATGTCCCTGACTCCTGTCTTCTCCCAGGTGTATTGTGCTGTCTTGTGGTCTATCCATGTGAAGTTGAGCATAATCCTTTCATGAGCACGTTGCGTGGTTCTCAATTCATGGGTCTGTCTCTTGGTGTTCATATTTTGATGACGTAATGAAAATGCTGAATTTAAAGAACAATGAAAAAGTAAGAAAAACAAAAATAGTAGAAATCTGTTTTACGTCAACCAAATGCTATTCTCCAATATCTGAAATACAAACCGCTTTTATCCACGTATGTAAAATGTAATACCTATCTTCATATATTTCATATATGCTGTAAATTTTGACGGTACGTGTAAACTAGTCTCTAAAGAAATACTGAGTATTAACTAGTGAGTGAAAGCTGTTGAGGCAACATCTTGTTCTTTACAGTTCTTGTCTATCTTGGCCTTTATATAGTTCCTCCTAATACACTTATTTTGACTTGAAAGTAGTGACGATTTAATTTCCTTCTTCAAGTGTTCTCTGCGCAACCACACTCATGTCATCCCATCCACTATTCCTTTAGTTTGCCTCATGAAATCTCGATGAAGTTGTTTTTTTTTTCCAATTTAGGTTTTTAGTTATAAAGGTTTTCAAACGAAACGATTGATTTTTTTATCCGTTTTATAACTGTTTCTGGTTTTCATGATAATTTTTTCCTTACTCTGCTGCGTTTAGTCCAAAAGTCATTTTCGATGCGCTTCCGCCTCTTCTCTTTGTTTAGATAAAGTCTGTCAACTTTATACCTTGGCCACAAAGTTATCTATTATTACAAGTATTATTATTATTATTATTATTATTATTATTATTATTATTATTATTATTATTATTATTATTATTATTATTATTATTATTATTTTGCAATCTCACACCAGTTGCCTGGTGGTTACTGTTGGAGATTGAGTGACTGCAAGTCTCCAGCCCTTCTCTCCTCATTCTCATTGACCACAGTAATACTGCGGTTTACAGTTTCTCACCGGTTGCCCAGTGGTTATCGCTGAAGGCTGAGTGACAATAAGTCTCCTCAGGTCTTCAGCTAACGTCTCCTCTCTCTTTCGCATATCATGACAGAGCTACAATTCGTTGCAGTACTTATATCTCTAGCACCTTCTTCAGTATCCGTACAGTTCCCGTGCTGTGGTATATTATTATCATTGTGGTTATTATCATTATTGTTATTATCATTATTATTATCATTACTATCATTATAATAATCATTATTGTTAATATTATGGTTACCATTATCATAATCAATATTATTATTATTATTATTATTATTATTATTATTATTGTTGTTGTTGTTGTTGTTGTTGTTGTTGTTGTTGTTGTTGTTGTTGTTATTATTATTATTATTGTAGCAAAAGAAAGCGAGGAGCCGGAAGAAGTCTGAACATTCACTGATTCAACGGACCTCCTAAATTAATCAGGTTTATTTTTTTTCTTGGAAACCCAGCAAATATTTATCCATCATAAGATCTAGAATTTCAAAAGTACTAACACCTGCTAATGGTTCTTGGATTGTTTCTGAGGAATTACTCTCCCACCAGCCGGAAGCAAACCAGAGAATCACGAGTGAAAGGGCTGCGAGAGTCTGTTTGATGTTCTTTCTTTCAAAGTGTAAGTGTCTCTCTTCGTGTGCTTATCAGCTGTTTTTAGGAACCCCGTTGTTTTTTGAAGTAATCTGTATGTGTCTGTGTGCAAGAGGATATTTATTTATCAGAATTACTATCTTCACCGATACGTACTAATATATTTAGGGATATCAGTGTTTTTATGTTATATATTCTGAAGTTCGATACATCTAAAAACATACCTATGTACTTGTACTGCAAGACGTATCCGATATATTTCAAGTAGCTCATGTACTTTTTTAAAATACTTTTTGGTGTGCTTGTGTATTTGTATGCATACGGGGAATGCAAGACGTATCCTATACATTTCAAATAGTTCATATTTACGTATTTATACATCTTCAAAATTTGAACCAAAGATTTTTTTACAAAAATAATTTTTTTTATTTGTATCTTTAAGTCTTTGGCCCCAATTCTGTCAATTTTGAAGGTGTGTAAGAATATTAAAATGAAATTTTTTAAATGCATCGGATGCATTTTGCACTCACTGTATTTATGGATCGTTACCGTACGTGGGTATTTCCGTTTTAAATATATCCACGTCCATATATTCATAAATATACGGTATGTTTTTTTGCATACGTGTATATGCACATACGAATGTTCCCTTCAGTTTGCACCTATACATACATACATACATACATACATACATACATACATGCATGCATACATACATACATGCATGCATACATACATACATACATACATACACATACATATATACATACATGCCTAAATACATACATACATACATACATACATACATAACAAATGAATATCTGCTCTTGGTGTACTGTGCTAAATGGAGAATGTCCGCTTGCATTAAAAATCACCGTTCGAAATCCTTGTTTTTATAAGGGAACGAACGCTGACCATTATCTCTTTTGAGAAAATACATCTGACTCTGCCATTGATCGTGATTCACAATGAGAGAATATAATACATAAAAAAGTTATTCTAACTGGTATTGAATAATAGTTTGATTTTAAAGATTCAACAGATTGTTTCTGTCAGTAAGTTTTGCTTTGATTCTTGATCCCTGATGATCAAGGCAATAGACATAGGAAGTCATACACGATGCAGTTCTATAGTAAGGTAATTTACTATGAATTTTAATGGTAACATAATAATGAATTTTAATGTTAATATGAATAAAGTTTAATGATAACATGATTTGCAATGAATTTTAATGGTAACAATCTACAATAAATCTTAATGGTAGCATAATTTACAATGAGTTTAAATGGTAACAATTTACAATGAACTTAGATACTAACATAATTCACAATGAATTTTGATAGTAACATGATGTACAATGAATATTAATAGTAACATAATTTACAATGAATTTTGAGAGTAAGATAATTTTCAATGAGTTTTAATGGCAACATGATTTATTATGAATTCTAATGGTAACATAACTTGCAAAGAATTTTTATAGTAAAATCATTAGTAATGGATCTACATTATAAATATTTTAGACCTATCCTGTCGATGATGCTTGCTTTCATTCTTTACCACTGATGATTCCTTTCTTCTTGAATTTAAATGAACCTCTTTTTAAAAATCATTTGCAATGCATTTGTAACATACATTTCATTTTTTAGTACAAAAAAATACTACGACTGTGGGAAAGTGCTAAAGTGGCAATGTAGCTGTAAAATCGGTTGGCAACTATAAGAAAAGCCCAAACTTTTCCTACGTATATCAGATTCAAATGCAGTCGGCGCAAAAATTCAACCATAATTATTGGATCATTTTTACTCTTATTAATATCATTTTCTCTGACACTATATATATATATATATATATATATATATATATATATATATATATATATATATATATATATTAAAGCAAAGAAAGTTTTGACATATTTAGTACCGGATTAAAGCAACTGGAGGACTTGGGCTTGGGCAGGGCTTCTCAAAGTAGGGGTTGGGACTCGTCCGGGAGGAGGTGGATCACATGGAGATTATTTGGGGTCGCAGAAATTTTTGAAAAGAATTTAAAAGAAAGATTATGTATCTAATATTATTTTTTATTATCTCTACACAGAAATGATTAATTCTGGAGATCATTATAAAAATGGCTCAATACTATTAACCAAGATTTTGAAAAGGGAATTTGGTTTTCGTTACGTCTTGATAATTTTCATTAAAAAAATATTTCCTTTATTAATTAGGTAACACTTAATACATACTCTTGATTTTCATTGTTTCAAATGAAATAACATAAATGGTAAATTCAAATTTCGTGGAGGCAGGAGGCCGAGCCCCTTTCGACCAAAAGGCCCCTAGGCCGTAGAAACAGAACACGCATTGTCAAGAAAAGTTTTTTTCAGTTTTTAAGTTCGTCATGTTTCAAGCTTGCTGGTTGACTGGGTGGCTGGTTTTCTTAGTATGTATGCATGTATGTATGTATGTATGTATGTATGTATAAAACCAAAATTCACTTCACCTCTGGGTCTTAAAAACAATCCTATGCAATAAAAAATCATAACCAACACCAGAGAGTCATGCAGAAGTTTACTAATTATCTTGCACTTGTAAATCTATTTATAAATCAAACCCAGAAAGAATATTAATAAAGAGTATCAGAATAGCCTGAAGGGAAATTGGTCAAGCTTAGGCACAGCAGAACACAGTAAGGAGTGTCACGGCCAAATTGAGTGGTTGCACCCTAAAACTCTAAACGTACAACAAAATTACACAAAACGGAAGATTAGGGAAGCACTTGAAATACAATTAGGAAACATAAAAAATAAAACACACGTGATGACGGGAAATTTGTAACAACGTAATATCGGATTTTGCTCATGAAAGGAATGATCAAATAATTGCGTCATGAGAATGATAAAACAATTCTTAAGAAATTTTGTAACGTTCCTAATACAGTTTGAAAATGGCATTGACTGGCAAGGCTGAAATATCTCCAATAAAAAATAAAATAAAAGAGAACATTCATGGAAAAGTGAATTAATATATATATATATATATATATATATATATATATATATATATATATATATATATATATATATATATACACATATATATATATATATGTCTTTTGTTGGTATGATTAGGAGTAAATGTTGAAATTTTTTCAAGCCTCTTGCTCAATCGGAGCAGCCTGTACTTGTGATATATATATATATATATATATATATATATATATATATATATATATATATATATATTGAGCAAGAGGACTGAAAATTTCAAAATTTACACCTAATCATGCCTTGAAAATCTTCTCTCTGAAGAGGTTTTTAGTTGGGGTTCAATTTTCAAAGTAAGTTCAAGTTAAATTGATCCTTTATTAGTGTCTACTTCTTTTTTTTTGTTCTCTTTCATCTGGACATTTTTTTAATGATCACTGCCCAGCAAAATGCAAGGGAGGTGTATTATTTATTAATCATCCCTTTTCCCATTTTTAATGCTCGCCCTCAACACAACATGTTACCAAAAGACGTTGACTGTTTCGATTTTGTGTCTAACCAGACCTGTTCGATATCGTTTGTTCAAAGTGGAGAGCATTTCAGACTGTAAATAAGTTGCAACTCGCTCAGTCCATGCAGGTATCTTTATGAGAGGAAGT
This sequence comes from Thysanoteuthis rhombus, assembly GCA_963457665.1. Lineage (NCBI taxonomy): Eukaryota > Metazoa > Mollusca > Cephalopoda > Oegopsida > Thysanoteuthidae > Thysanoteuthis > Thysanoteuthis major. The sequence goes on from OY735243.1 coordinate 15,594,837, forward strand.
CATAGGTACAACAATATCAGGTAATTTACAATCATGCAACCCACAGGTGTATACCCATGTATGTCAACCCTTGACTTATGGTCTCAAAATCATTAATATACGCTATACTTTGTAAATAGGTAGACCCCACTTTCGAAGGGATACTTACTGCATGTAGGTCAGCCCCCAATCTATATTTTCCACTTAACTAAAACACCCCAATAATACAATGTACATTATAATGTTGATTTTAAAAATATCCATAAGGTTTTATTATTTTTCCATCTCTAGAGGTATAATGCTATTTTATGCATGACAACAGTGTTAATCTTTGTTATATTGACCGTTGAAACCTTATCATATAAGAAGCTACACAATTTCAACTCGTTTCAAGTCTTCTAATTAATAATTGGTGTAGAGTTATGTTCATTATTTGCTGGGAGTGAGAATTTCATAGCTTCCATTTTTCAATTCAAGTCTTGTTCTCAGTCTTTCCTATTAAGTTTGAATCGCAACCTTACAAAATGATTACTCTTTGTTTGAACTCCATTTCTGGCCGGAAAATTTTGTCTTTAAAACTCAATCTATACTCCAATAAGAAGCCAGTACTGTATGAATATATTACTGAGCTATAGGCTTGTCTCTGTCATCTCACTGGGAAAGACCGGTTAATGCGACAAATCGAGCATCTAAAGCCTTCCGTTCATTTGAATCATCGCAGAGCGATGGCTGTGATACGTCCACTTATATTATACCCGGCCATGGCTAAAATAGCAAGACAGGCTAGACTCTCTAGCCCTGGAAAGTTAATCAGTTCAGGAGAACAACTGTACTTCCACACTAACCGGTGGAGTCCCTTTGAAGCTGTTGGATGTCCTCTCGGGTCCTCTTTCTGGCAGCTCCTGTAGCCAAGCTGATGCTAGATGTATCACTCTTTGCTTTCCTCTAGACTATAGCAGCGAGACCGAGAGGACTATATTGTTAACTTGGCTGGTGATTCCCAAACTGGGGTCTGCAGATCCAGGAAGGTCCACAATAGTTTTACAGGCTACTGCGAACATTGTTGTCAACTCAAACAATATTTTTGCACTACTTTTGGCCAAAACAAGCTAAAAAATGATAAACCAAAAAAAAAAAAAAATAAGCCCCAAACACCCAAAAGATGCTAGAAATGGTAATAAACACACAAAAATGGTTCAAATACTTAATCAAGTCCACGCTAATTAAGCGCTTTTTCGCACTGCCGAAACAAGAAAGGCGCCAGATTTAGCTCGAAAATCGCTAAATTGGCAACACTGTCTGAGAGTTTATTGAATAGGCAGAACTTTCCTGCCAGGTGTCCATGGGAAAACTTCATTTGATTAAAAGAGGGGTTTTTGTAATGGAAAGTTTGGGGACCACGAGACTAGGAATCCAAGGATCTCAATACGCTTTACCAAAGTTCAACCCTACTTTAGTGACTTTGTCTAGTGAGACAGAAGGGGAACTATACTTAAAACAATTATTGCATATTAAATTGTGAAGGCGTGGCTTTACTGAGCTTAGCTAAAGGGTCGCTACAGCAGAGCTATGGTTATCTATCTATCTATCTATCTATCTATCTGTGTTCATTATCTATCTATATATAAATCAATCGCAATCTTCAAATACCTATCTATCTATCTATCTATCTATCTATCTATCGATCTGCATCAGTATGCAAATATCACAATAAAAACATATATATATATATATATATATATATATATATATATATATATATATATATATATTTATGTTTGTGCGTGTATGTGTGTGTATGCATATATCAGTCTGCAATATATATATATATATATATATATATATATATATATATATATATATATATATATATATATATATCAGTTTGCATATATCGATCTATCCATCTATCTCAGTCTGCAAATATCTATCTATCTATCTATCTATTTCAGTTTGCAAATATCCATTTATCTGTGTATACAAGTATCTATCTATCTATCTATCTATCTATCTATCTATCTATCTATCTATCTACTAAGTGCTACCCAAGACTGTAGTGCGTTAAAAAAAATTGTGGTCATTCTAAATAGCTATAATAAGGTAGATTTGTCTATGTTATGAACAAAATTGAATTTTTGCGCTGCCAAAACAAGAAACGTGCTAAAGTTAGTGCTAAAAACGCCTAATTGGCGATACTGTACGAAGGCGAGTGTGGCTTTTCCTTCCACCCCTCTTCTTCACACACAGACACACTTTACTGTGCTCTCACACAGATACAGAAAAAAGTACGGTAGAACCTGAGAGTCAGCTCAGACATCTACTAATTAAGGAATGTTCATGTCCAGTTGTCTAACAACAGGTTTTCCTTTGTCAGAATATTCTCGAGGGGGGGGGGGCAGCATTCATATGCCAGGTGAAAGAAACAACCATAAAACCTACAAACACAGGACCTCACTCTTGTCCGTGCCAGCTCTGCGGACCATAGGTCACAAATCCTGATTTAAAGGGTGGGATCGGTCCTGGGCAAGTCGCTCTTCA
>OY735243.1:15599853-15639853 GCA_963457665.1 Thysanoteuthis rhombus
CCCAACTGCAGTTTCACTATAACAGGCGTTGTTTTTTATGTGGAGAAAATTCTTTTGTTTTCAAACGTTCTCATGGATATGTAAGGTTGTTACACATGAAAAGTCGATTTTTGTATAACAAATTGAAGGATGAAGTAAGAAGCAAACACTGTAAACATTCAATGAAAAGACGACCTGTTTGAAGCAATAACATTTTTCCAACACTCCTCGAATTATAATATATCATCTCTACGTCACAAATTCAGTAGAAGCACAAATTATGGCTTCTCTATTATTGAAGCTTTTATCACAGACATAAAGTTCAAAATGTTTGAGCAATGTCAGGTAAACATGAATGATTCTCGAAGACTTTATATCCTAATTCTATAAGATTGCGCACAATTATGAGAGATTTTTAGTGTGACACCATAAAGAATCATCTCATTAAGTTCATCTATCATTTTCCAAACTTTTTAGCCTTTTCTATTCCTTTTTTTGATTTTTCAACCGAAAGGTCAGTACAGCACCCCTCTGAGGTATTCGCCCTAGGTGGCTGCCAAGCTTGGCCTGATAGGTTGTACAGGTCCTGAATCTGTACGAAAATTTGCACAAATGTGGTTACAAGCAAATATGTCTCCATGAATGTGAAATGCCGTTTGCATATTTGTACACATAAAACAAATAAAAATTAATATAAACATATTCATGAATTCACTCATGATCACATGTGTATACATACCCCACTCCTTACACGCACAGACACCCTCCACCACCAATCGTACCCGTAAGCACATATGTATATTTAGGTACAAACATAAATATTTTATAAGGACCAAGATAAAAAGTTGTAACAAAAGTGGTCTTGTTTCGAAAAACTTATCTTTTTGTCAAACTTTCTTTGGTATTTTTTCTCCCCAGACAACTAAAAATGACATTTGAGAAGTCCTAAAGACTTGTGTCTACGCACAAATACCGACCACACAGTCAATGAGACACGGAAGAAATATATTACAATTGACAACAAAATAAAAACATAGAAATTCTTGCTTGCTTCGCCAATGAAAAATAATAAAGAACCGAAACTAACAAATAAACAAGGAGGAGGAAAATAAAACTTTAGTCCCTAGTACTAAAAAAACTCAGAGATGGATTTTTTTTTTATTTTTATTATGTTACTATGATTTTTTTAATTCTTTTCTTCTACGATGACCCCACGTTAAAAACACAGGAATTCTTGCTTGTCGCCATTGAAAATAAAAATAAAAAACACGAACAGAACATAACAAATAAATAATGAGCGGATTGAAACTTCAGTTCCAAGTGCTAAAAAAACTCCAAGATGGAATTTCTATTATTTTCCTATGATTTTCTCTTCTCTCATTCTACGATCAACCAACATTACCTTACCATTTTTTTTCTTGGGGAAGTAGGTGTTGGGTATGTTATAGACGTCTAAATTATCTAAAGTTTAATCTCCTAGTCTAGATAATTCAATCCCATTATGTGTTGCCATGTTCTGGTAAAATCGCATTCAGGTATCCCTTTTTTTGCGAATGTTCGCCTTACGCTATTTTTTCGCCGTTTCGAAAATAGGCGGAAAGCAAAAAAAGTGCTCAGTGTTAGCTTTGCAGCAAATCTTCGTAGAGGCAGTACACACCCACTTACTCTTTCTCTTTCTCTTTCTCTCTCTCTCTCTCAATCTCTCTCTCTCTCTCTCTCTCTCTCTCTCTCTCTCTCTCTCTCTCTCTCTCTCTCTCTCTCTCTCTCAAATCTCTTGTACTTCCCCCTAAAGGATCTTTAGCCTTGGGGAGGCAACCAATTTTGGAGAAGGAAAACTCTTATTCTAAACCAGAGAATCGAACCCCCTTTGATGCCCAATTCGACGCCCTCCCGGCAGCTCCTGCAGCCAAGCTGATGCCAGACATCGTTCTCTGCTTTTTCCTGGACTTCATCAGCGAGGTCGAGAGGAAGGATTCTGACGAATGGGTATCCCAGTATCTCCATACGCTCCCCCAAGGTATGCTCGCCGGTGAGGGATGGGGTGGGGGGCTGCAGTGACGTTCCATTGCCTGTAGAGATAGAACATAAGCCAATTATTACTAATCATGTACACAGAATAGGATACACGATAGATATTTTGTATATGTGACAAATTTTAACCCTTGCATCATTAATTATTGAATGAATAAAATCTGCCAAAGAGAAATGTCAACTAAATTGTAGACATAGTTTTCTCACAGTTTTTAAGCCGGACTGCCTGGCTGTATATGTAACGCACGTATTAATTGAACCAATTTCAACATTTACTTCTTAGAAAAAGACTTTCAAAAAAAATTTATTTTTCAATTCCCTCCAAAATATATTTTTGCAGAAGTTTCAATTTGCAGTATAAGTTTATGCTGAATTGGACCCTTAGTTTGAGTCCTGCAGCATTTAAGTTTTTTTTTAAAATTTGTTCATTTTTTTATGATCGCTGCTCAACAAAAGACGAGAAAAAGCAATTTGTTCATTGATCACTCCATTTTTCCAAATTTTTAATTGGTCAGCCCCAACATAGCATGCTGCCACGAGAAAATTGTCACTCAGCAGTTTCTATGAAGTGACTAATCAGACCCGCTTTTAATTAATTCTATTGATGCTTTTTTAAGATTCTGATATCTTATTAATCTGTGTTTTATAAGATGCTTTTCGGTCGGTCGGTCAGTCGGTAAATCGGACGGTTCCATCGTTGATGAACAAAGAGGAAGGATGGAAGAGTAATGATGCCATAAAAGTATGACGTCACTGAATGAACATCTACTCCGGTCAATTTTACCAGCTGCTGTGTTGTCATGATAGAATGTACGAGGTCTGCATTTTTTATGTTTTTTAAAAAGCCAAAAATGGCTTTTCACGATTTTATTGAAAATTATACTCGCAGAATATTTTTATATCGTAATATTTTACAAATCAATTAACTCGAAGAGAGACTACTTACTCTCCATCCTCCGACTCCTACTACTACCATCCTGGATGAGGGACGCGTCCTTGAACTTATGGTTCTTGTTTTTTGACATTCCTCGTATTATGTGATTCAGTGTGATGAAATATGTCCCTATCAAAGTTACGAACAAGGGAGCGATCCTTGGAATCCTTAGAACATTCAGAATAATATCCATCTCACTGGATTATCCGAGATGAATTTTATAAAGCAGTGCAAAGCTATTTCCGATACCCCCCACATACACCTGAACATACACCCTTGTCTTTTAGCCATCCTGTTTTCATCTGCTATAAGTCTTTTAACATGTCATACTATATTCGCTCGAAGGATAGTCCATCTATTTTATTGACACATCGTATCAACTAAAAAGGCCCCCATAATATTTTCGTACCCCACTAGTCCTTGGGGCCCAGGTGCGATGCATCGGTGGTGCCCCTCCTTTCTCAGAGGCCCTGCTTGTCATTATTCCTGCACTCAGATTCCTGTTGACAATTCTTTTTCTCGGGTGTGGCAGCAATACGACGGGGGTTTGAAACTGAAGAAAGTCTGGCTTACAGATAGAGGGTATCAGTTTTGGAGACAAAATCGTGTCAAATTATGTATACTGTACAAAACAGTTCCAATTCTTTGGTACAAGTGAACATTGTTAGAGACACTAAATTACGCAGCGCTAACAATTGTGTATTGTTTGCTGTAGATGAGCTTATGAATTCTTTACGAATAACTCACGAGGGGGTAGGATGCAAGGGCATTTTATGCTTATTTTGTTTTCTAAGAGCATTATTGTGCGAAATGAGACAAGCAGCTCCATAAGATTATAAAGCTGTTAAAATGATTCTCATACGTCTTCAGGCTACACATTTAGTTACATACATACTTACGGATATATGAATGGCTTAGCAAACGAAGATTTTAGGGGGATTTCGACGACTTAAACCTTAGACGAGGGGGTCTGAGCACGAAATAGTTCCCAGTCTTTGTGATGAGGCATTTAGATGGAGTGTGTGCTTGCTCAAACATTTTGGTCATTTTTAGAATCTTTTTGGAGTGTTTTGGCGAATTCGGGCGTTTTCTGACTGTTACTTAATTTAGTGCTTTTGGACAGTTAAACGAGATCATAATTATTTTTTGTGTGGGCAGCAATGCCTTCAGCTTGAATCTAGCTTTTGATGGAGCAACCTGCTTCATCAAACATTGGACATTGACCTTTCCTAGGATTCGCCACACTTCTCTATCGTGGGCGTCGCTGAGCCAGTTCTTTTTGAGTCTAGCTCCTCTCTCCATCTAATACTCTGCCGGCCTCGGTCGCGCATGTGATCTCTGGGGATCCACATCATGAGTCACGATGTCCATCGGTTGTCTGCCATTCTTGCAACATAGCCAGCCCATTGCCATTTGAGATATTTAATGGATTCTATGATGTTCCTGACTCCTGTCTTCTCCCGGATGTATTGTGCTGTCTCGTGGTCTCTCCATGTGAGGTTGAGAATAATCCTTTCATGAGCACGTTGCATAGTTCTCATTTTGCAGGTCTGTCCCTTGGTAAGGTTCCTTTTTTTTCAGCTCCATGAGGGGGATACATTGGTTGTATACCCTTCATTTTTTTCCTTTAGGATTAATAGGGTCTTCTTGTTCTTGAAGGTTGAGCTTGCTCTGCCAAAGGCTTGCCATCCTAGAGTGATTCTTCGCTTGATTTCTTCTTCTTTTGAGGGTCTCATGGAGATTCGTTGTCTCCAGTTCTGTGTCCTCGATTTTGATCTTAGTTTTTTTTAAATCTCCGATGTGGTTGTAGCACATGATCGTCTTGCTGAAGTTCATGTGTAGGCCAACTTTCTTGCTCAACAGTTTCGTTTATTCTGTTTTTTGTTTTTGTTTTTTATAACTTTATTACCATGCACACCCACAACCTCTATTCCAGATGTGTGTGTGTAGGTGGTATATTTCAAGATGGAAAGGGGGCAAAAAAAGCATATTCGAATAATATCTTAGTGGCAACCTAGTTACAGTCTTTTCATACGGGATTATTAAGCTGGGCTTACATAAAACAATCGTACTGCGCCATTATCTTTCATTGACTATAAGGTTTTAAATACCCCTCACCCTCTGTGAGAAGGTCTGATCCGAGATGGGGGGGGGGCATTCATCCTATACATTTATTTATACGTTCATGTCTTTTCACATGATATCTCCAAAAGTTCTCAATGAATTTCAAGACTAATGAGAAATAGGCTGAAATTCAGTGCGGATCCAGAAATTTGTTACTGTTCGAAAGATAGTTTCCATTTTTTTCATACATCGTGTATACACTTATATATGTCTGCACGATATCTCCAAATGTTCACAATGAATTTCAAGGAAATTCTGTGGAAAGCCAGGATATGGGCTTAGGAGATATTGGTTGAAATTTGGGGTGGACCAAGGAATTTTTTTTATTGAGAGAGATTTGTATTATTCTGCATGAAAATATGTTAAAAACGAACTGTAGATAAAATTGCTGAATTCAAATTTTAAGGAAGTAACTCATTACCTGTACATATTGCTAAAAGTCCTCTGGCCTGAGATCTGTTTTCAACCATTCGGCAACGGGGATTTCATTATTTACATCTTATAATGGTAATGCATGGATACAGATGGGAAAACAAAAACACATCTTTAGCAAATGATTGCTCTAATGAGGATTATAAGCGGCGAACAGATTTTACACCTTAAACTTAACATCCTACAAACAATATTCTACAACCCATGATGTTAACATGGGCTTACTCTCACTCTCTATTCTCGAATGTTCTGTTCAATCGTTGGCTTGGAATTTCGGTCCGTATCAAAGATGTAATAAGCTAGGATGAAGGTAAAAACTAGTCAAAGTTAATAATAATTCAAAAAGTACTTTCATATTCACAAAATACTTCAAATGTTTGTAAAACAAATTTTTACCTCAATATATATTGAAGCAAAAACTGAAAATCAAATTGCCTTTCAAGATATTCTACGAAAGCCTCAAAAGAGGAAGAAATCACGAGACGAATCACTCTTGGCTGGCAAGCTTTCTGTGGAGTCAGTTCGAATTTCAAAAACAGTAAGATCTCTCTGGTCTCAAAAAGAAGGTTGTACTATCAGTGCATCCTTATTATTTCATTTACTTTTGGATTAAGTAATCAAATTTCGATTGATTTTGCTTATTTTACGATACTATTTCATCTCTATCAACAGCTACACGTTCAAAATGTTATGTTGTCTAACTTGAAAAATACGCTAATCTGTTACATGTTAATTAATCAGTTCATCTGAAAGTAATATTTATCATATTTAAAAAGGGGCTTTTTTCGAGACCAACTAATAAACTTAGGTTTGCATATCAAAGTCATTTTTTTCAAATTGGTCCCAAGAAACATTTTTTACTGTGTATGTAATCTGGCTGTCAACAAAGGGCTCATCTTATAATGCTATTGCGTAAACACAGACTGAAAAACAAAGATGCATCTTTAGCAAATGATTACTCTAATATAAATCACTATCAGCAAGTCTTCAAAGGGCGCCCGTTGCGTATTCAAACGGGATATTTTCCCTCCGATGGATCAGGCCTTCTCACCGATAGCGAAGGTGTTTGAAAGTTGAAACCTTCCAGCGAGGCCAGGATCAAGGGGTGTCTGTGAACACTGAGAACTTACGACATTACAGCTTAGGCACTCGCTAGTCCTTTAATTGACAACCAACACCCTGATATATCTGTTTGCCCCCTTCTTACGATACATCCTTTTGCCCCCTTCTAGGAAAGGTGACAGCGGACCCCTAAGCTTCAAAGTTTTATTGATTAACGAAGGATCGAACATAGTTCCGCTCTGAAATCTTTTGCTGGAAAAACGTTTGAAAGTGCAACTGAAAGGATGATTTTTTTTCAGCAAAACCGGCAAAATCAAAGAGGACCTATCGGAAGTATTTCCCTCGGACTATATCTAATGTTAGAACCATGTCAACTAAAACTGTCGCTAAAAATATCAACATAAATTTCTTTCAGTTTTTAAGTCGGTTTGGCCGGCAGGCTGACTATCTGTGCATAATGTATGATTGTATCACGCGTACGAGTAGAACCGATGGAGCTAGAAGGCTGAGAATCAAAATATCTACTCCATTTTATGTCTAGAAAAAAGATTTTTTGTTTTTGTTCCCCCCCCCTTTTGTTTTAGAGAAGGGGTTCAGTTTACAATGTAAGTGTATGCTAAATTGATCCCTTACTTGTTTTCAGATATTTTCTTTTTTTTTTTTTGAATAGTGATCATTGCCTAACAAAGAGCGATTGAAGTAACTTTATTATTTTCAATTCTTTTTCTCACCTCCACCACCACAACCACCACCACCACCACCACCACCACGACATCCTGCCAAAAGACGTTGGTCACGTGACGGTCACTATTGAATGACTAACCAAACCTGGGTTCAATTTCTGATCAACTCAGATAAATCCAACTCGTTTCCTTTCTTTTCGTTTTTGTCATCTGTAGCATAATACGTGTTCGGAAGAGCGTTGCTTTCTTTTCTGACAGCAAAATAGTTATAGAAAGAATTGTTGTTATTGGATTTATATATGCCGTATCCCTTCAGGGCGTGGGTGATTATGGCTCTCTACAGTTTCAAACTTTGCATTGCCGAGATTGTTCTGGGGAGGCATCGTTGAGTAGTTTCACGTTGCCTTCTTCGTAGTTAAACCATTAAAACCATCGAAAGTGACGAAGGGTTTTATATTTTATCTAATATATGTACGTGTGTTAATGTCTTCGTTTGGCCGTACCGTTTTTCATACAGACCAGATCATTGGCATCAGCACTTCACCAGATCCTTTGTCAACTTTGAATTTTGAGAAAGGAAAGGAATATTTGACCTTTTGAGGGCCTTATTTTGATGGGTTTATTAATAATTTAGATTCTGCAAAATGTAAATGTTTCTATTTGTTGTTTTATTCTGTTTTAGATATTTTCCAATGGAAAACGTCAATGATGTCATGGGCAGAATTTATTCTCACCATATTTATTCTTCGATCGAATTTACTTTACATGAAATCAAATTTTGACAATACGATTGTTCAGTTATTGACTGTGTTAGCGAGTTGCGTTTAAGATTTAAAGTTTTCCTTTTCTTGGAATAATTGCATCCTGAGGCTAGAGATCGCAGTCTCTCCTGCTATTTACCCGAATCTGGGAAGAGCTAGGTTCATGCCGTCAATGCAAAATGAACGTAACTGTCTTGGCCAAGGTTAGAACTCGGGACTCATCCGTGCCGTTTATTGTTATGCCATTCAAATTTACTGAAGTTTATCATGTCTAAAACTGACCTCAAAGAGATCGATTGATTGATTGATATTCGTAATATTACGGAGGATCTTAAACGATATCAAATATTGAGGATTTAAGTTCCTTTTGTATCTATACCTTATGGAAACTTGATATATTACAAATAATGATTCTCTATCTCAAACGTGTATGACGACTCCATGGAAATCTCACAGTCATAGGTTCTCCATAGGTTCTCTCATACTCGAGAAAGGACCGAGTGCTTGATGCTCTTGCTGCATACGGCACCTGGTATTACCAGACGGTCACCCATCCTGTTAATGACCTGGCCTCATGTCTGTTAACTCGGTTATCTTACAAAACTTGGTTAACCACTGCTATTCGGCCGTATGATTACGAATGACAGAATGGTGAATAGAGAAAGAATAATTTTGCGGTTAATGTTTGTAAATAACAGTTAAATCATTATTTCATTCTATATCGTAATTTAGCTAAGATTAGGCGAGTTTTGCACAAGGCCTCAAGTGCGGACCACTTAGTACTAATTATTAGTCAGGTCGTTCAACTTTACATCACAACGAAGCACTCAATCATTCTAATATAGTTATACATCAAGCGTTGCCTAATCTGGCACAAGGTCACAATACTGACGCACTCTTGAGGATCGAACACACTACACACCAGTAAGGGTCTGTGAGACTCGTTTGCTGACAACTGTTTCACGATAAGACCTCCAGAGAACAGATGAGCTTCACATACTTGGCACCGTCGGGACCAAGATGTCCCAAGGTTATGAAATTCCCAGATTTTGGGCGTAGCACTGGCTAGGCCTACTTTTAGGTACTGCAGGGTTGGGCCATTAATGCTGCGAAGTTACGTGAATAGCTCGGAATTTAAGAATATCCTAGAATTAACAAAATTACTTGTTTGATTTTATGAAATTACAAAAAATTTTACAAAAATCGCTATTCATTTAATTCTTTAAAATAGCCAGGTTCCTGATGTTACAGAATTTCTGAAGTTCGAGTTTATGATGCTCAACGGTATTTTCTAAGCTAAGCTTAGCGCGTTAACAGGGAGATAGCAAGTATAATACTTATTCATTGCAAAATAAAAGCCCTTGTCACTTGCAATATAATATATTGGAAGTTACCTATTGGAAGTAATCCATTGCAAGATAAAAGCCATGAATCAGAGATAAAACTAAGTTGTTATCAATCAAAATAAAACGAAAATTTTATTGGTTTAGCTATAGAACTAAGACAACTGAAATTTCTGTCATTTGCAGTTAATGGATAAAAACGACACAAGGCCAAAAGTGCGGAGCACCCTGTAAAGAGAGGAAACACTATAGTAGTTAAGGTCTGTGAGGCCACTTTGTTACTTTACATTCCATGGCAAGATATCACGTTGATGTTTACAATGCTAAGACTAATTTGGGTACAAGGCCACGTGTCAGGGGTGTTCAAGGGAAATCAATGTATGTACAATAGTGATAGTTATTGACAAAACCCACATTAGTTTTGCAACAAGGCCACACGTGTGGAGCATCAATGAGAATCGAGCTCAATACAATAGTAATGGTCTGTAAGACAAGTTTGCTAAACATCGTACTACAATGGGAGGGCATGTTTCGTAATTTAAACATAGTCTGGTACAAGGCCATGATCGAGAGTGTTCATTGAAAATCGAACTCAGTATCGTAGTCATTATTTGTGAGGCCATCTTGCTAAGCACTTCTCAGCAGAGCGAGTTGACACATTTTCTTCATCTGAGAAATGAACACAGAGATGAGAAACAGAAATAATTGCACACAATTACCATTTCTCTCTCATTTATTTTTTCTTCATTATCTTCAATTTTTATTTCTGGTCTTTATTTTCTACTTCATTGGGCAAAGGACTAGGGTTAACTGTTTCTTCTGGAACGTTGTATGTATTTCAATTACCACCCATAGAATAACTCTGGGCGTGACTTTAAATAAATCAATTGTTTATACAGAAAGATTCTTTTTATATGAAATATTACGAAATAGATCGCTGAAAGTTCCTACAATCTTGGCTATGGTTAGGCTTGAACAGCCTAGATTCATTCCGAGCTATAAGGTGTCACGAACTTGTCTCGGCCCCAATGTATACCACATGTGTCCCAATGATTTGAAGATTTTCAGTGTTAAAATTCTGTTGCCTTAGATATTTCTAACTACACATTCTTCTGGAGCTCAAATTCAAAGTAACTAACTCATTTAACACACACACACACACACACATACACACACACACACGCAGAGAGAGAGAGAGAGGGAGAGAGAGAGAGAGAGAGAGAGAGAGAGAGACTCAGACACACATATATACACACACGCAGACAAACATACTCAGAGACGGATACTCACAAGTTTGCAAGCGCATGAATTTATAGAAACGTGTATACTTCCGCACACAAGTATATATCTGTTTATATATGTTGGCCTTTCCTTTTAAGTATTTGATATATAGACAAGCGTGGATATATATGTATGTATATATATATAAATATATATATATATATATATATATATATATATATATATATATATATACATATATATATATGTATATTTGTGTGTGTGTGTGTGTGTGTGTGTGTGTGTGTGTGTACATGTATGTATATGTAATTGCATATATGCAAATTATGTTTGCGTGGAAAGCATCAAGCCATTCGATATTAACAAAAAATAGCTTACCTAGCGCAATGGTATCTTTGTCTTCCTCAAACTGTTCTCCTTGGGACCTCACAGATTTATTCAAGATTCCTGTCTATTTTTCAAAACAGTCAGCTAAGCCTTCTTTTGGCATAGCTATTAATTATCTCGCTTTGTTCTCTTCATTGCCAAGTTTTGCACCCCTTCCCCCCAAACAAAAAACAACAACTACTAATAAAGAACAAAACAAAAACAAAAGTCATACAAAAACAAAATCAAACAAAAATCTCTACCCGAGACGCGAAGAATAGGTGGACTCAGTCATTGTGCAACGGCCACACAGTACACAAGCTCACTCAAAGGTGTCTCTCAAGAGACTCGATGATTTCATGAACAAATATTGATTAGCAACAATGATATTTTTCAGAGTTGCTTTCATCCTTCCTAGATGTAGATAATGTTATGAGGATGATGGCAATAAACATGAAAATATTAACAAACTCAAAAAGACTTGTTAGTTTGTTTATCAAATATTGATTAGTTACAAGGATGTTTTTCAGAGTTACTTCCATCCTTTCTAGATCAAAGGAGACTTGACTGTTTCTTAACCAAATTTTGTTTGATCACATGACGTTTTTTTCATTGGGTGATTAACTAAGAATCTTCAATAAGATTTAGACGTTTTATAATCTTTATAATTATTTCTTGCATCTTTACGATAAAGGTATCAACAGACTATTACTAGAAGTTCATTGACAGCAGATGTCCTCAAATCTCTTGCTCTGTCTTCAGTATCTCTGCCAACCCCAAAAGCGGTTTGCACTTCTTCGATTGTTTAACTGCTCTAATTTGTCCACAATTGTGATTTTTTGCTAAAAACGTTTGAAAAAAACAAAAAACAAAAAACAAAACCCCAAAACAAACTCACCATCACAGTCAATAATTGAACAACCGTAGCGTCAAATTTTGAAGTCATGTGAAAAAGTCCATCGAAGAATAACTGTGGCCAAAATACATTCTAAATTGCGTTTTCTGTGGGAAAATAGAGTAAAAAAAACAAAACAAAACAAAACAAAAACATTTGGAGAAGGTAGATCTTAATATTACATCTGTCGGAATAAGGACCCCGAAAGGTAAAAAAAAAAGCTTTTTTGCCAGAAATAAAGAAATAAAAACTTTTTTTAGATGGGGTCTTCGGAAGGGGTCTACTGATGCCGATTTTCATCTGTTGACAAAACAGTATGGCCAGGAGTGCTGGAACAAAGAAACAAGCAAATGAACGAACGCACGCACTTATAAAATATAAAAAAGGATATAATCCCCTGCCATCCTTAAATGCTGCGTTTGTTCAATATATTTGATGAAAACTGTTCGTTATAGAGACCATTAATAGTAATGAGGAAAATGAAGAATATCTTATAAAGACTGAATTTCTCTGACAGTGTGGTTTCAAATACGATCCCCTCCTTTCTCGAATCTCACCCAGTGGTGAAAGATTGGGGAAAGACGCAGATTTGCGGTATAGACATACTTCTAAATTCTAGTGTAGGTCCATACGATATCAATACGGTCGCGAAATTGACCATTTAAAAAAAATACAGTACTCCTGGACTGATAAACTTTGGATGTAACCTCACTGTGAACTTAGTTCTTCAAACCCAAATTCACCGTAAACTTAGTTTCCCAAATCCACTTCCTGGTTTACCCAGTAACCGAGGAAGTCACAATGTTCATGATGCCAGAGGAAAAAGGTGATTGATACTTGGAGATCTTGTAATAAAATCTAACTCAGAGCTTTTAGGGACCACACCCCTTCATATGGGTCAAACTTTTTTTTGAAAATGCCGAAATTAATCTGACCTTAAATTGACCTTCACTTGTCACCAAAGCCCAGTGTCACCTATTCTATTTCCATCCTGGGTTCAAGATCCCATATACTCAGTATAGCAGCCAGTAGTGTGCAGCCGTCTCCCTTCTGTTTGAAAAAGCTTAAATTGACCTTGGCCTGGCCTTTAGAAGTCAAACAGAGGTCAATGTCACCTATCCTATGTTCATGCTGTGGTGAAGTTGACCGTTCACAAATTTGGAGCCCATAGGGTGTAGCCATCTCCGTTAGATTTGAAAATGCCATAATTGACCTGACTCTCAGATGACCTTTATCCCCTAGGGCCATTGCGATGTATTCTATATTCAAGGTTCAAGTTATACTTGTTACAAATATATGCAGGTTGTAGGGTGAAGCCCTTTTCATTAGATTTGACAATGCCTGCCGTAATTGACCTGCACCTTAAATTGACCTGTAGAGGTCACTGGAGGTCAGCACCACCCATCCTATGTCCATCCTATGGTTAAGTTATTATGGCATGCAAATTTGCAGTCTTTATGGAGCAGTGGCCTTCGTAAGATTTGAACATTCCAAAATTACCTGACCACAAACTGACCTTTAGAGGTCATCGGACGTTATTGCCGCTTATTCTATGTTCATCCTGGGGTCAATTTATCACTATTCATGAATTTTTAGCTTGTGGGATGGAACCATTTAGGATTCTATAAAAACTAGTCGGAGAAAAAGGTAGAAACAAACATTCTTCGTCTTCATAATATATATATATATATATATATATATATATATATATATATATATATATATATATATGTGTGTGTGTGTGTTTGTGTGTGTGTGTGTGTGTGTGTGTATGTACTCCTGAAACAGGGCTATGGTAAAACAGCTGACGAACTCTATGATAGAGAATGAATTACAAGTGCAAATACAAATAAAACCAAATTACATGCGACAAGAACCTTGAATATATAATAAACATCTATAAGACAAGTTGAAATAACACAGATCAGATTAAAAGTGGCTTGCGTCACACACGGTCGTGGATACTTTGGGAATATATATACATACATACAAATTCAGTAATACAGTATAAAAGTTTACAAGACAATATATATATATATATATATATATATATATATATATATATATATATATATATATAGAGAGAGAGAGAGAGAGAGAGATTTGGCCTCGTGATGAACTAGGCTAAGCTTGGTAAATTATTCATAACGAGAGCGGAAACAAAAAAAAAAATGTTTTTTTAAGTTTTAAAATAGATGTTCCTGTCGTCCTGTGAAACGAATAGAAAATGGAACATTTTTGAATGCATAGATACAGCACGTACTTATGTATAAGTCGATCTCATGTATAAGCCGACCCTTGATTTATTACGAAATCATTCACGAATGGTATGCTCTCAGAATACGTCAATCCCAGTTTTTGACTGATCAATACTACATGTAGGTCATATGATACCATATCATATCGTATAATTGTGAGTTTATGAATTTATTCATTGAAGGTGTTGCACGTCTTTTCATTAATTATATATATATATATGTGGTATATTTTTTTATACGTTTACTAGAATATACCCGTGGATATGGGTTATTTATGCACGCTATAAGCTATTTTATCAGGTAATTTATTTTTAACAGTCCAAGTATCATGATATCAAGTTTTTTCAAAGTCTCAATTCATCTGAAGCAGTTTTAGTAGTGATGATCTAATATAAAGCCGCCTGAGTTTCTATGAAGTAAATGTTATTGTATCATAATAGGAGGGTTATGAGATAATCTCATTTGAGCGCACACAAACAAACAAACAGAGGCAATGAGTATAAGCTGATTATATCATTTGCTGGTTGTAACCATTACATATCTTTCATTTTTGAAGCAAGGGTTGCTCTTAGTCTATCCAATTATCTTTTAATTTCAACCCCACGAAATTATTTCTCATGTATTGGTTGACACCCAATTTTTGGCCTAAAAATCTCGACTTATACACGAATATATCCGGTGTCTATGGTTTAAAAAGGAAGATTCAACTTTTTGTGATGTAATTCTCTAGAAAATTGGATTATTTCAAACTTTCTCTTTTGCTTCTTCTGCTCTCTTCATTCAGCTGAAACGTTTACTCCATTTTCTAGAAGATGAATAGCCGAGAGATATGGGGCCCGTGGGTCGGGGGTTGCTTCTTGAGCACTCTTCCTCCAACATTTAGTGTCAGTGAAAATCCAGTAGGTGAGCGACAATTTATTAAGATTTTGAAGGCCCCCTTCCCCCGGGGCCCCGAGATGCGTTTTCGAATAAATAACTCCCTCAGCTACGCCTTTGTCTACAAGATGAATACTTTCAAATAATTAGTTGAACACTTTTTGTTTTCAAGGACAACTGTTGATATACACCACTGAAGCTATAAACCAAATTATTGTTCTTCCTTTTTATGAATTTTTAAAATATTTTTTGTTTTCAAAGGATAAATGATATACTCACGACTACTTCACAAGGCTTTGGATTGTTAGCAGTTATTAAACAAATAAAATCGAATGAATTATGGAAAGTTATTTCAGTTTTATTTATTTATTTACTGTCTGCATAATCACTTCCCCAATCAGTTCGTAAAACTTAGTAGGTGACAGTCAACGCATAATATTTTGCTTGGAGTCGTCAATTTACTAAGTGTTGCCAAATTTATCTTCAATTTTACATCTAAAATTAAGCTAAGAATATCTAGAAACGACTAGGCTCTCTAAACTCATATAGGACATGTATAACACATTATTAATGAATTAAATGACTTTAATCGTCGACATTTACTTTATCAAAATATTACTCGTTTTATTAAAAATGTTATTTATTCCGTTATGATAAATTAAACAATGTTATTACTTACTTTACTGGAACTTATCTAAATAGCAATTTCTGACATCTAGACGTAACCCAAAACATCTAGATCTAGATGGAAACATCTAAATTGGCAACTGTTTTACCACTTGTTCTTAGGATGGATTTGGAGACGATGTGTTAAGTTCTTCAAGTCGGGCCATCCACCGAACTAGTCGTAATATGATACGTCTCAATTTAGCGAGTAGTCGTTTCTAATAGTGGTAAAAAAAAAAAAGGAAAAATATATATATATACCAAGTAGAAGAAGGCGACTCACAGACGTAGCTATTCAAAGGAGGAAGTAGCAGTGGTGGCATTGGTATAAAGTGGTCGGTACGGCAGCCCTTTGTAGGAGCGGGGTCGTACAGTTGGTGGCAGTTGGAAAGAATAACAACAGCAGCAGCTGCTGATAGAATTAACGTTGCAAGGCTATAGAGAGAGAGAGAGAGAGAGGGAAAGAGAGATATAGTTAGAGAGACAGAGAGAGGGAAAGAGACAGAGAGGGAGGGAGAAGAAATAGAAGACGATGCGAGGAGGAGATGTAGAGATCGAGCTGAGGGAGGGGAGGGTATAAGGAACAGGGGGGGGAGCCGGAGGAGGAGGGGCGGAATAGAGAGTGACAGTGGTTTTTTTTTTCTGAGTTAGGAAGATGGAGACAAGAAAGAGAAAAAGAAAGAAAAAAAAATCGTGATCTCGAAAGCGGAGGGGGGGTAGGGGGATAGGGGGTGTAAGAAAGAAAACTTATGTGTAGTTATCATGTAAACAGGATTGGACACACACGCACACACTCACACGCACACACATTCATACGAAGAGACAGGCACACACACACACACACACACACACACACACACACACACACATACACTGAGACGTACACGAACGCACGCACGAGGAAATCGAGTGATTGAAAGATGTAAAACAAAACAAAATAAAAACAAAACAAAAACAAAACAGGATACAAGGACGGACAGACTGACAGGCAGACGGACAGGCAGACAGACAGACATAGATATGAACATATTGAGATGAGCAACAAGCCAGACCGAGATTTATATACACGGACGGACAGAGAGATAGAAAGATTGATAGATATGAGGAGACTGCGACTGGGACACACACACACACACACACACACACACACACACATATATACATGTGTGTGTGTGTGTATATATATATGTGTGTATGTGTGTGTATATACATGTATATATATATATATATATACATATATATATTTATATATACATATATTTATATATATATATTTTTATATGTATATACATACATATATACATACAGAGAGAAAAAGAGGAAGAGAGTGGAAGAGAAATAGATAAATATGGTCAGACAGAGATAGATAAAAAGTAATTGTGATATATATATTTGTATATATATATATATATATATATATATATATATATATATATATATATATATATATATATATATATATATATATATATATATATATATACACACACACACATATATTTATATATATAATGAGAGAGAGAGAGAGAGAGGGTAGGGACATAGATAGTGTGCGTGTGTGAGAGAGAGATTGGGGGAGATAGTCTTTTCCTCTCTATCTGAGATAGATAAATAGCTAGATATGAACAATTAGATATATATATATATAGAGAGAGAGGTTTGTTGTATCATAATTTTCACTTTTGACAGTAAATTATTTCATCATTGGTCAATGTATAGATGTCCATGCAGTCTTTTTCTCCCCCCTCTCTCTCTCCCTATCCACTCAATATTTGACACAAGCACACACAGACAGAAGCACACGGCAGACAGACCGACCCCAAATTTATATATATATATATATATATATATATTGGACTCTAATCCGAGCTTTGGAGAGTTCTTTCATTCTTTAAACCAACTTCCTTTCCAGTCTTTTTCTTCTTAGTATCTTTATGAAGCTCAAGTTTTTAATAATTGTATTTTGAATTTGTATGCAGTATTTTCTGTTTCTGGCATCATTGTCTTCCCTTCAGTCTTAGAAATATTGTTTAATTTAGCTGTGCTTTGATCTTTTTTACGGCAACCAAAGTAGAGCTATAATAAATTCTCCACTCTTCTTTTGCTTCGGTAGAATTTTCCTACCAATTGAATTGACTTTTTGAAATGAGTTTTATATCTTTTTAGTTGAGTTATTCAAGATGATTTTTGTAAGGCGAATCCAGTATTCTAATTCGCATTTGATTCGATTTTTTTTTCAGATAAGGCCACTCCGTTTCTTTTATGGTGAATGCACGATTATAATAGCCTTGATGAACGTTCAATAAGCAGGTCTGAATAGTCACTCAAGAGAAACCATCAAGTGCCCCACGATTTCTGACAGCATGCCGTGTTGTGGGTGATCAATAAAAAAAAATTGGAAAAGTGTGTGATCAATGGAAAAGTTCTTTGGCCTTTTTATCAGAATTTAAAGAACAAACACCCCCCCCCCCACCAAAAAAACCCCAAACAAGTGAACACTGTGAGACACAAACTAAAGGACTAATTTAGCATAAATTTAAATTGCAAATTGAACCTTCCACTAAAAACTTGAAAAAAGAAAAGTTCTAGACGAAATAAGGTGAAAATCATTTAAATTTCAGCCCGATATCTCAATTTGCACAGTCTGTCTCTAACAAGCTAGCCAGACTGAATAAACAACTCAAAAACTGAAGAAACCTGTGTTGACTGTTTTAATGACATTTTTATTATCAGTTTCTAATTCTGTTAAAGCGGTTTTAGTCCTGAGGCAGTTTTAGGAGGTTTGTCCGGAAAGTATCCAGTCATTTTGAATATCTCGAGAATTGGACGATATAACTTAACAACCACTCAGACAGAACCTTATTGTTCATAGGCAATCAGAAAATCTATCGTGTGATTATTCTGTCGCCATGAGATGCAACTAAGTGAGCTTGTGTACCATGTGACCGTTGCATCCACGATAATCGATGCTCCCCATTCTTTGTGTCTCGTGCAGGATCTTTCTGGTAAGACATCGCAACACCCAGCCCTGTCAACCTGTGCAAAGTCAAATTTGGTTTCCTTCAACTTCTTGCTTTTCTTCTAAGTAGATCTCAGACAGTGGACGAGATTATGGTGAACGCGACGAAGGAGCTGAAGACAAACCCGAAAAAAGGACTTGGCAGACTGTTCTGAAAAGTGGAAGTGGGCACTGAGAAAATTGAATGAGGTCACAGAGGAAATACTTTGGAAGGAACCAAGTTGTCATTGCGAGAGGAAGGCTACTAGAAACTGTTAACCAAAACTGTCACAAAAGCACAGATTTCTCTCAGTTTTCAAGTTGGTCTGTCTTTCTGTCTTTCTATCT
Source organism: Thysanoteuthis rhombus (assembly GCA_963457665.1). Taxonomy (NCBI): domain Eukaryota; kingdom Metazoa; phylum Mollusca; class Cephalopoda; order Oegopsida; family Thysanoteuthidae; genus Thysanoteuthis; species Thysanoteuthis major. The sequence goes on from OY735243.1 coordinate 15,618,852, forward strand.
GTCTGTCTCTCTCTCTCTCTCTCTCTATATATATATATATATATATATATATATATATATATAGATAGATAGATAGATAGATAGATAGATAGATAGATGCAATGCTCTTCCATAGGAATAAAGCACTCCGATGGATGAAGAATTTAAGCTAAAAAATAAATATATCACTTAAATTCTGCCTTAATGACCGTCCGGTTCCGTGGCTCAACGGTAGGATACCGGCCTCTGGGTCTGAATCGTGGTACTGGATGGGATAATCGATCGTCTATAACCACACTGTAGAGTTGTAATACAACGAAACAGCTGTCTATGCATGACACAATAATTATATCTTTGTATATAGAGATTGGTAGATGGATAGATAGATAAAGAGAATGAACTAAGAAATGTATATATGCTCTTTTTTCCATCGATATTTACGAACCCTAGCCCTAATCCTAGCACCCTATCTATTAATCCTAGAACAAGCAGAGAGAGATGATTGTATTGTGGATGTGAAGTGATCTGACAGAAAGTAGATGAAAATGACATGTGAAAGGTGAAGAGAAAAACCCAAGAGATAGGTCTTATACCGTGGGTGCATTTCAATGCAATAGCTGGCCCCCGTCGAAATGCATCGACCTCCGCCCACGAAGTGATAATGGAAAAAATTCGAGATGTAACACCTATCTCTTGAGATTTCCACTTCACCTTCCAATTGTCATTTACACACACACACACACACACGCACACACATACATATGTATATATGTACACACACACATACACATGTATATATATATATATATATATATATATATATATACACACACATATATACACACATACACACACACACACACACACACATATATATATATATATATAGAGAGAGAGATATGTCGGTCTGTGTGCGTGTGTGTGTGTGTGTGTGTATGTGTGTGTCTTTCACGCGCACAGACTAAACCAATGAAGCTAGAGGGCTGAAAATCTAAACAGTTATTCGCTATTATCACTGGGAAGAAAACAATCTTTATTTTTGAAAATAACCCCATAGATAACTCTTTTTAACGTGTGTATGTGGGCGGGTCAGTTTGCTGAACTGATGCCTTGTGCCTGGTGGTTTCTTTTTTGTGAAAATTCATACTTTTTAGTGATCACTATCCAACAAAAGTCGACAGATGTAACTTTTGGAATTCTACTAATTGATCAACCCTTACACAGCACGCTACTAAAAGACGCTAGTTACGTGACGGTTTTATATTGCATGACTAACCGGACCTATTTCTTTTGCTTGTATTAAATAATTGGATACCTACCGGACAATTCTCTAATTGACTGTAATGAGAGTTGCGCTATTGAGAACTTGGTTTCAAGTCGTGAGATGATATTGCTGGAAACCGTAAACCAAAACTGTCATCATAGGTTTTTGCAGTTTTCAAGTTGGTCTTGCTGGCTGGTTAGCTATATATGTATCACGCGTATAGACTGCACTGACTGAGCGAGCGTTAGAATTTTCTACATTAACTTTAAAAAAAAAATTATCCCTAAATAGTAGAATCATTTTGCAACGTAAATTTATGCTAAATTGGTCCCTTAATTTGTATCTTGAAATTTCAAACTTTTTTTATTGGCCACTATCTAACAAAAAGCGAGAGAAGTGACTTATCTATTGATCACTCCTTCTTCCAATCCTTAATTGATCACCCCCAACATGGCAAGCCACGAAAGGAAGTTGGTCATGTGTCGATCTAAACTGAGTGACTTATACACCTGTTGTACTTTTTCTTTGGTTTACTTTGGTCTGTCATGCTTGAAACAATGCCTTTAGGATCAAACTGACCAAAAAATTATTGAGAAAAGACGATTGTTACTATGTTCAGTGTCTGAAATTATTACATATATCCTTCCGGTTTCAATATAGGTGTTCGTGTCCGGATAAAAGCTAGGATTTCGAATGGTGATTCTCTAGGAAGACAGACATTTCTCACACGGTCTGTACCTATATTCGCCTCATTTATCTTTGATGTATCAACCAAGCTTAGTAAATATCATGTTTCATAGTTAGAATGAATGGTTTAGTTTTGCTAATGGAGAGATAATTGGGAGGGATTTCCACAGCAAAAAATGACGGGGCTTATGTGCAAAATAACCCACCAGCCTGCGCGGGATTTCGAATGCTGATTTTCATTGAAGGTAGCCCTCTGTTTGGCTTAGTCAGGTACAAAACCAAAATAATGGGACACCAGCGCCTTACATTTCTCTCAGCATAACACTGAAATCTCAAAGACAACCGTTGATTTTCAGTACACTAATTCATGTGCACTTATCTAAATTATTGTTTCGATTCGAGCATGGATATATCTGAAGCTTGAATGTTAAAAATGTAGACGTAAAAAATTGAACAGTCCTTTGCAGGACATTGAGAAAGGTTCGTTTGGTTTAGCAGCATGTTGACCTCTCTGTTGACTGCTTAATGCTGGAACTGGTCCTAGGTAGGAATAGTGTTGGTTCTAATTGTTTGGGTGGGTTATTGGTTGTATTTCATTTAATCTTGGTGTTTTTTTTTTGTATTGAAAGATTTCTTAATGACTCAGGCGTATCAAAGGATATAGGTGTACATAAATGGGGTATTTTTGGTGTAGTGGTTAAAATTTCGGGAAGAATCTCACTTCTTCCAGGGATTGTATCATTTTGTGTGGTCTGATTTCGTTGATGAGTTCTTCCAAGTTGTTTCCTGATGGTATTTTGTTCGAATTTGACTTGAGTCCATACAATTTTGCAGTATGGGTTTTACTGTGAATTGTTCATCACATGTTGTGCATATTAGAGGTTCTCCGTTTTTCAGTAGATATTCTTGGGTGATTTGGGTATGAAGCTGCAGAGGCCATCGAGAAAAAGATAAGATATACTGCATGTCTAAATCTCCGATAAGTAAACCTCGAAAGAATACTTACAGATATTTTGGAGGCATCTCACTGAGGAGTAGAGGTTAAGTCTTGTAGACCATTATATTAGTGAGATCAATCCTAACTGGATTCTCCTCATATGTAGCCTTGTGCCAAACTAAGCTAGTAAATACGTCTTGCCATATTGCAATGGTTAGCAAGCAATTGCAAAAGACGTATAGGAATTTAGTGAGATCTAATTTCACTGGTTGCTGGGGTTTTGTGCCAGACTCCCAATGGCGTATGGAGGCCGGTGACGGTGCAAGTGGTCCTAACAAGTGTCAAGTTTGGTCGAGACCAGGACCTTATACCTTCAAGTCTTTATGACAACCCCTTGGCACCCTAATCACACAGTACTCAATTAGCTGCTGAGTGCACAGTGAGATATGTCCTTATGAAGAGTTTCTTCACACTCTTCGCTCATACCGAGAATCGAACCCAGGACTGTGTGTTAGGTAGACGAAACATTACACTATCCGAGCAGACTGGACTAAATTAAGTTTTGTTAATATCAATAAGGGTGCCTCATCTTGGGCAATAGTTAGTAAGCTAGTTCTGCAGTTCAATCCTATTGTAGTGAGTTTGATCCCCTATATCAATGCACGAATACTTCAACGTGGACCAATAGTCAGCAAGCAAATTGTCTATAACTCTAAGAGGAGTCATTAACATACCACCATTATTCCGGGCAATTCGACATATTTTCATCTTCGATGAAGTTGCAACGTTTCGGCCAGCTCATCACTACTGACCTCCTCAGGTTTAAATTTTAAGACACCGATAGAAAAGACTATCTTTCTTTACGAATGTTACAATATACACATGAAGAGGGTTGTACAAATGAATCGACCAAAACGCCATTACTTCATTGAAGATAAAAAGAGAGTTTAAATTGCCCGAAACAAAGTTGGTAAGTCAACAAACTAGTCTCGTAGATCATTGCAATTGAAATATTGTCTTGGCTTATCAAAATCTACCTACATGTACACAGTTCCTACTATAAAACGATTACTAATAAGCTCGTATTACATACCATTAATAGTACAGTGAGTTTAATTCTCATGGAGTGACTTAGTAATGTGGCCTTGTGTCAAATTAAGCTAAGCTTAATCAATATCAAATAAGTGATTGTGGTACCATATTTGTTAGTATGATATTGCAATACAAAAATTGCAGTAATCATTTTCAGTCAGGATAGCTTTATTTGACTCAAGGTGACAATAGTGAGATATCCATAAATAATCTGGAACAGTTGACGAGGAGCAATATTTTTGACGTAGAGATAATCTTCGAGGCCAATGCTAGTAAAGTGAGTCCGGTTTTATGTACCCAACCATGTCTAACTTAGCTACGTATTGTAAATATCTTCAAATTAACAATCAAGTTGAGCCTGGAGTATTCGGGTATTAAGCTACTGGTATACATTGATTAGTGCGGTTAACTACTGTTCAAGCTCAATATATATATATTTTTCTGCTGGAACTAACATCAATTTGAGTAGTAACATCATAACCGTACTATGTAAAAACTACACTAATAAAATCCGTAATATTCAAAGTATTCCAAAACATTGAACAAATTTTCGTTTTATTTTATGAACAACTGAAAGTAAAAGTAGGACTATTCTTGATCTTAGGGAAAAGATTGGGGAAAGATTAAGTTAAATTTCTTCTCGTTGCATATCTTGCGCAAGGTCATTACGTTATTGGTGTCATGAATTAAAAAGTGAACTCTTAGAGACTAATTAGTTAAAAAAGCTTTAAACTTTTAGAAATTCATTATGCTAAATCGAAAAAGGTTTAGCAAAATTTAGGGTTTTTTTCAGAATTTTTTTTTTTCTTGTAAACTCTTTGTCAAGCAAGGGCCCAGGGGCAAAGGCAGTGCAAAGGGGCAAAGACAGCGCAAACGGGCGAAGATAACTCCTGAGGGGCAATTGCACTATATTTTAGAGGAGGGCATGTTAATCAACTAGCATTATTGGGGAAATTTTGTGCTCTTTCCCGCTTGAGCCCAAGAGAGAGAGAGAGAGAGAGAGAGAGAGAGAGAGAGAGAGAGAGAGAGAGAGAGAGAGAGAGAGAGAGAGAGAGAGAGAGAGAGAGAGTATTACCTTCCTACCTTTCCTACGACACTGGCTAAGGTTGCATCCTGGTTCCGGTGGCAAGTATTAGGTTTTACCGGCCGGAGTTGCTAGACTGACTTACAAGGCTAAAATTTTCCAACTGTCCTGCCATCTATCTATAGCTTGAGTCACCTATGGAGCTGAAACATGGAACCTAACCAAAAAATTGACACTCGAATTGAGAACCATACAACGAGCACATGAGATAATCATAACATGGAGAGATCACGAGACAGTGCAGTACATTAGAGAAAAAGCCGAGACTTAATAGAATCCATTAGAAAACTTAAATGGAAATGGGCTGGTCATGTTGCAAGAATGGCAGACAGCTACTGAACATCACGAGAGAGATCATTTGCGAAACTGTAGCCGGTAAAATATAAGGTGGCATGATGAACTAAAATAGATCAGAAAGTATTGGCTCTGCAACGTCCTAGATTGGGGAATCCTGGTGAAGGTCTGTGTCCAACGATGGAGATTGATGATGTTGAAAGGATGTGTAACCGTAATCACTCGCAGCCGAATCTCCAATTCGGGTCGTCGATTCTTTTTCCCGTTTTGATAAGCGCAGAGCCGCTCCCCAACATTTTTTTTTTACACAGAATCACGAAAGATATATTCAAATACGTTCAATATTTGAGGTATTAAAGTTAGTATCGAAGATAAAGTATTAGCTGAAAAAACGACCAAAAGAGCGGGTTTCCTGCAGGTTATTTCGGATGGTCTGAATGGGGCCTACCGATATTTAATCCGGAAATACGAAAATATTTTTTCAAACCGATTTATTTGAAGTTCTGGTTGTTTGGAATTTGTTTGTTTGTTTGTTTGTTTTGTTTTTTTTTTTTTTTTTTTTCATTTACTGCTACTCCATCAATTTCATTATAGAGAAATAACAACATTTTGGACAGGTGCTGATACTCCGAGAGAAAAAAAGGTACGGGATGTTTATGCAATTCTACTACTTTCTATCACTACTCGCTGCTACTACTGTTTCATTGGGAAGGCAATATGTAACAAAAAAATTCCCAGAACTCTTATAAACATTAAATTCATTGTAAGAACTGTTATATCCGTATTGCTAATGATGAGAGAAGATATAAAATATAAAAATTATTTGTTTGATATGGGTAGATCTGGGGATTTGCTATTTTCCAGTTGGTAATAAAGAGAAAAAACAACGTATTCTTTTTCTGTTTTTAGTATCCGTACTTGAAATTATGGTTGTCAGTTTTTGACCAGACCCTCAAAATCCTTTTTTCGCGTCCAGATTCACGGAAAATCTTTGGAAATATGGTTCAGAGCCTTCCCCTGTGAAATATCTTTCGCATATAACTGTCAACCTGAATTTCAGTAAGGTTGATGTGTTGATTGATAAAAGCCAAACTGATAGAGAAAGAGAGCATCTTCATGTATCTATAGATTTCGGGGAAGTAGGAGCCTTAGGGTTTTGTTTCTTGAGGGGGCCCCTCAAATATTTAGTGGTATTTTTAGTAGAAAAGCAGTAGGTGAACTACTATTTATAGAGTTCCCTCCTCTCCACTCGAAATGGAATAGAAAATGGCAGATTTTACACATTGAGAGAGATGGCAGAAAAAATTACATACTTCTTACCGCTGCCAAAGGTTGGTGTTCAAGCCCAGATAAAAGGTAAAAGTTTCGAATGCTGATAACCTTCGGAGCCATCGCCATCCTACTCACTTGGTTGATTGGCGCACGCAACTTTTCTAATCTCACGCTTTGGCGTTGTGTCAAACTAAGCTTACTAAAAATCAAGTGAGACTAACTGTGTTCTGAGATGAAGTATTTTTTTTGCATCAGTATCTTTAGCTTCGTTTATTTAATACAACGTTTCAACTGACACAGTCTTCGAACTTCCTCAGATGTACATTGGGTCCGGTTATTGGCAGGAGTATGTAAAGGCGTCCCCCATTTTTTTTACTTACAAAAGAACAAAACAAGAAAAAAACGAACGAAAATATCGTTTTGCGTTAATATTGCAGCAAATCATTATAGAAGCTGCGCGCATCCTCCTCCTCTCTATCCAGCACCGTAGTCTCCTGATCGATCAACATATATCACTCTTTTGGGGGGTCTAAGGATAATGAAAAGTTTTGCTCAAATGGAATATTGATAGTTACTTCCTCGTTTTTCCCCATTTCAGTTTACTCAAAGGTTGTAAAGGAACACTGTACCTTCGAATAGCGGGGGAAACCCGTACTTATTTTCTTTTTCATCCTAAGGAGACACTCTCTTTCCTAACTCAACGATGTTGAGGAGATGAAAAAGATATAAACTAACAGTTCTAGTCAGTCATTCAATAGAAACCGTCACGTGACTGAATTCTTTTGGCAGCATGCCATATTGGGGACGATCAATTATTTGGGGGTGAACACTGAAAATCTGAATTTTTTCCTCTCTGGAGTAGATGTTTAAATTCCAAGCCATGTCCACGCATAACGCAAACACAGGTAGATATCCATCCAGGCGGAACCACTTAAAAACTGAAAAAACCTGTGTTGACCGGTGTACAGTTTTGGTTTGGCGGTTAACCTTTTCTAAGAGGGAATACGAAAAAGACGCCAAACAATTTCTAAAGACAACCAAATGAAACGTACTCTTAAGAAATACCGAAGAATGTATCAACTGAAACATAATGTTAAAAAGAACAAAGATGAAGATTAATGACCCCGTCAGAATGAGGTTCAAACGAAGTTGAACGAGCCTTTTTCCCAAAGTGGAGAAATCTTTTATTTTTAGCAAGTCTTGTGGATTAGTAGACCGCTCGAATAGCGTAATGCTAAGCGCATCTGACTTACATATAGAAGATACTAGGTTCGATTCTCGGTATGAGCGAAGAGCGCAGAAAATTTTTCATTTAGACGAATTTCTCAGCAGCCATTTGAATACACTCTAAGCTGTGTCATTACAATAGAGGTATCCGCCTCGATAGACTTGCGTCCGCCCAAGTGGGGGGGGGGGGGTCTGGTCATAAAAAACAGACAAACAAAAACTTGTAGGAATAAAGTCCTGGTCTCGACCAGCCCTGAGACTTGCACGGGTCATAAGATGACACATGCCACATAGACCGCCATAATTGGCTATCAGGATGCTTTACCTTACCTTACCTTACCTAGTGGAGTGCTGACGCCGATTTTCATTTCAGTTGATAAAACGGTATAGCCAGGAGGGTAGTACTGACGCACATGAACAAACACTCGTGCATATAAGAAAGGATAGAACCCTTTGTCATCCTGAGTGGTTACAGTGGTTGAATGCTAATTCGAAAATATGTTGAATAAAAAGAGAAGCGAAATATAATGTTCGGTAAGAAATCAAAAAATTACTTGAAAATCTTGCCAGAATTATAAAAAGGTAAATACCCTATTTGGCAGCATAAATGACCCCTTACCCCTAATAAGGAGGGGGACTCAGAAGATCAATGTAAACTTTTTTCCCAAGCCTTATATTGTCCAGAAGAAGTGGAGGAGTAATAATGATAATAATAATCCTATCTATTCCTTAAAGTTCGTTTTAACATGGAACCACGGTAGCCACCAAAGGTGAGGAAGGGTTCTATCCATTTTAATGAGTAAATGTGTTTATGTGTTACAGTGTTTCAGTGCACCTGGGCCCAACCGTTTTGTCTGCAGATTTGAAGATTGGCACCAGTACTCCACTAAACCCCTTCTAAAATGTGTTTTTTTAAAGCTTATTTTTTAACTCTTTGATGACTTATTCCGATGGGTTTATTGATAACATTTGCTTTCTTCAGAATCTCGATATTTCAAGATATCTTTTTACTATTTTAGATGTTTTCAAGGGGAGAACGCCAGAAATATCATGCATGGAATTTATTCTGACTATATCTGGTCTTCGATGGATTTTTCTACATGAATTCAAATTTTGACGCCACGGTTGTTCAGTTATTGACTGTGATGGCTAGCTTTTATGTACCATTAACATTAACAGAATTTAAAAATCAAAGAAATATTGAAACAATCTTGAATTTTCGAAAGTTATCTACAAAAATCTGAAATCGTTGGTCCAGATTCTGTCAATTTTAAAGATCTTTAAGGATGTTGAGGAAAAGAATGAACTTCTGAAATGTATCAGATACTTTTTGCACTCACTGAATATGCCATCAAATGCAGTAAGTAATGATGTTTCATTTATGATAAAGTGTCTCTCTCTTAGTGAGACATCCATGTTGCCAATTTACCGCTTTTTGCGCTAAATTTGGTCCGATTGTTGTAACAACATTTAGCGCTATTTTATCCCATTTTTAATCAGTGTTAACCATTTGTAGCCATTCATAGTTATAAGAAATGGTCATAATAAGCTACTGGTGTTTTTTATGCATTTTGTCGTTTTTTGACACCTTTCTGTTGTCGAGTAGGGCGATTAAATTTTTGAGTTGGCATTACTAACGGCTGGTGACGAAGTTCTGGTTTTATTGCATGTATCAGCTTAGACATCCTTGCAAGTTTCAATTTAGGGTGAGACCAGGACTTTATTCTCACCAGTTTTTATGACCATCCCCATAGCAGGACGCAAGTCCACCGAAGGGATACCTCCACCCTAATCACACAGCTCAGGATGTACTCAATTAGTTGCTGAAAGCACAAGGAAATTCGTATTTACGAAGAGTTTTTCACACACACGTTCATCACAGGAATCGAACCAGGGACTTTCTGCGTGTGAGGCAGACGTGTTAACCATTTCACTATCCGAGCGCACTTTTTCCATGAAATAAGTTCGACTGAATCTCAGTACCGGATTGAAGAAAGAAGAGAACATCAATATTTGTAGCGATAGGTATTTAGCATTAGTAAAAGATAAAAATTAATTACTTTAGAAAGAGCGGAATCTAATTGGAAAGCGGCAAAAGTTAGTATTCCTTTGGGTGTTCGAGGTATTAGAGATATAGACGTAGCTTTAGGGGCCCACGGTTCTTGGCTCCTATGGAGCCTCCTTCAATATCTAAATTTCTCAGAAGAAATGCACTAAGTGAACAACTTTTGGGGTCCTGGGGGTCTCAAATAGCACCCTCTCCTTACCCCTCTGCAACGAACATGGTTGGAAGAGAGGAATTAATTTTAAGATCGAACAGTGAAACATTTAGTATTGAGAGGGAAAGAAGAGTTTAATGTTTTTCCTAGAAAGTGGGGGTGGCAAACAGGGTATTTCTCCCTTTACCCCCAGATCAGGCCTTCTCGGTTTGGTCGAAGGGATTTGAAAGTTGAAAAAAAGCCAATAAGGAATAATGGTGCTGTATAATTTTTTTGTGTAACCCTAACTTGATGTATCCATGTGAAAATATGGTTGTCGCTAAGATATATTCCGAATATATTCGTTTGACTCCCTACCCCCAATTGTATCTTTTCGCACTCCCGGGAGAAGCGGCAGCGGACAACAATGAGGGTAAAATTGAAATTTAGTAATCCGTTGCTGTCCTAACTACCGAGTTTAATCACGTGTTGATCATCATCATCATCATCATCATCATCCTCATCATCATCATCATCATCATCATTGTCCGTCGTTGGACATGAAACTTCCCCAGGATTCGCCACGCTTCTCTATCATGGGCATCGCGGAGCCAGTGCTTTCTGAATTCGTCTCTCCATCTAATATTCTGCCTTCTGCCGGCCTCGGTTGCACATGTGATCTCAGAGGATCCATGTCGTGAGTCGTGATGTCCATCGGTTGTCCGCCATTCTTGCAACATGGCCAGCCTACCGCCATTTGAGCTTTTTAATAGATTCTATGATGTCTCTGACTTTTGTCTTTTCCCGGAGGTACTGTGCTATTTTGTGGTCTCTCCATGTGAGGCCCAGCATAATACTTTCGTGGGCACGTTGCATGATTATACTAATGCTAAATAAGCCTGATTGCTGCAAGGTCAAACTCCACTCCCACCTCTTCTCTGACAGAAAATGATTACTGCAACTTTTGTATTGGATATATAATTATTAAGGAAATATATATATATTTGTAAAAATAATATCGAATGAAATAAGCCCGTTTGTATCCGTACGATATAATTTCGTTATTATCAAAGACATGCAAATTTAGCCTAGTCAGAAAGACAGCCTGCTGGCAATCACTTGGTCGTCGGTTTGAATCACAAAAGGGGGATAAGGATTTTATACATCGGTTTATACCCCTCATATTGACGAGGATTGTTCTTGTCGTCCTTGTTGTTACGATAAGAAAACAAAGTCAACTCCAGACTCTGTACTGGAGTTTGACTTAATTGGACAAAAGTTGCTAATTTTAGTATTAGGAGAGTGACTAAATTTAGGCGCGAACCTATTTCTGAAATAAGCAAACTGGGCGTCTCAAAATATTGAGAAGGTGGTTGTTATAACAACTACTAGTCCTACTTATTCATTCAGCAATGTCATACTACTTGCATAGAGACAAGGCGAGTATATGTCTGTCTGTCTGTCTATCGGCCTGTCTGTCTGTCTGTCTCGTTTGACTGTGTTTACTTATTGCTTTACTTTCTCTCGTGTTTTTTTTTTGTTTTTTTTTTCTTTTTCAAACTCTTCCTGTGTATGGTCTCTTTTTGTATTGCAGTCCCCCCCCCCGTGCCACGTCGGTAAAAACCTTTTTGCCTACCAGCCTCCATCATCTTCACACAAATCTTTAACAATCCCATATGTGCCCCTGTCATCGCGACCCGTTTTGGTGCTAGAAAAATGGTGAAGAAGAAGAAGAAGAAGAAGAAGAAGAAGAAGAAGAAGAAGAAGAAGAAGAAGAAGAAGAAGAAGAAGAAGAAGGTGAAGAAGGAGCAGAAGAAGAAGAAAAAGAAGAAGGAGCAGAAGAAGGAGGAGAAGAAGAAGAAGAAGAAGAAAGGAATTAGAAGGAAGATGAGGTGGAGGAGAAGAAGGAGGAGGAGAAGAGGAAAAAGAGAAGAAGAAGAAGAAGAAGAAGAAGAAGAAGAAGAAGAAGAAGAAGAAGAAGAAGAAGAAGAAGAAGAAGATAGAAGAGCGAAGGATGAGGAGAGACAGAGACGCATGTTAGGATGTTGAAGAGGGGGAGGGGGAATTTGGTGCAAAGCAGAAAAAGAAAAAGAGGTGCAGGAAAGGAAGAGGCACATTTTAAGATGTTGAGAAGAAGAAGAAGAAGAAGAAGAAGAAGAAGAAGAAGAAGAAGAAGAAGAAGAAGAAGAAGACTGAAAGAAGAAGAAGAAGAAGAAGACTGAAAGAAGATGAAGAAGAAGTTTCAAGCGTAAGAGATGAATATAAGACTAAGAATAGAGAAAATAACAAATGAAAAGAAAACAAAAAAGTCTAAAAAGCATGAAATTGATGTGTCGAATTTCTGGAATTTATCTAAGACTGCAGCATGAGTTCTCTCCCCCTTATCATTATCTTGGGAGTGTGGAATGTCTTCTGAGTCTGTCGTAGTGGAGAATGTCAGAACAATTCCAAAAGGAAGCCGTCCGTTCCCTCTCACTCAGATTTCAAAGTTTGCAAAAATAGATTCAAATAAATGAAAAGAAGGCATATATATATATATATATATATATATATATATATATATATATATATATATATATATATATATATATATATATATATATATATATGCCTGTTGCTATACTTACTGATCCCTCATCGTTAAATACGTTTTTGGGGTAACCTACGCAAGAAAGCCATGTTTAAAAAAATGATGTGTAGTAAAAAACATTATCCATATACGATAGATTATGATAATATCTTACATAGAATAACTTACTACATGTATGACATAAGCTGTATATCAAAATCAAAGCTGAAAGGGAGGTGGTGTTTGATCAACACTGCTGGGGTGCCATGTTAATATAACTGTTTTTTTCAAATCCCCGAAACGGTTACATGGTAAACAACTTATAATTCCAACAAGAGCAAATTTACATATAGTACCATAATAACAAAGTACATGTAAGACATAAAAAACTGGAGAAAATTACGCAAATTACATTAACAGATAGTGGAAAATGAGTGACTGAAGTGAAACAAAAGAATTTTTAAATTTTTTTTAATGAGTTAAGTTTTTTAGAGCTGTAAAGCTTTCTATACGATATATATATATATATATATATATATATATATATATATATATATATATATATATATATATATATATATACATATATATACATAATGTGTACTTTAGAGAGTGAGACAGACTCGGGAGTGAAGTTTTTGGTGGTAAGGTTTATTAATCCTTATATGTCAATAGTCCATACATGTTTCGGGATTCTTCCCATCATCAGTGGTGTGTGTTGTGTGTGTGTGAATTAAAAATATATATATACATATATAGTACTTTCAGTAATGATTATATGACATTGTACAGGGCTGACAGTCATACAACTTGAGGTTCCTAGTAAAATAGTAAAAAAAACAAAAACAAATCTCTTTTGTTTTTTGTCGATGGACATGGTTTATTTGAATATGCAAGGCTGGCCTGTTCATTAAGGAAACCAAGGCCATTACCTACTGGGTGAGGAGGGTGCACATTAAGCTGAAAAAAATGTCCTTTGATCGCAACCGAGGGCGAATATATATCAAGCCTCACGTAGGACGCATTATATTCTTTCGCTGATCATAGTTTCATGTACCATAAGTATCTACACGGAAACAGGAGTATTTCTCGATTGTGAATGAACATGTTTGAAAGCAAACCACCCTCAGCACAAGACCACATTTATGGGTAATAGAGAATTGAAAGAGACCCCCTTGTATCTTGATAGACAACGAAACGACATCAAAGGTACATTTCCAGCCTGGGCGAATCGTATGGAGATCCTATGATTCCTAGTCGATAGAATCCCATCCTGTAACTTCGTAAAAAAAAGGGGGTGCAATAAACTTGGGATCGATTTGGATGCAGAGGTGTCAAAGTTTGTATCCAGCTGCAGTAAGGAGTCTCTACTCCTTGGTTTGGAATCATTATCTTTCTTCCGGACAGGTTGCTTTCCCAAAGCTAGAGAGCACAGTCTGTTTTACTATTTTACCCATAGCTGGGTTTAGAGATGGACTCGTGCCTTTCTCAGGGGCACTGGTGCAAAGTGAACATAAAAAGCCCTGGCTAGAGTTTGGATTGGCCACGCCAATTCCATTGCCCACATCTTTAACCGCTACATCACTAATACCTCAAGTAATAACACTTAGCTATACAATACAAGGATACATCTGATTGTGCAATATTGATTAGTGTGAGTTTTGATGTAGTATGGTTATGGTATTGCTATACAAATTAATGTAACAAAGTATGAGCTGGAAACAAGCAGAAATTGCACAAGCTTGGCAATGCTAGGGGTCAAACTCCCTTGTTTCATTGAAATCTAAAAGGTAAACAAAACAGAATTCATTTCTCTATACAATATCATTCCAAAACAATGTGTACCATTTCAATTCCTTTATGAGAAGTTCCTGTAATAAAGATCTATTTTAGTGAAAGATAAATCTCCTGTCAAATTAGCTGCATTAACAATAATACTTGAACAAGCCTGGTTGTAATAGGTTCAAACTCTCTTGCTTCATTAAAATCTTAAAGGTTAACAAAATAGAAATCATTTCTCCATACAATATTATCCCAAAACTACGTGTCTAATTTCTATCCCTTTATTAGTAGTTTCTGTAATCGAGCAAATAGCTCTATTTCAGTTGAAGACGAGTCTCCTATCAAATTGACTACTTTAGCAGTAATACTAAGACAAGTCTGGCTGCACTAAAGTCAAACTCCCTTGCTTCATTAAAATCTAAAAGGTAATCAAAACGAAATTCATTTCTCCATACAATATTATCCCAAAACTACGTGTCTAATTTCTATCCCTTTATTAGTAGTTTCTGTAATCGAGCAAATAGCTCTATTTCAGTTGAAGACGAGTCTCCTATCAAATTGACTACTTTAGCAGTAATACTAAGACAAGTCTGGCTGCACTAAAGTCAAACTCCCTTGCTTCATTAAAATCTAAAAGGTAATCAAAACGAAATTCATTTCTCCATACAATATTATCCCAAAACTACGTGTCTAATTTCTATCCCTTTATTAGTAGTTTCTGTAATCGAGCAAATAGCTCTATTTCAGTTGAAGACGAGTCTCCTATCAAATTGACTACTTTAGCAGTAATACTAAGACAAGTCTGGCTGCACTAAAGTCAAACTCCCTTGCTTCATTAAAATCTAAAAGGTAAACAAAACGAAATTCATTTCTCCATACAATATTATCCCAAAACTACATGTCCCGTTTCAACTTTATTTGTAGTTCCTGTAAAAGGGATTTGCAGACTTTAGCAGTGGGAGTGAATTCGTCATCAGTTTTTGCATAGTCACTGTGACACTTTCATTCGTACATCACTAGTATTTGGTTTGGTCATTGTCATCCATCATTGTTGTTATATACAAAAATAAAGTCAAACTTCAATTGCAGGAGTTTGACAAAAGAAAAAAAAGAAGCTTACTCAGCATAATGGTCAATCCACCACTAGCTTTGAAAACAAGGCAGAAATAAAGAAAAAGCCTACCAAGCCTAATGGTTAATCTATCACTGGCTTTGAAATTGATAAATTAAAAAAAATCCTACTCAGCCTAATGGTTGACCAGTCACTTGACTCGAAATCTAGGAAGGAAGGAAGAAAGAGAGGAAAAAAGTCCTATACAGCGTAATGGTTGATCCACTATTGGACTCAAAAGCTAGGAAGGAAGAATGAAAGAAAGAAGAAAGAAAAAAGCCTACTCGGCCTAATGGTTAACCCACCCCTGACTTTGGAAGCAAGGAAAGAAAAATGTGTCTCTCCTGTCCAGCTGATCGCCTAAAACCACTTCGCAATAGAAAAATGAATGAATTAGTGAAATTCATTTATGATTATGAATTACCATATATAGTTCAAATGGTTGCATTATCTTAACTATTTTTATGACATCATTAGTAGTACAGTAATTTTCACCGAAAATCTTTTTTTCATAACAAAAAATCAATGTTCATTACAAAGAAATAAAACGACTTTTAAATTATAAACAAAACTGAATAAAAGCAACAACACAGTCCCAAACTTGAAGAACCCCAACCCAAGCTCAAACTGGAAAATAATCCTTTTTCACGTTTTATCCGTTCGAAACAAATATGACAAATCACCACGAAGAACACGGTTCTGAAATTAATCAACTTTTTCTTAAAACTATCAATTTTTTTTTATCTAGGTATAGATATGCCAAAATTAATTTGTTGCTTTTTTTTTGTGAAATAGAATATTTTATATTTTTTCTAGAATTGAATAGAATGAATAAAGACAAAAAACCTAGGTTTGCCACATTCAATTCAATTCAATAAATAAATATTAATGATTCTCTCTCTAGCATATATTTAAAAGAGGACGGATATATTTCGGCTTATTATGCCATTATCAACGTTTAAAACATTTCCAGATGCGGTCAGTATTTAGAAAAATCAGTTGAACTCTTTACAAAATACCACAGAAACGTGTCTAGGACACGCGCAACCTTTGCAAGATAATTATATTCTATCTATTCATCGTATTGAAGGAATCTGACACACTCATTTTTGTTGTTGTTTGACTCGTCATCAGTTTTTGTGTGACTCATCGTTTTATGTGTTTGACATCGGATTTTTTTGTGAGGAGATCTTTCTACGGTACGAAAATTAAGTCAACTCTAGATTTTGACGATTATGATAAGACCCCGAACACTGCAATTCTGAACAGTACAGAAAATCTATTCAAGGTATACCTGTGTATTTGTATGCATGTGTGTGTGTGTGTGTGTGTGTGTGTGTGTGTGTGTGTGTGCGTGTGCGTGTGTGTGTGTGCGCGCGCGCGTATGTGTGTGTATGTGTATGGAAACTTTGAATTGTGTGAGTTTTGATGATGTACAATCATAGTATTGTGGTCCAAATTAATGTAGCTATGTATGAGCTAAAAACAAAGATACATTAAATTATAAAAAGACCTTAATCAGGGCCGTTTTGAACAGTACAGAAAATTCTGAAATGAATTAGTTGTACTAATCAAGATATACTACTTATTCCTTCGTGATCTCTTTCAATCAGTCGGATCCCTTTTCCAGTACTATAAAAGCAATCTTTTATTATCAATACGGTGAATGTTTGTTATTTCTCTTGCTTGCGTTTGTGTGTCGTAAAGACCCCCCTAAGAGATAGCGCCCTATGGACTACAGATTCGTGTATAACGGTATTTTGACCCACGATTAACGTAGGATAGGTTGTCGCTGTCCTTCAAGGTCCCCACATGTCAACTTGGTGTCAAAGCTACTTGTTCCGCCCCAACTTGTAATCTTCTATTTAATGGCTCAATTATATCAAAGAAAATCAGTGGAGGTTACTAATGTCTGCGTAATTAAAGGCTCGGACTGTGGAATATGCAAACTGACATCGATCTCTGACGGAGAAAATTATCTTTAAGTCGTTTTAGATACAGGGGGTCTATTTATAATGTAACTAATGCTAAACCGGACCCTCTGTTTCCGTTCGTCGTACGAAAGAGCGGATGTGAACTTGTCTTTCTCTTCGTGCCTTTGCCAGTTTAGCAGTATTTTCCCGGGGAATCTGATCGTTACTCGATAACAGAACAGTATTTTTTGTGAAAACCCTAACCCTAACCCTAACCCAACCACTGACTCCAACCTAAACACGACAATAGAATACGGACGCTATTCAAATCGGATGGTCAGTCTTGAGGTGCGAACTACCATCGCCAAAAGTGTACACAAGAATTCTGTTTTGAGATAATTCATTTTTGTATGCTTTAGGAAGGGCTATGTCCGATTCTTGATGGGTAGATCCCTTATTGTGACCTTGTGTCAGACGAGGCTTGGGAATATGCTGATTTCTGACATTAATCAAGGTATCCATTGCTTGCATAAATGAATACCCGTAGCCTGCATGTGTATCAGAAATATCCATCTAAAAGAAAAAAAAATACCTAGAATTATAAAAGAAAAAAAAAAGGATCTTTTATCTTGGTATTTAAAAAAAATACCAGCACAAGATTTGGACATTGTTGGTCCAAAAATGACCACAGAGACAAGCACTTTTTTCTATAAAAACAAAAAAGACGTTTTTAATTGGGGCCTAATTGTGTGCCCATGCAAACTTTCAATTTTGTAGCCCCAAAAATGTGACTAGGAGCTCCCGGACACACACGAACATATGGAAGCGTTTTGAATTGGTACCTGCCGATCGAACGCGAACAGTCTGATGACGTAATAGTTGATAGAAGGTATCTTGATGATGAGGTACTGAAATTCTTAGCATTAATGCCCGTCAGATTGCATGCATTGGGGAAAAAGGACGTCAAAGCCGGGGAGGATTTGAAAAACGAAACAGGAAAAAAAGTTGCCGTCATTTTTACGACAGGTATATTATAGACAGAATCAGATTTAAATGATAGGGGCGGAGCATTTAAGGTTCGGATGCAGAAACCAAAGTACATGGCAAATTTTTTAAAAAATTACACATCAAAGTCGGTTTATTGCATGTAATTGGAACTGGTAAGTTATACATACATACATACACACACACACACACACACACACACACACACACACACACACACATATATATATATATATATATATATATATATATATATATATATATATATATATATATCGGAAGTGGATTCTCCCATACAGGTAAATACATGCCAGCAAAACTCAAAGTACATTTTTGGTAAAACAAATTTATTTTCGTCACTCCAATTACGTAGACCTGAATAACGATCAGTAATATTAATTCATTTGAAACCATTGAAGGCGTTATGATGAGATAAATTCGAATCAGCAATAATTGATCTTTAATGATATTTTCATACAGAGGGAACATGGGTGAGAGGGGATTCGGGGTAATCCACCCCTTTTCCCTCCTTATAAACCCAGCCCTACTATCATTATCATGTAATGAAGAACAGTAAGTTATGTAAAACACGGTTTTAATCTACAATGCTATCAATTTGAAGCTCTGTTGTTGGCACCTTTCATGCAAGAAGAGATTGATGCTTCTATAGTAGCGTTATATAATAATATTTTTCTCTATCTGCCTCAAGCGAAGACAGTCTTTTTAGGCGTAATTGATTTGAAGGAAAACCTGGTCTTCAGATGGGATATCCATGTAATTCACAGCCTGATAATAAAAAGAGTATATTTTTATACAACAAACATTTATTTAGTTACTTAATCTCATTCCTTGACAAAGCACTTAAGCTTATTCGGTTCTTCATTCAGCCAATTTTTTTTTTTAGCTCTCTCTATTTAGATCACTTAACATGTTTGGTAAAACCATCCGTTGTGTCTGATATGCAAATAATCTACTTACAAACATACACATCCATATATACCCGACCCCGGGTTCGTCAATACAATATTCAGTGTTAGGAAGCCACCTAATCCCCAGACTGTACCAACCCGTAAAGGCATAAGTTCTTTACCTGATTGATACCTGAGGTGCCCTCAAAAAGAAGATACCGATGGAATTAGGCAAATTTTGTCCTTTGTGTGTGTGTGTGAGTACGTGCACGTGTGAGCGGTAGAAAAAGAGACTGAGACAGGAGCAAAGTAGAAAAATGCTACTAAGGTAATAAAGGAGAAAAGACAAAATATTGAATGAAACAAATGAAGTCTCCGTTCCGAAGGCGGGGGGGGGGGTATTCACTGTTCCACCAAAGCAAAATATGACATAAGGTCGAGCTTAACGTGGGTAAAATAGGAGCCGTCCATCCAAAAATGACTCCAGCCGATGCGGCTTTGGTTTGCGAAGCAACTAAAGTAATCTCCGCCACGAAAGCGTCAGGACAAGTCCCGACCTACTCCGTTAAGTGCAACGGATCCCCCTGCAGCTGGGTCGAGTAATAGAAAGGGAACTGGAAGGTTCCCGATGCGCGTAGCAATGCGCAGCCTCAGTACAACCTCATTGGCTAACGCATTGCACCGCTGCATTCATTGATACTGAGCACAACCCAATTCTCCTGCCCATTCGACAGGCAAGTGTCTGTACCGGCACCTCGGGCTCCGCTGTAGAACAGATACTGCACTTTGAGCCTCCCGACAAGGCCAGAAATCGTATCTGTTCCGGAGGTCCTCATTCGGAGGAGCCGGATATTCATGTTCCCCAGCAGTAAGAAAACGTTGGAATGGAAAGTTGTAGAACAGGTTTGCATGCATTCGAAAAAAAATCGCTTTATCATCTGGATAACTAAAATTTATTACAATCCCTGTACATGTGATTTTGGAAGCAACTTCAAAGGTAAGAATAAAAGTGACAAGGTAAATGAAAACGATTCATTTGCAAAATGGAATTCACAGCAATTAGGAAAATGATGACCGACAGGAAGCTAGCGTTTTAGGGACGTGTTGAAGCCGTTACGCTATGAGAGGCAGAGCATCCACACACACACTCACTCACTTTCTCTCTCTCTCTCATACACTTACGCAGAATTCTTCTATTGTAGATGGCCCAAATTAAGTAGGTTCAGTACCAACATAATCAAAAAACTTGAAATCCATCATCAGACCAAATTTATATGATTTTGGTACCAAATTAAGTAGCTTCAGTACAAAATCATTCAAATAACTTTGAACTCATCATCAGACCAAATATGTACTGTCTTGATACCAAATAAAGAGGCTTCAGTACCAAATAACTTAGAATCCACCATCATGTTCTATGTATATCAATTTCGTATCATATCAGTCGTGTGTAAGGGATTATCATTTTTTTGTGAATTTTCCTTCAGTGCTAAAACTTTATTTCCGGGGCCAAATAGCTTCGTTCAGAGCTAAATTTGTCTAATTTTGGTCTTGAAAAATACCAAATGGTAACCCTAGTCCTGTACGCAACTGTACAGCTGGTGAGTGCCAAGTGGTCAACGTCCAGAAATGGGGTCAGTCAAAAGCTCTCGACTTTTTCCTATTCGCCCTGCGCCCTCC
>OY735243.1:15643985-15681485 GCA_963457665.1 Thysanoteuthis rhombus
AAATATAAAAGAAGTGGGGAAAAGCCAGCCCAAACGAGTCAAATTAAAGACAAGGAAAGTTTCCCTGGAAATGTATCATATCCCTTTTACGACAAGACAGTCGTCAACTGTTGGCCTATTTACCTCGGGGGTAGCGTTAATTTCGCAAATGTTGCGGGGACTGAGGGTAAGAAAGGGTCCGAAGCGCAATCTGAGGAGCTTGCCTGCTAAGGCTCATGAGAAGAAAAAAAAAAACTTGGAAAAAAAATCTGATATCTGAAAATGGCGTACTTTATTTTTCACACACACACACACACACACGTACATATATATATATATATATATATATATATATATATATATATACACGCACATACATATATAGATCCATGCATACACACACATACACACACGTATATATATATATATATATATATATATATATATATATATATATATATATATATATATAGAGAGAGAGAGAGAGAGAGAGAGAGAGAGAGAGAGAG
This sequence comes from Thysanoteuthis rhombus, assembly GCA_963457665.1. Taxonomy (NCBI): domain Eukaryota; kingdom Metazoa; phylum Mollusca; class Cephalopoda; order Oegopsida; family Thysanoteuthidae; genus Thysanoteuthis; species Thysanoteuthis major. The sequence continues at coordinate 15,644,474 of OY735243.1, forward strand.
AGAGAGAGAGAGAATTTTCTCTACTTAGTTTTACAATGCAAGAATCTTCAGTTTAATCCAGTCTTGATTAAAAAATGTACTTTCAATCACTGAATATTGTATTGATCAACTGTTGCCACTACGCAAAGGAGTTTATCCCTTTTTATATGTGCGTATGTTTGTCCGTTCCAATGCTCCTGGCCATCCGATTTTGTCTACAGACTTGAAAATTGACATCAGTGCTCCCCTTCTAAAAATGTTTTATTTTTTATTTTTGGAAAAAAGGCATTTTTAACTTTATGGGACCTTATTTTGTCGGGTTTATTAATGATATTTAGATTCTTCAAAATCTTGATATTTCGAGACGTTTTTTTTCCCCTATTGTAGTTGTTTCCAAGTGGAAAACAACAGTGATGTCATAAACAGAGTTTATTCTCACCACATTTTTTCTTTGATGGAATTTATTTTACATGACTTCAAATTTTGGCGTTACGGTTTTTTAATTATTGACTATGATGGCATCTCTTTGTTCGTTTCTTTTTTTAATTTTCTATTGGTGGCATTTCACTAGAATGACATTTGTGACACAAGTATGCATGAAATACATTTATTTAAGCCAGTGATCACGTAATTAGTTGGGTACTTACAAAGAGTTCTACTATGGGCTTGTTGTACTAAACTTTGTGTAATGACTGCATGTTGGCACTAGCTGTAGGACGATGTATTGTAAGCAATTCTCTTAGATAATGAGTTCGAACCCAGCTGAATGACTTATTTCGCTGAATAATAATAACAGGAAGGTCTAATGTCATCATCTTCAAGATTATTACCAGTGGCTGGAAAACAATTTGTTCTTTCAGGAGGCCTGAATGTGCCATCCCAGGCTACAATGCACCATTTCGTTTACTCAGGTTACATACAGGTACACGGGATCAGACTTTTAGTATTATATTGATCGATAGATCAAATCAGATCATTATTATCGGAGTGAGCGGGAATGCAGATCCCACATTATTATCTATTTTTAAAAATTTTCAAAGACATACACGGAAAACGTGCCCCGAGCCCTCATTAGTAACCAAAGAAAATAGCTTAGGCCGTTCTTGAGTTTTTCTAACACTGACAGACGCACAGACATTTAGTAAATTATAATAAGGTAGTATATTTTTAGATAACCGTGAATGCAGCCAGAAAAAAAAACAAAAACAAACAAACAAACAAGCGACCAATTTAGCATAAGTACTTTGCAAATAAACTCCTCACTATAAACTTCTTGGCTAAACTTGCTAAAAAACTTACTCCAGGGTCCCCAAAAGTGAGTACAGGAAATCTGGTGGCTACAACACCGGCCATTCTCAAATTCTGCTGACACAACCAGACGGACAGATATTTAATTAATGATATAAGACTACATGTTATGTATATATAAAATTTTAAAACATTTTGGTTTTTAAGATGATGTTTTAAAAATCAAGCCTTTTTCCGCCGATTTTGCATCGTTCATTTATTTTATATATATATATATATATATATAGACACAGTATATGTGGTACAAATCAGGCTAGCAGTATAACATAATATAATGATATATCAATAATATAAAGCCACTTCTGAAATGTAATGGATTTATTTTATAGAGTGTTCGATAATTACAACTCTTTATTCACGAAGTTAAGTTGTTTTAGAGTAGAGCTGAAAATAAATAGTTGAATGTGGATTCGCTATACAAACTAGCTCATGTTTCGGCCCACTTCGGGCATATATATATATATATATATATATATATATATATATATATATATATATATATATATATATATGTGTGTGTGTGTGTGTGTGTGTGTGTATGTGTGTGTGCGTGTGTGTGTGTGTGTGTGTGTGTGTGTGTTCTCATGTATATAAATCTGTTGCAAGATAAGAGAAATGAACTGAGCAGCAGCAGCTCCAGCAGCAACCATTAATACCAGAGAGAATCGACCTACTTATTTTTATTTGATGAAATATTGTAAATCAGTGTTTCTCAAACTAAGGGATAAGACCGCTCCTAGAACCGTGTAAAGAATTGGGGAATTTCAAGAAATATCTAGAATATTGAAGGCATCAAAAACTTCAGCTGTAAAAAAAAAAAAAAAATTAAAAAAAAAAAAACGAATTTTTCCGCTTTTCGTGGTTATATGAATGTTGAACTTTTTGGATCACTATTTCTCCCAGGCCGTGGGTCTACTATATTCATTAAACAGGACTGATTGGAAGAAAAGGGTGAACTCTCGATGTAAATCATCCATTTGTTGTGCTCCCTATGAAGAAATCTTTTAAAGCCCATACTTTCCACTGTGTTGTCCAATTTAAAATCCCCTGTCCCGGTGAACCGTAAAAAGAGGAACTGGTCATCAGGGAAGAATCGAAACCAGTTAAATGATAATATTATTAAAATCAGCCCGAAAACAGAATTGAAAGCTTGCAAGGATTTGGCACAGGGCCCTCACAATTGCTGGACCAGAAGCGTATGCTACGTTTGCTATACAGTTAACCAGACACCGTGTATTTGAAAACAAGAAAAATGTTAGAATCACTTCTATCTGCAAGTCAACTTTTTGGAGTTTATCGTCAAACTCTTGCCTAAATTGGAGTTGACTTTATCACCCCGTAACTTGAGCAACCCCGTGTAATTTAGTGGAGTAAACTTTTTACTTTTTGTCTATTCCGGCTGCTTGAATCAAACATTAATGAAATTAACATTTGTTTACTGTGATATGAAATCACGATTCAGCGATTGCTGGCTGGCTCTCTTACCAACTGAACCAAACTGACAAGTCTTATACATCTATAACTTTATTTATCATATATACGCTACAAAAGTTGCAGTAATCATCTTCAGTTGAAAAAGAAGTAGGATTATTATTTGAGATATCATATTAATTGCGACTGGTGGCTTTATCCTGGATCAAGTGACAGCAAGTCTCCCCAAAACTACTGACCTTTCCTCAGTATTCTGGCCGATTTCAGTAGTGTTGTCGTCTGGATGGTTTCTGTTTTTCCCCATATTCCTAGTTCCTCTAGCCTTTTGACCAAGCTCGTGAAGATCGTTCCCAGTGTTTCGACCACTATTGGCACTACCGTCACCCTCATGATCCATAATCGTTTATGAAAGTTAAAGGTAGCTTAGTACTACAGAAATAGAGCAATGAAAGATTCACTGACTATTGCTATATTATTAGAGAACTGTGCTACCTTTAAATTTCATAAACGATTGGGTTTTTAAGATCATCGATTTTAGCAAAGTATCACCCTTGATTGTGGTTCTTATTTTAATACAGTAATTAAAGATAGTATGGAATCTACATATCATATATGAGACACATAAATACGAAGATATTTGAAACTGATGTTGTGGCCGTTGCATAAAAATCAAAACAGAAATCAATCAATATTATTCCTGATACGTCAGATTTTTTATGTCATATTATCTGTCTGTATAACCGATTAAAAAAATGAACTGCCGAATTTCACGGCATATAAGACGCGCTTTTCTGCCTCTGGTGGCGAATACTCTATCCGTTACTTCCTCATGTCACTGCTCCATGCAAATAATGTAAAAAGCCAGCTATTGTGGGGGTTAGTATAGATTTCTATGGATAAGAGCATCAGAATAACCCAACAGTGTGGAGGGCTATAAAGATCATGGAAATGAGGAAGATTTAAAAAATATTCTTTTCGAAAATATGTCTTCAAAAATTGGGGATGTCTTCTATAGCCATGCGTCTTAAAATCCTTAAAATACGGTAGTTTGTCTAAGAAATATGTCTTTATATTTGTGTTTATTTTTTTAAATTGTGACCCCTTCATAACATATGCTACAAGGCTTAATTCTGTCCTGTATCTATCTACTCTGCAATCATCCTTTGTTAACTGTAGGAATAATAGTGCGATTCCTTCATAGCAACCTTACGACAACAATAACAGTAAAAATAGCTGATAAGCAAGCAGCTGCTAGTCCTTGACATTATTTTTTGTATCACAAAGGTTTGTTCGTAAAGGCAGGAAAGGTTGACCTCTGTCCGTGCCAGGAGAGGTTGACCTTTGTCCGCGTCTCTTATCTCCAGTGCATTGTGCAATGAGTTTAACTAGCCAGGTTGTGACAATGTCCTGATTTCCCCTTATCAGGAGCATCCATGGTCTTCCTTCATCAACTGAGATCCTGTAACCCTGTGATTCTGAAGGTGGGGCAATTTGAATATACTGGGGGACAATTTGGAATTTGGGTGTGGAGAGCACAAAACAGAGTTGTGTTGAAGCTTACAATGGTGCCCAAACTTCTCCGAATCACGGCAACCTTGACGTATAAGAATGTTTTCACAACATCGTCAGAAAATACTGAACAAGAGAGTGGCAAAGTGGTGACGTAATAAGCGTATATCCGGTTCCATTTTGTATAAAAATAACATAGGAAAAAACACGCTTTTTTCCCTTGCCGATTTTTTCATTATTTCGACTGAAATTTTGCGTAGTCTGTTGTAGAGGACAGCCAGTTTATACTGTAGTATACATTTTGGTGACTTTTTTTTAATCATTTTATCGTTTTTTTATTCGTTTTTCCCTCCGAGGATTCGAGTAGACTATGTTTACACTTTTAAAAAATTGAAAACTTAATTTGATAGTTAAGTTAGCATATTTAGAGTCCAGAACCCAGAGACTTTAAATTTTTACCATTAAGTTTAAAAAAAGGAATGGGGTGATTTCAACAATTTTTCTTAGTATTCATTTTTGAAATATTTTTTTTTTTGACGTCAGAGCTTGCACCTTTTGCATTGGCATTTATATGTTTCGGATTTGCATCGTATCATCATACCCACAATGCAATGCTTATTATTATTTGATTAAAAAAAATACTTGACTTAAATAAACTTCTAAATTTCTATTGAAAAGTTACTAGTATTTAGTCATAAACTAGTAAACTCTTTGATAATCCCCTGGCGCCACAGGGAGGGAATCACGATTCCCAAAGGTGCTGCAACACACACTTTGGAAATCATTGGCTGAACTGATTAATTAGTAATGAAACAAATGTATTAATTTCTAATAACACAATACTATTAACTACTAATTTTACGGATAGATAATATTGTAGATTTGAGGTCTTATCATCATTATAGCATGTAATATTCAATGAAAATGTATAGAACGTGATTGAAAAAAAGTTCTTGTTAAAATTATTTTTCGTTCATTTAAATTTTTTTTTTTAATAAAAACTTTAAATCTTTGGTAAATTTCTGAATTTAACAATTCATCATCATATCTTTTCAATACGAAATTTGTTGTCAAACTCCTAATATCGTTGACTTTGTTTTCATTTGTCACGACAATGACAATGACAATGACCTCACCAAAAACCAGTGACGTCATGCACGGATAAAAGGTGCGTCGGACGAAAACTGATAACGAATTCTCTCTCTCAACTCAGGTTCACTTGTTTTATCTCGAGGACTACTAATAAAGGAGTAAAAATAGGACACGTAGTTGTGGAATAATATTCTATGGAGATATGAATTCTGTTTTGTTTATCATTTAGATCTTGAAGCAAGGGAGTTTGACCCTAGCCTAGCCAAGCTTGATTAATGTCTTTTTGTTTCCAGCTTATACTCAGTTACATTTGAACATCAATACCATAACTGTACTACATCAAAACTCGCACTAATCAAAATTACACTATCGATGGAATTCCTACATTATATTACAAGGTGTTGTTAATGAGTGGCACAGCGGTTAACGGGGCGTGCAATGGAATCGACAATCTGAGTCCGAACTCTAATCGAGGCTGTTTATGTTGAGAACTGCTTGAATCCATCTCTATACCCAGTAATTAATAAAATAGCCAAACAGATTGTGCTTTCCAGCCTGGAGAAGGCAACCTGTCTACCACGGTTGAATGTGAACTTGGAGCTTCTGCATCCAAACTGATGCTGATTGTACAGCGCCCCGCTTTTCAGATGTGTCGATTAGATGCTTTTTGGTCGGTCGGTCTCCGAGTTATGCTCAACAACAGAAATAGAAAAGAAAGAAGATGTGTAACGTCATGAAAAGGTATACTATCATTAATGTTTTGACATCATAGTAGAATGTATGTTTGCTATTTTTTTAAATGTAAAAATAGCCAAAAGTGACTAAAAAAAACTCCAAAAATAACATATGATTTTCTATTGAGAATAATACTCGCAGAATATTCCCATATCACAATATGTAACAAGTATGAGAATCTATTGACTCAAAGAAAGACTGCTTGCTCCTCCTCCTACTCCTACTCCTACTACTACTTCTACTGCTAATTCTACTGCTAATTCTACAATCACGGACGGTGGACACATCGTTGAACTATCGTTCTTGTTTTTATAGTAAGGCAGACAAAATTCTTTGAGCATGAAGCAAAAAGGTTAAGAACTACTGGTCTACACTTATCTATTGCTATTGAGCAAGGGAATAAAGAAGAGAAAATGACATATTACTCTGATATCAGAAGTAAGTTCGTACGGATAACTTCGAGAGTTGATAAGCTCAAGTTAGATTTCATAATATCGAATCACAATCATTAGCACATCGACATTTTGAAAACTCAGGAGTCCCTTCTATAGAGAAAATATTCTGGTTGACCACTATTTTTAGCATTGAGTTTTTAGACCTACGAGCTATAATAAAAAGCATTTTTAGATCTTTAAAAATCATACTTATTCAAAATGGGTGACATTCATTCGAATTCTAAAGTATTGCACAGGTCTGAGTTCAATTATAATTTTCAACGGCCATGTAATGGATGACGTTATTTCTCTGTCACAATGTTCAGAGGAAACACTGCTGCAGGCCCCAGTTTCGAAATCCATGCTTTAGAATAGAGAACTAATAATTATAATATTTTCATCTAAAGATATAATCGTATCATATTGAGTTGTACCGATAGAGATAGATAGATAGATAGATAGATAGATAGATAGATATGAACAGACTGTGATCGATAGACAGATAGATAGATAGATAGATTGATTGATTGATATGGACGGAGTAAGGGTGGTTGATAGGCAGTAAAATTAATACATGATACGATTTCAAGGAAAAGTCTTACCATTAGACAGGCATTTACATTAACATTTATCATAGTGTGAAGAAAAGTGTACAATTAGTATATAAAAGCACGCATCGCATAATCATCTTTCCAGAATACCTCAGTCATAGACATTTGCGTTGGTGATGGTGTAATAAACATATCAATTCTTTTTAAGCCCATTCACATTTGCTGAAAGTACAAGATACTTCGGTAGTCTATTCCACAGACATACCACTCTTCTGTCTAGAAAGAATTTTCTGATATTCAATCTACTCTTATTCACTTTCATCATATATGCATGGCCTTTCAGTTCTTTGTACTCCTTTTTAGCAAAACATACATTCGGATCTTTTAGTTCTGAACCACGCATAATCTTGAACGTTCCTATCAAGTCTCCCTGATATCTCCCTCTTTGTACCTTGCAACTATATTTTGTATGGAATAACTACGTAATTAGCATAAGTAAAAATCAATAAAAACCCTCTTCCTCAAAATCATTGTTCTTATTGTCGTTGCTGTTGCCATATTCTGCACGTACAATAGTTATTAAGCTAAGCTGAGAAGGGTACACGTTGTTGGATGACAAGATATACAGATAATATTGGCCAACGGCCATCTTTTCCTAATGCTAAGGTTGGCAAATCCCATTTTGCTTTGATCGAAGTCTTAGTTTGGGTACGTTGTTTTGGAATGATATTGTATGGAGAAATCAATTCTGTTTTGTTAAATTTTTAGATTTTAATAAAGCAAGATAGTTTGATCCTAGTGCAGCCAGGCTTGTCCAAGTATTATTGCTAATATAGCCAATTTGACAGGAGACTTATCTTTCACTGAAATAGATCTATTAGCTCGATTACAGAAACTACCAATAAAGGAATAGGAATGAGACACGTAGTTTTGGAATAATATTGTGTGGAGAAATGAATTCTGTTTTGTTTACCTTTTAGATTTTGATGAAGAAAGAAAGTTTGAGCCACTGCAGCCAAGCTTATTTTTGTTGGGGTATCTTATAATTGTCGCAGGAGATCGAGTGACAGGAAGTCCCCTCAAATTTCCCAATCCTTCCTCAGTGAACAATATTTCTTTTTGCTAGTATTTGTTCTTCATCTTAATTTCATTGGCTTTCCATCGTAACTAACCGGACAGTCTGTCTACTGGCACCTGAAAACAGCATGGATTGGACACAAAGAATAAACTTTAGTTGAGAATAGAACTTGCAACTCTGTCTTTGGAAGCCCATCTAGATACCACAACTGCTCAACTAATTGACGGTCTGAAAAGCTGCGATAGAAAAGCAACTAAGATTAAAGTAAAATGTTGAGAATGATTCGGATTAGGAGATTGCTGTTGATCAACAAATAAAAAGCAACTAATAAATTACAATACTCCATTTGATAAAAATTCAATTCAATACAGTATTACTTGATACCTTCGATAGTGTTTGAACTGTCTCATTTCTTCCTTTAATCTGAAGGTTCTTCCAATCTTACCTTTAGAGTCATCGAAACAGCATCCAGTTATTAAAGGTTCGACAGTTATTACAGGCACGACCATCACTCTTATATTCTACAACTTCCTCCGTTCTTGAGCTAAGTTTTTTTTAAAATTTCACCAAGTAGTTTTCTCGAAAAATCACGTATACAATTTAGCAGAATCTCTTTCATCTCTCCGAAAAATTAAGTCTGGTCCCCTTGTTTGGATGAAGGGGGCTTGTGTCATTTTAAGAATCCCTGAGTATTTCACCCCCTTTTTCTTCAACAGCTTCAGGTTTGTGCCCATCACATTTTTGCCCTTGGACAAATCATATTGTATCTTTTTGGTCTAACTGCTATGGGCATAGAAAATGGAATCGGCAAATCATGTTCAAATTCCGGCTGAGATAGTTTGTGTCAACTTTTCAGTCATACCCATTTGAAATGAATGAATCCACCTCCTGGTCCACAGCGACGGGCTACATAACACATCAAGCCCTACAGGTCAGTGATCCATCAAAGAGAAGACAACTCAGAGATGAAAACTAACAGCTTGGCTCTCTCAGCCAATCGAGCAACTGAGGAAGAACCATTTAGGTCTTCTCCAGTGAGAAATAAACAATGCGCCCGAATCTTCTTTTCTGTTTAAAAAATGGGCATTAGCTCTTGGTGGGACTAACAAAATACAACCAAATAACTATTGTTACTAGCGTTGTTGAACAACTGTATGTAGATTAAGTTGGCGAATTATTCTATCCATTCCTTATACGGGCATGTGTTTATTTGTTTGTTTGTGTGTCCCAGCACTCCTAGCCATACCGTTTTGTCTACAGAATTGAAAATTGACATCAGTACTCCACTGGAGTAAACCGCTATTTGGACTATTCAGGGATCCCATTCTGATGTGTTTATTAATAACATCTAGATTCTCCAGAATCTAGATGCGTTTTTTTACTTTATTTTAGATTTGGAAAATGCCAGTGATGTCATAGATATAATTTATTCTGACCTCATTTATTCTTCGATAGAATTTCTTTTACATGACTTCAAATTTTGAAGCTACGGTTGTTCTATTATTGACTATGATGGCGAGTTATTGTTCTCTTCTTGATCCTCGAGATAATGTCGGTCACGGCTTTCATCATCATCCTTGTAAGTACGGTCATATTGTCTTGCTTTTTATATTAATCGCGCTTTTTAAATGTTTTTGTCTCTCCCTGACTTTCTCTCAGCTGCTAAATGCATAAACATTTGTATGTGCATCCACTTGTTCCTGTGTATAAACAGAGGTCAATGCGTAAAAACATACATACACATGTTTAATTGGTGGGTTAAAATGCACACACATACACACACACATATAAGGTGAAGGAAAATACACCCTATCATCTATCAATCTTGATATACCCATGTACACGTGAAGATGTACACATAAACATTGACATGTATACGTCTCTCCCTTTCGCTCTCTCTCTCTCTATAGCTATATGTATGTATTTATTTGTGTGTATGTGTGTAAGTGCGTGTATGTGGGTGTGTGTGAATGTGTGTGTGTGTGTGTGTGTGTGAATGTGTGTGTGTGTGTGTGTGTGTGTTTGTGAATGCAAGAGCGTGTGTGTATTACGGAACTTGTTTCGTCTGGGTTTTAACAGTACAGGAATCACCAAGGGCATATCTTTAATCATTCGATATGTTTAGTCGTTTGCCAAAAGATAAGCCTTTATTAGGAGACCAGAGAGGATCAAATGCCTTATTAAACTTCTAAAGGCCACGGTAATATTATGCGATAGAACAATTAAACGTGAATGTCACTGCTCGAACCATAAGGAGCAAAGAGCCGACTTAGGATAAAAGACCTATTAATATATTTTCCCTACATAATTTCAGACATGAAAAATCGTGAGGGTTAGAGAGAAAAACGAAAAAAAAAAAAAAAAAAAAGAAAGAAAAGATCATAGTCGATGTGTAAACCTTCAAGGACTAAATGTGCACTAGACTGACCAACACAGATAAAAACAATGGACTCTGATTTGAAAATAAGTGATATTTTCTCTTGAATATTTAATGATGAGCTGGATGAATTAAAACACGTGTTGATCTCCATTGGTCTGAATTCCTTACCAATAAGCAATACTCTAGAGAAATCTTTTGTATATTTATATAAAGGCCCGTCGCCAGTGTGCAGCAAATTGGGGGGGACGGGGCTCCATTAAGTACGAAGCTGCGATTAGAAGTGCCCAGTGTTGCTAATTTAAAAAAAAAAGGCCAAAATGATACTGAAAGTGGTCAAAAACAAGCCAAAATAATTGCCGAAACGTTTATACATACCCGCATCAATTCAACTCCTCATTGGACTGCAAAAACAGGTTGAAAAAAGGTTTATGCTGTAAACATGAGCACACTAAAATAAATTCCCATTACAGCCACTGCAAGGGATTTCAAGGAGGGGCTAGCCCCCTTTTTCCTCGCCGTGACGCGCTTGTTTATATGCTGTATTCTAGTGCAGAGATACAATGCCATTTATTTTATTCTTCTTTAAATAATGTCGTACACAATGGTATCTAAAGCCGTTGAGAAGAAGTTCGAGACATCATAGCTTTGACCACAGAGGTCAGAACACAGGTTTTATAGTTGAGAAAGATTCCAACTATACTTCGCAACTTATACCTGAAAATATAGCCCTTATAATAAGGACAGAAGCAGAATCCTGTATCATTTTTTTATATTTCGTATAAGTGGAAGAACGTGGAAAACTCTCCCAAATCATCTTCATTCGTGAAGACGTCATGATACATATATATATATATATATATATATATATATATATATATATATATATATATGTATATATATATATATATATATATATATATATGGCTGCTGCAGGATTCGCAACTGTGACCGATACGGTAACTACTTCAACATAGCATTGCTCTTACCATTGAGCTTGACAGCAGCTGGTAATCCATAGGCCCAAATAAGCATACATATATATGTTATTGAGAAATGGATATATGATCTGACAGAATTATTCTTAACGGCGTCAAATTAGAGTTTCAGTATAATATAACGCAATTTATAATCATATATATAACACAATATACATATATATATATATATATATAGAGAGAGAGAGAGAGAGAAAGAGAGAGATTAACATCCTTTCTTACCAACACTGCTAGGGAGCCATGTTAATATAACTGTTTTGTTTTTAAATCCTTGAAACTGCAACATGTTAAACAACCGATGATTATTCTCACATATTACCATGATGTCTCTAATACAGTGTAAACTGCACTGAAAAGCTTACCAGTATTAACTGAAATGATATAAATTTGGAAATTTGATCATGAATTGTGGTATATCACCTTGAAACTCTACTTAGAATGATCTGTTTTTACACAGCGAATGTATCATTTGGCCTCGACAACATATATAGTATAAACAATTAGTGAAAATCGAACTACAGCAGGAACTGAACGTGTGACCGATAGGGTAGCCGCTTCAATGTATTGTTGCTCTTACCATTGAGCCGGAATGGAGCACTTTGGTAGACGGGGAATTGGTAAGTAAATGAATAGCTCAATTTGGTCCTCCTATTCTGCGTAAGGTAGGGGTAGAATGTCTGCCTCTGGGTTTGAAGCGGGGGTTTTGATCATACCTCGTGGTACTGGAAGGAATATTGGATTGTCTATATCCATGCTGAAGAGTTGTAATACAATGAAACAGCTGTCTGCATATATATGTGTGTGTAAATATATATATATATATATATATATATATATATATATATATATATATATATATATATATATATATATTGTGTCATCCACATACAGCTGTCTCATTGTATTACAACTCCTCAGTGTGGCTATACACTATCCATTATCCCATCCAGTGCCACGAGGTAGGATCCAAACTTTAGTTTCAGGCCCAGGTGCTGATATCCTCTCTCTACTCCACTGAACTGGACGGTCAGTAAGGTTGAATTTAAGCGATATATTTATTTACGCATATATATTCCCCATCCACCAGAGTGCTCCATTCCATGTTGGAAGAGCATTATATATATATATATATATATATATATATATATATATATATATAAAATTACATTACATGTACAATAGAAAAGTTGTAGGAATCATTTTCCGTCAGAATAGAAGTTGGAGTGGAGTTTGACCTTTCAGCAGTCAGGCTTGTCTTATTTATATGTTTACATATAATTTTCTTTCAAATAAAAGAATAATTATTGCACATGTGTCATTTATTACATGGCAAAATTGTTTTAAAGTACCATTTCAAAATTCTTTGGTATGACTCAATTTTAGTCGTTTTTCATCGAAGCTTCGTTATATCTACCGTGGTGAGTTAACAGCCCTCTATCTGAAGAGTCACAAAGGGCCAGCAAACCGGCAGGACCAATTTGAAAACTGAAGAAACCTATTCTGACAGTTTTGGTGACAGTTTTGGTTGACAGTTTCCTATAATAGTGTGTTTGCTTATTTTAAAAGAAACCAAAGCAAATGTTGAACTGTGAAAATAGTATGAACTCGACATTACAGTCAATGATTGAATAATCGTAGCGTCAAATTTTGAAGTCATATAAATTACTTTAGTCAAAGAATAAATATGGTCAGAATAAATTCTGTATATGACATCATTGGCGTTTTTCACTTGAAAACATATAAAACAGTGTCATAAATCTTGAAAATAATGAGTTCATGAATAAACCCGTCGAAATTAAGTAAAAAATTGTCAATCCTCTCCGAATGAGTTTAGGGGAGTACTGATGCCAATTATCAAGTCTATAGATAAACAGTATGGACGGGGGTGCTAGAACACACGAACAAACATATAAACAAACACATGCACATATAATAAAGGATAGAACCCTTTGCCACCTTTGATGGCTACAGTTGTTCAGTCACCCAAAACAGATTGTTTCAAAATGTTCACGTAATCATCAGTGTATGGTGAGTGGTGTCGTGCCGTCTGCCTGTCTGTCGCCTAATTCGACATTCATATTCAATCGTCCTAGGGTAAGGTATTACAGTTGAATGTTTAAAAAAATTCTAGGAGAGAGGGGGGGGGATCTATCTATATAATGCTAAACTAGACCGTTACTTTCTGTTCAATCTTTTCTGATTTATGTTTATATATAATTCTTGAAAGGATCAAGTGTGTGTGTGCGTGTGTGTGTGTGTGTGTAAGTGTGTGTGTGTCGGGGGACTATTCCCTCTCTTAGGGGACTGGGTGAAGGGAAACCTTTTTCCTCTCCAAGGGGTTAAAGGTGATGGGAAACTTTCCCCTTTTTAACGGATCACAAGTATACGGAACACTCCCTTTAAAGGTTCAAAAGTGAAAGAAATCTCATTTCCTTTTTAGGTGTCAAAAAATGTAGGGAAAGGTTTTTTCTTTAGAGTCTATAGCTTTAGTCTTTTTTACTCCTTGAATATTAAACTAGGCGTAAAACGGTACTTCGTATACCAACAATATATATTGACAGAGATCTTCTTTTCCTCTTCAAAAGAGGGTCGTAGAAATGAATTGGCTGAAACACTGTGTCTACCGCTTCAAGGCATGCAGGCAGGAATCAGGACGGAAGATAAACGATTGGGGTGGAAAATATCATCGGAAAGATATTTTTGTCAGGAGGCTAGTACGGAGAGCGACTTTAAAAAAAAATCCTTGCGTAGGGTCGTGGGAGCACCATGGGTGCATCAAGGTCGAAACAAGGACTATCCTTCTTCAGGCTGGTTTTGTAATCGAAGACAGGTTGTTAACCATATCTAGAGAGCCCAACCTGTTCTGTAGAGCTGCGAACTGCCTCAGCCGGAGTTTGAACTTGGTTCGTCGATTTCATTAACCGTGCCGTTAACTGTCAGGCCACTCACACCTTTTCAGGGCGACAGGATTTGTAAGTGAGAACCTCATTATCAGGAAAGGATAATGGCGCAGAAACATTTTTTTTAGTTTCTAGTTGTTTTTGTAAAACGTCTGTGATGCCATGAGTAGAATTTATTCTGACCATATTTATTCATTGGTTGAAATCTTTCACATAACTTCAAAGTTTAACTCTGCGGTCGCTCCATCATTGACTGTAATGTCGAGTTAGTTTTATTTCCACAGTTCAGCATTTGCTTGGGTTTGGGGGTTTCTTTTTAAGATCTCCAGACCCAGACACATTATTATAAGAAATCGTCAACCAAAAGTGAAAAAAATAGGTTTCTTCAGTTTTCAAATCAGTCCGGCTGTAAATTGATGTGCTCATATAAAAAGAAGGTATCATTTTTCGCTGGTAACTGGGTTGCTGCTAAAATATATTCCGAACATAGCCCACCCACCCCGCCCCGAAATATATCCTTTAGCTCAACCACTGCTGAAAAAGTGACAGCTGACATCTATGGTCCTTGCCAAATAAGCCACGATTTCCTCTCCGCGATAAATGTTATATCCAACGATCGCATTTTGAAAATATAGAAATAAAATAAATGGTTAAAACATATGATCTTTGAATACACTGCGTAAGAGTGTGTTTGCTTAAACTTCTCTTTTGAAATACACACCAGATGAAAGCACTGGTTGGATTATCCTAATGGCTAAATTGGCGACAGGAAATCACAAGGTTTAGAGTTCATGCCTTCGGTTGGCAGTGTCGATTAGTACAAATCAGAAACCAAGAGACGGAGCTTATTTCCCTAAAGGATGGTAACAGGCCTGGCTGCTGCAGGTTCAAATTCCACTCCTACCTCTACCTCGACTGAAGATGAATACTGCTGCTTGGGTTTGTTTATATACTTATAATAATGATAATTTTTCTGTATGTATGTATGTAATCGTGACCCAGCAGAAACGGCGCCTTGCACAGAGAATCTTTTCAGCCCAGCATCTTTGGATTGCCCAAACTTAGAGAATAAAGTAAATCCAGGAGGTTTGAACTCGTTACAGAATGTTTTTGTTGGGATTTACAATTTACAACACAAGTGCAATACACAACTAAGCCCTATTTCGGTCCACGTTATATCGCTATGAATGAAGTCAATTGCAGAAGGATGGACTAAGGAAGAAGTGTTTAAACTTTATGGCGGATCCAGAATTTTATCGCTGTTACCCCCGTATTGTAGCTATATGTGCATAACACAATATCTCCAAATGTTCTCAATTAATTTCTTTTAAAATTTGTCGAGCGACGGACAAGAGTCTTCCGCTGTCATCTCCCCTGTATCGAGCCATAAGTATACGGCACAATATCTCCAAAGGTTTGCAATGAATTTCGATGAAATTTTGTGAAAGGGTGGATAGTAAGCTAAGGGAGAAGTGTCTACATTTCGGGGTGCATCCTAGAATATTTCATTTTGAAAATGTTATCCTAGGTGTGGGGGTGATTCTTTCTAGAGTGTCTATCATTACAAACTACGGCTTTGAAGTATTGCGATTATTTCCCCTGACTTCATTGAGAAATCATTATTCCATGATCAGCCCATTGCTATTTGAGTTTTCTAATGGATTCTATTATATCTCTGACTCCTGTTTTTTCTCTAATATATTCTGCTATCTTAATATTCTCCATGTGAGGTTTAGCATGATTCTTTCCTTTTCTACAAATGATTTAATGTTGAAAAGACGAAAAATAACTAAAACGATATAATGATAACCGTGTATTTTCGAATACAGGTCGACTGTGGGTATCAGATGAGTTAGGAATCGAGCCTAAAATTTAAGAAAATCAACTTACTCGAATATAAGCTGAGTCTTTTTTCTACCCATAACGTTGTCATGAGAGATATCCCCTCATGAATTCACCGTTTATGGCATTTGGTCAGCTGTCGCCAAAACATGAAATTCTTGCATCTTCAATACATCGGTCATTGTTTTCTATTCATAGAAGTTGAATTCAAATCAGCGGTGACGAATCTACCTAAAAACAATATCATAAAAGGATATTACACAATACGCATCGTATTCTACCTATATAGCATTTCATACAAACCCATAGTAATGAATTTAGATAAAACAAAGAGCATTATTGCTCGCTAATGTGCATTGTGTTTATCGACCCTGTATTCATGTACGCAAAAGCATAAGTCTTTTCGACTGATCTTAGAATAAATCGTACTGCTCATTTTGGGCCATTTTTCCCTTTAAAAATCTTGTTCATATTCAAGAATATAAAGTATATGAATAATACAAAAATATTTAATGACATGACCAAAAAGTCGAATGATATGAGACGTCCAACAAATATTAATATTGTTCAACATGGTGTCTGTAAGGGGGGCCCCTGAGGGAGCCCCTAAGGAGGTGCAAAGTGTGCGAAAGTACTACAACTCATTTACTCAACCCATTTACAATGATAAAGGAATATCAATAATCTACACAAAAAATCATCTCTGAAGAATAACAATTCCAGACTTTGTAAATTATCCTTATTAATATATAAATATTAATAGAAATGAAACGAAAAAAAAAATCAATGATAAAAAACATTTTTTAGAAGGGATGTAGTGTAGTACTGATTCTAATTTTCAAGTTTATAGACAAAACGGTTTGTCCACGAGCGTTGGAACACACAAACGAACACATGCACATATACAAGAAAAGATAGAACTCTTTGTCATCTTTGATGGCTATGGTTGTTCAATGATGATTGGGGCACCGATGATAATCATTATATTGATCATGTAAACCATAGATACATAGATAATGGAACAAGTAATTACTCCAAAGGAAAAATAATACTGGTTCGATTTTTCGTTGATATATATGTATATAATGGAATGAATGTTATTCATTTCGCTCATAGCTTGACGCTACAGGCGGAGATTTGGTGTGGATTCAGTTGTGAGTCTTCTTTTGGCTAGTGGAACTAACAGAGAAGAGGCAACTTCTACAACAGCTGCAGAAGGTGCGTCATCCGGCGGGAAGTCCGGTTTTACGATGTGGCCTCTTTTCTGCTGATTGTGAACGTGGTTAGGATCTGTTTCAAGGTCGGGTGCAATATCACCTCCAACCCATCTAACCAAGAGATACCAGCATATCCCAGCAGTAGGATAGTAGTAAGATCCCTAGGTCCATAGTAGTAAGATCCCTAGGTCCATAGTAGTAAGATCCCTTGGTCGTAGATTTTCTGGTGGAGTTTCCTTCGCTTGGTCCACTGGTCAAGTGTTCCACACAAGTATGAGTAGGAGAATATTCCTGGACGAACCTATTTCATTATAATCTCATTTTTAATATGTTGTTTTTTAAAGATATACATAATGTTTTTGGTGTAAATAATTCCTAACATATGTAAAAGAGTAATGTCTTTATATTGATCGTTCGAAAGAACGGGCAATAAAAAGATATATGAGAACTATTTTTCAAAGATCCAACAAATGTACCCAAAGACTTTCTCGATCAAAACTTTTCTACTTTGAGGGTCTGTCCATCTCTATAAGAATGTCATGTCAAGTCTGCGGAGGCAGCATGTACAAGATCGTCTCAAAAATCTAGGAAAGAGACTTCATTGGCCGTGATACAGAATTGCTTTTTCAGTTGAAGACGTTCTGTCCGTCAAGCAATATGGGGGAATCATAGGAGTCTTGAACCAGATCGCCGCAAGAATTTTCGGGAAAGAGACTTTCTGAATCATGTATTCAATAGCCCACAATCAGAAATACCATGAAATATGATTTAAGATTTAAACCATTTAGACCATCCCCTGGGAACCATCTGTCTGGTATTGATACAGATGTACGTAACATTGCTACGAGAGCATTTTGCAAATATTTTCCAGTTGTTGAATCAATATTTTTTTTAACGGATGAGCATGCATTTCTCCCTCGTGTAATCAAATTCCGTGCTGAGCTCAGAAAATCGTATACAAATAAAGTATATTTTGCTCATTGACTTTGTATTCGCTCTTAATGGTTTTAAAAATCATTAGTTGGGGTTTCAGGTGTTTAGCATGCACGTTTTCCGACCTACAAAGTGCAAAAATCTTAATATTTGTACAAAAAAACAAACATTTTGGGTCATGCTAAAAAATTTAAAATATGTAAAACACATAATTTGATCCTTCCATAAATGTCAATTCTACAATATCAATTTTTATGAGAATTGTTATAGTTGACTGTTGCATTGTGGGGTTTTTTTTTCATAACGTCATCTAGTTGTCATTTGATTCTACAGAGTCTAGATGATTCTAGATTTTTTTTTAGCTCTATTTTAGATGTTTTCTCTTGGAGAACGCCAGTAAACATTTTTGGGCCTTATCATGGTGGGCTTATTCATAACAACTGGGTTCGCCAGAATCTACATATTTCTAGATGTTTGTTTTTTTAAAATCTATTTTAGATATTTTTTGGTGGAAAACGCAGCTAGACGTTTTATGCCTTATTATGGTGGGTTTATTTATAACAACTAGTTTCTCCAGAATCTAAATGTTTTCTAGATATATTTTTTACTCTATTTTAGATGTTTTCCATTGTCATTAATAAGGTTTATTCTGACCATACTTATCCTTCGAAGGAATTGTTTAGCATGACTTCAAAATTTGACTATACAGTTGTGCAATTATTTACCGTGATGGCAGGTTTAATCTATTTTCAATTTCAATATATTCTTATTATTGGATGAAATATTGTCTGCATTATTAGTTTGTACTAGCTTTTATCTTCATCTCAATTTTTAGTTGCTTTTTATCACAATCTTTAACTCAGACTTTCCAATTACGCTGTCAACTCGTTTCTGTTGGATTACGGTCTAAAGTTGTGATAAAAAGAAACTAAAACTTGAGATGAAGATAAAAACTAGTCAAAATTAATAATGCGGCTACTTAATTTCGGAAAAGCGAAACCACTGTATTATGTAAAACAAACATTGACCAGCTCTTGTGATGCCATATTTATCTGAGCTGCTACTGCTTAGTATAAGACAAAAAACCTTCCCACCGCTGAAACCTTGGAAATTTGGTTTCAACTTCTTAGTAAATCAGTACGCGACTATCTGTCCTGCATACTAACTTCTGTCTTCTGTGCTCTCCTTCTTTAGACATCTGTATATCTGGCTATGACACTCATCCATTGCATCCTTTACACGCTCTCCTGTTCCGTTCTCCTTTTCCTTGTGACTGAACTCATAGATAAGGAGGATTAAACATACGGAGGTGGGTTAGCAGAAGTTAGTTGGGTAGGTAGAGGGTTTCAGATAGGGTGAATGACGAGGGGGTCTAAGGATGCCAAGGGCCACTTGCCTGAGGGGTGGAAGACCATAGTCAGTTGGTAGCTGGTATCGGCTGCTGATGACGTTCACTCACCCCTCCCCCTTGTAATTCATATTTACCCCCCACTCCCGTTTATCATATATCTTACGTTTTCAAGGCAAGTGACTGCTTTTTTTGGCGATATTAGCTCCCTGATGCTTCTAAAGATGTTTTGAGAATCTCCGCTATGGTATTTTCCCACGGTAACCACAAAGACATTTTGGCAAATTTCAGACTTGGCCACAAATTTTCAGACAGCGGTTACTACGTTTGGGGGTAGAGGTTTGTCCGCCTGGATGGTAGTAGGACCAGCTTCTTCGTTGTTGGTAAGTATAGAGAGTAGATAAGAGGCACAGGGTGAAAATTATTGTCGCTTCACTTTCTCGGATTTCTCGTTTTTCATTTCCACTTATCTATATAACGATTTACTCATAAGACTTCTTCTTTTGATCGTCCAATCAAACGAGACCTCATTTTTCTTCTTCTTCTTCTTCTTCTTCTTCTTCTTCTTCTTCTTCTTCTTCTTCTTCTTCTTCTGCTACTACTACCACTACTACTACTACTCGTTTTCACATCAGCAGTATCTGGTGGCTCTCGCTGGATATAGTGACAGCAAATCTGAGCATTGTAGCTTTTCCTCAGTATTTTGATTGTCTTAGTCAGGATAGTTTCAATTTTCCCTCAGATTTCAAATCCTAATATTTTTGCGAAGCTCTTCCAGACTGTTCCAAACACGCCAATGATAATTGATACAACTGACACTTTTTTCCAAGGGTTTGGGTGAAAAGGATATAATTTCCAGTAGTGAGGTGAGCATATATTCGGAATATATTTTAATGTCAACCATGTTACCATTCAATAATAATACAACCTTTTTATATGGCTGAACGTGTGTACTGCACCATCATCCTTCATTGACTACAAGGTTCCAATTTTCAAAGCTCCTTTCCCTTGATAGGAAGGCCTGATCCAAAGGGAGGGAGCGAATGCCCTCACTGTCCCTTCCCCCAGCAGAATCCCACTTTTTTTTTCAGTTATTTTATGAAGTTCGGGCGTTTTCCCAGTTTTAACTATTTTTTTTTTCTAGTTTCACTTCCTGGAGAGCAATATCCACTAAATGACTAATCATCATTATCTTATCTGTGATAATCAAATATGGTCTCCTGGCCTGGATTGGGTGAATTTCAAACTTTCATATAATTTTACATTTTCCATTCCTAAGAATATCTTCTGGTTTGTGCTTATATCACTAATTTGCATGATAGGATCCTGGTTGTTTGCGTAATTCCCGGGGAATTATCATTCCAATCTTCGTACTCTTTCCGTGCTAACTTGCTGCGTTCACTTATCATATGACTGATTAGAATATATTCCCCCAAAATCACGGGGATATTTTCGTATGGATCGGCAGCCAAAAGCTATTGGGTGATTTCCTTTTATATAATTCAAGTATCTTAATTTCAAGGTTTTTTCAAGTCTCAACGATTCAGGCCACTTTGATATCTGATCTAATGTTTTGAGCCTTAAGAGTTTACGTAATCTATGACGTAATTGTCATGTTGTGATAGGAAAGTTAATTGACCAATGAAATGCGTCAGTGACAAGCAAGCAGGCAGGATCTTTGTATGTAAGCTCATTTAATGGTTTGATGATTTTATATTTGGTTTGATATGGTTATTTGGTTCGGAAAATTCATAATTAATTTGATATGGTTATATGGTTTGAACATTCTATAATTGGTTTGATATGCTTATATGGTTTGAAAATTTTACAGTTGGTTTGATATGGTTACATAGTTTGATAATAGACTTTTCCGTTATTCTATCTCTTTTATGGTGTCCTCTGCTCAACCATTTCCTCTGCCATTCGTTTTTGTTGTTGTTTTGTTGCTATGGAGTCGCTATTTGGTTTAAGGATTCCCGTATTTAGCTTTTACTCGCTTAAAGGCTGTTCTTACAGACCATAAAGCTCGATGTTGAATTCTTTCCTCTGTATCGAATTGATCATGTAAAATCTCAAGTTCTGAGTTCATGTTCTTAATTAAATACTTCCTGAAAAATTATGAATTTATCATATAATTAGTGGTCAATAGGACATTTTATTTTTATGGATTTTAGTTATGACACTCTGTTCTTGCTCTTATGTGCTTCCAGAGTTGAACTCTATAATAGTTGAAATATTTGCGTTCACAGAACGAAGAATTGCCATATGAACAACAGTTTTTCCTAAAAAGAAAAAGTTTACCCTTACTTTTGACCCCTAAAAATATTCACGTCAAGGTGAAAAAAAAAAAAAAAATAGAACGGCAAACCGATAATAATTCTTTTCGATCGGTAAAATATTTCCGATGATTTTGAAAAAAAAATTGATTATTCAATAGATTAATTCAGTAATTTGGATAACTCATTGTAGCCAGTTTTTCTTCCTTTCTAGACTTTTGAAAACCGCTTTTTTTTAGAAATAGTATTTTTTTCGTATAACTTGATGGTAATACCTTGTAACTTTATATCAGAGGCATAGTAGTTAAGCTGTGTTACAGTAACACACATACACACAAACTTGAAGAAAAACTATCTCGCTCATAAAGATGAAATCATTATAAAAAAATCTATACTGTACTATTCATGATTTTTCACCCGATATCCCTAGAATGTAAATATTGGTACTAATCCAGAAAATAAGTAAAACTTTGTTCGGGTTCAATTTAAAAACACGAAATGATTTTTAATAATATTTTCCCAATTATTTCGGTTTCGAAATTATTACCCCATTACATCGTTGAGCAGTATAGATATATCATAAATAAGACCGTTCACACACGGATTTCTTGAATGAAATTCATTTTAACCTAAATACTTCTGCAGGATAAACGAAAAGTGAGGGTCTAGTTCAGTATTGTAGTTCAATCGTAAATAGACCCCAGCATGTTTCTTTATGCATGGCTCAAAATCAATGTCCAGTTCTGCATTGTAATTGTGAAGTAAATTGAGCCCTCTATTAAACCAAAATAATGCAGGAAAATCATTCGGATTGGTTTTATTTGCTGAAATATTCTGCCAACCATGTGCCGTTCTGGTTGGGTTACGGTATTATACATACATAGATACATACATAGATACATACATAGATACATACATACATAGAGAAATGCTAACATTATTAAAGAGATCCTTGTGTCAATTCTGGTTTAATTTCTGGAACAGAGGCATCCACTAACTTACATAATATTTACGATGAGTATATTTGATATTTCGGCCCTGTGATCCGTTTGAAATTCCTAAAGATTTTTTCAAGGACAACTTATGTTTCATGGTTATACGATTGGTCTGTGTGGTAAAAATCTCACTTCTTTGCACAATTCCTAGTAGAACACATTCCTAACCCAAGTGATATCTTTATTTGTCCCCATTCTGAGCTGATTTGATACATTCATTTAGAAGGTTTCGTATGTTTCCGTAAAGACAACTCCTTCATGTTGGACTGCCAATACACCCAAGAGGCTATTCTCCTATTATTAGGGAAAAGTAGAATCACGGCTTTTCTAAATCGTTTCGCCGATTCCATTTCTGTATCTTTAACTGTTACGCACTTCTGTACGCCCGACAGACATCATTGCCCGGTAATTTCTTGCAATAGCTCACTTTTCTGTAATTTTTCCACCAGAGTCAGCCTGCTTTTTTGCCATCTATTCATCAGACCTTCCTTCTGTCGGGTATTTGTGCTGTTGCTGGGTAAGTCTTTCATGTAAAGATCAGAATCTTTTGAACTAAAACCTTGAATTTCATCGATACTGTTCATTATGATTTATTTCGTGTATTTTCATGTTTAGATATGTGGTAGTTGACACAAGGGATAAGTGACTGTAAATCTCCAAGAATCTTAAAATTTTCTATACTATTTAAAATCCTACCACTACCGTGTTCAAGACAAGGTTACCATAAAAATAAAACATATTCAATTACTTGTTTCGAAGTCTGATAATCCTTACAAAGAGGTTTTTCAATGATAGCAGTAGTGCAGCTAGTGGTGGGAAATGTGAGGATCCACCCGACCCCGGGCATATTTTTCAAAAATGCACCTTTTTGAGAAATATTTCAACTCTCTTGTTCCCTTGTGCGATCTAAGTCGATTTTCTTCTTTTGAAACCTTATCCCTTGACATTGGAACAATCTTCTGGACTCATTACTTTATTACAAGGACATATCAGAAGTAGAGACAGGTTTAGTGACCAGATAATATTTATGATAAAAGATTTCATCATTGCCTTTTGGAATTAGGACGCGTTGGAATGAAAATCTCAGAATTTGTTCTGACCGAGTCACCGAAGAAGAGACAAATAAAAAGGCCAGTCTTCACAGAGTGGTGCCTATTTGTCTGAATATTTGAATTATCAGAAGAGCTAATTATTAGCTAGAATTTCCAAAGAAATTGGTCTTATTGTTTTACCAGCTGACAAAAAGTCCTCAAGGAATATTTGTTTAGATGATGTTTCGCCTAAATCACAAGAAAAAGAGGCAAAGTACATGGTTTTAGCATTGCCCAACTCCAGTTCCTTTTTATAATTCGATAATTATATTGATCAAGTTGTATTGGTGTAACCTGTCAAGTCCTGGAATCATGAAAGACCTTGAAAATGGCTAGTTGTTTAGCCGAAAGCACTTAGTATATTTAGACTTGTGGGTAACTATTACACTCTACGGATCCAAACATACGTTCTCTTGTGCAGAAACAAGGATTATAAAACGTTCCTTGGCCGTCATTTTCAACTAAACGAGAAAGCTGGCAAATATGTTTGTATACAGTACTTGTCATAAGTATTTATACGAACAGACACTTTTGTTTTGCGATATAAAACAGTTTTATTACGTAAGAGGGATAAAACTTTTTGCAATCAACATAGCAAGGCAAGCATTTGGTCATGTTTTGTGGTTTAGAACTATTGCCAAATAGGTAAGTTATTTTGGATCTCCCCCTGCTCAAAATCTATAATGGCTGCTGCAATATTCGGCTTATGCTTGTTCAAACATTTATGAGCAGTACCCTATGAAAAATAATGATTGTAAGTACTTAAACAAACTGATTCTATTTAAAAGAAAACAAGTGGATCCTAGCTTGTGAACGTTGCTAACATTGAAGGAAAATTCTGTTTACCACTATCACATTCGGATGGTATCCCTGAAAAAGACTGGAGAATGGATCGACCGAATACGTGTTAATGATGAAAAAAACAAGAAAGATTTCAATCTTCTGGAAAAGTCTTTGAATTTCAAGGTCCCTTCTCAACACTATAATCAAGATCTCAATCCTCACTTTCTCTCTCTTTCTCTCTCTCTCTCTCTCTCTCTATCTCTGTCTGTTTGTCTGTCTGTCTCTGTCTGTCTGTCAGTCTGTCTATCTGTTTCTCTCTGTCTGTCTGTCTGTCTGTCTGTCTCTCTCTCTCTCTCTCTCTCTCTATATATATATATATATATATGTATATATATATATACGTGTATATATTAGACTGAGTTTGTAAATCGATTTGAGGGAAAAGGTTCCTGTAAAATACGACGGCACACATGATTCTTTTGTTTGATGGCACAAGCTAACCGCCGGTCGTTTCAGGATTGGAGAATGTAGAATGTCATCTCAGCTTTCCAACAGAAGTTTTCGTTCGCCACTCAGCGTCTTGACATTGTCATCCGGTCAGTTCAGAACGCAACCTCTTCCCCATACACCTTCTCGGCCATTGTGCCACATTTTGTAGGAAATTATAAACTAAACAAAAGTTCAGAAATGATACGTTAATTCAATGATATATTGGATTATGTTTAGTTTTTTCGCATAATTCAATGATGTATCGAATTAACGTTTCATTTCTGAGCTCATGAACATTGACTGAAAAGTTGTGAATACAAGAATATATGAAGAGGCTGCATTTTCATCCGACATTCACACACTGTAATGGAAAACCAGCATTGTCTAAATGATATCATAAGGTACAATTGGGTCGCTCTGGGTTAGTTGTAATGATGCTTCGGCCTTGAAACCATGCCTGACCCCAGGGGGTCATAATCTAACAGAAGCTTTGTTGGTGGCACAGCTGTTGTTTTTAAAACAACGTGTGTATGAAATCATATTTCACGAGAAGACCTGTGTGAATCCTGTGGGTGTTGACAACTGAGATCATCCATTATCTCATGCCTGTAATCTTTTCCTACTCTTTGCCTACGTCTTCTCATTCTCTCCCTTATCCCCTCCAATATTCGTTGTCTGTCTATCACTTATCTAAATGTTATATGGATTAATTTCATATGCGAAGATTCTCCTCTTCCGCTCAGCAAACTATATACCTTTCTCTTCTCTCCTATCCTCATATTAAACTACTGATCCTTGCAGCCCACTCCTTTCCTACCCTGACTAATTAACCTCTTGTTGACTACTTCTCTTTTCTCCTCTCTCTTCCTGCCCTCTTATTAAACTTTCCTTTCTCTCTCTTTTTCTATCCCCTCTGTATACCATTTTACTGTCTTGTTTCCACTCTTTTTTCCTATCCACTCATTGAATTACGTTTCCTTTTCTCCCCACCCGTTCAGTGAACTACCCAACTTCCCCTCTCTTCCCCACTCTCTTTCTACAAGTTCGTTCAGTAAACTACCTAACGATTTTCTTCCCTCTTTTGTATGCACTTTTATCAACAACAATCTGTAGTTATAAAATATAATATTTTTGATAAAATAACATACTTTTATTTATCTAATTTATATTGAAAACATAAGTAATACATTTTCATAAAGAATCACTTGGGTTTGCGAAACCGAATCTTAGACGAGATTTTTTATGAACTTGTTATTCTGTAGCGTAACAAATACGAATGAAAGAGCAGAGAGAATCCGTTTCATAAAACAGTCTCAACGCATGTTGTCTGCTGTATTTCAATTTCAACGTTCCCAAATTCTCTCTCTCTCTCTCTCTCTCTCTCTCTCTTTCCTGATTTGATACTCTTTCGACCAATCAGCGCGTAACGGTAGTATGCTGACGCAAACAAAATAATATTATGACTAAGTATACATTTTCAAGCATAGTGTTCGACCTATGTTTTCAATCAAAATGCGTGGAGTTAACGACATTGAGAAGGAAGGAAATTATATTTAAAATATTTTTGTGTGGAATATCATCATTTACTTATTATGTATGTATATGTACATACAAGGTGTGCTGAAAACTTATTTCCCTGACATCGTTCAGTCAATGATCGAAAACAAATTCCAAAATAACTGCTAGGATCCTGAAAATTGGCACCTTACAATATAGAAGGACTCTTTCACTACAATAACAAAAAACACACTGATCCTGGGAAGTAGGTTGGACCAAATCGTTCCCTTCTTGGGATATATACATATATATATAAAGAAGGAAAGAAAGAAAAAAAAAAGATTTTACCCGTTGTTGATGATATTTAAAACAATGCTCGATACTTAGCAAAGTGAATAGAGTTATTATCATATTAAAATGAAATAGAGCATACATACCCAAGGAAAGTCAACATTTCTTGCCTAATGCACTCTTCGGCAATCAGTATATATATATATATATATATATATATATATATATATATATATATATATATATATAATCCAAAATGTTTATGTAAGACAAAGATATAGGGAATTAAACAAACAAGGAAATAAAAAAAAATAAAAAAAGGAAGGAAGAATTGAAAAATAACAGAAATTAAACCTTTTTCAGAGATGGAACAAAAATAGTACAATACTGAAAATAAAAAAAAAACCCAGCGAAATTCTGAGTAATTGTAATTCAAACACGAATCCACCTGAATATCGTAGAACGTGAAACAAATTCGTCGTTGGAATCATCAGTGTGATAATGATAGACACTTTATGTCCTACAGAATGTGATAATGATGAAGACATTTGCGGAGAAACTTCATTCTGATTGGTACCGTTGTCAACTAAATCGCATATATAGTACTAAATCACATAAATGAATAAAGAGCATTGTGCAGGACTCGAACCTGCATCCGCATAGGAAGCAGCCTAAACGCGACTCTGTTCTGTTGTTGTGTTTCGAATGTTGTTGTTGTCGTTTATACTTGACTGGTAACTTCCACTCGTGATTACATGACAGCAAGTCTCCTCAGTACTCCAGAGTTCTCCTCAGGTTTTCATGGTCGATTCCAGCAATGCTATCGTCCGGATAGAGAAACAAATTCTTTGTAAAAAAAATACTGATATATTAACTTTAGGACACTTTCCAGGGGGAAAAAACTCCTTTATTTGGGGAATCAGTCATGGAATGTCATAAAAGGTTTTAATCCATAAATGACATCTAGGACCTTCAGGTATCACAACCGGGTCAACTTGAAACTAGAAACCTACAGGGTGGCATCAGTTCAAATTTAACTAATACCAACCTCGTAACAAAAGTCATTAACACATATAAGGCATTGGGTAAGAAATCCACCCTTCCATTGTAAGTTTATGAAGAAGGGGAGACAAAAGAGCTAAACAACCAAAGTACACGAACTCAGCGAGCAGTGCACGGTGCAGTTTGCAGTGTCAGCAAACAAAGTAAACCTTCGAAGCTTCCGCATGATATATTGTGTGAGAATGATCAACTGAAGTTTGCTTTTGGGCCAATTCATCTCTTCCTGAAGAGCGAGATGCTCACAGAATACAGTTATGGATGTTCCTGCTCTGGAATCTGCACAGAAGGAAGCTGATATTAGCACAGTACTTTCACCCACCACAGTGTTCAGAACCCATGCTAATGACGTCTACCATGTGCCTGTACTATGGTGCAACGCACTTCAGAGACCCAGAGGGTTGTGAGTGAGAACAGCCCAGAATGCTTACCTGCGTATCCATGCAATGGTTGTGGCACTTGGCCTTCACAGTTACGTGCCATGCACTTTACACCCTGAGTGGGAGAGATGTCACTAGTTATCCATACTTCTCCGGTAAGAATGCATGATTCAAAAGCAGCGTGTCTTGCCATAACATGATCTCCTGAACCAGATGTGAGATCTTGCCATAGCTGTATACACAACTGCAGCTGATCAGCATTTTTAGGATTTTAATATGGCAAACTGAGAGTACACAAGTTCATGGACAACAGATCAACTTTCTTGAAACTACTGACCCCAACTGAGAACACATTTCTCCTGCACCTGAAAAGGGCTACTAAGGAAATGATCATCGACATGAATACGTATATTGCATGGACAGAATTTGGATGGTGTCTGAATGGAAGAAATGCATTTCAGTTTCCATCTAGAGAGCCAATTGATAAACAAGACAATCTCGTGTGGATGTGTCAGAGCCTGCCAGAAGAACTGTTCCTATGCAAAAGAAGCAGTTCCATGCTACATAGGGTGCTGTTGCCAGGGAATTGCTACCAAACGCAGTAGGATACAGTACACTACAATATTTCAGAGCAGTGATAGCAGTAGTGACTCAGGAAATCTCTGCAAAGCAAAGGCTTTAACTGGAAAGAAGCCATAGTTCAAAAGTAGTATGTCTGGATTTACCTACATCCGAGAGTGAGAACTCCACCGATGACACGATTGGCAGATAAATCCGACTGAATAAGGATATGAGACAGGATACGCACAGAAGTTAATTCATGCACGACTGACAAAATTGACAGAAGAGAGAATAGAAATGATGAGGGATACAGTGGACAAGCAACCGAGACAATTGGCAGATATGTGAGACAGAATAGGGACTTGAGATTTGATAGTCACAAATCTGGATACACACGTCAGTTTAGGCTCGGCTGACTCTATGGACATAAGTGAGGCGTTCTTAGAAGACGTGAGGCATCACCCACATATCTATAATTGGCAGGGGAGCGTAAGAGAATTAAGGACACGGCATGATAGACACGGAATTTGGGATAGGCACGAGTAATTGACAGATGAGAGACAATAAACATATCGGCGAGAGAGTGGGACACAATTGGTAGAGAGTGAGTTGTAATTGGTAGATGTGTAAGACCCTGATGACTGATGAGTGAAATGCTGTTGGCTGATGAGTGTGACATGATTGACACGTGGTTGCAACAGAATAGGGGCCAAGTGGGATGGGTATAAAAGTCAGGATAGGGAGTTGAATGAATTGGCAGATGAGAGACAGAATAGACATATGAGTGAGATAAAATTGGCAGGTGGGCCAAGAGAAAGAATAGATAAATGAGAGGGGGAATACGCATAAAAGAGAAATTGTGCATGTGTGTGTGTGTGTGTGTGTGTGTGAGAGAGAAATAGGGTCGAAAGAATGAACTAAGATAATCTTAGGTGGATGTGTCAAAGGCTGTCAGAAGAATTGTTCCTATTCGTAGGAGGCAGTTCCATTCTACATATGGCGCTATTGCCAAGGGCCGACAATCAAATGCTGTAGGATACAATAATCTGCAACACTTGATAGCAGTGATAGCAGCAATGACTCAGAAAAAGTGAAAAAAAGTGTTTTATCGCAAGAAATTTTGTCTCTTTAATTCTAAAAATAGGCCATTTTTATAAAACGGAGACAATGATTTGCACAAACAGGTTATTGATTTGACAAGAATCGTTTAATATTTCAACTCCCGCAGAAGTTCGACTCAGTTTGGTTTAGCCTTCAACACAATACCCTCAATTAGAATGTGGTGTAGTAAGCTAATATCTTATGATGGCGATTTACAAATTCCGCTGTCTGTGTATTTCCAGTTGCTAGTTGACCAGGTTGTGCACCCAGTTTATGATTGCAGAAGGTTTTAGATATCATATCTGGGTCACAATGTTGTTTAACATTCCATATCCGTAAAAGCCCCTTCTAGGTATTAGGAATTATTAGTATTGCATTATTAGGAATCAACCATTTTAGTTATTATACGACTAAGTTTTGAGCCTCAGGACGTTTTCCGTTCTTCACATCCTAATTCCAAATCGCGCCCCAGTTTGTTTATATTGCCCCCTAGTTGGGCGTGCGCCATACTTTTAGAATCACTGAGATAACAGCATAATCAGACCTGAAGTATATATTAATTTGTTTGTTTGTTTTTAGTGCAGCCACTCACTTTCTGGCAATATATTTTTTAAATAAAAGTGGTCCATAATGGATACTTTATACGTGGCTTCGAATACGTAGGTATCTTTTTACACTTATTTGACAATGTTAGCGCTGATGAAGTGCAGAATGAACTCGCTCGTGAAGAAGATATCCCTGACCCAGAAATGGAGTGTTGTTGATGTCAGTGTATCTGGGTCTGAGGTTAAACACTTCCACATTCAAAACAACATGTTCTATAGACGCTGACATGAATATAAAATAAAAAGAAAGTGTACGTTCAACATTTCGTGGCTGAGAATGCTTCATGAACTACGACAGCTCGAGGACGACTTTCAACGTACCCTTCTTCCCCTAACAGCGTGTTATTTCGTTTTTATCTAAGCTAAACATCTATTATGAAATTCTCTGTTCTAAACGACTATGAAGGGAATATTTTGGCAAACCCTTATTTTTAGCATTCAGTTTTCAGACTATTTAATGAACTACAATGACGAGAAACGTCTGGCTTTGATAAATAATTTATATTTTAAATGGATTACATTTATTCGGATCCTAATGTATGGTACAAATCTGTGTACAATAATCATTTCGATAGGTGGTCTTATTATCGAACAGTTATCCATACTCCAAATCCATGGCATTAACTTGAATTTTCAAGTGTGAATCTCCGACCAATACCTTGCTGGCTCCAGGGGTCCGCGAACCACAGTTTCCGCAGCTAGGATTTTAAAGCCAACAAAACATGCGTTTTCCCGCTTTAACAGAATTTTATAAGTTGCTCATACTATTGATCGTGCTGCTGCTTTTTCTGTCATCATGTTTCGGTCGGACCATTCTACAGCCTTCCTCATGCGTACTAAGGAAATGGTCTAGAACGACAGAGAGCAAGTTATTGCTGACTATGGATAGTATGGGGAGATCATGTTGTGGTCTGAGACCAGACGAAGCAAATAAGCAAATATCTTATGCAAATATTCCTTACGTAAAAGAAAAACAAGACGTCAATTACTACTACTACTACTACTACTACTACTACTACTACTACTACTACTACTACTACTACTACTACTACTACTACTACTACTACTAAAATAAGAGAGAAAAACAGAGAAGTAACTTAATATCCACCGCTCACCACGTGATTAACAACTAGAGCAGTTTTCAGATAATTGTAAGTGCCCTCACCAAGCGTAGGGGTTAAGAAATTTAATCTAATCTGATAATACAAATAATGATAATTCAATAATCAACTAATTCGGCTTAGTGCTTCCTACTGCAATGTTTATTTTGAAGGGACTTCTTTTTGTAAAATTAGATATTAATGATAAAACCAGCAAAAAAGATTAAAGAGTCAAACCAGATAAAGGCCTGATGTCCCGATGAGATAGCTGCATGGTTAGAGGACGTGATTAGATGCCTTGATATATGTGGTTTAATTTGAACTAAAATAACCCCCCCCCTAACAGCCTGTCATTTTTTTTATCTAAGCTAAACATCTATTATAAAATTCGCAATTCTAAAGAATACTTCGAAGAGAGAGCTCACTGGTTAGACAGCTGGATTAAGTTTTCAAGGGTTTATGGTTTGACTGTACATAAAATGGATACTAATTAAGTGTATTTGACTTTTTAATAATGAAATCTGATTCGAATATACATGCAGGCGCAAAATATGCTGATGATGTAAAAACAATCATAACTTTTTAAAGTTCTTTTTAGGTTTATAAGACGCTAATTTGCGCCACAGTATTGTACATGAACACAGGGCTGGTCATAGGGTTCCTTGTGCCACGGACAAGCTGAATTACGACATCCTTTGAAGTATAGTATTATCTTATCAATTCATATGTTTTATAATGAGAAAATAAATATAAAAGAATATATATATATATATATATATATATATATATATATATATATATATATATGTATATATATTTATATATATATATATATATATATATATATATATATATATATATATACATATATATATATATATATATATATATATATATATATATATATATATATATATATACACCATATTATTATCATTCTTTAGTTAAATGGGGTTGTTGTCGGTCATGAGAATTTCCTTTACCAATTGTTTCTTTTCACACAGAAAATATTTAACTGCCAGGCATTCCTGTTAAATCCGACTCCACGTCAAGGAATTTTCTGATTTTTATTGTTTTTTCTTCTGTTTTATTAATTCATTTTCCCATGTCTTCTCATTTGTATTTGCGGAGTACTGCTGTCTTATGACCGGTGCCAAAGCATTGGGTGACCTGGGCGACTGCCATTTTTGTTTGTAACTTCGATCAACCCAGCATAAATACCTTGGTCAGGTATCTGTGACATTTTTAGTTAGAATAACACATAGCATCACTTTCTCCGCGAAGTGATCTCTAATTCACTAGGAAAGTAGCCATTCTATTTTACTAATGCCTCAAAGTAATATCCCTGAAGATTGGAACACTGCAATCATAATGCTGTTATCTACAAAAGGAAACCCAAAAGAGCTCAACAACTACAGACCAATAAGCCTACTAAACTGCATCAACGAACCTTTTACCAAATTTATCACCAAATGAATCACCCAACCTAAAAAAGAAGTCAGGCTTATTGTAAGGGTTTTTGATAAATACAGATAGAATATAGCTCCAAATATAATAAACGGTGATAAGTCTTTCCGAATACGATTACATTATGAGTCAAATTGAGAATCAAATATGGCGATAGCAATTAAAACTTCTCAGCAAGCAAAGGAAGAGTATAAAAAATTTAATAATATTAGCTAAATCGCACGCACACACACACACATGCACACACACACACATGCGCACGCACGCTCGCACGCACACACACACACGCGGAAACAGAAAGAAATCGAGTTTAGAAAGATTGTGTTACATAAAGCTTCCAAGTGGAGGGATCTTTCTTATTTGAAAAAAAATCAAATCCAAAGATTTTTGTGCCCCCTAGATTCAGAAAGTACTGGCTTCACGACGCCCATGATAGAGAAGTGTGGCAAATCCTGGGGAAGGTCTATGTCTAACGACGGACGTTGAAAGGCTGCTGCTGCTGCAGCTGCTGCTGCTGCTGATGATGATGATGAGATGTTCATAGTTATCATAGATTTATAATGCATAGACATTTATATTTGTATACAATTCTTTAACAGAAATCATAAAAGAAATTACAAATCAAAATGTTCCTATTATAATTGGTATTGGCCTTCAAGATATGAAAATGTTTCTAATCCAGCCCTCAAAAAGTTTGCCGATCCGAAGAAGCTATGATGCAGTTCACGGTGAAGGTTGGTTTCTGGTTTGCAAACTGAAATATATATAACAACAGCAACAAAAAGGTAACAAATAATGGCTGCTGCGGCTGCTGACGTATAAAGGGTCAAACCAAAGCAGAAAACAATTTATAACTGTATTTTTTAAAATTTCAGGGTTAATTTTAGGGATTAGTTTTAAGGTGGATCAATAGATTTTTTAATCATTAGATGCTAATGTATATTCCTTCTAATTTCATAATCATGGATAGATATGTAAGTGTTTTTTTTGTTACTTGTAACACCAACCTTAAAACTAACCCTAACCCTAAAAATAAATTATATGTTTTACAGTTTAATTTAATAAGATACAGTTTTAAATGATCAAGTTTTCTGCTTTCATTTATTCCTTAGCAGCAGTCAGCAGTATTTGTTAACCCCTTTTATTATTTTAGTTTCGAACTAGTAACAAATTTATCCAGTCCAGAATAACAGTCAATAACCAGATTTTTGTTAGTAAACCAGAGAATGGGGATGGACTAAATGAGTTTGAGCCTTGGTTGCCACCACTGATATCACGTTCACGTTTCAAGAAGCCGTTCGTCTTTTCTTCATTTTGTCTTATCGCCACACATCTTTGCCTGGTGTCGCGATTAGTATTTCACGGTGCTGGATAGAGCACGGAGAGGGGTTTCTTGAAGTCGATAAATGCTACTGATAAATGCTATACGAGTGGCATTCCATATTCTGCTACTTTCTCTTTCAGCTGATTTATCAAATGTTGGTGGTCAATGGTCGAATAGCATCTTCTAGAGCCAGCTTGTTCTTGTGGTTAGCTTTCATCTAGCGTTTTGGGTGATTCATTTGGTGATAAATTTGGTAAAAGGTTCGTTGATGCAGTTTAGTAGGCTTATTGGTCTGTAGTTGTTGAGCTCTTTTAGGTTTCCTTTTGTAGATAACAGCATTATGATTGCAGTGTTCCAATCTTCAGGGACATTACTTTGTTTGAGGCATGAGTAAAATAGAATGGCTAGCGAATTAGAGATCACTTCACGGAGAAAGTGATGCTATGCACATTTCGTTACATATTGAGTCAGAAATGGGCAACGGAGATGAAGATAATTGTCAGCCGTTTTTTTGTATGTTCACTTCTTATTGATTAACACATTAACCATATACCTAGTTAAAAAAATTCAGCCTTACCGTATATCTATTTCCCCAAACCCATTTCTGTCACTTGTCAGCAGTTGATGGAACTGAAAAGTGCTTTGTGTCCTAATGGTTTCGTTATACATTTTAGATTTTGAAATATAGAAGACATGGTTTAATAATATTATAGCCAATGACACCTTTCAGCGTATTTATTGATTGGTTGCTGTCACGCTACAGCAAACAGGAGACAAGAAAGCGAAACATTGCTATGTCTGCATGTTCCCGATTACACCAACACCACCACTTCGACTACTGCTGATGTTTTTAGAAGTAACACGGAAGTTGAACGTTCATTAGGCTTCTCTAGTCAAAAGGTACGCAAGTTCGAATCTCACTGGGATCTTATTCTTTATTTCCGATCTGTGCATTTTATCCGCTGCTGTAGGCCGACAATGTGAAATAAATTGTGATGACCAGCGACTAAAAATTAAGATTAGGGTAAATAGTCGTTAAAAGTAATAATAATTCTCGCCATCGCAGTCAATAATTGAACAACTGTAACGTCAAATTTTGAAGTTATGTAAAACAATTTCATCAAAAAATAAATATGATCTGAATGAATTCTATTAATGAGATCACTGGCATTTTCCACAAGGAAACATCTAGTTGGTCATGATTTCAAATCACGGTAAAGGAATGTTAATTTACCCCTGTTAACAAAGTTGAATAGGGGTACATGTTTCTGGATTCGTCTGTCCATACGATATCATCGAGAACACGAAATGAATTTCAATTTTATGGGCGGGAAACGAAGTGAAAAAGAAGTGGTGAAATTTGACGTTGGATCCAGAGATTTTTTCTGATTCAGAGATATCCTTCCGTTTATATATATATATATATATATATATATATATATATATATATATATATATATATATATATATATATACGTAAAAGAAAACAAACAGACACACATATAAAAAAGGATAGAACCCAAGCCATTTTTGATGGCTACGATTGTTAAATGCTTAAGAGAGCTCTGGCGAATGAAGGCCATTTACTGGTGTTGCCAAACTTCCTATATTTGATAAGGCAATCCAGCATTTCAATACAGTCCTCTATCCGATATTAACCCGTAAATTACGTATGTTCCGATAACCTTCATTGTCCCGTAAGTCCCTCACATTTCGCCTGGGGTCGGGGTGCATGATCAAAATCACACTTTTTGCCTGCTGAATAAAATTGGATACTCTACGGTTTATCCATATATGATTTTTCAAATTTTAATAATGTCACGAGGTACCTCGAAAAAAACTTTTTTGTTAAAAAATGCCCCCCAAAATTTTGAGCATTTTCTGGCCATTATCCAGACCCCCACCCTAAAAAAAACGGGGTGCTTCATGACCTCTCCTCATCCCGATCTGTATTTCCATTTCTAAAAGTTCACAAACCTATTTCTTGGTCTCCAATGAAAATCGCCTAATATATCTGCACTAAAGACACGAATACTGTAAACTCTTGGTTTAACGGACCAATAATTGTCCATTAATTGTGAATATCCGTTAAATTGAATATCACCAGAGAAGGGGCATTGTTTTATTCTTTATATTCTTTTCAAATTCAAATTCAAATTCAAATATTCTAATGCAAAAGTAGCTTCAATTCAATATAGAATAAGAATTTATTGAAGTATAATACAGAACAAGTCGGTATTATCTTATATTAAAAGTAATTG
>OY735243.1:15686485-15688985 GCA_963457665.1 Thysanoteuthis rhombus
CTTTCGCATATCATGACAGGGCTACTATTCGTAGCAGTACTTATATCTCTAGCACCTTCCTCAGTATCCGTGCAGTTCCAAGTAGCGCTGTTGTCTGTACGGTCTCTATCCTCCCCCTAATCCCGATCTCCTCCAGTCTCTCCCTCAGCGTTTGGGGGACAGTTCCTAGTGCTCCCACTATGACCGGTACTACCCTGGTTTTCATGTTCCACATTTTCTTTAACTCCCTTGCTAGGTCCTGGTATTTTTCCCTTTTTTCACCCTTTTTTCACCCTATTAATCACTTTCTCTCTCTCTCTTTCTCTCTCTCTCTATCATTCTATCTATCTATCTATCTATCTATCAATATATATCATATAAATATATATATATATATATATATATATATATATATATATATATATATATATTTATATATATATATATGTATAAAAGCTCTTCTTATAAGTGTTTAGCGCTCTGGAATGGAGAAATTACGAAATAAATATGATTTTCTATAATTATATGTATATTTACTATTGTCCCTATATATATATATTTACTATTCTCCTTATATATATATATATATATATATATATATATATATATATATGTCGTATATATATATATATATGCATGTTGGCTTGTCTACAAAAGCAAAAACGTCACTTGCGTATGCATTTCCTCGTTTAATTAATGAGTTTGCCAAATGATTTGCCATAATAAAGTGTTATTATATTATATTAAGTCTGACCATCACAAAAAGAGGAATTGAATTAACAGCCTTAGGCGAAACGAAAAGCAGAAATATAAAGATTAAATAGATTAAGAACAGTGACTGGTTTATATGAAAAGCAGAACTTGCAGACGGGCAATAATAAAATTGTGATTACTTACCTAATACGCCGTTTATAATAATTGTCTTGGATTCTGAGAGGACACTCTTAATTCCAAGGGTAAATGTCTCTCAGTAAGCACATAATTTAGGTGAGGGTCATGCAAAAAGATTTTAATTAGGGTACAATTTATTTGAAAAATATCAGGATTTTCTTCTTTTTTTTTTGCTTGAATTATTTTTAAGGCATCGAGTGCATGCCATTTAGTCAAGTAAAAAAAGTAATTTTCTCTGATAATATGCCCACTTGAACGATGATTGCATGTTTCATTTAAGTGTCTGTTTTAAAGATTTACACCATTATCATCATCACATTATCGCCATTATTTTGCGAATTATTGCCCGAAAAGTGATAGAATAAATCTAGCTTTTATATTTTCTAAATTAATGATCAATTTGTGTTAAACAATTCGATCAACTACTAAGATTTTAGTTCCAGACACAGGCATTGGAATAAAGTCGAATTTTCAAAACAAGCGATTGTGGTGAAACACAGTTTCAATACCAGGCTAAAGATTTCCAAATTCAACGCTACCCCCAATGCTTGTGTTGGCTATGTGTCGGGAATAAAGCTCGGATTATCCCTCGCTTCTGTCCTATTGTGGTAACCCTGATCAACTTGTTGTTTCAAATAGAACAAAGTCAACAGTTGCCACAGTGTTGGAAATGAACAAAATTGAGACAATCAACTTCTATAGATGATAAATGTATCCCTTATAATTCCAAACGTCTTTGTATTGTTTCACCGCAACATTTTTTCTATTGTCCTCGTTGTTCTTATGACATATCAGTCAATTCATTATATGACCTTCTTCTGTTTTAAGATACTGGTGGTTCAAAAATAAGAAGATCCCATTGATCCTAAAGAGAAGGGTGTATAACCAATGCATCCTCCCAATAGTCACTTATGGAGCTGAAACATGGAACCTAACCAAGAGACAGACCCGTAGATTGATAACTATGCAACGTGCACATGAAAGAATAATGCTGGGCCTCACATGGAGAGACCACAAGACAGCACAGTACATCCGAGAAAAGACAAGAGTTAGGGACATCATAGAATCCATTGGAAATTTCAAATGGCGATGGGCTGGCCATGTTGCAAGAATGGCAGACAATCGATGGACATCAAGACTCACAACATGGATTCCCCGAGACCACATGGAGAGACGAGCTAGACAAGTTCAGGAAGTACTGGCTCCGTGACGCCCATGATAGGGAAGTGTGGCAAATCCTGGGGAAGATGTATGTCCAACGACAGACGTTAAAAGACTGATGATGATACTTTAGGGAAGAAATACCTTTTTTTTCTGGCCTCTTCCTCAGGTGGTGTAAAGTAAAAATCGGCATCAAACAGAAAATTTAATCTTAACTCGCTTATAGCTCTATATTTAAAGACACGAAACACGATAGAATGAAACCCGTTATTTTTGGGACGTATGTACCAATATAATGAACATCTCTTTGATCTGCACAATATATATACATTCATACTAGACAGTTATATGACCGATGAGGTGTGAGCTGGAAATTAGACTCCACAATCAACAATTTGTTTTTGTATTCTTCAAATTAGCGGATTTTAAGGGTATTTCATCCAAAACTTAAATTCCGTGTCTTGGTTAA
>OY735243.1:15694369-15706869 GCA_963457665.1 Thysanoteuthis rhombus
ATCATGTCTAGGCTTAAGTAATTAATTCCTAATTACACAATACAATTAATATTTTTACTATAGATTCCTTAGTAACTAATGTTTATTTCATTAACTTTGCGAGATTTACAAGTAATGAGGTAATTGCGTTGTTGATATAGAATTTCACAGAGTAAAGAAATTAAAAAAAGATTTAAGTGCCCTAATCATCATGTTTCACTTTTCTTTACATAGTTATTCCCCTCGATTTAAAACTCTAAATTTTGGTAATTTTCTTATATTACTATTGAATTATAACTTTCCAGCACTAAATTTGTTTCGAAATATTTTTTGCTGACTTTTGTCATGATCTTGGTCCATTTTCCGAACACAACGTTTCGGCCGTTGCACCTTATAGCCATCTTCAGGTGATGAATGGGTGTGTATTCTAATCATCAGCTCGGAAAAAACGCCCGTCTCGTCAGTTCCTTCGTCTATAAAATTCTGACATAAATTCGTTTTTGTTTTTTTTATAGTAAGGACATCCATTTTTGAGTAATTAGCTAGGAGAAAAAGATTGTGGACTACAGTGCTTGACTATATAACTGATTGCGTCTTGATTGGTTGGGGTTCTTTAAATTACACAATCTAACCATCAACCACAGTATGAACTGTACAGTGAGCTCGAATGGATGATACTTTTCTAAGTTGATTTGTAATTCAACGGTAGAAAAAACCCCAATAACAAGATGGAGTAAACGTAGTTATCCATACGCATAACGATCAGCAATTTTCATTCGTCGTCTGTCACGTTTACGTCATCAGTGACGTTTGATGACGTAAAATAGAAATAAATTTTATATATGGTCAAACTCAATAGGTTTCATCTTTACTGAATTTTATACTTAAAATACTTACCTGGCACAGGTTTCTGGCCCAATCTTCGGGATCAAAGTGTAGTATCTGTTCCACGGCATAGACCGAGGAGTCGGTACTGACACTTACCCGTTGAATGGGCCGGAGATTGTGTGCAGGGTATCAAAGACCGAGTGCGCCGGTGCAAACGTTGGCCAATGAGGTTACACTGAGGCTGCGTTTGCTAAGCGCAACGGGAGGCCTTTGGACTCGTCCTTAGGCACTCCCATCATTACTCGGCCCAGCTTTCGCAGGTAACTGCGTCGGCTGGAGCCAATTTTTGGCGGTAAGGTACTATTTCTTCCCACGTTAAGCCCGACCTTGTGTCACATATTGCTGCTGTGGGACAGTGATTAAATAGTCTTTACTGAATTTTAACTTCAGATTAGTTTAATATTCAAGAAATATTGAGCGTAAACAAGAAAATGCTGTTTCTGGTAATTTATTAGTATGATCCAATCGTGAATAAATATTAAATATGCCGTCGTTTTTTGATAACAAAAATTGATTAGCTGAATAATTGTTGCGAAAATGCTTCATCCAGAGAATTTCTGTAAGTGAGGATGGATATCAAATCAAAGATAGCGTAGAAAATCAAGGAGGAAGAGGTGGCATAATACCTACAATGTAGTCAGCTTATGTTTCCGTAGCCGAAATGGTCAACGCAATATCCATGAAAGACGGGTTCCCGAGGTGTGGGAAGCGAATTCTGACCTTGCTCTTTCCCGTTCAATGCTGATTATTACTCTATCAATCGATGAGTGAAATGATTTTGTCAAATATTTTATTCATAGCATCATTATTCAGCCATCAAAATATTTTCGCTCACTGGGGTCCTGAAAACACCTGGGGATCCATAAAAAAATGATCGGAACCTGGAGCAGTATTCCCTCTGAACCTGACATTGCAAATCTTGTGACAGACAAACAGCATTTTCCATCGCACAGCTATCAAAAACATATTTATTGTATATTAGAATTCGAATTAAACTAATGCATAAATAAATGTGATTCTAAGTCTCAAGAATAACTTTTTATTTTAGTTCATTTATAAGTCTGAAGACTAAATTCTGAAAATAGGGG
This sequence comes from Thysanoteuthis rhombus, assembly GCA_963457665.1. NCBI lineage: Eukaryota > Metazoa > Mollusca > Cephalopoda > Oegopsida > Thysanoteuthidae > Thysanoteuthis > Thysanoteuthis major. The sequence continues at coordinate 15,696,325 of OY735243.1, forward strand.
TCCGCCAGAATATTCCAGCTCTACAAGGGGTCTTTGAGTTTTCAATGTTTCGAAACCATACCTTATCATATTATTAAAGAACGAATTCCAGTTCTGATTTGATGGATTCTCGACGGAACTCTTCTATATCTTTAATTCTTTAGAACTGCTTTCTAGACAAACGATGTTATATGAAACGAAACAAGAGATAGTCTAAAGGGGACAAGTCTAAGAGAACATGGCTCATATGAAGAACTTCCAATCAATTCTATGATCGTTTACTGAATCACATTTGTAGCATGATCACCAGTCGAATCCCTTCTTGAAAAATGTTTCCTTTCGTCCTGTGCATAATCCAAACAACCTAATTAATCAATATCGCGTTGAACATCTACAGGTAGTCAGCAACTCATGCACTTAAAGGACAAACCAGCAGCGGGGTCAACGCTACTTCTACCTCTTTTTCTCCGTAAGATGATTATTGCAACTTCTGTAATGTGCATGTCTTATATATTATATGTTCATAAAATAATAAGGACCCATATTTGTCAATACCAAAAATAAGAACCTGTTAGAAAATTGCATCATTCAGTTAAGGGTGAACGATAGAAGTAAAAATGTGACTTTATTTGATTATCGGGGTGAGTCTTAATAAATCCACCCACAATCAAATTGAATGATATCCGTAACTATTCCATAATCAATTTTAATGTCTTACAGAATATAAACTAAACTTATTCTATTTATATTAAGATTTTGTGCTTCTTATCCGTTTATTTATTTGTTCGTGCCTCTTCACGCTAAAACTACGCGGCCTATTGACCTAAAAATTGATTGGAACAGAGGAAATACCATTTTTTCCTGAGTTAGTCATGTATTGCATTATTTTGCTCACTGTGTCGCCGAGATTGAGTTCATCAAAGATTTCGTTTTGAAAATATCCCAAAAAACTGGATCGATGATACTGGATGTCTTATTTTTGGCCTCATACTGCGAAATGAGAAACTCCTCAATAAGCAATAAACAAATAAGGTCTATTTAGTGATCAGACATTTTATGGGAACTAAGTTTCATCCTCATCATCTCGTTCAGTGGTAAATATATGTTATTAGAAAGACCAGAATTCCACCAGTGGTGGAATGTATGTATAATACAAGGGTGACAATGTTACGGGAAGAGCGTTTGGTTCTGTTCAGATTTTTGGAAATTTTTTTTTGTTTTTAAATTTTTGTTTTGTTTTGTATATGCATTTTTAGAAAGTACATATCTGCAAGTTATTTTGGAATAAGTTGATACACACACAGAGTTAAAAATTCAAGTTGACCAGAAACAGCAGGTAAAAAAATGAATAAATCAACTTAGCATGTATATTGTAGCAACGTTCATACATTTTAATTATCTGAGTTTCTTTTGTTACGCTCCAATAACTTTCCTTGTTTTCTCTGCTTGCCTTTCAGAGTTGAAGAGAAGTTCAGTACATCGTCACCTCTTTCAATGGCAAGAACATGTCGCTAGAAAGACTGGAATTCTATCCTCCAGAACCTAGACTGGGAAAATAAAGGAATCATAATAGACAGCGATTACTTAAGTAACATCAGGTTTGCTGACGACATCGTCCTTTATGCTGAGAATCTTCATGACCCCCAGATGATGCTGGACAGACTGAACGAAGTAAGTAAGAAAGTTTGTCTCCACAAGACCTTTGATAAAACAAATTTCCTGTACGATGAATATTTTGAAGACAAAGACACAACAATCAAAATCAAAGATGCCGAACTGGAGGAAGCAGACCACTACATCTCTCTTGGACAATGAATCTCTATGAAATTCAAAAAGAAGAAGAAATCAAGCAGAGAATCACACTAGGTTGGCAAGCTTTCAACAGGGCAAGCTCAAGTTTCAGGAATAAGAAAATTCCACCAGTGCTAAAAAGAAGGTTATACAACCAATTCATCTTGCAAATAGTCACTGGAGCTGAAACATGGAACCTAACCAAAAGACTGACTCTTAAACTGAGAACCAAGAGAGAACCATGCTCAACATCACGTGGAGAGACCATAAGACAGCACAGTACATGAGAGGAAAGACAGAAGTCCGACATATCATGGAATCCATGGAAAATTTGAATGGCAATGGACTAGGCATGTTGCGAGAATGTCGGACAACTGCAGGACATCATGACTCTCAACATTGGTCCCCAGAGATCACATGCGAAACCTGGGCCGACAAAATGTAGTATTGTGTGACGAACTTGATAAGTTCAGAAAGTGATAGCGCCTACGATAAAGAGGTCTTGAGAATCTTGGGGAAGATCTATGTCCAACGAGGAGCACTAAAAAGCTTCTGCTGCTGATGATGATGATGATGATGAAGTTTCTTTCTAAGTCTTTCCATGTTTCTATGAAATGATAACGGGATTGATTTTAGCATCATCGCTTTAGATTCAAACAACATGCTTCTAGATGACCACCCTTCGCAGTTTATAATTGCTGAAGTTAAACATATTTGACCTAATGAGGTAGAAAAAACCAAAAGGGCCAAAGGTATCATTTGATCAAAAAAAAATTTTTGTTATACATCATTGTTATATTTTGGTTTTGGTGATTTCCGTTCTTGTTAAAGAGAAAAACAAAGTCAACTGGAATTCGAACTATGAAATTTCTAATAGAAATTTTATTTCGAATATTTTGACTAAGTCGATATCTGTATTAATTCTTGTTTTTATTGTTCTATTCAGCAGACGAAATAACAAGTTCTCTCTTAATAAAATAAAAATATGAAATCCATAATTACTATTACTAAATATTTTTTATGATTTGTTTTAATTGAATTCAATAATTTCTTGATTGGACGATACTAAAGATGAACAAAAGCAGATATTAAACAGAGTAATACGTAGTTGCTGACATCTTTTACTGTGAAATCATTGCATCACCTTGCGTCTGAAATTAGCTGTCACCGAAGTGATAACAGAAGCAGCAGAGTCTGTCAGCATACTGACACATGTATTTCATTACAGTAGATAAGCACACCCAACCTTTGATCAGGTGTGACAGATTGCTATTGAGGCTAATCAAGAAGACAATTTTCATTACCTTCGCGTAGAAGAAGATTCAATGGGAGGAGGGAATTATCAGTTTTTAGAAAACTGTTCTTAAGAGGTTTTAGTACATAAACAATGCAAATCTGAGTAATTTTCAAAACCACATGTAACATCATGGAATCGAACCAAAAGACTGGCCCTTAAGCTGAGTACCAGCCACCATGTACTGGAGAGAATCATGCTCAACATCACAGGAAGAGATCACAAGATGACACAGCATATAACAGAGAAAAAAACAGTTGTCAAAGATATCATAGAACAATAGAAAAACTCAAATGGCAATGGGCTGGACATATTGCAAGAATGTCAGACAACTGCTGCACATCACTGCTGACAATGTGGATCCTCAGAGATCATCTGCGAAACTATGGCCAACAGAAAATAAAATGGTATGACGAACGAACGTTCAGGAAGCACCGGCTCCATGATAGAGAGGTCTGACGAAGCGTAGGGGGGGTCTATGTCCAACGATGGATGCTAGAAAGCTACTGCTGCTATTGTTGCTGCTGCTGCTGCTGATGATGATGACTATGAAGAGCAATTCAATTATACATCTTGTGGCAAAAAGAACCATATCTTATATTTCTCTGAATACTAACGAGCTTTTATTTTGTTGAAACTACTCTTGGGTAAATACCTGCAAAGCACCAAATTCTTTGAACAAAATAATGACTAATAAAATGCACTTGCAATTTTTTTCCTAATTTCTTTATTGTGTGAAATTCAGTAACAAACACGCAATTACCCTATTGTTTTTATACCTCACAAAGTTTACGAGTAAAGCATTAGTTACTATGGAATCTATAGTAAAATTAGTAATTAATGGTATTGTATAATTTGTAATTAAAAGTATTGTTTGATCAGGAATTAATAGTACTATTATTTGAAATCAGGACCAGCTTCCTTGCATTGTACCAAGTACGAATTCGAACATGAGGTTCAAATAATTATTCAAAGACTATTTTTTTCAGCTCTAAACAAAATTTTCATGTAGAGAAAATGCCATTATTTCATAATTCATGTTAGAATCAATAATAAAACTGGATCCAGAATTAAGAACCTTTAATCTATGGATCTTAATCTTAAATTTGAAAGGAGCAAAAGAATCAGGAGGTCTTAAGACTAACCCTGCTGATCGAAGGTGGTCTTCAGCAGGGTTGACTACCACCACCACCACCACCACCACCACTACTACTACTACTACTACTACTACTACTACTACTAATAATAATAATAATAATTTTTTCTACAATCTACATTCAATTGTTTTAATTGTTGTTGATTTTTATCACAACTTCGGCTGGAGAAAATGAATTCAAAAAACTTACAGCTCATAGTATCACCCACAGAAAATTTCATGGGGTTATGTCGTGAAGTTTTTACAGTAAGCTGACACATACGACCTGATGGACGGACATTTGGTGAATAATAATAAGTTTGTATAATTAGGAATAAATGAGTTAATCCTTAAATCGGCTCATTTACTCTTCATAACCGAATTCCAAACTGCCTTTCAACATATTCAAATTGTCCCATTGTGGGATGTGCACCCAGGTTCAGAATCACTGATTCAAACCCTCTCTCCATCTTCTATTTCTTTAAATGTTAGCATTCATCTTCCTTGACTTTTTTTCACTCTTTTACTCATTTCCTTTTATTCATCCAACGTAACTCTATAATACAAGTTTTGGTCGGTCTCTTATACGTTAAAGATACGTTTTTTAAGCCTTATAATTTTTGATTGACATGGAACTTGTTTCTTATCTTCGGGTGAACCATCCTCATCTTTCATTCGCATCTAATTTCGGCTCTCCCTCCAGCTAATCCCACCACTACCACAAATAGTAACGCTGAATATCAATCTTCTCATGGTTGGATTGATGACATACTTGATCCAGACCCTTGGGTGAACCATCCTCATCTTTCTCTCCTTACTTCCTCCTGCTACTTCGACCACGGAGGGTGGACGCATCTTTTGACGTATGTTTTTTTTTGTTTTATCCTTTCGGTTTTCCGTTGATACGTTCACGCTCTCGTTCCCACCCCTTTCATGTCATTTTAGATCTATTTCTTTTCCTTCTTGTCCCCTTTCTTCGGTTAGCATTGTTTTTCTCTTTCTCTATCTTCAACTGTGTAACAATACATGCAATGAGTAGAGCACAGAAAATTGGATTTGAATTGAAAACCCCCCCAAAACAAAACAAAACAAAAAAGCCCAGAACAGATTTTGTTGGTCACCCAGCAGAGACCGCCAAGAGGCCAGTGCCTTTTGGCTACATGTCGCGTTGGGTGTTGATAAATCAGGAAAATTGCTCACAGAGATGAAGAATGAATAAGTTACTTCTTTCAAATTTGGTCGGGCAGTGATCACTAAAAAGTCTAAATTAAGAAAATAGGTGATCAATGTAGCATAAATATACATTGCAAATTGACCCGCTTCACAGCAAAAATCAATTGGAGGAATAAATTTTGAAAAAAAAAAAATTTTTTTTCTCAGATATGATAAAAGGGAAATGTTGAAAATTTCAGCCCTATAGCTCCGTTGGTACAGACCATGTGCGTGATAGATACATTCATACATAGTAGCCACCCAGTCAGTCAGTCAGTCAGTCAGTCAGATTGGCTTGAAAGAAAAACCTGAAGAAACCTATGTTGACAGTTTTTCGTGACAGTTTGTGGTTGACGGTTACAAACAGAATTGATAGAAACATACTATCTGTTCTGGAACATATTGTTTTGATAATTTTTCTATTTCACCCCCCCCCTCTTCTATTTGGCATCGAATTTTTCCAAGGTTGGAGAAACCTAATGAAATGGACTAGAACAACAGCAGCAGCAGCAGCAGCAGCAGCAGCAGCAACAACAACAACAACAACAGCAGAAACTATGTAAACAGAAAATATTAAAAGCAAAAAAAGAACTGTATTCGAAATCACCTCACAGACGCCACGAAAAACAATAAACAATAAACACAATAACCAAAGCAGTGACACCATAAACCCGTGTATCGTCAGATTATCTTCTTCTTCTTCTTCTTCTTCTTCTTCTTCTTCTTCTTCTTCTTCTTCTTCTTCTTCTTCTTCTTCTTCTTCTTCTTTGTTTCTTCTTCTTTTTCTTTTGTTTCTTGTTTCTTGTTTCTTCTTCTTCTTCTTCTTCTTCTTCTTCTTCTTCTTCTTCTCCTTCTTTTGTTTCTTCTTCTTCTTTTGTTTCTTCTTCTTCTTTTGTTTCTTCTTCCTCTTCTTCTTTTGTTTCTTCTTCTTCTTTTGTTTCTTCTTCTTCTTCTTCTTCTTCTTCTTCTTCTTCTTCTTCTTCTTCTTCTTCTTCTTCTTCTTCTTCATCTTCTTCTCGGTCTCACACCCCTTCCCACTTACCCCCAAAATATTTCAATATAAATCAGCAGTTTCTAATTAAAGCATTCACTCAATCAATCAATATTATGCTTTTCGCTGTAGCTAGCGTCAGTGAAAATTTAATTACGAAATAAACCATCCTCAACGGGAGACGAGCTGATATGGCCGATGCCGGCGACAATTTAATAACTGCACTCATAGGAGGCTAAGCTTGCCGGGAAAACCTCGTCGAAGACATAATGAACAGTCATTAGCGCTACATAGCAATTAATAATGTGTTATGATCGGAATCGAAGTTGGGAGTTAAATATCAGTTGGAAGAGTAGGAGCTAAATTGGAATCGATACAAAGTAGTAGCCATGCGTTAGTAGACAGCACGCAACACGACCTTAAAACAAAGAGAAGAAAAAAGAAAATCGCTATTTTTTGACAAAGAAGCGAAGAAAAGGGAACCGTACATTGCCGTGTGATATCATTGGTCTCATGTGTGAACTGAAGTGAGTCTTGGTATGCGTGTATGCATACTTAAGTTGATATTAGCGTCAATATGTGATCAGGTATGAACTTTTGTTCCAGGGATAATATAATTTGTGTTTGTGTGTGTCTGTGTCTGTGTATGTATTCAAATATAAGAGTATGTACCCGTGTGTCTGTTTGCTTCTATAACAAGACGTGATTCTTTCATGAATGCATGGGTTTTATCATGAGCTGATAATATGAGATTTATACGTTTGCATATTTTTGGTATGCATAGCCGTTCATGTGTAAGCATGCATATAAATCAGAACGTCCTGTGTGTAATTGTGCACAAGCGTGTGTATAGGTTAAACGGAATATGTTTATCTTATCCTTATGCGTAAACACACGATATACATATGAGTATGCTGTGTGTATATGTGTTTAAAACGATATCGTTGTACGAGCCGGTGTCAGATCATTTCTTATCACGACAGAATGTGTGATCGTATGCGCACATATGTGTGAACCATGAGTCGACGTGCATTTGTGTACGTGGTGTCTATAAGTGTATTACTCATTAAAAATTGGATTACATGGTGTATTCAGGCATAATTGAATGTATATATGATGTGTACATGGGCATATATTGGTAATGCACCTATTTACAAAACTTAGCCCGGTCTGACATAAGGCATTGAGGGAGAAAGATTGTGTTGTAAAAAAGCATCATTCGAAATCCTGGCTTTTGCATTATCATGAATATTGACCATTGGTACCAGTACAGATTTAAGAAGCTATTTTAAGCTCTGGACAGGCCAAAACATGTATTAAAAAACGGATATATGTCCGATAGAATGATTTTATATTGCATTATATATATATATATATATATATATATATATATATATATATATATATATATATATATATCTTAATGATATAACTGTCTGTCTGCATCGAAAGAAACAAATAGAGCAGATATAGACCGTGGATGAAGAAAATGAGAATTTGGAGTGAAAACAGTTATTTGGGCCTTTGCATTACCGGCGGCTGTTTAGCTCAATGGCAAAATCAACGCTACGTTGAAGCAGATACTCTATCGGTGTTGATTCAATATATATATACACCATGATGATGATCATCATCAGTCTTTTAAGATCCGTCGCTGGACATAGACCTTCCTAAGGATCAGACACATTTCTCTATCATGGGCGTTGCGGAGCAAGCATTTTCTGAATTCGTCTAGTGCATCTCTCTATATAGTATTTTGTCGGCCTCGGTTTTGCATGCGATCGATGGGGATCCATGTTGTGAGTTGAGATGTGTCTAAGGTTAGATTAATTTGTCACAAAGTGGGAATGTAATTAGTAAGATTGCTTTGCACCGCTCCTCCACGTGGTGAGATCTTTCTTATCTCTCTAGCTTGAAAATCAGCTTTTGATATCCTGGCCTTTATTTCGGCTTGAACACCAATATCTGGCGTCAGTAGGAATTATCAACCCACTCTACAGACTTAATGGACCAGACGTGCCCATCATATACATCATCTGTACTCTCTTTCTCTCACACATATATACATATATATATGCATTATTGCACTCCAACTCTGTGACGGAAAACTAACGAAGCCGGGTGATATCGGGTGATACTGCTGAAGTGCTCTTGGTTCGTGGTAATGGTACTTCGGCAACTAACAAAGCTGTCCGATATCTTGAGGTATTGCTGGAGAGCACTTGGTTCATGATAATGATGCCTAACTCCATCCCATAGTCTGATGGAAGTTCTGTCAGAGGCAGTGATGCTGTTTTGCAGCTATAGAAGTATGAATACACACACAAAATGGCCTCCCTACGCATCATTTGGCCTAGGCACAAATAAAATAAACAATTAAGAAATGAGAAACGATACAACAGAAATGGACAGTGAATGAACAGTATTGGAATTTGGGGATAAAGCAGTTATTTGGGCCGAAGCCTTTCCGTCGGGCTGTTTAGTTCAGTGGAAAAAGAAAATAGAGCTGCCACTGGGATCGATCCTGCAACCAATTTGGAGCTCCATTTTCCTTATTCTATTTATGCTGTCTACTGCATTCCCTGCATAATAACCGGAGGTCATTCCAGATAATATAATTCATTCCTAATTATTCTGTGTGATTATATATCCATTTCTTGATAATATAATTGTCCGTGTTGAATGCAGATATGGACTACGAATGAACAAAAGTGCGAACGTGGGATCAAACAGTTATTTTGACCTTCATCTTTCTACCAGCCTGTTTAGCTCAATGGTGAGAGCAACGCATTGTCGAAGCGGTTGAAGGTTCAATTCCTGTAACAGTCAAATTTTCTTCCATTGTTTATACTATTTACGCTGTGTGAATCCGAATGACACATTCTCCGTGTAACAACGAGGGCATTCCAGATAAGAGTTTCAGATAATGTTATGCATTCCAGATTATTCTGTCGGATTTTGTATCCAATTCTATATATATATATATATATATATATATATATATATATATATATATATATACATATGTATATATATATATATATATATATATAAAGAATTCTGATGGAGCAAACATATCGATTTTTAACAGTTTCTAATAATTTGAAAATTTGAACGATATTTTTTATAAAATTCATATGATATAAATCATAATGAATGAAAATTATTTGATTGTTTACGCTTTTTAATTGGTTGAACAGTACAAGAAATAATTAATCAGAAAAAAATGCAAATTCGTCTACTTATATGCTATAATATAGGAAGGTATCCAATTTAAATTTCTTCCATACGGTTTCAATCTGAGGTTAGAGTTTCACACATTTGGTTTGACAAAGCGGTTTATAAATCGCTAAATTACAACTCAAACCGCAGTTTGAAACAGGGTTGCCAGATTTGGTCAGAAGAGGAGATCATCCAAGGTTTATCTTAGAGATTCATTGAACCTCTTCATCCGGACTGGTAGCTCAATTTCCTAATTTGAGAGCCTGTATTGAGTAAGTCTGTAATAAACTTGGATAATCTCTCCTTGTTGCTTCCTGGTTTGAAACTGAATCAAACCCACGTTGCAGATTATCAAACTGATAGTAGTATATTCAAGATGCGCCACTTCATGGGAGTTGCCAGAGAACAGAGTGCTATATTACTGAGTTACAATCTGAATCACTTCCACATTCATTGAAAAACGAAAATCCAGATATTTTCTCTGGTCTGACACACTGACATGTATATTAATATATCAACCGTACTTTGCCATTTGTAGGCCATGATAGTAGAGAAAGGAGCCAGTGAGTGAATAGATGGACAATTCACTCCATCATAATTAACTGACAATCATCAGCAGTAAATAAACTACCATATCCATTGGCAATCATGACAGATGAAGGCTATTTGTGTCAAATATGGTTTAGATAAAGTAACTGAAAATATATACTCTTCGAAGACCATCGCAAGTAGTGATATGAACACTTTAATATTCTCTCGTCTATTTCGTTGGGATATCTAGGACTCGAGAATGTGGAAATGAAATTGGAGATTCTAACCGTTAAATTCGAGATATAGTTTTACAAAAACTGTCATCACAGCTATATACCTCGCTTCTGTATAACAAAGATACCCCATTACCACTAACGCTCGAAGATTTTA
>OY735243.1:15711869-15734369 GCA_963457665.1 Thysanoteuthis rhombus
TTTCTTTCTTTCTTTCTTTCTTTATTTCTTTCTTTCTTTCTTTCTTTCTTTTCCGCCTCCTTTCCTTTTTCCCATAGAACTAGAGTTAAAACATGAAGCTTGAAACAAGAATTCAGCATTGTAACTCGTGGACTGTACGAGAGCGTGTGAATGGAAGGAGAAACAGAGGCTTGGTTCAGAGGCTTGGAAGAGTTTCGCAATTGAGATTATCTGTCGTGTTGAGTAGAGAAGTGAGTGTCCTGTGTTTATTTTAAAAACACGCAGGATTGAAGAGAAGGGGAGAGACCAAGAACAGTGTATGTGCTTGAGAGAGAAAGAGAGAGAGAGAGAGAGAGAGAGAGAGAGAGAGAGAGGGAAAGAGATGGAGAGAGTAACAAAAAGAAAGTAAGAATATGAAACAAAAAACACAAATATAAATACATAGACACATACATTTATGCATAAAAATAGATAGATATAGGTATTAACAGACCGAGATCGATAGATAGATAGGTGTAGGTATCAATAGACCAATATAGATAGATAGAGGTATTAAGAGACCATGATAGATAGATAGATAGATAGATACATGTAGGTATCAGCAGACCAAGATATATAAATATAGATAGAGCAAGATCAGTTGAAAGGAGATAAAAATGAGGAGAGGTAAGGGTCAAGCTGAGAGGGAAAAGAGGAAAAAAGCAAATGAGAGCGAGAGAGAGAGAGAGAGAGAGAGAGAGAGAGAGAGAGAGAGAGAGAGAGGGGGGGGAGGGACATAAAGGAGAGTGGTAATGTTACGAATACAAGTATGGTGTACGAGTGCACACGTCGTACACATGCAATCACTTTAGGGCATGTGTTTACTTTGTAGACCTTTATGCAGTCGGTGTACATTTCATAGCACATAGACGAGAAGGTAAAACCAGCTGAAAATATATGCATATTGCTGAGTGTAAGTTACATCCTATGTTGTTTGCCTGGTTTTATATGTTTATCATAGACGCAATATAACGTGAGCAACACATTTTTTAAAAGCTCGCAGGTATCTGGAATTTTAATCTAATGAATCCTGAGCTCAGGAACTGGCCGATCCTTGGTAGTAACCATTATTCTCAGACAGTGTTTTGTACACTCCTTGTTTTTCTTAGCGTCCATACACATCTCTATAATAGGGTCTGTAGGTCAGTCGGTCCCTACCAAGATATAAATTTCCAGCGACTCAATTAAAAATATAAAGATATTGTAGAACACATATTTCCATTAAAAATTTTACCGTGTAAATTGTTATCAAGTTGTGACTAGTATGACCTTAGATTTAATTTTAGTTGCCCCGTATCACAACTATGCAGGACATCATTCTACGACTGTTAGTAAATACTCAAGATTGAAAATAAAGAAAAACTGAGTTCGTGTCTCACCAAAAGCTTATCCTTTATTTCCGATCATTGCTGTTTATTAACGACCGTAGAATGATAGCCTGAGTAGTTGCGATGAAAAGCATCTGCAATGAAAATGAAAGAAATTCCAGTCATAAATCAATAATGACAGACTAAATGTCAAGATTTCTCCGGGAAAAGCGAAAAAAGGATATGCTTAAAAAGCAGTACAGTGAAAAAATGTGTATGTGTAATTTATATCCATATTCGGTATAACACCACCGAAGTGCAAACGCTGATATAATTTCGTACACATGCTGGTGCAAAAGCCAACAGCTTTCATCAGATGATGACCCCCTGGGCTCAGGAACGGTTCCGAAGCCAAAGCATCATTACCACTAAGCCAGAGTGCCCAAGCAGTACCTTATGCTACTACCAGACACCGAGTGTCAAGGGTTCAAAGTTACCGTGCATAAATATACATTAATTTTAGCATCAAAATATTGATGCAAATTACTTCTAGTATGAAAGCGCAAACGATTGCAGTTGTTAATTCGAGTACGGATTGGTATTAATTTTCATTCTCACGTGATCGAAAATTCAACAAAAAGTTACCGTATATCTTTGAATATTTCTATCGTGACTATGAGATGAGTTCGGAATGAAGTGCAAAATTTCATTTTGACTCGAATATAAGCCTCACTTATTTTACCACTAGGTCGTCATGTGAGATATCCCTTTTTATGAATATACCGTCTATTACACTTGGTTGGGTGTCGCTGAAACTTGAAGTTTTCTTCATTTTCAATACACCAATCATTGTTTTAAGGTCGTAAAAGCAAAATTTTCATCAGTGGCAATGATTTCTACCGGGGAATGATTTCAAAAGTATACTAAACAATACATATGATAGATTACCCACATACATAACCATGATAATAAATTGAAATGAAACGAACAGAATTATGTACTGGCAATTTTTTAACTGACCTGTGTATAGACCATTTTTTCAAACCAATAATCGTATTTTATTTCAAGAATATGCGGTAGTTATTTACCGTCAACTTTTAAAAATATACTTGAAGCAACTCGTTCGAACGGAGAAAGCAAGGAGATATCCGTAGGCACTGTCCAGAGATGCTATGTAGGATGTGTTCTCAGTGTCCATGAGATGAATTAAACTTTGGAACTTTCAACTGTGAACGGATAACGACTCCCTGAAGACTTCCGACAACTTGAGTCAAGTGGAAGATGCTCGTGTGGATTTGTGAATGAAGGAGGCAGAGCGTATAGCAGGATATCCGTAGAGTTGAATTGTTGGATAGTTAGATGTATAGTAACCCGTCATCTTACTATCCAAGTTGCAATCAGGGACTATTTTTGTTATTTTTTAATTGAAAAATTAATTTGTAGCCACAATGATATCAATAAAGAAACAAAAGAACGACGCTAAAAAGGTGACAAGGAAAATAATGCTATGATGATGATAAGTAACAGCTTTAATATATATATATGTACACACACACACACACGCACACACACACACACACACACACACACACACACACACACATATATATATATATATATATATATATATATATATATATATATAATGATAACTGAAAATGATGATGATATGAAAATTATCAAGAAGCAATTGGCAAAAATGTTGCAAGGATGCCGATGTCTCACAACGTGGATCCCAAGACATCATATGTGAAATTGTTGTAAATAATATGGTAAGACGATTTAGACGGGTTCAAGAGATATTTGCACCGCGATACCCGTGATAGAGAGATCTGGGGTATCTTGGGAAAGGTTTATGTCCAACAACGGCCATTAGAAATCTGATTTAACATTGTTTATCTTCTAAATGCCTCCTTTCAATTTTCTCTGTAATGTGTAACAAAATATATCAGCAGACCCCTGGCGAGGAGAGTTGCCCTCTGTTGAATTCCATACAAACACTGAAGGATAACTTTTATCCGGTGATCATATAGTAAACAGGTCCGGTTAGTCACTTTTTGAGTACTCCCTATCAAAATAAGTCATTCTTTGAATACTCTTTATCAAATAAGTCGCTCTTTAAGTACTCCTAATCAAAATAAGTCATTCTTTGAGTACTCTCTATGGAAAACGAAATGTCCCGAAATCCGAAATTTTCATAAACCAGCATGACGCAACAAGTGGGAAATTCCAAACCTGATTTCACTTCTGGGACGAGACTCTATCCTGATTTCCAAGACATTCAACCCATTTAGATAACAATAAAAATTGGTTGTATGCGTGTAACTCTTTAGAAAAGTTAAACTATATTAACATCACAAACGGTAAAAGATGAAACAAGACCCGAATCAACTCAAATTATTATTCTCGCCAGGCCTGCACGCATTGACCACTGTATTTTTTGCTTATTATCTCTCCAGGTAACATGGAATCTTTTTGCACCATTATAGACAGGTTACATTTTGGGGAATATGTCACGTTATGGGGAGGTTACGGTAACATTTCAATCGATTATTTTCCTGAACCCAAACTGGCAGCACATCTCAGACATTACCACGACGTTATGGTAAGCCGTGTAACGTTACAGATATCTTTTAGTATCGTCAGTTTGTAAACTGGGTTATCTATTTGGAAATATTGTTGAAAATATCAAAAATGGCTGCAGATACCCCTATGAGTAACAGTGATAAGAAAAAGAGAAAGAGTCTGAGCCTATCTCATTATGTTTATGCAAATTTTCCACTATACGAAATTGTCCCAAATACGAAACACTTCTGGCTCCAAACATTTAGGGAATGGGGGAACCCAATTCGTATAAAGTAAAATTCTCTAGGTAAAAAATCGCAATTTACTGACCTCAGAAACTGAAACTGTCGGCCAATAGGGTCTCTCCTAATGCTTTCACCCAATTGGCCATTCCCTAGTTGAAATTAGAATAGGAGTAGCTGTTCGATATCTAAGGATTTTAGGAAGTGTTTTCAGTAAAAAAAAAAAAAAAAACTTTTTCGTAATCTACCAGAAATATTTATCATTATTAGATATCTATGGAATATGTTGACATTGAACTTCTTTATTTTTCCTCTGTTTCACAATAGTACGTTTCTTTCTTTTTACCTTCTCGATTTTTCTTGGTTTCTTTCTTTTATTATTTCCCTTTTTTTCTTCCCTTCTTTTTCCCTCTTTTTTCTTTCATTTTTGTCTTTTCTTTCTTTCTTCCTCTATTTCTTTCTTTCTTTTTCTTCCCTTTCTTTCTTTCCTTCTTTCCTACTCTATTTCTTCCATCATTTTTTCTTTCATTTTTTTTCGTTCTTCCATTCTTTTTTCTATATTTTCTTCTTTTCTTTCTTTCTTTCTTTCTTTCCTTCTTTCTTTCTTTCTTTCTTTCTTTTTCATCATCATCTGTATTACTCTCCAACCTAACCATATCCGATCATTTTCGATTGCAACTCTTCTCATCATCATCTCTCTTTCTCTCTCTCTCTCTCTCTCTCTCTCTCTCTCTCTGATGTGCTATGCATGTATCACTCATACAGAACACACCAATGACACTAAAACGATAAAATCTGAATTTTCTAACGGGGGAGAGGGGGGAGTTAAAATGCCGCGTAACTTTACGCTAATTGTTTCTCCACTTGTTGTCTGGTAGCATTCACGCTTGTTTTTTTTTTGTTTTTGTTTTTCTTCCAATTCGGACTTACTTGGTGATCATTGACCCCCCCCCAATAAATAACCCAATCATTATCCAACCCATTTTCCAATTTTTAATTGATCACCCTGAACACAGCATACTACCAAAATACGGTTTTTATTGAGTGACTAACCAGACCTGTCATATTTTATTATTTTATTCTAGGGAGATGCAGAGTGTCCAATCAGATACCAGCACAGAGAATGAAAAGACAACAAATAATGAACACATAAGATATATACAAATTATTAATGAAAAGACGTGTAACGCCTTCGGTGAATAGGCTCATGAACTTAGAATTGTGTTGCTCCTTGTATAATATGATATAATGATATATGACCAACATGCGGTAATTATCCTTGAAAAACTGGGGTCGACCTATACACAAAGCACACCATAAATTAATGCTTTGGGTCAGCCAATACATGAGATCGATTTATACTTGAACGTATGCGGTATTTATTGTTTTATACTTTTCGTTCCCTTTTCATTCTTATCTCCCTTTATTTCTGATCTTTATTATTTTCTCACGGCTATTGCCACAATCAGCACATGTGTTGAGGACCAAAACAAAAAGACCAAGAAAATATTGCATAAGATAGTAGACCACTACATTTACCATATCAAATGAAATTCCCCGAATCCTTAAAAGAAGAAGGAATCAAGCGAAGACTCACACTGGGTCGGCAATGCAAGCTTTAATTTTAAGACCGAAATCCCTTTTGGTTAGAAGAGAAAAGTATACAACCGATGCATCTTCTGATAATCACCAATGGAACCTTACCAAAAAATTGTCCCTCCAACTGAGAACCATGCAACATGCACAGGAGAGAATTATGTCTACGTCAAGTGTCACAAAACAGCACAGTATATTTATTACAAAACAAACTGGAGTCAGGGATATCATAAAAGCAATAAGAAAATTCAGCCAGTCATGTTGCAAGAATGATAACCACTTGACATCCCGACATATAACATGGCTTTCCAAAGATCATATGTGAAATAGCAGCCAACAAAAAAATGGTGTGACGATCCAGACAAGTTCAGAAAGTACTGGCTCTGCGACGTCCTCGAGCGGATCTTAGGGAAGGTGAACGTCCAACAGCAGAGGTTAAAAGGGTGATGATGATGTTGACGATGATGATGATCATCATCATCATGATCATCATCATTTCCACATTTTCATTTCCGACATGATTTCTCCTTTCTTTCACCCCACAATTCTTGATTCAGAAAAAAGTACTTTCCGCTTACCTCCAATCCTCTTCTCCAATTAATAAGAAACCGTCAACCAAAACTGTCACCAAAAAAGTCAATATAAGATTTTTCAGTCCTCAAGTCAGTCTGTCTGGCTATGTGTGCATTTATCACACATACAGGCCTCACCAATGGAGCTAGAGGGCTGAAAAATTTTAACATTTACTCTGCATTACGGCTAAAAAAATATTTTTTAAAATAGCTTTTTAGTGTGTGCCTTATGGAGGGCAATTTGCAGTGAAAGTTTATGCTAAATTGGTCCCTGACGCTGTGCCTGGAAGCATTCACCGTTTTTTTTTCTAAGTCAGACCTTTTTTATGATCACTATACAACAGAAGGTGAGAGAAGTAGATTATTCACCGATCACCCATTTTTCCATTTTTTTTCAATTGATCACCCCCAACACGGCGTGCTAGCTAAAAGTCATTGGTCACGTGTCGGTTTTGTATAGAGTGACTATCCAAACCTGTTTTGCCTTTGTCACTGCTATCTACATTCGTCCCCCCTCTCTCTTTACCTCTTCAATTTCCATATCTCCCCCCTTCGCCGTTCCTCCTTTTCCTCTGTCTCGTTCACACAATCTCCCCCTCATCATCCTTTTTGGGCAAACTCCTCATTCTTCTATCCACACCATTCATCTTTCCCCTGTACTCCCCGCCCCTCATTCTTGATATCTTTTTTCGCGTTTCCTCAACATTCACTAATTTCATTTTATTTCTGTCTATGTATTTCAACTTCCTTCTTCCCGCCACTTTCATTACCGCTGACTTTTCTTTTTTTTTTTTTCACTCTCATCCACTTGATTTCATCTTTAAATCCCACCCGCTCGCCTTATGATTGAAATTACGCATGCGCAAACACATCCAAGCGATGACACGCGCTCACACATATGCACAAAACAATGACAATTGAGTTTTGGCCTGTAAACATGGTTGAAACACAAGACAGTGCAATTGACAACCGACAAAAAATATTCTCATTGATATTGAATGTGATATCTGCCACAGAGACATTTTCTTTCGATCTAAACAGAAAGGAAAGTAAACGTAAAAAAACCCCAAAAAACAAAGAATAAAGAAGATTAGTCACTCAATAGAAACCGTCACGTTACTAACGTCTTTTGGCAGCATGTCCTTGTAGGGGTGATCAATTAAAAAAATGCAAAAAAAGGGGTGATCAATGAATAAGTTACTTCTTTTGCCTTTTGCTGGGCAGTGATCACTAAAAAAAAGTCTGCATCTGAAAGAAAAAAAGTGAAGCATGAATGCTGCCGGACACAAAATGGGGGACCAATTTAGAATTACGTTACGTTACAAATTGAACCATGCACTATAAACCTGTCTATAGGGGGATATAAAAAAAATCATTTTTCTCTACATAAAAAGGAGTAAATGTTTAAATTCTCAGCCTTCTTGCTCAATTGGTGCTGTCTTTACTCGTGACACGTACGTACATTGCCAAATGCCAAACCAACTTAAAAACTGAAGAAACCCATAGAGATAGTCTTGGTGACAGTCTTGGTTGACAGTTTTTAAAAGATGATAGCTGAACGAATCTTTTGTCAGAAACACTTCATTCCAAACTTCTAATTAAATGTCCCAAATCGATAGAAAGGTCATTGTATCCGAGTGTTAAGGGGAATTAAATTACTAAATAACCATCTTTCAATTCCTTCACACTGATAATGGAAGCAACTGAAGATCTAATAACACTGTTGTGTTGCTTCTACGGTTTACACAGCAAAAATATTCCAGAGATATAATAAAACAATCGTTAGCCCGTTCAGTAATTAATCAAATACAATGATTGAAATCAATGTGACAAGTTGGTCATACCAATTGTTCTCAGCAGTGTTTGCTGGATTCCGACTTCAAAGAGAAACACTTTTCATTGGCTTAATCATTCTGAGTCGTTCAAATTCGAGGAATTCATCCCCGTTTCTCTCTCTTTCTCGCCTTCTCACCTTTTCTTTCTTTGTTCTTTTTTTCTCTTTTAAATATCTTTCCATATTCTCTGACTGCTAATTTCCTTCGGTTCATTTTTTTTAATTCTCAGTAGATTTGATGTGTAATAAAATTCGTTCGTTTATTCGTGTCCTCGTCTCTTCATTTTCCATTGATCGATCGTTTTTTTATTTTTTATATTTTATTCAATTGACGTAAGTCTTTAATTATTCTTCCGATTTTCTTTTTCTGTCTCTTCCCCACGAAGCCTCTGACTGAGATTTTCGCCACAGATTCTTTATAGGTTTTGCAATTATAGCAGGACTCACTTACCCGGGTGGATGGATTCCAAGACCCGCGCTAATGGTGAAATCCGCGGACAATAGCGAACCATATGTACTAGCGGTGTTGCAAATTTTTTTCTTTCAGGTTCCCATCTGAAATTAAGTTCCAAAACATTCAGAAATATAAGATTCTTCAGATATGTAACTAATAACCACGAAATATGTTATACATCAAAATTATTTAAATGTGACTTTAATCGTCAACATTTTCTTTTGTCAAAATATCAGCGATTTCATCAAGATAACAATTTTTTTATACGCATAAATTAAATGAAAAATATCATTGATTTTATTGAAAATCATTTAACTAGCAATTTCTTGACACAACAAAAATATCTCAATTGCGGTAACTGCGGGTAAGCAAAACTGCTGTTGGCAATTATGCCTGTGAGGTTTTCATCATCATCATCATCATCAGTCTTTTATCGTCTGTCGTTGGACATATACCTTCCCCAGTATTTGCCAGACCTCTCTATCATGGGCGTCATGGAGCAAATACTTTCTGAACTTGTCTAGTTCTTCTCTCCGTCTTAAATTCTGTCGGCCTCGGTTATGCATGTGATCTTTAGGGATCCATGTTCTGAGTTGCGATGTTCAGCAGTTGTTTGCCATTCTTGCAACATGACTAGACCATTGCCATTTAAGTTTTCTATTGTATTCCACGATGTTTGCGACTCCTGTATTTTCCCTGATATATTGTGCTGTCTTGTGATCTTTCCATGTGAGGTTGAGTATGATTCTTTCATGTGCGCATTGCATGGTTCTCAATTCGCAGGTCTGTCTCTGGGTTAAATTCCATGTTTTCAGCTCCATAGATGACTATCGAGAGGATGCATTGGTTGTATGCTCATATTGTATTTCAATTTGAAGATTTTCTTTTGCATGCATGCTGATTGTAACGTGTGAAATCAACCAGGCGCATAAGTATATTTTAATTATATCTCTACGGCAAAACCCCTAAATATTTTTTTCTCCTAACCTAAAAATGATAAATCTCAAATTAACACAGGAGTAAGTAAGTAAGTAAGTAAGTAAGTAAGTAAACATTTGATTGATAATGTAAGCCAGTTACAAATGTTTTTCCTTCCCATTTTGAATTTCCTTATACTATTTGCATAATAGACATCAGAATAAATAATTGTTTTGACGAGTAGAAACGTAGCAATTTGAAGGAAAAAGGTTTTAGATATATTTTTATTATGTTATATTTTTTCTGCAAATCGTTTGCAATAATGGAAATGCAAAACGTCCAGCATTTAGCTCAAAGATTTAATATAAGTAAAAGTGTTTGAGATACAACCAGATTAAATCGATTAAAAGTATACCATGATCGATTATAAACTATATGAAATGAAAGTAAAAATATTATAAGCCGAGCCAGATGTGTTAGAAGGTTTGTACGTATCTATGAAATATCCCCATTCCGAATAATTGATTTTTAGAATGATTGTTTTTGTCTCAAACCATCAAGGTACTGGGTCTTGAGAATGGCTGAATGAATAACCCAAAACACTTGATCAGAGACTTTGATTCGTTCTCGCATACGCTATCCGTAAACCTACGTTACATTTATCGAAACAGAAAAGATTAAGCAAAAAATTACAAAGGCATTTGTTGTCTGTGACCTTTGATGAGACATACATACGTTTCATGATGTTGATTCCAGCTTAAAAATGTTTGAAGTGAACCCCGATTCGAACTCAAAATGGAATTATTACAGTTGACTTCTTCAGAAGCTCAATTTTGAAGGTATTCTTGATATCCTTTAAACAAATAACAGCCTAACACAGAGTCGGAATAATTGGACACGCGCCAAAGATCATTTTCACCACTCTACTAATGACTTGTGATCTAAATCATTTCTAATTTTCACTTCGTATAACACAGGTCACAATGATGATAACCGAACTCATTTCACCAACAACGGTCTACTGGAGAATATTGTTACAATTACGAAAAAGGGAAAGTATTCACCATCGCAGTCAATAATTGAACTGCCTCTGCATTAAAATTTGTGAAAAGATTCTACCTAAGAATAAATATGGTCAGATTAAATTCTATTCATGACATCACTAGCGGTTTTTTTTCACTGGAAAACATCTAAAATAGAGTGAAAAACATCCAGAAACATCTTGATTTTAGATAATCTAGATGTTATTAATAAAACTGTCAGAATAAAGTACCAAGGAGGTCAAAAAAGCTTTGTTCTAGAAATTGAAAAGAAAGCATTTTTCGGAACGGTCTAAAGGAATACTGACACCAATTTTCAAATCTATAGACAAAACAGTACGACCAAGAGCGACACAAACACACGCTCGAACAAAAAGGGAGAGAACCCTTCACCACCTCTGGTGGTTCGATTTTTTTCCCTCAATCTCCACGTTTTCCTTCCACAATTTTTCTTCTTTTTTAGTGTTCTTCTTTACTTCGATTAAGTTATAAACGTTTGAACCATAAATAATCTTAGATGCCAGAGAATCTAGATCGAATTAATATATACGTGTGTGTGTGTGTGTTTGAGAGAGAGAGAGAGAGAGAGAGAGAGAGAGAGAGAGAGAGAGAGAGAGAGAGAGAGAAACAGAGTGAGAAAGAAGGGGTAGACTGAGGGGAAATTGTAACTCTAATGTTATTGATAACAATAAAAACCCCGTAAATTTTCCGGTTCTGTCCGTTGTTCAACAGTTCGTCTGATGTATAAGCTTGGCATTGAAGAATCAGAATAATATTAAAAATCGAAAATAATCTCCATCCTTCTCATATAAGAGTGGAAATAAACGAGAAAAAGACCAATCATCCAATACGTTGACTGCAAAAGAATGTCCAAGTCATAAATCGCTTGAAAAGTAGCAATATCATTCCGTTATTTCTTCTTTTTTTGTTTAATTCTTTATATACAGTGCCGAGTCCCTAGGACCCGAATTAAACACTTTCTCAATCAGATCAAACCTGTTTCAATAATAAAAATCAATAAACTTTCAGCATTAATTTTTAGCAGATCTGTCTGAATCATCTCAAAACCATCGGTTAAATGTGCGGTACGTAACGAACCAAGGAAAAAATCATGCTTAATGTCACATGAGAATATCACAAGACAGCATAGTATATCTGAGATAAAAACAGGAGTCAGAGATATCATAGAGTTAATTAGAAGACTCAAATGGCAATACAACTTAGGTCTCTATAGATCATTTGAAAATTTGTGACCGATAGAAGATGAAATAGCGTGACGAACTGGACAAGATCAGAAAGTATTGGCTCCGCAACGCCCATGATAGAGAGGTCTGGCGAATATTGGGAAAGGTTATGATCAACGACTGGAAGTTTCAAACGGGTGTCAGGGGGCGTTGGAAGACAAGAGGTTAAAATAAATGATTACATTTTGAAAAAAAATGTTATTAAAATGTGATTTTCAAGGAATTGCCACAAAAAAAAAAAACATTAAGGAGGGTCGTCCTTTATCAACTACTCTCAAATGGGAGAAATAATTGGAATAAGAGCGTTGACAGGGCTTGATCTGATCACAGTGAATGTCCTTCTCTTAGCAAGGGGTAAGCAGAGAATCAGGATTCCACCGGTCGTCACCAGACTACTGACCAAACTTATGATCAATACCGTGCCCATGGAGTGTTTGATTAACCCCAGAGAAACTTTCAAACTGTATTGATGGAGGCAGGGAAATAGAGGAAGGAGAAAATTGTGTCACATTAACATGTCACATCATGGCCCCAGAAGCAGATACGAACAATTTCATTGCAAGAACGATGCAGATGTGGCAAGAGGCAGGAATGTTCAACACCTAGATGGTTGCGTTAGTGGAATATATATATATATATATATATATATATATATATATATATATATATATATATATATATATATATATATATATATATATATATATATATATATATATATACGGTTTATAGAAGAAAAGATTAGTAACATTAAGAAAGAGGATATTCAGAGTGAAGATAGAGCCTAGGTATTAAGGCAAAGAGATTTTTGAGGGGTCAAAAATGACGAAAGTCTCAGGTAGCAAAAAAAGTTGTGAAAGTAAACAATATTTTGAAAATTCTGATATTACGGAAGATCGGGATCTTCTTCCGGGCTGCAGCCTTGTTTGTTGTTTGGTCGTGTCCAGGATAATGGATGCTGTGATTTTCATAATATATTTATTCTAGCAGGAATATCCAGCATTGTCCGGGAGGAATAACTTCAGATGCTAAGGAAACAAATTATATTTTATATAGATTATATAAATTACACAAAATTATATAAAATTTTGAAATCTGATATAGTTGACTTGGGGAAATTTTTTGACCTTCGTTGTCGCAAGAGAGATAGCTGGAAAAAAATCTTGCAATGTTTCGCTGTTGCTAGTGTTAAAAGTACGCAAATGCAGTGTTAATTCAATCATTTGGTTCATCTGGGGCTCATTTTA
Source organism: Thysanoteuthis rhombus (assembly GCA_963457665.1). Lineage (NCBI taxonomy): Eukaryota > Metazoa > Mollusca > Cephalopoda > Oegopsida > Thysanoteuthidae > Thysanoteuthis > Thysanoteuthis major. Next base: position 15,724,907 of record OY735243.1, read on the forward strand.
CCTTTAGATATTTCCTATCGCCGACGAGAAATGGTCACCGCTGTCGCTAATTCTTCAGAATTAAGATCTGTTTTGGGCTTCCCTAACCGTTTATTGTGGATATCCAAATTTTTAGATTTAAACCTACTGAACCAACGCTGAACAGCTTGCACTACATGAGAGTAAGTTCCAAATGTTTTATTAACATGATCGCAATCTTTGGCAGGATTTTGTTCTGATTTGAACTTACTTGAAAATTAATCTCTCTGGGTAGAGAACGATGCTATCGAAGGTTCAAAAAGCCTTAAATAATGACGAATTATATCTCTGTTTACTTGGAATATGCAAAATTGCATTTCATTATTGAATATTCCATTACAGCATTACTCTATAGCATTATCAGGTGAAAAAATAACCGTCTACGTACATCAATCTAATTCTATATAATTATATCTGAAGTTTTGCACCAAATCAAATTTTGACTTCTGAGAACTAAATTCCTTCATCATTGGATTCCTTACGTCCTTCTGCACCGTTTCCGCAGAAAACTGAATATAAGCGACAAGCAAATTTGAGTTTTCTTTCACGAACTCTTTATTTCGAGTCTCCATCGTTATTTCTTAGTGACGCATTTTCCCTAATGTAATTCGTTTGTCAGACCTTCCAACTGCTAGTCCCGCTTCATTTCTATCGGATATCATTTCCAATGTGATTCTAAGAAATTATAATCATATGACGAACAACTCTGGTTAATCAATGAATAAAAACTATTACTCGACCAACATCTCTTGACAGCATTTCGCGTTAGGGTGATCAATTAAAAAACGGAATGAAGGGTGATCAATTAAAAAATTGGAAACAAATTGATCAATGGACAAGTTATTTTTTTTTGCTTTTCATTAGACAGTGATCATTAAAAAAGTCTGATTTTTAAAAAAATCAACAACAAACAAACAGACAAATAATGGGCGAGAATGCTGATGGATACAAACTAAGGAACCAATTCGACATAGACTTACATAGTAAATTGAGCCCACAACTAAAAACCAATTCATGGAGAACTTACCCACCCTCGCCGTTTTTTTTCTAGACATAACAAGCAGCAAATGTTCAAGTTTTCAGTCATCTGCTTATAATTGTTCGGGCTGTGCACGTGATAGGTGAATACATAGCCGACACACCAGACAGACAGACTAACTTAAAAACTGAAGACACCTATGTAGTCAGTTTTGATTGGCAGTTTCTAATACTATTAACGGGTTCATTATATTAGAAGAAGAAGAAGAAGAAGAAGAAGAAGAAGAAGAAGAAGAAGAAGAAGAAGAAGAAAAAGAAGAAGAAGAAGAAGAAAAACAAATGCAAGAAAGAAAAAACAAAGAATTAAAATCTGAGATATTTTTTCATGGAGATGAGATTAGTGTGAGAAGAGAAAATGCCACCTTGGATAACAAAGTGTGAATTTCAAATTAGTCCAAAGCTGCTGAGAGAGAGTGGTGCAGTTTAAGACAGTTAAAAAGAAGATACTACATCAATTTACAGTTTGGGAAATTATCGATCTTGTGGTTTCATTTTCTGTGAGCCTATCGCGGCTCCGCGTCATGCCATCAAACCAGCGTTGATTACATTCTATCTTGATATGAGAATCTATTGAAAACACTTGAAATGGCACTAAATTGGGTTAATTTCATAGAACAATGCCGCAGCGATTGAAGAATGCATCCACTATTTTCCCCAAAGTTTTGTTGTTCAGAAGTTGGAACATTGAAATAAAGACAGTAAGTTTTACGGTGCTAATTTCATTATTCTTGCAAAACACAATACATTCCCGTTATTATGGCACCCAGGGGGATTTAAGATTGTTGGTATCACGAGTTCGATGTTATAACCGGCGAATTATATATATATATATATATATATATATATATATATATATATATATATATATATATATATATATATATAATCATAAATTGTATGACATGATGTAGAAAATTATTTGAAATGATTTCTCGTCATTACATGCTTAATGCATCACTCAACCTAGACAACGTAAATGAAATAAACTATTAAAGAAAATAGGGCTGCTGTAGGAATCGAACCTGCCACTGATTCTATCGGATCATTATATATATATATATATGTATATATATGTATATATATATATATATATATATATATATATATATATATATATATATATATATATATATATATATATATCATTGATGATGGGAAGAATCCCGAAACATGTATGGACTATTGACATATAAGGATCAATAAACCTTACCACCAAAAACTTCACTCCCGAGTCTGTCTCACTCTCTAAAGTACACATTATATATATATATATATATATATATATATATATACATATATATATATATATATATATATGATGGACAATATGGAAAGGCGAATGATTGGAAACCGGATTGGATTAACTTCCGTTACATGTTTCGAGAGATAGTCTGTTGTCATTGTTAAACGTCCAGATGGAAAAAAAAGTTTGGAGAGAAAGAGCGGGGATGATAAGTGGTTATTGTTTTTCTAAATTTGCTATCTTCACTGGCGGGAGACTAGATGTCTTCGTGTCAATGTTGAAATCATTAGTGTATAAGTGAAATTGAGGAAAGTTTTGTGTGCATATGTAGTTAAGTCTAGTGACTGTTGTAAGAGACCTGTGTGCGCGTATGTAGCGTATGTAAATATACATTGTAGTAGGTGTGTTGTTGAAATGGATGTCTGCATTGTTACATTCTATGAAACGGGAATTAATTCAATCCAGTTTCCAAACTTTCGTGTTTCTGTAAACTCTTTTAAATTCACCATTTTGTCAGATAAATCTCCCTCTGTATATAGTCATGTAAACTTTTCATTTTTAACACATTTTTTAGTCAATTTTTTTTTATTTAGTCCTTGAACAAAACCACCTTTAATCCACTCAGTGCTATTTGAACATTTTGTCTTAAAACAGTTTTACTATATAATTTTAGTTTATTGGTGCATTTAATTTTGTTTTTATTTGTAATCTCATTCATAAATCTTATTTATTATGGAGTTAGTCAGCTGTTTTACCATAGCCTCGTTTCAGAGTATTTGAGACAGAACAGGTTTCTACACTCAGACACATGCATGCGTGCACTTGTGTTTGTGAGTGTATTAAGAAATGGACATAATTGGTCCGACAGAATGAAATATAAATTGTGTTATATCATAGAAAAACTTATTTGAGATGACGGTTGATGTATTACTTACCTTAGACAGCGTAAATAGAATGAGCAATTATAGAAAATGGAGCTGCTGCATGAATTGATATATATATATATATATATATATATATATATATATATATATATATATATATATATATATATATATATATAAGCTTATCATTGATTATACTTTACTTTTGAAATTTTTTTCCGAGTTTATAAGTTATTTTTGTGAGGTTCACTATTCTATTTTCTAAAATATTGAAATCCTGATGTGCTGTTACTGCATACAAATCAATGACTATTGTCTTGCAAGAATATAAAACCAAACATGTCACCACAATGCCTTTAGTGCCGTTTGAACGAGTGCCGTTTGAATGAGAGCAGTTTGAGCAAGAATTTATTGTTTATAGTAACGAGAGTATTCAAGTATTATCTGTGGTTGTCTTTCTTGGGCGAATGAAAAAGTATATTTTAAATGTAAATAATGATTCGCTTTTATTCATGATTAAATATTCTGAAAAATCTTGATTGTATGGGTGATCTAAACAGAGGATTATATCAAAGAATGATACGAAAACTGTCTAACTCCAGTACGAATTCTTTGCTTATTTTGTTCTCTATCATATACATAGTTTATAATGTATTTTTTAATTTGTAAAAATACAAAAAGACAGAAATAGAAAACAGATTTATCATTTGTTGGTGATATTCATTTACAGTGGTTAATATTCATGTATTCACCAAAGTAAATGAACTATTTATTATATAAAAAAAAAAGATACAAGGATACATACCCGGTGAACGTCAACATTTCGTGCTTGGCACATTCAGCGACCACAGAATGGCTTGGTTAAAGACCAACCACTCTTTCGACAGGGCTACGGGAATCAGTGGCATGTGCGAGTATAACAATTAAAATCATCCCTTTCCCGATCTCTCTTGTGCCATGTTTCTTATTAACTGGTTATTCATTATCGGCAATCGTATTTATTTATTTGTTTATTTTATCCGATGAAGCATTGTAAATTGTTAAAAATTTTTTGCAACTATTTGTCTTTATCTCAATTTTTGTTGCTTTTTCAAAACTACACTCTTCCAGGTTTCCGTTTGACAGTGAGTGAATAAATTATCACTGCAGATCAAAATGAAGAATGAGTTCCAGGTCAGAATTGAACTCACGACATTATGCTGCATGACTGCTCTTGACACTGACCTGCAGGCGGGTATCAGTGGGAAGTGCAAGTCCAAATCAATCACTTAAACTCTTCTCCTATCTTTCCTGCACTATGTTCTATAACAACTGGTAGTTCAGTTCATTTATACATTCATTTCTTTTATTTATTTGATGAAGTATTGTCAATTATTATTAATAATTTTGCCACCATCAACTTCCATCTCAAATTTTGAAACTTAACCCAGATGGGTTTCCTGTTGGTCATAAATGAATAAGTTATCGTTGTGGGTACAAATAAAGAATGATTCCCCGATAAACCCACAGCACTTGCTAGAGGCTGGCTTGGTTAACACCCAACTCGTCCTGTCATTGGGGTACAGGATTCAGTGACAAGTGTGAGCTCGAAGCAAACATTCAAACTCATCCCCTCTTCTGATATCTTCTGCGTCATGTCTTCTAGTTGCTAATAGTTCAGTATTGATGATCCAATTTATTTATTCCTTAAATGAAGTATTATAAATCATTTTTTATTGCAACTGGACTCAGCCGGTTTCCATCCAGCAATAAGTGAATGAAATAACTGCGCAGATTGAAATGAAGGATTATTTCTGAATCGAAATCGAAGTCACAGTTTAAATTAATTCCCGACTGCTCTTGCTATTGGACTACGGGTATCAGTGACAAGCGTAAAATGAATCGAAAAGTCGAACTCATGATGCATCATGATCTCCTGTGGGTCATATTTCTCGTTGACTTGTGGTTCAGTCATCATCATCATCATCATCATCAGTCTTTTAGCGTCCGTCGTTGGACATAGACCTTCCCCAGGATTTGCCACACTTCTCTATCATGGGCGTCACGGAGCCAGTACTTCCTGAACTCATCTAGTTCATCTCTCCATCTAATATTTTGCCGGCCTCGGTTGCGCATATGGTCTCGGGGAATCCATGTTGTGAGTCGTGATGTCCATCGATTGTCAGCCATTCTTGCAACGTGGCCAGCCCACCGCCATTTGAGATTTTTTATGGATTCTATGATGTCTCTAACTCTTGTCTTTTCCCGGATGTGTTGTGCTGTTTTGTGGTCTCTCCATGTGAGGCCCAGCATTATTCTTTCATGTGCACGTTGCATGGTTCTCAGCTTACGGGTCTGTTTCTTGGTTAAGTTCCATGTTTCAGCTCCATAAGTGACTATCGGGAGGATGCATTGGTTATACACCCTTCTCTTTAGGATTAATGGGATCTTATTATTTTTGAAGGTTGAGCTAGCTCTGCCAAAGGCTTGCCATCCTAGTGTGATTCTTCGCTTGATTTCTTAATTTATTTATTTAATTACATAAAGTTGGTAGTAAGTGAATAAATTACCAGCGTGGATTGTGATGAAGAATAACCTTCGAGTAAGAATCTAACTCATGATACTATATGCTAGAGGTTTTCTAGATTGATGCCCCACAGATCAAACCAGAGCGCAACTGGTATCAGTAGCTGGTGCGAGTCAAAATCAAAAATTTACTCACATCCCATGTCCCGATCTCACCTGCACCATGATTGTTATCAAAAGCTGTTCAGTATCAGTAATCCAATCTATCCATTTATTTTTTTTATTAGATGAAATATTGTCAATTATTATTTATGATTTTACGCTACCTTCATCACAATTTTATTGCTGTCTATCGCAACCTCTCTGTTTCCATCCACTCAAACACAAGGAAACTTTCTTTCTCCCCCTCTATTCCCACCTTTTTATTAAACTACCTAACTTTCTTTTGTGCCTTCTTATCATCTACTCTTTATTCTTCCTTTCTCACCCCTCTTATTAAACTGACCCAATATTGTCTCACTTTTTATTTACCCTCTTTCCATGCCCTATTATCAAACTATTCAACCCCTTTCTCTCCTGTTTTCCTACCCCATTCAGTAATCTACCTAACACCTTCTCCTACCCTTTTATTAATCTACGTAACTCAAGTTTATAATAAAAAATACGTATTCTGATAAACTAAGATATATTTCTATTTATTCAATAAACATTTTTGAAAGTAATACATTTTCACTGTTTAGCTAAAATGAATTTGAATGGAATTTATTTACAGTTTTTCTAATCTTGAATATGAACAAATGAACCTAATCTTGGATCATATCAATTTATCTACTCCAATGCCCATTCGGGTAGGGTGCGGACTAATCCGCGCTCGTCAGAATTAGGAACTTCTTGGTGAGGATCTAACTCACGACACTACGGTAGAGGGGGGGCTCGTTTAACGTCTGAGCAATTTTACCACTGGGCTACAAGAAACAGTGACAAGCGCAAGTCAAACACTCAAACTCATCCCTTTCACAAATCTCTGCTGTGCTGTATTTGTTATTAATCGGTAATTCAGTATTGATAATCCAATACACTTATTTATTTTATTAGATGAAGTATTGTCAATTATTATCCATAACTTTTGCTACTATTTACGTTCATCCCATTTCCTGTTTTGTACCGCAAATACACCCAGACTGGTTTCCCTTTGGCAGTGAGTGGATATATCAGTAGCATGGATCAGAATAAAGAAAAATTTTGCTTGAGAATCGAACTCACAAACAGATAGATTTATTTGCATCGATCATTGGAAGCATATTTCAGAAAGTTGACTGGGGAGGTATAGGAATAAACATGAACGGATAATATTTAAAGCACCTGAGTTTTGCCGATGATGTTTCTATGGTGTCGTAAACTTCTAAGAAACTATAAAACATTTTGACTGATCTATATAGGGAAAGTAAAAAAAGCAAGCTTAAAAATGAACAGAACATAGACAGAAGTAATGTTCAACGATAGTCTCCAAAAAGACCATAAGAATAGATGGCCAGGCTCTACAAGAGGATAATGAATTAATTTACCCAGGACATGTAATAAAATTAGAGAAAGACTGATCGACTGGAAATCATTTGGTAAGAATAGAGGCATATTGAAGAGCACCTTGCCAATGTGTGTAAAGCATATAATGAATGCATAAAACCAGTTATGACATGGATTTTTAAACATGGGAATTAACCAAATGAACTGAGAACCAGCTTGGAATCGCCGTCTAAAAAAGCCGTCTAACAGTAAACTTATCGTGGCTGCTACTGATGATAATGATGAAAATTTAAAAGGGGAATACTGTGCTGCATGTTTTTCAGTGAAGAATATATAGGAAAGTTATTGTAAATTGAGAAAAGAAAATTATTTGAATTAAAATTCGTGAAAGAAACAATTGAAATACAATAATGATAACGTTTACAATTGCAAATGGGAAGGTGATGCCTTGTTTCATTTTCGAGAAAACGAAAGATTCTACATTTTGATCTTGAAGTCTTGAAGTGACTTTTGACTATTTGAATAGAAACTCGAAAATTAAATTTTATGAAGATACAACGCTTTTTATTATTCAAATTACTCGTAGATAAATTGAAAACCATAGACAAAATTTAGGGGTTTAATTTCTACGTCAATTAATCTTACAAAAAAAGTCATTCATTTAGTTTCAAGTTTTAGTTTAGGAAAATTAAGAAAAAAAAAATATAAGTCATAAATGTTTGTGTCAGGATTGTATTAATCATGTTTTACTTTTTCCATCCAACTGAAAAAATCAAGATCTGAACAAATCAAAGGGAATGAATCCCAACAAAAAAATGTTGTTTAGATTACGAACTTATATTCAGCAATGAACTTTTTAAAACTTAAGTTAATGTATAAATAATTGTACAAAGTAAATATTTCATTTAACTTTTACTAATTTCGATGAAATGAAATAAAGTTTCGGGTGGATGTTGATTTTTTTTCCTGCACGAATAATGAAATAATAGAAAAAATCAAAACAGTTAAGCGTTGACTTTTTCATTTTCTTTCTCAAGCTACCTCTAACTCCTTCCCTTTCTCCATCTTCATTTCTCTATGTCTATCTTCACTCACTTCTCTTTTTCTTTCCTCCCTTTTTTCTCTTTTTTACACTGGCCATGACGTCTGTGTATCTTAACTTCCATTATCTGTTTTTTCTTTTCCTTTCTTTTTTCTCTCTTTATCTTCCCCAGTCAAACTACGCCTGTGACGTCAGCATCTGCTCTTTCCACACTCCTCTCTTATAATTGATCTTTCTATCTTTCTCTATTTGTGTTGTATTAAAATCGATACTATGTCTTTTTCTGACTCTCTCTGTCTGAGTCACTTCGATAAATTAAGTCTTCTGTGGCAGTTGCAGTTACGGCTATTAATTGATATGCTATTTTTTTTTCATTCATCCATACTTATTTTCCGCCGTTGGATACAAAGGAGGCATTCGCCCTCCGCTGGATCCGGCCTTTTCAACGAAGGTAAGTCTATCTGAAAGTTGAAACCACGTAGAAGCCGGGTAACACGGGTCACTATGAACAATGATATCTTAAAACGAGTTTTAGCACTCTCTAATCCCTTACCTGAGAACCAACATTCGGGTACATCTTTTTGTTCCCTACCCCGAATGTGTCCTCCCATCCCCGGAATATACCTTTTTGCCCATTCCTGGAAAAGTGGCAGTGGACATCAATGATCATGGGTGGGTGAGTGTGTAGTTTAGAGCCCCATAGAGCTGGAGAGATACTATTGATGAAAGGGTTAATGTAGCATGAATGGGTCACGAATGAATCGAATTTGGTGTAAGATAGACAACTAATAACCAGCATCCTCCCGAATTCGCTCTCGGCCTTGTTCAAAATTGAATGTGATTTTCATAAATAAAATGTTGCTTTAGTTGGTCAATCTATTTAAAATCTTCTTTTTTACTAGTACTATTACTATGAACCCAGGACTTAGAAATCCTCCCATGAAGTGACGGTCGAAAGCGCTTGAAGGACTACAGTGTGAATATTGGACAGTTCATTCATCTCTGAAATCCAGCAAAAAACAACAAAAAACAAACAAACAAACATAAAACTTATCTGCAGACAAGAGAAATAAAGAATGGACGTATTGAAATGACACGAATTATCAGTTGTGTTTAATGAAACTTGCCTGCAAGAAAGATTACCGACAATATATATATATATATATATATATATATATATATATATATATATATATATATATATATATA
>OY735243.1:15739369-15771869 GCA_963457665.1 Thysanoteuthis rhombus
AAGAAAACAGATGGTAATGTAAAAAGCCTTGCACTCAAGAGACGGTGTTCACAGACCATATGTAAAACGAAATGAGGTTGGGAGAAGACTTAATAGCGTTGAAGATTGTGTTGACTCTACAATCAAGGGACTAAAAGATTACACAAGACCGAGTGAGAAAGGATATACATCAGTCAAAGACCGAAACAAAAGAATCAGGGACAGGCATTTTAGAATACGAGTCCTAAGAATTGTAGAGCAATCGATTTAGACATGATCACTAAATGGAAACATCTAGAGAGAAACTGGTTCGAAGGAAACGTAAAGATGGGGATACTAGTCTGAATCATTCTTGAAATAGTGACTCATCTCAGCAGTAAGAAGGCTGGAGAACGCATTGATAAATCTGCATTTTTTTTATCAAAACAACAAAGATTACAACAGTAGTCTGAATAATTCATTGAATAGAACAAATCATTAGGACGGGGAAAAATTGACATTTTGTCTTCTTCCATTGTATGTCATTTGTACGTCTAAATCTTGAATTTCAACTTATTTTTGTACTTTTTCATTCATTTATTGTCGCTCGCAGCCAGAAGGTTCAAGGGTAGTGGAGGGCAGGAATTTTGCTTGTCTTATTTTGTGTAGTGTAAACATCAGTGACCCCCAAGGTGGATTAATGGGCTCGTCCCAGCAGGTTATCTAAAATACTTACGGCACCAGTTATTACCTCATCTAGATTCTGACTATTCTCTATATTGCTTAACTTCGGTAATTGCACGAGAACCGGCGTATCCGATGCAATTTGGACGTATCATTCTTTGGCATCAGATGAAAGAGGAATTGATCTGCACATTTGGATGGACTTTATATCTGATCTAATTATAACAATACATGGTGAGTGTTAGTTGCTTGGTTGCTTTATTGCCTCCTTGGTCCGTCCATCACGAGGAAAAAAGGGTATGACACTTTGATACCCTTAACTCACCCACGTCCAACTTGAACGTCCTCTTTTCCTCTTCTCTTGCCAGTCACTGTTGCATACCACCCTCTACCAGCAAGGTAAACCACAATCCGCCCAATGCAAAAGGTGGAAAGAGGACAGATAAATCTTCTTATATATGAATATAATAGACTACCTTCATTACCTTCTTGCACAAAATGATGTCCTTACAATTTTACGTTTCATTATATCCAAGTTTGTCATTCATCCACGTTCGGGGGTGTCAGTTTCAAAATCGTCTTTTTATTTTGACGTTTTGATGTCAAACAGTTGTTTCTCGCAGTTTTCATTCCAACTGTAACACTGTATTCTGTAATCGATATATGCTCCTTAAAAATAGATTTATTTTCAATATTCAGTGTATCCGGTGTCTCATTATGAAGCAGATTTGGACAATCTTGTTGTTCATCCTTCGCACAACTTTGCTTTGGGGTTTTATATTCTTTTGCTACAGAAATGCTATTTTTCCAGAAAGTAATAAACCTTTACGTGACATTGTTTCGAATTTTGCATAATAGTAAACACAGTTGTACCAATACTCTAGAAGGCTCTGTGCAATATATATATATATATATATATATATATATATATATATATATATATATATATATATATATATATATATATATATATATATATATATCGGAATTTTTGAGATGAGGTATTATTATTATTTCCATTAATATTCGGACCATCCTCATCTTTGTTGTTTTTCATACAACGTTCGTTACTTCCCCAAAATCTTCCAGATGTTACCTGACGAAGGCCGTAGAGTATAACGTTGTATGAAAAACAACAAAGATGAGGATGGTCCGAATATTAATGGAAATAATATATATATATATATATATATATATATATATATATATATATATATATATATATATATTGCATTAGATGAAATCGTTTTCGAAAGTCTTTTTTTTATCAGATGCTACCCAGAGGATGAAACGTTACAAAGTAATCCTGGTTTGAAAAAAAGTATTGCAAAAAATTGAATTCTTTTCTGACGTTTGACCCCCTGAAACGTAGCAGACAAAAAAAAGGTCAAATTTAGAGGGACAATTTTATTAATTGTCTGTATTTTATCGAAACTAGAAATGTGTACTTTTTTTGCACAAATGTGAAATAACGGTTTCCTTTTTCAAGTGCCAGGGAATAAACGAATCCTGAATAACTAAACTCTATAAATAGAAAGCCTGGCCTCGTGCCACACGTCGTCTTCCGTTCCACCCATTTTTCTAAATCAGCTTTGAAAAGGGTGGGGAGTGGTAACAATAAAAATATACATATAATTACAATTGACTTCAATTGTTTTATCGAACAGTATTTCCATAAATATTCCATAGCTCAAAAGTATTGAATCGATTTTCAATCGCATAGATTTGTGTGAAAATAATTATACTCTAACCGATACAGGTGTATCAGGCATACGTACAAGCACGAGGCTAATAATTTCTCGTTTAGACTTGCTGAAATTATAACCTACTCTAGATGAGATCATTGAATGTTATATCTCATAGATCCCTTTTACAGCGGTATAATTTTTGCAATGAAATTCCAATATTCTAATGTCTATCAAGTAATAAATAGAATAAGGCTCATGCTTCATCATCTTTGATAAACTATCACATAAGCCATATATGCAAATTTCTTTCCTGTTAGTTTGCACGTTGATCTCATTGGTTAATTTATCTTCCTAATATGACGTAATGAATAATACGTCATAAAAAATACTCTTAAGACTTTTTATCTGATCACATATTGAAACGGCTTGAGAAGTAAAAGTTTTGAAATGTCTCGAAATTGGGATACTTGAATTATATATATATATATATATATATATATATATATATATGTATGTATGTATGTATGTATGTATGTGTATATATATAAAGTATATGGGGTACAAATCAGGCTAGCAGTATAACATAATATAATAATATATCTATAATATAAAGCCACTTCTGAAATGTAATGGATTTATTTTATAGAGTGTTCGATACCTACAACTTTTTTAGTCTTGAAGTTAAGTTGTTTTAGAGTAGAGCTGGAACGCCTGATGAGGCCGGAAGAGGGCAGAAACATGAGCTAGTTTGTGTAGCGAATCCACATTCTACAATATATATATATATATATATATATATATATATATATATATATATATATATATAGAGAGAGAGAGAGAGAGAGATTGATGGATAGATTGATACATAGATAGATTATGAATAAATCCTAAAATGTATCTGCTAATCACAGGAATTTTAAAACGAATATATGTTAAACTTATAAGTCAGATTCCAAGTTAGATGCTAGATATATGAATATCATTATTACAATCACCTGCCAAACTAGCGGTTTCAAACTACAAACCAGTATACTGTCTTTAATGTTGTTCTCATACGACATGCAATGGTGCGTCTGCTATGAAACTAATGAACTCGGGATTCAAATAAATAAATAACCGTGGTCTCGCCTGAACGCCATTGAAGAAGAAAACAGTGAATATCCAGACCTTGTTGATGGTGGGAGGGGTATGCTGCATTGTCAAGGACTCTGCCTCCTCACCACTGCTCTCCACCATATGGGTCTCGAGATCTTTGCAAGGACAGCAAGACCCTTCAGACCTTGTTGAATATTATCGTATTGTCGCTGGTTGAGAAGGGGCCTCCATAACAGTTCAAGCTTCAAATACGGTCTGCCACCGACGACATGTGACGTTCATACAATAAAAAATTTCTTCTGTCTGAGAACATGGAGAAATGCTCTCGATTCTTCACGATTTATTCGTTTCTATTAGTCGTTCTATTTTAAAGTCAGCGTTTGATAGATCGATATTGATTTGTACTTGTCTATCTCGACTTTTTTCACGGCTAGCCGGTGAAGCAATTCTAACTCTGCTAGATATGCTCGGCATAGTGTAACCAGGTATCTCACTGAAGACCTGTGTCTCATAGGAAAGTCTGATAATGTGTTAATTTGTATCACGTAAGACGAATTTAGCAAAGATTATACGCTATCACTTTTCCGGGTCCGTGAAGAAGGGGTTCTGACGTCAGGTTTGTCTGGAAAGTTTGACAGAAAAGCTTGATCAAAATTGTTGATATTGATATTACATGAAAACATTTCGATTTTGACAAAAAAATGATTCTGTGGGCTATGTCAAACTATTTCTGCTCTCTGGAAATTGTTACGCAAGAAAAAAAAAAGAGAAAAAGAATACAATTGCAGAGATAGAATAAATGGCTAAGATTATGTTTAAAATATTATGAAACAAAATAATTTTTCTGTTTATATTAACTTTCATTATTGATTTACTGCACATTATTTTAATTCATCAAACTTCACGTTTTAATTGCTCTCCGCTAAAAAATACCGCAAGTCACTGAAAAGATGTGTACGTCTCGAATATTCATTCTTTTATCAGATTCAAAAGTAATATTTGAGGTTCGTATTGTGAAGAAAAGGTTTGAGATCACAGTGCTATAGGACTGATTCCCAAAGTGGGCACTACTGCACCGTGCAGGGAGCTGGAAGAATCAGGGGGAGCTAGAAGGCAAACAGGTGAGAGGTGACTTTGGAAAACAAACGGTGGTTTGAGCAGAAGGGGCAAAGAATGTGAATCGATACTTGTTATGCATGAAGTCGTATATTTGAGGAGCTGATTTTACAGTAGAGATGTTTACAGTTCGAATATTTCAGTTTTTTCTATCAAAAGAATTCAATTATCTTTTTATATAGCTTAATCTCAACTAAATCAACGTAAACTGATTCTGAAACGAGAAAACTTACCACTGAATTCCAAAGATCTCTACTTTAAAATCACCTTTTTAAACATACGTAATATACTACGATCCGATCAAATTATCACCGATTGAATCAGATTTGTATTTTTAATCCCAGATTGAGACGTTTCATACTCATGTTGCTACAACACAGCAGAAAAATCTGGTTCCACATGATCATAATATATAAATAGAAATAAATAAAAAGATACAGATAATTCAATCCAAGTTTTGTTCACCTGTTTACAACTTCTTCAATCATCATTCTGGAAGAATCAAGTCGTATTTGAAACAGAAATTTGATCGCCTCCGCAATAGAAATGCTATCCTCTAAACCAGGATTTCTCAAACCTGGATTTCTCTAACTGGATTGTCCGGAATCCTTGGGTTCCACATCATTTATTTTTGCATCCATGGCCAATTTTGAGAAATAAACTGATCACAGTTTTTCGAATGAAATACCATGTTGTATTGATGCAAAAAATCAAAATGCATCCATTGTACCTGTATTCAGTTGTTGGTTTTCACTAAGAGAGCCATGCTTAATGTAGAATTAAGACTAAGTTTATGTATAAATGCCCATAATCATGTATTTTTATAAATATTGTATTGAAAAATATGATATCATGCTCACAAAATGTATCTATTCTGTGAACAGAACGCAATGATTGTACACCGTACACCAAAGACGCTTCCAGTTATAACTATTCTATATAGCGAAATGGTTGAGAAACCCTGGTCTAGTGCTCCAAAAACCTTTTCCAATTACCAACCCCTTTTAAAGCATCGGTATCCCCTGTTGAGCCGGTCAAAATAATCCCTTGAAAATATAGGAAAAGAAACAACAACAAAAAAAGTTTTATTTCAATTCAAGAATTCATTTACTAACCAAAAATGTAATTGCACAAAAGTATCTAAAAGCAATGATTAAAGTGAAGGTTGGGACTGATTTGATAGGACTAATACTTAAACTTCGAAGATCTCTTCCGTAAAATCAGCTTCTACAACATGATATTCAACATAAAAGGTAGCAGTTTATATTCATTGTCCCTTCGTTCTCCTAACCCCTTGTCTTTCAGCTCTGCATTGAGTTTTTAGCGTCCCCAAAGAGGTGCTAACTGCTGGTTTAAGAATCAGTGCTGTAGACCAATGGTTTCAAAACTTTGAAAACTCGATAACCACTTTTTTAAAAGGAAATATGCAGGAGGACCCCTATTTCGAGCATTTACTTTTTAGACTAATTAATGAGCAACGATAAAAAGACATTTTAATCTCCAAAGATTGTATTTGTTTAAAATGGATTACATTTATTAGAATTCAAATATATAGTACATGTCTGTGTACAACAATTGTTTTTCGATTGTTGTGCAGTGGATGGTGCTGTTTCTCTGCCACAAGGTTCGCCATGTCAGGTTCAGAGGGAACTCTGCTGAGGGCCCCGTGTATTATTTGACGGACTCTCTGGGGTTCATGCAGCCCAATTTCAAAACCACTGATCTAGACGATACACATAGGAGATCTTCCCAAAAAGTAATGTTCCATGTAGCAAACCATTATAACTTTGGTGAGTTCAATAATTACCGGGTGCCTTATACCTGTGACCTCATGCCAGACTAGGCTAAGCTAAACCTAGTAAAAATATCAAAAGGGACCTTGTCATTGGGAAGTAGTTATCGTTAATTACCACCGTAATGTCTTTGCTTCTCACTTAGTGTACCACACTTTTAGCCTCTTTCTAGACTAGATATTCTTAATGGGGGTCCATATCAGTACAAAGGGCGAACGTTGAGATGGGGGTAGGGAATAGATTCTTAAGTACATATGGATTTTTCTCTTCTATCGGTAAAGTCATGTAATAAGGGAAAACTACATCCACTTGGTAATTGCACACACACACACACACACACACACACACACACACATATATATATACATATATATATATATATATATATATATATATATATATATATATATATATAATGTGTACTGTAGAGAGTGAGACAGACTCGGGAGTGAGGTGTTTGGAGGTAAGGTTTATATATATATACACACACACACACACACACATATATATATATATATATATATATATATATATATATATATGTATTACTCAATGATACTACTTTTTTAGAAGTAGTCCAGTTGAAAATTAAGAATATTACTTTTTATGCTCGATATATTATTAATACAATACAGAGGAATAGTTACTAGTGTTTCATGGTTGATCGATTCATCTTGATATATGGTTTAACCATGAATCACGTGTCGGGTATTCACTCCAAATATTGGAAATTTTTCAGCAAAGCATTGAGCACAAGGGTCCAATTGGATAAACAAAGTTACATGTCATTTTAGTTTGATTGTCGTGAGGGAGCTTGCTTTGAAAAATAACTAAGGGGTGAGGAGCAATGGGAGAAAAAAATTTGAGAAACCTTGTTCAAGATTGAGGTCATTGAATATCAAAAATATTGGATAGATTACCAAGTTAGTCTTGCAGATTATTAGCTGGATTAATAAATTCAATTCTTACAAAGCACCCCTAAAATTTTAGCCTTGTATCAGGCTAACCCTAGCATGTAAATATCAGTGGCCTACTTGGGGGTCGAAATAGTTATCTATTTCTTCATGATGCCAGATATTGGTAATCGAGTTCAGTTACAATAACAATTTCGAATCCTGATGGCCTAGGCCCTGCCCCCGACTTAAAAGATTGACAACACATTTCGCCTAGCTCTGTTCCCCCTTATTTGGTTTGGTATCGTGCAAGGCTAAGCTAAGCACATATCGCGATATTACGTAGGCTTGTGATTCCAAACACGTGAAAATTAGTACCCTTTGAACTTGCGCTATTGAAATATAGTATATAGTATCTATCTATATATATTTTTCCTCAGTTTTTTTTTGTTGAAAAAGAAGATTATGTGATGGTCAGCTTTAATCATGATCAGTGTTTTATCGTCAATCGTTGAATATAGACCTTCCACTAGGATTCGCCAGACCTTTCTATCATGTGCGTCATGGAGCCAATACTTTCCGAACATGTCCAGTTCGTCTCACTACCTTATATTCTACCGACTATGGTTTCGTATATGATCTCTGGGGATCCACGTTGTGACCAGCCCATTGCTATTCTATTTTTGTAATGGATTTCATGAAGTCACGAACTCCTGAAGTTGGATTTAAAAGAAGCTGCACGACCATTGAACATCTTCGTTGTCTGCTTTACATTTGATCAAGTACATTGCGTTATCACCAAATATCATGGCGAAATGATTGAAAGCTAGCCCAAAAGGTTACAGATCGCGTTAGATACATTGAATCTTGTAAGACCTTCGAAGTTAAGCAACGTTGAGACTGGTCAATATTTAGAAGGGTGATCATTAAGGAATACCAGGTGCAGTAAGCAGAATGGAGCTTTGATAGGTCTGGCCAGCCGAAAGTGGGTTTTACTCACCATGTCATGTGTGTACCTTACCCAGCGACAGCTACAATTAAGGTATGAGCGGAGAACGATACATACATTGCATATTCTGACATTTTCATTCCAGCTGCTATTAAAATATTTCGCTTCCAGAAAAGTTTAGCAATATCAGCATTTATTTAAAAGAAAAGGAAAACTTGACTATACGGTGCCAAAATTTATAGTCGATTAGCTTTCTTGGCAGTAATTCTATACTCGAACGCCTTGGGGGCACTAATGCTCGAATATAGCGAAAGACCCCTACACGAGCAGGAGTCCTCAAATTTCTCAAGCCTTTTTAATAGACTTTCTAAAAACTAGCACCACCCTGTGTATTTCGACTGTAACTCTATCCCAAAAGTCTTGAGAATATCCTTATGATGACGGTCATTATCATCATTCCGCGTCACAGACGAGACCATTTTGTAAGCTCGTCTTCAAACTTCCGGTTTCTATGTAAGGATGCCATGACCAGTCATGCTTGTCACTGAGTCTCAGTCAAATATGTATGGAAAAGAGATCTTTTCATTATAAGGGTAAGGAACTTTCCAGAAGGTTACAGTGGTAGTAGTAGTAGCAGCAGTAGTAACAGTAGTCTTTATAAGTTTCCATACATAGTTTTCTATCTCCTTCCATGACGAGCATGATTTTGCTGATATCTGCTATGTAATTGTGTGTGTGTGTGTGTGTGCGCGTGTGCACAGGCAAATATTCGTGTGTTGTTCAATATAGCCTGACACTTGGTTATTAACTGAATTTTGATCTGAAATTTTCTCTCTCTCTCTCTCTCTCTCTCTCTCTCTCTATATATATATATATATATATATATATATGTGTATATATATATATACGTGTGTGTGTGTGTGTGTGTGTGTGTGTGAGTGTGAGTGTGAACACAAGCACTTGCTCAGATACATAGATATAGATTGTAATTGTATATTTATCTATGCTCTATACTAAACTATCACCATAGATGTGGCAACTCCTGAAAAAAGGTTATATATATATATATATATATATATATATATATATATATATATATATATATATATATATATATATACATTCCATTTTGGGGGACTTGTGAAAAATTAATCAGAATTGTTCCTTCGCTTTACGTCATTTCAGCTTATGATTTTCCTTTTCATCGGGGGAATCTGTATCAACACTTATTCTCTCAAAGTTTTAACAAAAGCTTTTGTCGTAAGCAGCTGAGGATCAAGTGGAATACCTTCAGAGGTGATCCAGTTAATCATCCTAATGAAGAGACTGAACTCTACACCAAGCTCAATAGTGCATGACAAACTGTGAATGGCCTGGCTGCGAGTGACATGAGATGAATGGATGAAAAAATAAATCTGCTCCTGAAGAAAATTTTTTTTCCCTGATTTCCCATTGGGTTCATTTTTAACAATATTCTATGACCCCTAGTGAGATTTTGAACAGACATTAAAATGATATAGAATCGGAAAACCTTTGAAGTAAACAACATACTGAGACAAATGAACAATTTTCTCATATAATTCTGACATGAGGAATTCCAGGAAATGGTCAGATTCAAACACATCTTGTCTCCATTTCAGGATAGCAAGAAGCGAAAGAATGTTGAGTAATCCACTTAAATTATTTTATATGTAAACTGGATATCAACTGTTTTTCCTATAATTTGGGAGAAGAAATGTAACTGAGAAATCATGGACGTTAGCTTTGGGTGGGAATAACGACAAAATCCCCAAAAGGTTATTAATAGACCAAATTAGGCATCAACTAAATTTTTGGCAGCATTTGAGTTGCAATATTTTTCCAGGTAACAAAAATACAAATTTAAACAAAAGGAATCGTGATAACTAATTCAGCCGTCAGGAATAAGCTATCATTTTCTACCGTCGGGTTTTATCTACCTTTTAGGAACCATCCAACAAAACTGTCATCAGAAATAGGTTTCTCCATTTTTCAAGTTGGTCCAGCGGGTTGGCCGGCTGAAAGGCGGTATATGTATACTTATATTACGCGTACAGGCGTATAGTGGAGCTAAAGGGTTGAAAGTTTCATCATTTACTCATGTCTTCGAATAACATTTTTTAATCGATTCCCCGCATAGATTTCAAGCTAGTGGCGTTCATTTTACAATGTAAGCTTTTTTGCCAAATTGGCCTCTTGCATTATGTCCAACTGTCTTCTTTAAAAAAATCAGACTTTTTCCGTAATCATTACCCAACAAAAGGCAAAAGAATTGAGTTTTTCGTGGATCGCCCATTTTCCAATTTTTTAATTGATCACCCCCATGCTACCAAAAGATGTATGTCACATGGTGGTTTCTACTGAGAGACTAATTTCAATTATATTTTTTTCAGTACATACTTAAGGATTGCTGCTTTGTTCAAGTTATGACACAGCGACTTCGACTAAACAGAAAATTAGACGCTTGACACATCAATGCATTTAGATACTGACTAAGCCAAGGACCACCACCATCATCATCATCATCATCATCATCATCATCATCATCATCATCATCCTTCTATGGTCCGTTGTTGGACATAAACCTTCTCCAGGATTCGCCACGCCTCTTTATCGTGGGCGTCTTGGAGCCAACTATTTCAGGACCTGTCCAGTTCGTCTCGCCATCTCATATTCCGCTAGCCTCGGTTTATAGCACAGATGTGGGACACCCGTGAAGGCCTAATTCACTATATGAGCTGATATTGTCCCTTGTTTTCAATTGTTCGATGTTAGGTTCCCACAATCAAGCGGTCTATTCAAGTAATGGATCAGCATTTTATTACAAATATTGACGTTTCTTTTTCTTTCATTAGATGTTTATGAAGCTTATTCTAGTATGGCCCAAGAGCACCCACAAAGGATCGAACTCACTATTTCAGTAAATGTCTGCGATGCTAGCATGCTAACCCCTGTTACACTGTGAGGTGTTCAAAATAATTTCTCACTTAATCTGCATAACTGAACTCGTTAATAGCCTGCAAAAAATTAGTGTCCATTGCTCTACAACGAGACGCCTCACTATTTAAAATATCAATCTGGAACAGAGTTTTAGCTTTCGAGGATATCAAATCCATACGAAAACAGATCTGATTAGTCACTCAATAGGAACTGCCACGCAACCAACACGTTTTTGCAGTATGTTGGGGTAATCAATTAGAAAAATTGGTGATTGATGAATAAGTCACTTCTCTTGAATTTTGTTGGGCGGTGATAAGAGCAAAAGGTTGAATTTAAGTGAGAAAAATTTAAAAAAAAAGAAATACAGGTGGGCACAATCTAAGGAATCAATTTAGTGAAAACTTACATCGTAAAATGAACCCCGCTAGAAACCTAGTTGTGCAGTGAGTGCTGAAAGAATGAAAATAAAGTAAAAACAAAGGAGCAAGCGAATGCAAAGTAAGGGATCAGTTCAGCATAAACTTACATTGCAAACTGAACTTGAACAATGGTGGGCCTGGTCTGTACCTTGCAAAGTGACTGCCTTGGAATACTACATACTGTAAGAAGCTGGGAACCATGTGGAGAGCATTCAGTAAAGACCTTGTTAATACTCCAGAGAAAAAGACTAATCTTCACGCAATACTCAATAATGCAAGCTAAAGTTTTGCCCCCCCTGGAACCTTTGATTAGCCTCTGATTGATAGTTTACAAAAAAAAAAGAAAAGATTTTAACCATAGTTCTGATATTTATGTCATATCTGAAGCAAGACTTCTATAGTGAATTCGATCCTCGCATACGATTCACTTGCGTAGCAACTTTAATCCTCACACTCGTGGCCTTGTGCCAGTATGATCTAAGACACCAACAATCGTTAGAAGGATAGCTTAGCAGACCATTCAATTCTGTAATAAGATCGATTTTTGTTCGATGATTCAGGCTTGCGGTCTAGGCTTGAAAATACTCATAATCATGGACACGTGAGGACTCTTTCTAATAGGACAAAAGGCTTGACTTGCCCCAAATCTCCGCCGGTTTTTCCCGAAATTACTCTGGTCTACCTGAATTTTATTACGTTCCTTCCCGAATTTAGAGGTGGGGGAATACGTTTGTTCTCCCCGCCTCCTGGAACGTACACCTATGGTACTTCTACTGACAAACCACATAAATATCTGATGCATCTGATTTGGCAGCATAGCTGAGTTCTAAATTTGTTTCGATATCTATATTCTGGACGAATAATTTTTATCTCATTCAAACGGCGATCAAAACTGTTTTCATGATATTTACTGTATATGCCAATACAACAAATAAACACTAACAAATAAATTAAATACAGACAAGTTGTTTTTACTCTTCATACCCTGTGTGATCAGTCTTGTATAATTATATTATAGATCCATCCTTATTACTACTTGGAGCCGATCTATAGAACAGAAGAAAGTCTTTTGCGCCATGTTTTTGTGGTGATCTCACTTGTGTTCCAGAAAATCCTTTCTAGGCATGCGATGTTCTAATATTAATCGAATATATTAGTCGAAGGAAAGAATAAATTATCGGAAGAAAGAGACATCAACAAAGAAAGCTAAAAAAAAAACGAAGAAAAAAATGTTTGAAATGGAAAAAAAATTGATGGACTAGTACAGAGAATAATGATGAGAAGAAGAGATAAAAAAAGAACAACAAAAAAGAAAAAGGTCTGGCTTGTCGCTCAATAGAAACCACATGCGACCAACGTCTTTAGGCAGCGTGCCTAGTCGTGGAGATCAATTAAAAAAATGGAAAAAGTGGTGATCAATATATAAGAGCTTCTCTTGCCGTTGGTTGGACTGTGTCCTCCAAGGGAAAGCCTGAATTTTCAAAGACTAAACGCACAAGGGATACATTTAGCATAAAGTTACATTGCAAATTTAATCCCCACTGAGGATTGGAAGGCGTCAAAAAAACAAAAACAAAACCCTTTTCTGGACATAATAAAGAATAAAGGATGAAATATACAAAGCCAGCCAGCCAGATCAATTTGAAAACTGAAGAAACATATATTGACAGTTTTTGTGACAGTTGTGGTTGACGGTTTCTAACAAATGAAAGAAATCAAGAAAAAACACTTTGAAAAGAAATAGAAGACAAGATGAGAAGAGGGAAGGCCCAGCAGGTGCTTTCATCTTTTGTTCGGCTTCCTAATTTGTTCACGGATAGAAAGAATAAATGAAAGGAAGAATGAACGAGCCAGGCCATCAATCACTCACCGATTGGCCACTGTGGTGACACACCCATTGATCTTATAAAGCAGCGGCCATCTTCTCTAATGATCGAACCGTCCATCCGCGAAGTTGACTAGACCACCTGAATAGTCGAGAAATATCGATAAAAAGAAATGAAGAAATAAAAAGACCATTGCATGGACTGTTTTGATGGCTTGATAGGGAAAAGGAAGGGTTGTCAAATTAGCTATTTTTCGGCTGGATATGGATGATTTTTCCACCGAATTTAGCCGATAAAACCGATGAAAATGGCTAGATATTGCCTCACACAAATATCGAAATTGGAAGAATATTCAGTAAGGTGAAGATAATTGAATTAAAACAGAGAAATAGAGTCGGAGTAAAAATACTAAAAGTATTATTGGCAGTTTAATTTCAATTAAGATGGCACAATAAATATTGTAGCATCAATGAAATAATAGAAGGGTCCTTACAACGTATAAGAACAATGGATTCATAATTCGAGGGAAACTGCCCCTTGTCTCTGTATAATATCCAGTCTTCAGATAACTCAATCTGGTAAGTTTAAAGAAACTAAACGTTCAATTTTTATTAAAAAATTGTTCTGAAGTTTCAACATATAGTAATTTTATTTGATTAGGGAACTTTAAATGAGCATATATCTATATCTTTATCTCTCTCCCTCACACACACACACACACACACACACACACACATACATATATATATATATATATATATATATATATATATATATATATATATATATATATATATATATATCCATTTCTTAATGATTTAATTGTCTGCATTGAAAGAAACAAATATGGCAGATATAAACCGTGAATAGACAAAATGGGAATTTGGAGTAAAAACAGTTATTTGGGCCTTTCCATTACCGCCGTCTATTTAATTCAATGGTAAGTGCAACGCTACATTGGAGCGGCCATCGTATCGACCACAGGTTATATATATATATATATATATATATATATATATATATATATATATATATATATATATATATATATATAAGGTTAGCTGGAAATGAAAAGTACCTAGCCAATTTTAGCCATTTTTAGGGACAGTTTTAGCCATAAATAACAAGCTATACTTAGCAACACTGGACAGGGCTTGATAAAAAGGATGGGAAAATGAGATGGACGAAGAATAAAAAGCAAGGAAAAACACCGAGTAAAAAATAGACAGTCGATTCAAATATTATTTCATTCTATTTTCTCCTTTTCTCTTTGCTGTCGTATTGATTTTATTTTATTTTTTTTTTGGACCTTTCGGCTTCCTTACTTTTTTTCATTTTATTTTGTCTATCAGTGTATCGGGGTTTTTTTCTGACCAACTTTTTTCTTTGTTGTAAATAGTTAAACGCATTTATCAGTGATTGGCATATATGTCACTCTTATTGCTAATTCTTTTCCACCCCTTAATAAATCTCTGTCTTTCTTTCTTTAATCTCTCTTATTTTCTCTCTTTTTTCTTTTTTTTTTTTCCTAAGTGATTTCTCTTCTTTCTTCCTTCCTTTTTGCTCTTTCTTCTGATTGTTGGAATTGTTCATTCATCTCTTAGCTTATATTTTGTGTTCTGGCTTTCACTTCAATAATTTTTCTTTCGTCACCTTTTAAACAATTTTTGATTTTTCCTTCTTATCCCCAAATGTTTCCTTACTTCTTCTTTTTTTTTCTTTTTGAGACTGGCCAACTTCTCTTTTCATCTCTCTTTATACCTATTTGCTCTCTTGGCCTCCGCGAATTCTTTATTTCTACCTTTTCTCCATCTTTATTTCTTCCATTCTTTCTTTCTTTTTTTTGTTTGGTTGACTGTTTCTCTCCCTCTTTTTGTTTCTTTTATTTTGTTCATTTCTTTCTTTCTCTCTTTCTTTCTTTCTTTTTTCTTTCTTCCTTTCTTTCTTACTCCTATTTTTTTCTTTTTTCTTCTTTTGTTTAGGTCTATTTTCTTTATTAGTTTGTTTCCTCTTTCCTTTCTTCTTTTTATTTTATCTTGACCCTTTTTCTTTCTTGACTCCCTTCTAACTATTTGCTTGCTTTGTCCTCATAAACTGCTTTCATCTCCGTCCTTTCTTCTTCTTTTTTTTTTCGTCTGGTTTTCCTTTCATCTGTTTGATCTCATTGCCTCCGTAAACCTTTCTTTATTTGCTTTCTTCTTCCTCCTTTCTTTCTTTCTTTCTTTCTTTCTTTCTTTCTTTCTTTCTTTCTTTTAACCCATTCTGTTTTCCCTTTCTTTCTGTCTTCCTTTCTGCTTTCAGTTTCTTTCTTTCTTTCTTTCTTTCTTTCTTTCTTTCTTTCTTTCTTTCTTTCTTTCTTTCTTTCTGATTTCGTTCCTTTCTTTCTTCTTTCTTCCTTTTTCCTTTTTTTTCTCAACATTCTTTTCTTTTTTCCCACCTTCTTACCTCCCTACCTTCCCCTCATCTTTCTTTTTTTCATGTTTTCTCTTTTTTCCCTTTTTTTTGTTTATCCATTCCTTCTTTCGTTTTTCTTTCTTGACTTCCTCTTTCTTTCCGTCCTTTTTCTTTCATCTCTTTGTTCTTTTCTATCCCCCTCCCTTTCTTTCTTTCTTTCTTTCTTTCTTTCTTTCTTTTCATTCTCTTACTTTCTTTTTGTATTTCATTTTTTTCATTCTCTTACTTTCTTTTTGTATTTCATTTTTTTCTTTTTCCCTTCTACCCTTCCCTCTTTTTTCTCCCGACCTCCTTCCCACCCTGCCACCCCCTTCCTCTCTCCTTCCTCCTTACTTCCTTCCTTCATTCTGAATTGTTTTCCCGTCTTCATCTCTAGATAGTTTCGTCTACATGACTGTTTTGCTATCTCTCCTTATTCATCCCACCCTACCCGTACAATATCTATTTCAAGGAGCTTCCCCATAGCTCGGTTCACTCCAAGATTTTATAAGCTCCATCAACAATATCTCTTGATTGAATGATATGGAAGAAAAAAAAAACAAACAAAAAAAGAGATAAAACCCAGGTGTGGTAAATTACTCAAAAGAAACTATCATGTGACTTACATCTTCTGACAGCATGCTGTGTTGGGGGTGATCAATTAAAAAAATAGAAAAAGGGCTGTTCATTGAATGAATAACTTCTTTCGCTTTTTGTTGGGCAGAGATCCCTAAAAATGTCTGATTTAGAACCATCAAGCGTGGACTCAAGCAAATGGATTAATCTAGAATAGACTTGTATTACAGATTGAACTCCCAATAAAAACTTTACGAGGGGTTAAAAAAAGAGCGTTTTTTCTAGATATAATAGAGAGTAAATGTTTAAATTTTTCAGCCCTCTTGCTCCATTGGTGTGGCCTATTTGTGTGATACATACTTACAAGCATAGGCAGTCAACCAGACTGATTTGAAGACTGGAAAAACATATGTTGACAGTTTTGGTTGACAGTCTCTAATGAGAAACAAAACGCACACAATCAGAGAAGTACCGAGTTAAAATTATTTGATGAAGAGGAGAACATTTCAAGGAAACAAAACAGAGAAAAAGTAATTGAAAATTGACTCAGAAGATAAGTGATGAGTAGTCAGAATTAAAATAGGGGATGATATATGGATGACTAAAAGCGCCAAAATTGAAAGAAAACTAAATTAATAAAACCAAACTAGCACCTATAAACTGAATTACAAATTTAATTAGATTTTCATGATTTAATTTAATTTTTTTTTCAATCATATCCGTTTCTATCGATTAATTTATAATTTGTAGGCATCGAGTTTTCTTGCCTGTGGATGGAGGCTTTCTCGACTGAAGATCAAATATCAGTAAATATCGTTAATGCTCCAGCATTCTCTTCAGTATTCTTACTGATTCTTCAAATGCTGTACATAGATGTTTTAGATTTTTCCTCAGATTTTAGATTATATCTAAATCTCTTCGGGTATGTTCTAAAGCAAGCCGATATTAATGGGTACCGCTGTCATTTTCATACTCCATGAATCTTTAGCAAGCTTCATATATTTTCTATCTTTTTATTTTCATTCCCTTTCACTCTCAGATCCGCTGAGAGAACGATATCTTCAAATATTCTTTGATTTGATTACAAGCACTATGTATGACTTGGATTGAGTGATCACTTTGAATTTCTGAGTTCCAGAGAATGTTCTGCTTTTCAAAAGAAAAAAAAAAGAGCCACTGTCTTGTGTACATAGCCTCGGATTTTATTCATTAGCACAGTTCCCAGTCGATCACCGTTCATACCCAGTCATGTCTATTTTTCCTCTCCTGAGCTAAACATTCATTTAGTGAATGATTGATGGCCTTATCTCTATCTCAACATAGTTGTAATTTAATACTTTGCGGTATCTTGTCTATCTAGCCATAATATTGTTCATTATTGTGGAACTGTTCGGAACCGCCACTAATAAAGTCTCGTTCTTTTCTTCAAATTTCTTTCACGCAGCCGTATCCATATCGCTTCATCTGTAATCCCTTTATCCTGTCTCTTGAAATGTCCAAAGAATGTTTTATTTCCCTTTGGGTGGGGAGCGTTTCCTAATTCTTTCTTTGTTCTATTGTCAGTTTTTAAAGCAACTTTTGTATATATTAATTGATACTTCAGCTCTTGTATTCCCGAAGCCCATTAATAGATGAATTAATGCAATCTGCACTGCAGATGAATTCTTCTCATCTATCTTTCGTTTTCATTTATAGTCTATATGTATGTGTAATCAATTATTATGTCATCCACAGACGGCTGTTTCGTTGTATTACAATTCTTCAGTGTGGCTGTAGACTATCCAACATCCACTACCACGAGGTAGGATCGAAACCTTCGCTTCAGACCCTACGCAGAAATGGACGGTCAGCAGGACCAAACCAAGCAATGTATATTTACTTACGCATAATTTCCTGTCAACCAAAGTGCTCTATTCCAGAGTTGGAAGAGCATTGCATATAGCAGTAATAGACGGGTGCCCCGCTTAACAGTGCAGTAAAAGTGCCTTAAAGAAGGGAGCATTAATTATATATATATATATATATATATATATATAGAGAGAGAGAGAGAGAGAGAGAGAGACAGAGACAGAGACAGAGAGAGACAGAGACAGAGACACAGAGATAGATAGATAGATAGATAGATAGATAGATAGATAGATAAAGTTGTTTTTTAATCCCCTCCAAAAGGTTTTTGCATGGAGATCGAATTAACGATGGAAGCATTCACGCTTAGTTGAAAAAAAAACAACTTTTTTTTTAGCAATCATCGCATGACAAATGGTAAGAGAAGTAACTTATTCTCTGATCATTTTTCACGGTTTCTATCGAGTGATCACCCAACCCTGTTGTTGTTGTTGCTATTATTATTATTATTATTATTATTATTATTATTATTATTATTATTATTATTATTAAAATTTTCACGCCAATTGCCTGTTAGACGTCGCTCCAGTTCCTTGATCCAGAAGTACTTTACTATCGTCTCACTCTCTTTCATTTTCATTCTGTGATCCGCAGACACAGCGACATCGATTATTTAGCTGCTTCTCTTTCTTTTGTCCACGACTACCAGGTCTGGTCTTGTTGCCTGTGGTCAGTTCGAATGTCCTAGAGTGATTTGCAGCTTCTATTTTCCAGTGCTATCTCGGGTTTATGCTGATACCATTTGTCTGTATGGTCAAATCCTGATCGTTTGCTTAGTTCCCAGTGTATAACTGTTTGCTACTCCATCGTGTCAGTATTCCTTACGTGTTAGTTTACTACATTCATTTGTTATGTGGTTTACAGTCATGCCCCTGTCGCCATATAGGCGGTATTTGCCATTTGTTTTTTAACGATCTTTGCCTTGACATAGTTTTCATTTCTTTCTTCAGGCTTTCTTTGCGTAGCCATGTCACTGATCTCTCGTCTGCAACATTGTTTATCCATCTCTTGACTTCTCCTTGTAGTTAACTTTTTTTTCTGATTCCATTTTTCCCCCTTGTTGTCTGCTTTGCTGCTTCCTCGTTAAGTGTTTTTTCGTTGTTTGCTTCGGGCGTTTTGTATGATGCATTCACTGCTTGCTTGCACATTCTTTCCTTATCTTGTTTCGGCCTTTTGTACACAGTTTTCTATACCAATGAGTTCACTATCGCTCTCTTTCCTCTCCTCATACAATCTATCTGTGTAATCTCTTGGGTGTAGAGCCTTGTGCACCGTCATAAACTTCCTCGTTTGCCGGTCTGTTCGGAGGTCGTCCTTTGTCCATCCGAGAAATAGACCTGTGTATCTCACTACTAATAATACACACATGTTCATTCCTTTAATCAGATTTCTGCGATTTAGTTTTGTCTTTAATATTTTCCTCATCCTCCTGAGATATTCTTTTTTTACTTTCTCTTATATTTCTTCCTGATTTATTGTGTCACATACGAGAACTCCTACGTATTTACATCGCTCCTAGGTGGTTAATGCTCTTTTTTCTTGTCCAATAATTTGTCTCCTTAATGTCCAGGGGTTCGATTCTTTCTGCACCAGTATGTCTTCCTCTATGCATTATCATTATTGTTTTTTTGTATTCCAAACTCCCCCCACCAATGTCATCACTTGAATTTTTCACTTTGTTTAAGAAAACTTTGAGATCTTCCCTGTTTCTTCCAAGTTTCAAGTCGTCTATGGACATTAGGTGGTTGACTTCTCCCTTTGTTTTTGAGAATTGGTATCCTTTGCTGTTATTCAAGATTCTGTTTAATGGTGACATTGTTAGTACACATTGTAGGAGGCAGAGAGTCCCCCTCCCCAGAAAAATTCCCTTTTCTATACTAACCTCTGCTTAGTTTTCTCCTGTAGCTGGAAACTTTACTTTCCAGTTTTTCATAATGTTAGCTATGAATCTCACCATTAGTTCCCTAATCTTGGATACCCTGAGACTTCGGAGTTTCCAGATATGTAGGATCAGTCTACTTTCTGGAATATATATATATATATATATATATATATATATATATATATATATATATATATATATATATATATATATATATATATATATATATATATATAATAAAAATCAGGAATACTATATAATATGATACAATATCCTATAGGCTCATTTCATAGGGTGCTCAATACATTCAACGTTAAGCATAGGATTGAGTCAGACGAGAGAAGTAACTTAGAGCTAGAATATGGTTAAAATCAGGTTTCACCTGAAAGAACCCAGACACGATAGAGACATAATCGTGTTTTTGTAGCAAATCCGTTACTTCATCATATATATATATATATATATATATATATATATATATATATATATATATGATCATTATTATTATAATCCGACAGAAATAATCATAAATTGCGTTATATCATTTTGAAACAGTATTTGAAATGATCTCCTGTTATTATACGATGAATGTATCATTTGGCCTAGACAACGTAAACAGAATAAAGAATTAAAGAAAATGGGATTGCTACGGCAATCGGATGTCTTTTCTTTAATTTCTATGACATTGTGGAAGGATGGGCCATTGGTTAAAGTGAGGAATTATGGATGAAAATTGGCCAGAACCATTTCTATTACATCATCTCAATCGTAACTTATACATGAACTTCTTTCGATGATATTGATGTCGACAGGGGTTTGAGCTATATGAGTGTTTTTCAGTTGTCATAGTATTTGTATATGTTGGTAATAAAGATAATCTATGAATAAGTTACTTCTCTCGTCTTTTGTTGTGTAGTGATCGCTAAGAGAGTCGGAACTGAAAAACATCGAGCCAATGAAGCATAAACTTACATTGAAAATTGACTAAAAACCTAGACATGATAAAGAACAAATATTGAAAAATTCAGCCCTCTAGCTCCGTTGATGTGGCTGGTTTGTGTCGTACATACATAGCCCCTAGTAATTGGTATGGCTTGTATCTGTATACAGCCTATATCGATAGTTGAGGCAAAATAGAGTCTCACCAAGAGCTAACACTTTATTCTAGATCTGCACTTTTTACACTCTGCCGTAGACTAACGGTCTGAGTAGTTGACCATGTTTCATATAAGAAAAAAAAAAAAGAATAAACCCAAGAAGTTTTCACTACACTGGTACTCAAACTCAATTCAGTATTTTTCAGATCAAAACATTTCTGTAAACAGCATCGTCTTAATTCTCACTACTATTAATATCATCATTATTTGGAATCTCACACCAGTTGCCTGGTGGTAATTATTATTATTATTATTATTATTATTATTATTATTATTATTATTATTATTATTATTATTATTATTTGGAATCTCACACCAGTTGCCCGGTGGTAACCGCTGGAGTTTGAGTGACAGCAAGTCTCCTCAAGTCTCCAGCCCTCCTCCCCCAGTACTCATAGGTCGCAGTAATTCTACGATTTACAGTTTCACACCGGTTGCCCAGTGGTTATCGCTGAAGGCTGAGTGACAATAAGTCTCCTCAGGTCTTCAGCTAACGTCTCCTCTCTTTCGCATATCATGACAGAGCTACTATTCGTTGCAGTACTTATATCTCTAGCACCTTCCTCAGTATCCGTGCAGTCCCCAGTAGTGCTGTGGTCTGTACGGTCTCTATCCTCCCCCTAATCCCGATCTCCTCCAGTCTCTCCCTCAGCGTTTTAGGGACAGTTCCTAATGCGCCCACTATGACCGGTACTACCCTGGTTCTCATGTTCCACATTTTCCTTAACTCCCTTGCTATTATTATTATTATTATTATTATTATTATTATTATTATTATTATTATTATTATTATTATTATTATTATTATTATTTGCAATCTCACACCAGTTGCCTGGTGATTACCGCTGGAGTTTGAGTGACAGCAAGTCTCCTCAAGTCTCCATCGCTTCTCTCCTAGTACACATGTCGCAGTAATACTGCAGTTTACGGTTTCTCACCGTTTGCTCAGTGGTTATCGCTGAAGGCTGAGTGACAATAAGTCTCCTCAGGTCAGTAGCTAACGTCTCCTCTCTCTTTCGCCTATCATGTCAGTGCTACAATTTGAGTTCTCGCTTTCATTTCCCTTCCTCTGTTGGGTCACTATTGACAGTTAGCGTTGCAGTCCTTATATTTCTAGCACTTTCCTCAGTATCCGTGCAGTTCCCAGTAGTGCTGTGGTCTGCACAGTCTCAATCCTTCCCCTGATCCCGATCTCCTCCAGTCTCACTCTCAGCATTTTGGGGACAGGTCCTAGTGCGCCCACATCATTATTATTATCATTATTTTTATCATTATTATTATCATTACTATTATCATTATTACTATTATTTTATTATTATCATCATTAGTATTATTATTGTTGTTATTATTATCATTATATAATCTACTGTTACAGTCTTCATTATCTTCTACATTTTGCAGTGATTTATCTTTCGTAGCTTATATATAATTAGTTCTCATTGTACTCACATTCTCTCTTTAAATGTTCTCTGCGCAACCATGACCATATCGTTTCATCTGCTATTCTTTCATTTTCCATTTGAAATGGCCTTAGATCTGTTTTTCACTTTTCATTCTGGGATTTCCTGCTATTTTAACCGTTCATTAGTTTTATTGCCATTTCAGGCTGCTGCGATTTTCTTTTCACTCATAGCCTATCGATGCCATCTATTGATTTCAAGCCTTTCTGCATTGCTGTGTTTTTTTCCTTGCTTGATCCTTGTTTTCTGATTCAACTTTCTCGGTTTTTCTCTTGTCCAGTTTAAGAAAGACACTGAATATGTCCCAGCAGATATTGCAAAGCTATTTTCAATCAAGCTATCTATAATCAAGTTTAGTTTTTTTTCTATTCTGTTTGATTGGATCAACTCCCGATATTCCTAGTTACTAGTAATTTTCTTACCTACTGAGTGTCCTGGTAATTTCTAAGTTGGATAATTCAATTCCTTTTGCCTTTTCCCTTTTTGATATTTCTCTTTTCTTTTGTGCACATTTGTCGTTTCCGAAATGAATTTCGATATCCTGGCTGAAAATCGCGACTGTTTGTATTGAGGTCTTCAATTCCCCCTTCGTCATACATTCGAATATTACTGTTTCCATCATGCATTTGCGAAAGTATTGTATTAGTCTTTTATACATGGCTTTTATTGTGATTGTCAAATACTTGAGTTGACCTTTTTCGGAGCGCAACAATATTCCCTCACCAAAAAACGACGACTCATGCACATAAATCGGTGACGTACATAAAAACATGGACGCAATCTCCTAATTAATCGATGTATTTCATAAGTTTCCAAACCTTATTTACAGAAACCACTAATGGAAGATTTGAAATGAGACTCATAGTTTTGGAATAATATTCTATAAAGAAAAGAATTCTATTTTGTTTACGTTGACGAGCGCAGTGAAGCTTGTCCTGATTATTTATATCTTTTTTTATCATTACAAATATTTTTATATCATTGTAATTGAATGTAAGTATCATAACCATGATTTTATATTAATATGAATTTCTTTCTTATTGGACCTTTTCTGAATGTTGCTTTGATTCAAATAATCCCTATACATCGCTCATTTCAGTATTCCTCCCCATACTAGTAAACATTATCTTTCGTTTTCGGTCGAGTAATTCTGAGTGTTAGCTGTGAACTTTTCTTTATAATATAAAAACAATGTTATTATTATGATTTGTTCTTTATTTTGTAGGGTAATCCAGACACAGGTTTTTTGCATACTTCTAATAGCTTTTGCTATTCCACTCCAATCATGTACACCTTTTTGTACAATTTCACTTAAAGTTTATTTATAAAAATGTTAATCGATTCTTTTATCCGTTCTGCATTCGACACTAGTAGCATGATCTTGTCAGTGCTCTTTGCTGATTTTTAGGTTTCTACTAAGCATAAATAAATATTTTATAGAGTACTAAACGTAAGTACATATTTTATAGTGTACTAAACATAAGTTCATATTTTATAGTGTACTAAACTCAAGTACATATTTTATTGTGTACTAAATTCCATATCCTATTCATGGCCAATTTCTGTCGTACAATCCCTGTGTTGGCTTAATCCACATGTCTCTAAATTCAACCATCAGCAACCGTCAACCAAAACTGTCTACAAAACTGTCAACATAGATTTCTTCAGTTTTTGAGTTGGTCTGGCTGTCTTGCTGGCTGACCATGTCTCAGTATATCACAGCTATAGGTCGCATCAAATGAGCTGAATACTGGAAATTTGAACATTTACTCCACGATATGTCCATGATAGTGTCTTTTTTTGTTTTTCTCAAAATTTTCATTGATCATCCCCAAACGGAATGCTGAAAAAAGACATTGGTCAAGAGACTGTTTCTGTCAAGCAACCAACGAGACATATTAATATATTCTTCGTTCCAGTGGTTTATAGAGGTTATCGTTACAAAATCACACTTCTAAAATCTGCAGCCCTCTCCCTAACATTATGATAAACTTCAACACTGATGTCTCAGTGCCCCAAATTCATACCTAGCTCCCCCAGTCTATGTATTAGCATACTTGGGACCATTTCCTGTACGCTAATAATAAAGGGTCAAAAGTTTTTGCAGTTCTCCAGCAAGGTTTTGATAATCCACCATTTTCAAATCTCCTTCAGTTTACCCGAATGGTCTACATCAGTGTTCGCCAACTTGGGTTAATACATACACAAAAGGTTTGCGAAAAAGATTTCTAGGTCAACAAGAAAGAAAGGGTTCTAACGGCGCTTGTCAGTAAAGTTTAACTAGGAAGCTTTATCGAAATTGTCAATGTTAGGTTAAACATTAATATTACATGAAAACATTTCAGTTTTGATAAAATTTTATTTTGGGAACAATGTCTAGCCATTTCTGCTCTCCAGAGATTGTTAGGCAAAAGAGAATACAACTGTCGTGACAAAATAATGAGATTAAGTTATGTTTTGACATATATGCTCGTGAAAACATGAAATGAAATAATTCTGTTTGTTTACATTAACTTCCATTATTAATTCGCAGCGCGCTATTTTGACTAATCAAACATTATATTTTAATCGCACTAGACTTAAAAATACGACGAGTCAATAATTTTTTTTTTCGAAAAAGTTTCTTTTATGTTTCAAGTTCGTTTTTATTAAACAAACATTGTAATGAAAATGTCATTTTCACAAAATGTGTTTTTTTTCCAGTTTATCTGATCTGAGATCAAGTTTGAGTAATATTTGGGGTGCGTATCATGAAAATAGTTGGAGACGACAAGTCTGCATTCACCATTTGACGACAAAGAAAACAACAAGAACAACAATAATACGTCTTCAACAAGAGGCAACAACAACAACAACAACAACAATCTTCTTACTGTTGGTTGATCTCTAGTGAAAAGTCCCTTTATACATATCTCTTTATGGGGTGTAAAGTGAAGGAAAACACACCATTCAAGGGATCAAAGCTGAAGGAGACCGTTCCCTAAATTAAAATTAAATTGAAGCGTTTTGAGAACAGAAAGCATTTTTAAAAGCTTTGATGCTGGTGATTTGACAATTAGGAGGTGAAGAGAAATTTAAGAGAAAAAACAGGTATGACATCTCGAAAATTCTTATAATCAGATGGGTA
This sequence comes from Thysanoteuthis rhombus, assembly GCA_963457665.1. Classification (NCBI taxonomy): domain Eukaryota; kingdom Metazoa; phylum Mollusca; class Cephalopoda; order Oegopsida; family Thysanoteuthidae; genus Thysanoteuthis; species Thysanoteuthis major. The sequence continues at coordinate 15,765,289 of OY735243.1, forward strand.
TGCTTTGATGCATTTCAATGGTTGCCTAACACTTTTTTCGAAATATTTTGCAGTGATTGCAGGAAAAACTTAATGCTGTTTACAATTTTGACATTTGAGGAATGAAATGAGGACGCGTGAATTTTGGTTGTCTCGTAGGAGTGGACGTTTTTTCGTGGGTCTGTGTCTGTGACAATCCGACAACTTGCTAATTTTTAGCTGTGCGGATGGCTCCTTATTTAGTGCATCTGCGTTGTAACAGCAGTTTACTTATGTCTCCAGGTGGAATAAGAGATCGGAGTCCAACATAGGACATAATAAACTTTTCCAATCGACAAGAGCCACTGACATTGGTTGTTATTATCACATTCTTTGATATTTATATTCATTAAGTAAAAGCCTTAATAAGCACCTCGTTAAACAATTTACATTAGAAATACCTATTCAACATTAAAGTATATATTAATTCAAGTGATAAAAATGTATGGAACTTGATGAAAAAATTGCAAACTGACCAGTGCAGAGGAACATTTGCCAAACACGTTTTATTTATCAATTCTTCCTAAATCCTTCTCCATATTTCATCTGATAACTCCATGGCGTATCAGTCTATTTTCTATCCTATAGTATATAATGCAAGTAGTTATTAAAATTATCTATACTTTTACCAGTTTTACATCATAAACTATACCGGTTTTTCAAAGTTCTTTGGGAGAATAAAATCAATTCGTTTTTGTGACTTAGTGTTTAGTAATACACCTAGCAGGTACATTTTCCATCCTATCTGACTTATCAAACATCAGAATATCGTTATTTGTAGAGCCATTTATTATTTTTCAAATTTCAATGAAGTCTTTTCTTGTCCTCCTCTCAAATAATGTAGTCATGCCTAACTTTAGTAGTCTATCCTTATAACTCAAATCTCTCATGTCACTTATCACTTTGGTACTGTCTCTGATTTCAAAATCAATCTCTAATGTCTATGTCTAGCTTGTGGGGCTCAATCTTGTACACAATACTCCAAATGTAGTTGTGTTATTGATTTATTTGCTTACCGTATGGATCTCTTCAAAGGCATTATCTTAATCTGAAATGCTTTTTCTATATGTCTTTTTAAAGTCTTTCAAAGAATCTTCATTACTTGTACTTACTGAATTTTCTCACATGTAGTGCCTGGATCTTTTTTTTTTTTACAGTACTGATGTCACCTGCATCGGGAAGGGACACATAGCCACCTACCTTCCATTGCAAAAGGCATGCTTGTTTTCATCCTTGGGGTACGGGACTATTGGTAAGACGATCGATGTAAACCTTCCATATATATATATATATATATATATATATATATATATATATATATATATATATATATATATATATATATATATATATATATATATATATATATATATGTAGCTGGCTGCACAGGGTAATTAGTCCAATGAAGAGTTTTCCACGCTATTCGCTCGTATCGGAAATCGATCCCGTGATCCTCTGTGTGTGTGGCAGACTTGCTAACCACTGCAAGATCCGGAAAAGAAATTTACATTGGCGGAAAGTAGGACCCACTTCGGCATAGTAGTTACATTGCGAATAGAACCTCTCTTTTAAACACTATGAATATATTCTTCTCAAAACGTATTGTTTTAACCTCTACCCCAGACCCATTGAGTTGGCATGACGGTTGGGCTGTACCCATCTCTTCATAGCGTGACAGACAAATATGCGGACACCTCGCACGAACATATTTACAAATACACTAACACACATACACCTCCCACTTATATATTTGAGATATGTCGTCATTTTTGAGAGGATCAATTGTCTATTAAGTTATATTAACTACCTGGATAGGGGCATGCAAAAAAAAAAAAAAAAACATGCAAAAAAGGGGAAAGCAGACGACTGCATCTTCTTAGGACAACAAATATCTATGAAACCCACAAAAGAAGGAGAAATAACTTTAATCTTTAGCGAAAAAATCACTTTAAGATGACAAGCCTTGACAGAGCAAGCTCAACCTTCCGAGCACAAGACGATCCCAATTATCCTGAAAAGAAAAGTATGCAACCAATGCATCCACCCAATAGTCACTTATGGAGCTGAAACATGGAACCAAACCAACAGGCAAACCCACAAACTGAGAAGCATGCAACGTGTCCACCAGATAATCATGCTCAACCTTACATGGAGAGATCACAAGACAGCACAATATATCAGAAAGAAAATGGGGTCTGAGATATCATAGAATCCATTAGAAAACTCATATGGCAATGGGCAGGCCATGTTGCAAGAATGACGGACAACCGATGAACATCACGACTCACAGCATGGATCCCCAGAGATCACCTGCGAAACCAAGGCCGACAAAATACAAGGTGGAGAGATGAACTAGACAAATTTAGAAAATACTGGCTCCTCGACGCCCATGATAGAGAAATGTGGCAGATCCTGGGGAACGTCTATGTCCAACAGCGGACGTTAAAAGAATGATGATGATGATGATCATTCAATGAACACAGAGAAAGATCTCGAAGTAAAAACTGTTTTGGATTTTGAGACATTTGGTCTTCATTCGCGCTTACGGGAAAATAATGATCTGATACCTATCTATCTTTAAATACTTCAAGTCTGATTCGCCAATCCAAATTTGGCATGCACACTCAACATGAATTAAAGAGAACACTAAAGTAAAAAGTTTTGGGAAAAAGAAGTTTTTCCTTAAAATAACTTATCCCCTAGATATTCAAACAAATGTAACCAAAGAGTTTATTATGGTGATTTTTTTCAAAAAAGGTATGATTGATTAAATAAGTACATAATTTGAATCCATAATTTCTGATCACTGGTAAAAACAAATAGGAAAATGTAATAGATTTTATCTGGTAATGAAAATTAGGCCTTTTGACGGAACTAGCCAGTACCACGTATCCGATTGTAGACAAAAGAGATTAGATACTTCAATGTACCGTAACTATTCAAAATGAGGTATCAAATTGACACTATACTGCCTTAAAGAGCAGAACTTCTGAATAATGCATTGTAGTTCCTTTAGAGGCATATGATTTACTATTGCAAAACACCTTTTCCACTTTCAGTTCACTTCAGTAGTCAGTGCCAACTTATGATTTTTTGCAGTAAGGTAGTTGCTCTATTTGAACCGATTTGTGAAAATGAAATTGACTAGACTGCTTGTAGCAGGGTTCAACTCCACTCCTACTTCTATTACGATTGGAGATGATTACTGTAACTTTTCTATTGTATATAAGTATAAAAAATACCTTTTGAAAATGTATTTATTTATTATGATGAAATACGCCCGTGCGTATTGATATGGTAAATTTTTATTAATATCTGAATTTAGGTCTATCAGTAAGACAGTATGTAGGCAATCACTTGGTTACGAATTCAAATCGCAGTTGGGGAATGGGAATTTCACATATAAGAGAGAAGGAGAAAGAGACAGAGACAGAGACAAAGAGAGGAGGGCCTTAAAGATTAAAAAAAAGGATGTTCAAAGTTAATTGGAAGAAGAAAAATGAATGATGGATGGAGAAGTGAAAGAAAAAAAAGGAATAAGAAAAGAAAAGGAAGTGGTATGTGTTTTGGGTTAAGCACATGGGCAATAGTTAGAAAAACCCACTTCCGGTTTGCCGAGCCCACCGAAGCTTCGTTCTGCTAACGCACCTGGTATACTCTGATAGTCAACCAGGTACTGACCAGACTCAATGTTGTACAACTCCGGTGATCTCACGAAAACAAGTTTATCCAATATGGTTTAGTGCCAGGAGGGAGTAGGAGAGGTTTACTAATCTTAGTGCCGAATGGAAAAGCATTGAGTACCATTCTCAAAGTCTTTAGTATGACTTTACGGTGGCTTACCGAACCGGGGGCAAGCACTCTACCACTGGGCCACGGTGATTGGTTGAAAAAAGTGGCAAAGGGAAAAAATAGGGAAGAGAGTATTGAAAAAGGTTTGGACGAAGAGGAATTCGAAAGATGAGAAGTGATAAAGAAGTGGCAAGAAAAGATTTCACTTTATTTCTCAGACCAGATGACTTGTGATTTTTTGTACAATTTGTTTTTACGTCTGATGATTGTGGCAAAGGGATAAAGAGATCATGTGTGTAAGCGTATGTCTACGGGAATACACCAGTGTGTATGAATCAATGAGGACGTTAATTTTCTGTCCGTATCGATGGACGAGTCTGCATATGAAGACGTAGGCTGATTCTAATGAATTGCCAGAGAGTTGAATAGCTCGGATGCTTTTAGTGGCTACATTGGTAGCTGCCCCCCAAGTGACAGGTAATCGATAGGCAGTTGTCATTAGTGAGGGGGGGTTGGGCTAGGGGAGGAGATGAAGGGAGAATGTCTATATGTGAAACGAGTGTATGAGTGAGAAAGAGAGGGCGATTGAAGAAGAAAAGTGCGTGAAAGACAAAAGACTGAGTGGAGAAGAAAAGGGAAATGACAAGAAATAGACTAAAGAGAGAAAACGAGAGTAAAATGGAGGGAGAGAGAGAGAGAAAGAGAGAGGGGTCTAATGCTAGGGAGAAGGGAAAAGAAAGAGGAGAAAAGTGATAAGGAAATGATGAAAAAGGAAAGGGTGAAAGAAAACGAAAAAGAGAAAAAAACAGAGTAATGAATAAGAGAGAGAGAGAGAGAGAGAGAGAGAGAGAGAGAGAGAGAGAGAGAGAAATAGATGAAAAGAAGGAAAAGACAAAGAGGAAGAGATAATGATGACTAAAAAAGAAACTAAAGTAACAGTATTGTCAAATCTATTCTCAGATTTACATCTGAAATTGCGTCAAAAAATATCTAAAATACTTACAAACATCTAGATCCTCTAGATATATCTAAAATCTAGGAAACACATAGCATATTATTTTTAAATTATGATTGTAATCGGGAACACTTTCTTTAATTGAATATTACAAATTTTTATTAAAAGTATACCTTATCTTATTACATCAAGTTAAATAAAAGTATTAATTTCATTAAAAAGATCTGAATAGCAATTTCCAGTATCTAAAAACAACCAAAAAAATCTAGATCTAGATGAAAAAAATCTAAATTACCCACACTGGAAAGAATTAACAAAAATGATTATACTAAGAAACTGACAAAAGAAATAGAAGGGATAAACTAAAGACAGAAAATATAGGAAAATGGAGATGATGTACCCGTATATACGCGTATATAGGTCGAGTTTTGAAGACCAAATTTTCAAGGTGAGAAGTTGGGTTTGACCTATACATGAGTAATAATTTTGTAAGGTAGGAATTAAAACATAATGGGAAAGATTAGGAACAACTACTGACCTTAAAAGTGGAACTTATTTCGTAGTTACTTTGTAGGCACCGTATGTGTTCGTGTATAGGTCGAGTTTTGATGACTTGAATTTTTGGGCGAAAAAATTTTGAGTAATAATTTTGTAAGGTTGAAATTTATACATAATGGGAAGGACTTGGAGGAACATTTGGCTTTAATATTGAAAGATATCCAGCGGTTATAGCCCTCAAATCAGTGAACATATAAAAAAAATCCTGTTATTAAGGAAACGAGTGTACTACTTTCAATATCCATGGTATTAAAATTGTGTTGCTGCTCATGTTATTTAAAATAAGTCCTACAAGCTAAACTTAGTGCACATCAAGTATATTCTGTTTCAGCATTCACAATGTATGCACAGCTTAGTTTGATACAAGATCACAGTAATAGGGCACCCAGTCAGGATGGATATCATTACAGTAGTAATGGTCCGCATCATAAGATTATTAACCATCACTATACTGATTGTGAAATCTTACTGTAACATGTATATCTTCATTGAAACAAATTCAAGAGTATATGTTCTCATATTAGTTCTCATTTGTACACAATATTGTACCCTGGGACACACGTGATTGATTACATTTTATGCATACATTAGTTTTTCGTATATGTAATTATATATATATTCTCAAGCTACTAACATTTTTTCTCTTTCAACTTTTCTCTCTGTCACTCACATAAACATGGAGGCAGGATTGAGAGACTATTTGGAACCCCCGGCCCCCCCAATGGAAGTGACCTCAAATGCTCCATAAATAATGTTTCCTGAATTCCTATTGACAAATCTCACCGAATGTTGGATGAGACCCTTCAAGTAGCCAAGACCTCCCTGGACCGCCAAAGCTCTACGTACAACTCTGTATGTATGTACAGACAAAACTAAACGTACATATGGATAGGAACATAGACTTAACCGGAAATAGATACACATGAAGTTGAGGTCACTCACTAATGTGCCAAAGTTCACAAATCTACACACACACAAAAGCATTTACGATTAAATATATTCTCATTATGATACACAAAAAAATAGTCAACTTGAATATACACAGTTTCATTCACTTCAATATACTCCTAAATCTGTTGGATTGCCATATAAACATAAGCATATATATATATATATATATATATATATATATATATATATATATATATATATATATATATATATATATTTTCCATTGGAATAGAGCACTCTAGTGGATGAGGAATTTATCCGTGAATAAACATATCGCCTAAATTCAGCCTTACTGACCGTCCTGTTC
>OY735243.1:15774369-15814369 GCA_963457665.1 Thysanoteuthis rhombus
TATATATATATATATATTTATATATTTATATATTAAAGACAATTATCATATTAGGACAACGCTTCCTCAAGACTTGAAACTGAGGCTGAGCAATAGATAGCCAATTATTTATTCTGAATTCTGTTATTCAGGGGTGAGGAGCATACAGATTCATAGAAATATTTCCTGCATATAGATATTTGCTAAAATTATCTGAATCAATAAGCATTAAGGATCTAACTCGATAGAGTAGCAATGATATGTGAAACTAGTTTCAAAGTATCACTCGACGACGAGGCGACAAATAGATAGATATTCATTAAGGCTAACTTAGACTGGCTCAAGATTACAAATGTTGCGCATGGAGTAAGGTTCGAACTTGCTAGACGGTAGAATTGATCTTATATTTGGTATACCATAGCAAAATGCCCGAATCTGTGTCCAGATGTACGCGAGTACCTCCTAAATATATGGATTTTGTATGGAATTATGTGTATAAGTGGTGTGAATGTGTGAAATTTATTACCGTCAATTATAAGCACTTCTTTTGATATCATTTTTATGTCTATAGAAAATAGCTTTTTTTCTTTCCGAAAATTTGTCCCCAAATAGGTTTTTAATGGTGGAGGGGTCAATTTAAAATATAAGTTTATGTTGATTCGATCAGTTAGTCTGTTTCTGCTAGCTTTTTTGAAAGTTCAGACTTTTTAGTGATTACTGACGAGCAAATATGAGCAAAGTAACTTATTCATTAATTACCCGTTTTTTAGATGTTTTAATCGATCACCCCCAACATGACACGTTGCCAAAAGACGTTGATCACTTAATTGTTTCTACTGAGTGACCAACAAAACTTTTGTTTTAACAATTATTTAGAAAAATTGAGCGCTTACTTTTTAACCAAAGATCCAATAATCAATTTTGATTAGTTTTAACCTTCATACTAATTTTAAGTTGCTTTTTATCACTTTTAATGGACCGTAATTCTACGACAACAATTCGATTTGAGTTCGATCCTCACCAAGTACTGCTCTTTAATTTCAGATTATACGGTTTAATTGATGCCGTATGATTCCAGTTCGATTCAAAGTTATGATCAAAAGTAACTGAAAATTAGGATGAAGGTAAAAACTTGTCAGAAGTATTGATAATGTTGTAATACTTCATCCAAGAATGAAATTTGAAAAATTAACAATATCAAAGATATGATTATTGAAAAGTATCCAAAATTACTTGATTGATATGAAAGAAGGCCTGTTCCATCCTGCTAACATTTTGTCCTCATATTCTCCTAGATTCACACAGTTGCGACTTGCGTGTTTTCTCCAGATGTAATATCAAACGCGTGAGACGCTATTTTGATTCCCCCAACAATATTCAAGACCGAGGTTGTATGTTTGAAAAGCTGATTCCAGATTAGAGCTGTTTGTCGTTCAATGTTATTTTTTCTGTTTCACAATGAATGTTTATTTGATTGTGATTAAATCATTTAATAAGTTAATCAAATACTTTATGGAGAAAAACGGAGAATATTACATCAAATAGCTCCTACTGTAAAAGCAGCCTTCAGACGTACGACTTCATGAGTTGGAGGGATCTATTTCTATCCATTGGCCTCGCTACACCTTGTTTTCTAACGCCTCCTACCGCCTATTAGCCTTTCAGCGCCCCCCGTGTCTTCCAGGGCTCCTGATGGGGCAGTAGCGCCCATCTTGGGAATCACTGGTCTAGACGCATGTAGATGTGTATTTGAGGTCTTATTTCCAGAGTAGATTTATGCTATGCTATTTGTGTGTGCGTGTGTGTGAGTGCACGCGCATGTGTGTGTGCGCATGCATGTGTGTGTGTGTGTGTTAACTTCTGTGTATGGATGACCCCTGTCTCCTACTTCTATATCCATTCACGTACACACTTCTTAGCACCAACCCATACACTCAGCCATCCAAGCAGTCAAATGAAGATCGATATTGTGTTTGGTGGTCAGAATCTTTCCTTCTCGAGAACCGCTATTTAGGATCTGTAGCCCACCACAGATTTCGCACCAAAAACAAAACAAAAAACAAAAAAAAAACAAAAAAAAAACAACGCAAAAGACAAAAAGAAAACAGAAAAAGAATGAAACACTAAACCCAAAAGCAATACCAAGCAGCTTCAAAACGTCAGAGCGCATCAAACATTTAATTATATTTTTGCAGCCTTTTAATTATTGATGTTTCGACATCTAATAACATATTTTAGTTTGCGCTGGGCTAGGCCAACGCAGACACCAAAGCCCGGTGGTGGCAAGGTCGGTAGCATCATGATGAAACCTTTGTCATTCTTTTTATTTCTCTTCTTCTAACACCCCCCACCCACACTTTTCTTTCTCTTTTCTGAACCACTTCCTTTTCATGGTCTCCCTGTCAGCGTCAATTGGGAATTATAGAAAACTAGTTAATCCCCGTGAAATAAAATTCACGGATATACAGGATTTCCTCGCTATCAGAAAGTACAGCATTCCTATAAAAGCGTTTCGTAAGCCAAAATGGCGTTAAGCAAACAGACAAATACTAATGATTTAGATGGAAATTTTGATAGCGTCCCCATTACCCTAAAATGATCAAGATGGTATAACATCGAAGGTTTTGGTACAGGAAACTTGGATGTAAGAGAGAGAGAGAGAGAGAGAGAGAGAGAGAGAGAGAGAGAGAGAGAGAGAGAGAGAGAGAGATGTAGAGGGTGTGCGCTGCCCCTATAACGAATCGTGGTAAAACAAAAGCTGAATATTACTTTTGTTTTTCACTTTTTTTTAAAGGAAAAGTGACAAAGTTGCATACTGCGAACTTTCGGAGAAACGTGGGAAACCCGTGTTTTAATACTATTAAATGATTAACTTGATTATATGAGTTGATAATGGTGAAAAGTTTAGTTAAAATCGTCTCTTAGCTTTGGATTTGTGTCGGAATGATGCACCTTTACTGGAAGTGTTAATTGCTCATTCACATGGAGAAACCAGACACGTTATTAGAAAGCGTCAACCAGCCGTCTCCAAAACAGAGGTTTCTTCAGTTTTCCAGCTGGTTTGGCTGACTTGCTGCCTTTGCTGGCTATGTATATATGTATGTATGTATGTATGTATGTATGTATGCATGTTTTTATGTATGTATGTTGTATGTTTGTATGTGTATTTGTATGAACGTTTGCATGTATGTATGTATGTACGTTTGTTTGTATGTATGTATGTACGTATGTATGTATGTATGTATGTATGTATGTATAACAAGCCGGGTCAATGGAGTGCGAGGGCTGGAAATTTCAACATTTTTTCCTGTCTGAAATAGACGATTTCATTTGTTTTCAAAAAATTCCCACCTAAAATGTTTTTTACTGTTGGAGATTGGCGTAAGTTTATGCTAAATGTACCACTAGTTCATGTCCATCATCATCATCATCATCATTATTATTATTACTATTATTATTATTATTATTATTATTATTATTATCAATAATAATAATAATAATAATAATAATAATAATAATAATAATAATAATAATAATAATAATAATTTCTACATCCTCACTGTAAACCGCAGTATTACTGTGACCAATGAGAACTAGGAAAGAAGGGCTGGAGACTTGAGGAGAATTGCTTTCACTCAAACTCCAGCGGTAACCACCAGGCAGCTGGTGTGAGATTGCAAAATAATAATAATAATAGATATTTCTAACCAGTTTTGTGGGCTACGATTTTACACCAAAGATGCAAAATTTAGCGTATGGGTATATCTTGTCACCTATCTAATGTTGACACTGATGTCATTCAATGTCAGCAGGCAAATTTTCTAAGTTTTTAGCCATAATTCAGCACTTATGAAACAGATTGATCATGAAGGTATATCTTACCATAGCAAATGTTATATGCAACCTGAAGTTGGCCTTTAGGTAATTTGAAGTCATCAGAGGTTATTTCTAAAAATTCCTAGCCAACTTTCATAGTTGTTGGCAACTATTTTACGCCAAGGATGCTGAAATTGAGCCTATGGGTATATCTTCTCACGCTGAGGGTAACAGTCTCAGCAATATTAACCCAGGAGGATATTCAATGTCAAAGAGGTCATTTCACTAAATTTTCCAAATTTTTGACAGTATTATTTGTCTTATGTACCTTAAATTTGGCAAAGGTCACAGGCAATATAATATTGACCTCTGAAGTAATCTGAGGTCACCTTAGGTGATTTTTTTGTAATCTATTGTCATTTTTACAAGTTGTTAACGACAGTTGTACACAAACGTAAATTCTTTTCTCGGTCAAAGTATTTAGAGATATGATTTTGATACCGGTGTCATTCGATGTCATTATATTTCATTTGTGGTCATTTCTAGCGAATTTTCTAAGTTGTGGGCCACAATATTGCCCCTAAGATGCAGATATTTTACACAGAAGAACGTCTTCACGTGGGGAAAATTGAAAGAAAGGTGAGGTTGGCGCTGGAAGTTACTAGAGGTAAACGTAGATCATTGTAACAGGGCAAAACAAAACTAACAATCTCTCAAGATCGCTGGCCTTTACCTGACTATATTCATTTGTTGTTTTAGGGTCGGATCCCAAATCAACCTTTTCATAGTGGCACTCGATAGGAGAAACAGGTAATGCAGAAGCCAGAATAACTGTTTTATCTTCAAATTCTCGTTTTGTTCACATACTGTCCCTGCAGACGATCATATCATTACAAAATGGATTCATATAATCCAACAGTAGTAATCTCATAAACGCATTATTTCATTTTGATTTCTTTTCTGATTGTTTATTCTATTTGTACTGTCGAGGCCAACTGATACATTAACCGTGTAATAACAGGGGGTCATTTGAAATAGAGTTTCAAAGCAATATTACGCATATATATATATATATATATATATATATATATATATATATATATATATATATATATATATATATATATATATATATATATATATACACACACACACACACACAATACAAAAGTTGCAGTAATTATCTTCAATTGTGATAGAAATAAAAGTGGATTTGACCCTGTAGCTGCTAGGCTGGTTTGCTGTTTCTCTCTTTGTCAAATGCAATAGTTCCTAAGCTTTTCAAGATCATTCCCTACTTTTATTCAATAAGATCGCATCCCCATTCCCTTACAAATTAGTCGCAACCAAGAGGGATTTCAAATAATTATCTTATTTTGAATATAATTAGACAGCTTTATAATGAGAACCACTTCATTTTATAGTAGTGCAGCAGCTGCTAATTTGTATTTGTTACTCAACGATAGCGAGCGACAATATTAAAAACAATTGATCAAAATGACAGAAAATTTACACTATAAGTAAATCTAAAATAACCAACACTGGTAAGGAAAATTCAGGCATTTTGGTGGCACATTTCTACTCCATCTTGCATCACACATCTCCACTATCCTTTAACCAAAACATTCACTATGATTTGCATTTCCTCCCAATAGCCGTATTTTCCCTTAGATTATCAATAGTAACCCCTCCGACCCCCGGTTGGGAACCACAAAACTAAAAATCGTTGAAAAGTATCGTATCCACTCATGAATTACAAAAAGAATACCGTTTAATCGGATGCAGGCTTAATACGGTCGCTTTAAAAGCATCATTAGCAAATTCAATGCGCTAGTGTTGGTCTAATTGATTATTGAGAAAGGAGTACTTTACTTCGAGTGTCAACCCAAGGGGTTTAATTGAAAGAAAAATATTGTATTTGACAATAAGCTGAATATACTTGACTAAAGGAATCGCCCGACTATTTACACTGCTCTAAGCATTGATAATCTATGAGGCTGTTTTCGAACATCAAGAAAGAGATACTTTCACTCTTCAGATGCGTCTTATCAATAAAAAAAGTGCTTCGATTCGTGCAATCGTAATTTGTACGCTGACTGCTTTTGCACATATATTGTAGAAAGCTTTACAGTTTTGAACTATGAAGGTGTGAAAGAACTATTCAAGATTTATGTCATTTCAGTCAATTATTTCTAAATATCTGTAGGGTAGAGCTTTAAATATGATGAAATAATAGATTTGCAATACAAACACGTTCATACTTATGCCCTTCGGGTTTATTCTGGCAAAATTTGATTCATTTGGATCTCTCTATGTAACGTTATTGGGAAGTGGATATATATATATATATATATATATATATATATATATATATATATATATATATATATATATATATATATATATACAAACACACACACACACACTCACACACATATATATATGCACACACACACACGCATATACATATTAGTCAAGAAAGCATTACAGCGTTAAAAACTAAACACGTTAAAACTTTTTTGAAATCTTTTTTTACGCCACTTATTTCCCAATATATATATATTCATATTCATATCATCATCATCATCATCATCATCATCATCATCATCATCATCATCATCATCATCATCATCATCATCATCATCATCAGTCTTTTAAAGTCCGTCGTTGGACATAGACCTTCCCCAGGATTTGCCACACTTCTCTCTCATGGGCGTTGCGGAGCCAGTACTTCCTGAACTTGTCTTGTTCGTCTCTCCATCAAATATTCTGCCGGCCTCGGTTGTGCATGTGATCTCGGGGAATCCATGTCATGAGTCGTGATGTCCATCGGTTGTCTACCATTCTTGCAACATGGCCAGCCCACCGCCATTTGAGATTTTTAATGGATTCTATGATGTCCCTGACTCTTATCTTTTCTGTGCTGTATTGTGGTCTCTCCATGTGAGGCCCAGCATGATTCTTTCATGTGCACGTTGCATGGTTCTCAATTTATGGGTCTGTCTCTTTGTTTCCAAATAATGCAACTGACCGCATTGAAAGAAAGGAATAGAGCAGATATAGACAATGAATAAACAAGCAAAGAATATGGAGGCTGTTTAGCTCAATGGTATGAGCAACACTACGTTGAAACGGCTACTCTATCACTGGCAGGTTTGATTCCTGCAGCGCACCCATTTTCTTCAATTGTTTATTTTAATCACATTGTCTCGGCTGAATGATACATTCCTCGTGTAACAACGGGTGGTCATCTTAAATGGAGTTTCAATATAATATAATCTTTCTGTCGGATCATAAATCCATTTCCAAATAACACAAACACACTCTCATGCACACACACACACACTCATATATATATATATATATATATATATATATATATATATATATATATATATATATATACATATATATATAAATATATATATACATATATATATAAATATATATATATAAATGCACACGCACACACACACACACATATATATATATATATATATATATATATATATATATATATATATATATATATATATATATAATATATATATATATATATATATATAAGCATAGTCAATGTACAAAACATAGGTATTTTATAATCTCTGCGTCTAGACTCCTTACTCCTAATTCGATGAAGCATAGTAAATTCCAGTCTACATTTCTTGTGAATCATTTTCTGCATTAAACGTTGCAGACTTTTCCTGTTGCTGAACTCTGACTTCCTATTTTTTCGTCTGGTTGAACTTTGAGGCCGTGTTCATGCCTTCAGACGTCTGATGGACTAAATTAGATTCTGTTGCAGCATTCTGATATCTTCCCTCACATCACAATTGGACCTACCACCTACGCAGTCAAAAAAAAAAAATTCACAACCGTGTGACTTGGATTGATGCGCTCAGCTATTGCACAATGGGATGGACCCTGATTCTGAAGTTCAACGATCCTACCATGTTCAGCTTTGGTCTCTTTGAAAACAACGGTGACCGATAAATTGACATCATGTCGATTGTCGAAGGGTATTAAGTTTGGTCACACTTACTAATGGACAGTGTTTCTTATATGACCAACCTTATCGCCACAAACGATGCTGAATTTATTCTAGATGATAATAATATTGAAACTATTCGAAATGTTCACTTGAGTTTAAAGTTTTGTGGTGCATTGTAGACATCTGGAGAGAGAGAGAAAGAGAGAGAGAGAGAAAGGCAGATAGACAGACAGAGACAGAGAAAGGAAGTGAATATACATATTATATGCACAAAGATTTACTATATATATAAAAAGAGTGTGTGTGAGAGAGAGAGAGATGGAGACAGAGAGAGAGAGAGAGAGAGAGAGAGAGAGAAGGAGGGTGAGAGAGTGGATAATTGAGTGAGAGTGAGAGTGGAACGTATACATATTCACAATCATATGCACAGGCATACTTGCATACATGCATAGACATAAATACACACTTTCACCCCACTCTCTCTCTTTCACACACACACGCACACATACACACACATACGCACACATACACACACACACACGCGCGCACACATACACACACAAACACAACACACAGACACACAGCCGTAGAAAAACGATTTTTTTTAACATAGTCAGATCAAAATTTGTTTGATACTGGCTTCTAGGACCAGTTTAGCTCTATCCCATTTCAACAGAATCTGAACAGATAAAATAAGTGAAGATGAACGAAAGAATAGATGTAACTAATATAAAATAAAATAAAAATGGTCTAGTTAGTCACCCAGTAGAAACTGTAACGTGGCCAACATGCTGCGTTGGGGGTGATCAATTGAAAAATTTGGAAAAAAAGGGTGATCAATGAATCAGTACTTTTCTCTCACCCTTTGTCAGATTATTGAAAACGTATCTGGGTACGATTTAGGAACCAATTCAGCAAAAACGTATAATGTAGATTGAACCTCGCACTTTAAAACCTATTTTGAGGAGATATTTTGTGAAAAAATAAAGAGGCATTTTTTCTAGACATAATGAGTAAATTTTGAAAATTTGTACCCTCTTGCTCCACGCGTGATGCATACGAGACAGCTGGAGCAACCTGAAAGCTAAAGAAACCTACATTCTTAGTTTTTTGTGACAGTTTTGGTTGATAGTCACTAAAAAGTAAAAACTAAGTAAACTAAGCAAAATGATGGAAATACTAAAACAATATAACATAATAGATATGAATATATTTAGATAGAATATATGATAAAGACAACATATATTTATTGTAATATTTGCTATTCCTATCAACGGGTCTTCTTCGGTGATAAGCACCCACCCAATACATTTGTGTTTGCAATGATATTATCTTGTTTTTATTGTCTTATGTTATTCAGCTCCTTAGAATTAAACAATGAAGCTCATCTTGGTTCAAGAAAGCGATCAATGAAAACGTGCTTTCTACTGTTAATTTCGGTGGTGTATTTTAAAGGAGCAAAGGTGTAGGGAAGATAAAACTAAATTTATTTCTCTTAGGGACAACTGATTAGAACGTTTAATGCTTTTGTAGATAGACACGTATACTAAACAATATGCGCGACATGGAGGCCTTTCATTGATTGATATGTTTTGTTTATACTCAGTGTGTTCGTTAGGGGAAAGCTGATTAAAAAAGATAAAAGAATTGAAGACGAGAGAAGGAGGCAAAAACAAAAAAATAGAAGGCGCAGGGCATTACAATTACGACGATAGAATCAATATTTATTCATCTATTTCCTCTTAGTCGCAGCCAGGTTAATGAAAAGGTTCTGGGAGGGGGCGTTTGGCTTGCGTTATCCAGCAATTTGAAGATCGGTTTCCTACTTATGAGGATCAACAGGATCGTAATGGGAGACTCTCGATATGATCCCTTACTGCTCACAGCATTTGATATTCCTAGGCGTTCACCCAACTAGGTACTGACCAGGCTCGACGTTGCTAAACCGCAGTGATCATTGGGCGGTTATAAGTCGATAATAATTATAGTAGTGAATGTGACCTTTTTGGAAATGTAGAATACACTGTCAATAGGATGAAAAAAAAAAGGAATGCAGCAATCAAATCCAACTTGGAAGAATTCAAAAACAGACATTACTGGAGAGGGAAGAAAAGTTCCACTGGTAACTGTGCAAACGACCGAGATGTAATCGTAGAAACCAATGGTATATTTCCAAAACAGTACCTGTCCTAGAGAATAAAATACTGTAGATTGCTCGGATAAGAAAATACTGACTTCATCGATCTATAATCGAAAAAACAGATGACACAGCCATAAATCTCAAATTCAGACCTCCACGGGTATAAGAAAAAAATTCTCCTCAGCAACAGTAGCAAACAGATTGAACATTTTAAATGAAAAGATGGTTTCATTCATGAATATCATTTTTTTAAAAAAATAATCTTAATTCTTAGATCGGCCATGCCAAATTTAACTACCAATTTTCTTATTAGTTTAATCCCACCCAAATAACTGGAGTTGGCTTAATGGCGCAATTAAAAGCTGCCAAAAGAGCCTATTTCAAGTACATTTAGGTACATTAGAAATTTAAACGGATTATCTAATTTATGTCAGGAGAACATCTGGTTATCGTAAACAAGGAAGAAATATTGTTTTTATTATTCCAGTAGGATCCAGGGTGGAACTGAAAGAAAGTCGAAAGTTTGAAAATATCTGTACCTTTCAAGTGAATTGAGAAAAATCGTGGAATATGGAGGTGAAATTTTTATTGGCGAAGATCCTTGCAAATATTTTGGAAGATTTGAAAATCCAGGGAAGATTCGAAACCATTCAGGCATTAGTAAATGTAGCTAGAATATCGAAGATAGTGATGGAGAATCGTAAAAAAAAGACCGGGAAAATATCGGAGAAAAGTTTTGGCAAAATTGCAAATCTGAAGAAGTAAAACCACTCAGATGACAATATTACTAAAATGATCTAAAAAAAAATGCCAGAATATCAGCTTGAGAGTATTGGAATATTGTGGAGATTTGCTGTTCCTTGATCTTTAACGAAAGCCTACAGATACGAATAATTAGTCAACGCATATGGTACAAAGTGATAGCCAAGAAGATGGTCAGATCATATACATGGCTATGTAAAAACAAAACAAAACTTAAAATACCAGGATTTCACCCGATTACTAAAGAAGCCACAGAACAGAAGCATTAGGCTACTGCTCATAAAACAAGTACACTTGGAACCTTGAAAAAAAAACTATAAAAGCGAAAATAAAGGGACTCTAGATTCGAGGATGGTTTGAGGATATGCTGGGGTCTGGGAGGATATTGAGAAAGGTGCTGGATATCTGAGTAGACTAAACGTTGATTAATTCCTTGTGACAACCACTATACAACTCTTATGAACATGCAAAAAATATAATGAGGACGAGATAAAAAAACAAAGCAAAAACATGCCGGTAACTATTACATGTTTTGATAAGCAGAATTATTGCTAAGTAAACAATAATCCAAAAAAGAAGAGTACACAACCAATGCATTCTTCCGATAGTCACTTATGGAGCTGAAACATGGAACCTAACCAAGAGACAGACCTGCAAACTGAGAAGTATGCAACGTGCGCATGAAAGAATCATGCTCAACCTTACATGGAGAGATCACAAGACAGCACAGTATATAAGGAAGAAAATGGGAGTCAGAGACATAATAGAAACCATTAAAAACTCAAATGGCAATGGGCTGACCATGTTGCAAGACCAGAATGAAAGACAACCGATGGACATCACATCTCACAACATGGATCCCCAGAGATTACATAAGAAACCGAGGCCGACAGAACGCAAAATGGAGAGATGAACTTGACAGATTCAGGAAATACTGGCTCTGCGATGCCCATGATAGGGAATTGTGGCGAATCCAAGCGAAGGTCCATGTATAATGACTGACGTTAAAAGAATGATGATGATGATGATGAAGATGATGGTGGTGGTGGTGGTGGTGGTGGTGGTGGTAGTGGTGATGATGATGATGATGATGATGATGATGATCGAGCAGAACCGTAAGTGGTATTGTAATAAAAAGATTAAGCAAAAAATATGGAAGATAAAGTGGGAAGCTAAACTCAACATATTTTGTAGAATCACATTAAAAATCACACTTGACGTTTTCCTTTTTAATAGTCATGTTCATTTTTGTTTGTTTGTGGTTTTGCATATCTTATTGGAACTACTATGGGTTATAAAGAGAACGATAATTTTTCACTTCTCGACTAATGACTTATTACAGTATAAGCAGTGGGACATTTTGTGTTAACAACACAATAAGTCTTCCTGATCACGAAATACAACCTTAAAACCGAGTCGAAAAGGAATGTTTTTGCACGATTAGCCAGGGTTAGCAAACATGTCCAACACGTTTGAAATAGAACGTGTACCAGATGTTACATACGATTTGGCCAAAAGGAAAGGACGAAAGGTTGCAAGGACAGAGCTCTACCTCCTATCAAGAAGGGAAAAAACCCCCAAAAAACTAACAAACAAAAAACACTACCACCCACGCGCAGGCGTGCACATACACGCACATGCACACACATTTACATAAAGTCATAAATCAAGATCATGAAACAAAGCAAGACAGAGAGAGAGAGAGAGATAGATAGATAGAGAGAGAGAGAGAGAAGAAGAAGAAGAAGAAGGAGAAGAAGAAGAAGAAAAAGAAGAAGAAGAAGAAGAAGAAGAAGATGAAGAAGAAGAAGAAGAAGAAGAAACGAAGTAAGGAAAGAAAAGGGAGAGAGGGAAAGGATAAAGAAAGAATGAAACACGGATCAAAGGTTCAAGAGATTCTACATAACTTATATATTATTATTATATATTACATTTCCGTACATTTGTGCATGGTAATATGTATGTATGTATGTATGTATGTATGTATGTATGTATGTATGTATGTATGTATGTATGTATCTATCTATCTATCTATCTATCTATCTATCAATTGATCTCTGTTCATCTCTATCTCAGTCTGACCATATCTATCGATCAATCCATCTCAGTCTATCTATTCATATGTATATCTATCTATATCTATTTCTCAATCTATCTCAATCTGCTCATAACTGTCGCAGTCTGTTCATATCTATCTATCTATCGATCTATCTATCTATCTATCTATCTATTTCAGTCTGTTAATATCTTTTTAACTATCAAAAGATAAAAAAAAGCGAAAAAGATATTCTCAAAATCATCTATATGAATATTCTATGCTTCGATATAATTTGTTCCATTCATACGTACATTCTCTCTCTCACACGCACACTCGTATATATATATATATATATATATATATATATATATATATATATATATATATATATATATATGTATATATGCATATATATATATATATATATATATATATATATATATATATATATATATATATATACATACATATATATATATATATATATATATATATATATATATATATATATATATATATATATGAGGAAAGAAAAACTATTTACGTTTGCATTTTTATGTATTCATGTGTCAATGTGGATGCTTTATGTGCAAGTTCCAGCATAGACTAAATCGGAATGCCAATGTACTCTGTAGGAAGACATAAGTAAAATTCTTGAAAATTGAATGGCCAAAAATGTATTATTTTGTTATTTCTATGATTGAATTCTATTTATTCTAATTATACTTTACTAATTATTCTGATTGCACTTTACATATATGTTACATTAGGAAAGGAAAATTTCTTTTGAAAATACTTGTCTTTGTATATATATATATATATATATATATATATGTGCATATATATGTGCATATATATGTGCATATATATTTATATACATATATATATATATATATATATATGTGTATGTATATTATTTAGAAATCAGTATACATATGATACACCTGTACAAAGGCAAGCATTTTCTAAAGAAGGTATATATATATATATATATATATATATATATATATATATAGGTTTATGCATGTGCACACGTGTGCATGCGTGAGTGTGTATGTGTGCGTCTGCTTGTGTACGTGTGTGCAGGTTCATTGAATGTTATGAATAATAAAAATTTGTCCATTAATTATGTTCAAAATACACACAAACCTATTTATAGAAAGGAATAGAAGAAGAATTGAAAAATATCGAAATTGGACCAGCATTTCTACTTAAATTTTTTTAATCATTTTTGCACGAATGTAAATGGTTAATTTTATTCGTGCGCTTGTGTGTGCATATATACATATATCTGTGTCTTTTATATCTATATCTAATAATAAAGATAGTTCAAACATTTGTAAGTCTTTACAATTTACTGCACACAGACATTCTTATAAGTGTCTCAGTGGATATTTCTTCACATTGGCATTTCCATGCGTTCCGTATTTATACTTCTATATTTAGATGTGAACACACGTACATAAATAGCCGCTTACGTGAGCACACACACACACACACACACATACACACACACACACACACATATATATATATATATATATATATATAGTTGTGTCATCCACAGACAGCTGTTTCATTGTATTTCACTGAATGTGGCTATAGACTATCCATTATCATATCCAGTACCACGAGGTAGGATCGAAACCTTATATATATATATATATATATATATATATATATATATATATATATATATATATATATATGTGTGTGTGTGTGTGTGTGTGTGTGTGTGTGTTGGGAAGATGCATACACAATTGCCTCCCTCATATCATAGTTATTTGTCCACACCACATGATATCATGAACAGTTCTTGCCGTGTACACGATATCTCCTTGAAAAAATTTCTATTAGTTTTCATGGAAAGGCGGGAAATAAGCTACAGATAATGGCGTGGACAGAGGGATGTGCTCTCTCAGTACTTTTTAAAAATTTATCATCATTCTTTTAGTGTCCGTCGATGGTAAAAGCCCTTCCTACGAGATTTGCCATCTATCATAGGCGTCGTGGAGCCAGTACTTTCTGTACTTGTAAACTTCGTCACGTCAACTTGTTTTGCTTTTTGCTGGTTGCAGTTTCACATATGATCTCTGGGAATCTACGTTGTGAGTCGTGATGTCCATTGGTTTTTCTGGCATTTTTGCAACATGACCAACTCATTGTCAATTAAGTTTTCTGATGTATTCTATGCTATCTTGGACTTTTTTCTCTTCTTTGCTATCTTGTGATCTCTTCGTATGATTTGCATGTTGCATGGTTTTCCAACCCGAGGAACAATACTTTTATTGGGCTCCATAGATGACTATCGGAAGGATGCATTGGTTGTATACCCTTCTTTCTTGTTCTTGAAGGTTGAACTTTTTCTATTCCCACCAGTATAAACTGGTTGCTTCCTCTGGAGACCACGCGATAACAACTCTCCTCAGTAATCTAGCACTCTCTTTGGTATTCATTATTGTTATTGTGCTCATTGAGCTGAGATCGAATTACAAATTCCCTTAATACTCTAAAAGACTCTCAGTGATTAAAAACTGTCAACCAAAACTGCCACCAGAAGTGTAAGCATTGGTTTCCTCAGTCTTTAAGCGAGTTTTGGTGGCTGACTGGCCATGTATACTGGCTGCACCACTGAATGTAAAGGGTTGAAAATGTACTCGTTATCAAGTCAACAAAAACGACTTCCTTTTTTAAAAAAAATTTACTACGTAAGTGTGTGCTAAATTGTTCTCTTAGTTTGTGTCTGGCAGATTTCACATGTGTTTTTTCTCTGAATTCAAACGTGTTCAGTGGCCAGCGCCCAACAAACGGTGAGAGTAGTAACTTTTTCAAATTTTTTAGTTGATCACCCCAACATGGTATGCTGACAGAAGATTTTGATCCCTTGACAGTTCCTATAGATTGACCATATTTATTATCATTGTAAACAATTTTCCCCACCTATTCTAAGTGAAAGCAAGTCTCCTCAATAGACCAGCACTTTCCTCGGTATCCAAAATGCATTCCTCATTTCTGTTGTTCGATTATTTAAATTCTCACTCGGATTTCCATTGCAACTCTTTTGACTAGACGCTTAATATTCGTTGTCACTCAAAGTCAATGGTGACATCAGTTCTGACCCAAAGGTAAATCATGAAATGACACGATACCCAGCTTGTTTGACAAGAAAAAAAGTTATGCAAATAAAATACATCTGTTTACATCATACATACGAATGCACGTTTTAACATGACGTATGAGTTTCATTTGCGTGTATGTGTGAGTATATGTGTGTGGGGGTCGTGCGTGTTGGTAAGATAAAAAAGTAAGTAGTGTCCTCATGCTACTTACGTTTGCAATATGTGAAAAACACACTCACAGGTGAAAAGCACCCAAAGTGACATCACTCACTCTATCCTGCTTTTGTGACGTGTGCTAACATATTGGGAAAGATATAATGTTAATGTATATGTGAGTATACAAAAGTTTGAGAAATAGATTGAGAAAGAAAAAATGGATGAATGAAAGAGAAAGAGAAATATGATCAGAAATAACTGCTCTCAAGATGATAATCTCTTTCGTTGTCTGTGTGAATAATCGTTCTTGGAAATCGTCTTCTCTCAATTCATGCTCATCAGTGTTTTATCGTACGTCGTTAGACATAGATCTTCCCCAGGATTTGCCACAATTCTCAATCATGGGCGTCGCAGAGCCAGTATTTTCTAAATTTGTCAAGTCAATCTCTTCATCTTGTAATCTGTCTGCCTCGCTCGGTATCGCATGTGATCTCAGGGGATCCATGTTGTGAGCCGTGATGTCCATTGGTTGTCTCCCATTCTTGTAACATCAACTGCCCATTGCAATTGAAGTTTTCTAATAGATTCTATGATGTCTCAGACACCCTTTTTCTTTCTTAAATATTGTGCTGTCTTGTGATCTCTCATGTGAGGTTGAGCATGATTCTCTCATGCACGCATTGCATACTTCTCAGTTTGCGGGTTTGTCTCTTGGTTTGGTTCCATGTTTCAGCTCTGTAAGTGACCATCGTGAGGATGCATTGGTTGTATACTCTTCTTTTTAGGATTATGGGGATCGATTGTTTTTGAGGGTGTCTCTCAATTAAAATACACTAAAGAGGCGCTTTTACAAGTATTTTTTAAAAAAATTCACGTTGAACACGAAACATTATACAAATATTAGGCTAGATCAAGTCAGACACCAAATCCCAATGGTGGCAAGGATCGGTAGCATCATCATGAAACCTTTGTTACCCTTTTCATTCTCTTTCTCCTCCATTTTCTATGGTCTCAGACGGAGAATCAAGAAAATCAAAATGTTGATTTTATATAGTGATAGACAGTATGTTCTTCTACGAAAATTCATTAAAACGTTTTTTTTTTCTGGTCCAAACCAAAACTATTCTTCCCATTAAATGTAATGCACTAAGCTGCTGTATTTTAGCAAGACTAAATTTATCGTACATCGTACTTTATTTCATTTTTTATATTATTCGGAGCAAGGGCGTACCAAGAGAGGGGGGCGCAGATGTCAAGGGGCCAACAATTTCTGCTAGTCTATAATGCCGGTTGATTAATGATTGTGCCCTCCCCTAGGATATAGCATGACTGCCCCGGGCGCTGTATTTGCCCATTGCTACGCCACTGACCTAGATAGATAATATTTAACCAGTCAACAAACATTTTGATTATTCATTGTGTTTGTATTAAGTCATCCTTACTCATGAAGAAACACGCACACGAGGTCTACACGAAAAGTAACCTGTCATATATATATATATATGTGTATATACATACATACATACATACATACATACATATATATATATATATATATATATATATATATATATATATATATGTATATATGTATTTATGCATGTATGTATGTATGTATATGATCCCAACAAGAGAAGATTTATTCACTGTACCATTATGAAAAGTATATACGAAACAGGGTTAGAATCACAGGAAAAAATTACATAACTAAATATTGGGAAATAAGTAACTGAAGTGATTCAATTTTTTTAGTATTTGTGCTTAAAGCTTTGTAGAGTGTGCATATACATACATACATATATATATATATATATATATATATATGTGTGTGTGTGTGTGTGTGTGTGTGTATGTGTCAGTGAGTGTGTGTGTGCGTGTGTGTGTGTGAGAATTCGGTTCTTTGCGATTACTGAGTGGTACAATCGTCAGACCGTCATTGATCGTCGTGAAGAACTGGATTTCTTATGAACATCTATTTACATACGTTCTATTCCCGATTTCGAGCACTCTTCATACATAGATAACTTGATTTTAAAAGACAATCACAATTTCTTCATATATATATATATATATATATATATATATATATATATATATATATATATATATATATATATATATATATATATATATATATATTATAAAGTACTAACGTATGTGCTCTATAATTACCTATAGCAAATTTCATGGTTGAAATTCACAAAATATTTTTCATCTGTGTTTCCTTTTTCTATTTAAATTTCCTCAAAGCCATCAGTTAGATTTATGAAATCAAAGTATACGTTTATTTTGAATAAGCTTTATCTGGGAAGATTTGGTTCATCATTTACATGAACGTACCCACATATGATATATATATTATACAAAAAAAAACTTGGGTGGAAGCAATGATTTGCCGTTCCAAATCCATATCGGTGCAATAGCCGAGTGTTCAAAACCTTGGAAAATAGGCACATCCGAATTCAAAAAATCACAATTCGTCTGCTGCACACATTTGAGGTCGAATTTTACAAAAATAAGTTCAGCTATCTCTATGGGGTCTGCATTTGCGCTGCCAGAAAACAATTTTGTACGGAAATATTTCCTCTTTTAGTTTTGTTTTTGGACTGTAATTTACGACTCAAAATACAGTAGTCAAGTGGGTAAAGTCACGACAAATGGAATTGGCGAACCAAGTTCAAACCGCGAATCTTTCCTCCCTCAATGTGATTTTGGTAATATCATATAAAGTACTAAATTTGAATTTTTTTCTTTAAATTTTTGGTGCTTTCGATTTATCAGACCATCAAATCTTCTGGCATTTTGACAGGTTTGAGAAAAGAAATATTCCGAGTTTCTATAAGAGGGGGATTCTATATACAATGTGGCTCAACTATAACTTTAACTTCCATGCATTATAAGTGACCATTGATGTGAATTTCTCTTTCTATCGGCGCTTATACCACTTTGCCCAAGGTTCAGACCCCCTGGAGAGAATTTTAGTTTCTTTCTTCCACTATCTTATACTTTCAATTTATTAAACCTTCAAATTTTCCAGAAATCTGTCAGTTTTCAGAAAGGAAATATCTAGAGGGTTATCTATTTACGATGAAGCTATGATGCTGAACTGCCCCCTTACTATCCATTCGTCATAAGTGATCATAAATTTTTTCTCTTTTGGGAGCCAAAATTGAGGGGAAACTTTTTTCTATTTGGGTAGCCTAAGTTAAGAAGAAACTTGTTTTCTTTTTTGGACGTAAAGAGCAAGAGGAAACCTGTATCCAGTTTATGGGTCAGAATTAAGGTAAATTTTTTTCAAAATATTTTTATTGATCGAATCCTTTTCCATTTTAAGGGTTGAAAAGATGAGGCAAATTTCTTTCCCTTTTAGCAGACAGATTTGAGGGGACTATTTATCCTTTTAAAGGACTATTTATCCTTTTAAGGGACAGTTTCGCCTATTTATAATATGAATTTGATACTGAAGAAGTGACTTGATATCAAGCCTGATGGGCGACTGAGAGAGCAAGTATTCTTAAAGATACATACATTGATTTAGATACACGCATTGATACTATACATATTCATGGACATAGTGAAAATCTAAATTTAACCGCCATGAATATATAAGAGTTTTGAATTGAATTCAGTGCGAATATGATATATAAAGATAAGTGGGAACTTCTTACTTAACAAGTGAATTCCGGTAAGAAATATCCGTACAAGTAAAGTCCTCGTGAAATTGATAAGACGGAACTAGATTGTTATTATTCTTTACTTGGCAGGATGGGCTTCTTAGCTACAATTTAGCGTATCTTTCAATGTTGTGATCCTTTAGCCCCGGATATAAGTAAATTCAGCTATTCTGCAAATATTTTGTTATCCACTAAACTGTCTTTGATTGGCTGGTTAGGTATATGACATAAGCCTGGAATAAAAAGATAAGCTATTTCAAGTCACCGTAACCCGAAACTTTACAAACAAAAGACGCTGCTTGGCTCGTCTCATTACTGAATCTTTATCTACGCTTTCGCACTTGTTATATCTTTGAATGTAGCTGAAGGGTTAACCGTGCTGAATTTTACCTGCAGGGTCAAGGGTTCTGTAGGAGGTGCCTGGTTTGTGCCGTCCACTATCAAGTTTGAGAGTTTTGATTGTCAAAATGTCAGAATAATTTGATCGCAGATTTCACCAATGGCGTTAGATGCTCATATGGCGAAATGAGAACGTTTGGACGTAAAATGATATAGTAGTCTCCATATATAACGTGAGTGTTGGGGTTCAAGAAGGACAACCACGTTATAACTGAACCACGGATAATCAAAGTTAATAACGAAAACAAGTTCACTTGTGAATGTTGTTTTCATTACAAAATCAAATGGATTATGTATAAAACTCCATGCATACATGTTGATTTATTTGAAATTGAAAAGATTTGATATTTTAGTCATATGACATTTATCCCTTTGATGAAATTCTGTTTTTATTCAAAGATTGACCGATAGTATAAGCAAAAATAGCCAAAATGGGACTTACATCGTGAAATCTGCTATATTGCAAGAAACCTGTACTCGTCGAAAATACCAAACGGGAAAACTACTGAACATTAAATCATCATCATCAGTCTTTTAACGTCCGTCGTTGGACATAGACCTTCCCCAGGATTCGCCACAATTTTCTATCATGGGTGTCCCGGAGCCAGTATTCACTAAATTTGTCTAGTTCATCTCTCAATCTTGTACTTTGTTGGCCTCGGTTTCTCAGGCTATCTCTGAGGATTCATGTTGTGAGTCGTGTTGTCCATCGGTTGTCTTCCATTCTTGCAACATGGCCTGCCCATAGCCATTTGTGTATTTTGATAGTTACTATGATGTCATGGACATCCGTTTTCTTCCTTATATACTGAGACGGATCCACAAATTGAGAACCATGCAACGTGCACATGAAAGAATTATACTGGACCTCACATGGAGAGACCACAAGACAACACAGTATATCTGGGAAAAGATAAGAGTCAGGGACACCATAGAATCCATTAAAAATCTCAAATGGCAGTGGGCTGGCCATGTTGCAAGAATAGCAGACCATTGATAGACATCACGACTCACGACATGGATCCCCCGAGATCACATGCGCAACCGAGGCCGGCAGAATATTAGATGGACAGACGAGCTAGACAAGTTCAGGAAGTACTGGCTCCGCGACGCCCATGATAAAGAAGTGTGGTGAATCATAGGGTAGGTCTATGTCCAACGACGGACGTTAAAAGACTGATGATGATGATGATGATGATGATGACGATCGACAACAAACAAGTTTAATTACTGTTGCTGGGCCTAGGTTCTGACTTCTATCTTTCGATCTATCCATTCACCTATCCGGACTCCACCAAGCCAAAACCGTTCATTATAGAAACTTGAAATCTTGCACATGAAAATACCTCAATGAGTAGAGAAAAATCTTTTGTTCTTTCAATCCTCCAATGTCTTTTCATTGGAGAGTCCAATTAACGATGGAAGTTTATGACATATCGATTCCTTAGTCCATGTCTTTGTTTTTTTTTTAATCGTGAATTTGTCATTCAAATCATGCTTGTAGTATTTTCATCAAGGTAACTTCATTTTACCTCCACCATTGCTTACGAGGTAAAAAGCAGCTTATATGGGTGTTGATGATACATAATTTCCCTTTGAAAGCTAGTTGGCCTTATGTCAGACTATGCTAACTGTCGCAAATATTTCGCTTCAACACAATTCTTTCGCCGTAGTGTAATCATTAATATGCTTATCTTGAAGGATATTACTTGCCTGTTACGACATGCTATTCTTAACAAATTTAACCAGAAGTTATCTTCATCTGAATTTTCTGTTGCTTTCATACAACTTTCAGCTGGCAACGAATAACAGCGCAATCGGAAATAGTTATAAGCCATCTGTGTGAATCGAACTCACACCCTCGTCAGTGAACAGATTCAATAAAAATAAGATACTACAATATTTCATCCAATGATATTGATAAAACTTGCTGTGTTGTAAATTTGGTCTGTACAGGGTTCTCGACATCTGTTTTGCATTCCAGACATAATTAAGCTGTTAACACAAAGGAGTGTGGGGTAATGTTCAGCAAGATAGTCTAGCAGATCATTACAGCTGCTTGGATAGTCACTTATGGAGCTGAAACATGGAACCTAACCAAGAGACAGACCAGCAAACTGAGAAACATGCAATGTGCATATGAGAGAATCATGCTCAACCTCAAATTGAGAGATCACAAGACAGCATAGTATATAAGGAAGAAAATGGGAGTCTGAGACATCATACAAACTATAAAAAACTCAAATGGCAATGGGCAGTTGATGTTGCAAGAATGACAGACAACTGATGGACATCATTACTCACAACATGGATCCCCAGAGATCACATGCGAAACCGAGGCGGACAGAACACAAAATGGAGAGATTAACTAGACAGATTCAGGAAATACAGGCTCCTTGACGCCCATATAACAGAGGTATGACGAATCCAGGGGAAGGTCTATGTCAAACGACGGACGTTGAAAGTCTGAAGATGATGATGATGGTGAGTAATAAACCTCACCATGTGCCCCATAATTGTCGCCTTGAGACATATTCAGCACGCCTGAACGTAAATACATGAAAATTGTCAACATTTCTAGAATCTGACGTTCAACTACACTCAGATCTTCATATCATCGGAAAAAATTCTAATTCTGTTAGTATAAAAAATTCAAAGCATTTTCATAAAGAGGGTTGAGTCTTAAAAAAAATATAACCTTTTTTCAACTGCCGATGATAGAATCGTAAAGCTATTAGATTTTAAGAAAAAAGCCTTTACGGTAGATAGTTGCTGTGAACCTTGAAAGGATCCTTAGACCTTGAAAGGATCTATTTTTGGGATCAAATCAAAGGTGTGATTTGCATGAGTTGAGTTATCTCTCCACAAAGTACAAAAAATCAGGTGCAAGTCACTGAACCAAGACTGTCACCCTAATGACTCTTTTATATATCCATCAATGTTTCATGTATGGGATCAGATAAACTATTTCATTCAAAGGCCTAAGAACTTTTCTTTTGTTGATGTTAAGAAGACAGCTATGATTATTATCGGCGATCCTATCCTACACTAAAAATATAACACTGCCATTAGAGCGTTTTAGGAATAATAAAATACATTTTTCTGTTAAAAGGAGAATTTTCTAAATTCTTTTTCTCGTATCTTTAAATTGTCTTTTAGTTTTTTCACTGTACGTTTCGGGAATACAGGAGCCTGAATTGATTGACGGTAAATGTTTGTTATCTTTTCTCAATGATAAATACATATTCTGGTCTTTTCACATCAGTTTAACGGTGTGAAAATTGGTCATTTAAAAGGTATCGTCAATTCTGCAGGGAATTTTCTCAATTTAATGTTTAAACCAGCGGATGTCCCTCTTATCTTTTTATATTTTTGACTTCTTAATCACATGATTAGTATGTGTCAAAGTCAGTGTGTAACAAGTACACGGTGTTAATCATAGCTGGTAGGGTAGGGATAGCTGCAACAACTTATATGAGAAATGATTCAATTACATATCACTGGCAAATTATTTGAAAAAAGCAAACAGATAAAATTTGAAATTTAGTTGACTTACTACAATTTTGGTAATTAGCTCATTGTTTGTATTCGTCACATAATTAATGCGGTAAGCCTTAGTAATCATGGAATCCATAGAAACAAATATTAATAGAATTGTGTGATTAGGAATTGATAGTTTTATACAGGATGGTGAGAATTAACTACCTATTAGTGATTATATGTAACTTCTGTGAATATTGCTTTATTTCTGCGAATTAAATTTTATTTTGGTCTTTAGAGTGAAAGAATTTAATTCATCTCACAGTCTAAAGTAAAGCTACTTTGAATACAATCTATCCATATATAAGAGATATGTATGCAAATTAGTATACTAAATTGTATAATTCTATGGAGGTATACACAGCTCAAATCCTGTTATACCCTTAAAGTTATAATGGATTGATCCATGTGACATAGATTAACGCAGCTAAAAGAGCAATTATTGAATTGTAATGAAATGGCATAGGTTGAATATCACGTACGAAATAGAAATGCATTTTCCTGTAATTTTTTCAAAGCATTTGAAGTGGGGTTTTGTGAATTGAGTGCACTAGTTATAAGTCGTGCTGGCGTAAAGGCGCTTGATCTACCATATATATGTACATATACATATGACTGAAAGAAAAATATAAGATAGACGAATAGAAAAGGTACAAAAGATTTCCCATAAAACATACATATTTGCCTTTATATAGTCCACTTAAATTCAACAGCAGACCCGTAATTTTTGATCCATGGTTAGAAGTACTATGTTACGTATTTAACAGAAACACACATTTCACACATCTTGATGTCTAATTTACATAATAAGCAACGTACATTCAACATATATCATAAAAAATACCCTGACTCTAAATAGTAAAATAGAATAATATCCAAATCTAAATGACAAAATAAAATAAAACGCCAATAAAGCAACATACGTGTAGGAGAAACTGGGGACGGTTGCAACAAATTACGGTCGCAACAAGTCTTATTCTTTCAATCAGAGACATGGTTTGGTGGTGATGCTCATACTGTACATGTATGGTTAGACCTCACCCCACCAGGTGGACAGAAGATAAATTAAACATCTGCAGTTACATTACAAAAAAAAAAGTGTTTTGGGGGTATGAGAGTAATTTTTTTTCATAGGCCTTATTTTTGTCATATTATCCTGACTGTTCGCATGGAGAAATCAAAATTTGCTCAATTTGAAACATTATTTTATTGACTTCTAAGTTACATGATTAGCGTGTGTTAAAGTCAGCATATGGTATTTGTCATGGCTGATAGGGTTGGGGACGATTGCAACAACTTGTAACCGTCCCCGGAATCCAACCGGGCCTACCCCCACTACGCTTCTTCCAGCAGGACCACTTTCGTTCAGTGCGTCTCCCCTAAAACTATTCACGTCTGAGGTGGGTATAAAAGACTTCTCACCAAAAGCTATCCGGCCACACCCCAAAACAGATAAAAAGAATTGTTGAAAAGACAGGAAACAACGCTATGTAGGAGATAAAAAAAACTCTGTTGCAGGAGGCAAACAAAAAAAAACTAGGGGAGGAAAACCGCAAAGAAAAAAAAAAATAGCCTCCCGAAAAGAAAGAAGAATCAAACACTGAAGAGAGAGAAGAATAGTGCATTGTGTGCTTGGGAAAGACACTCAAAATCTAAAGGAGTGTGGCTGCAGTACTAAATAGGCAAGTCCTGGGCTCACAATAATTGCACAGCTGGGGATGATTTTTACTCATGACACGACTGTGACTTTGAATTTCTTCTTTTTTTTTTTTTTTTTTCGCTTTTTGTTGGAATGGCTTTCGAAGAACCGATAGCATTATTTGATATATAAATATTTGGTTGGTCTAGGCCCTATAGTCTCTGTATAAGTGAATAAAATGCAAAAAAATTGGTGCAACCGTCCCAATCTCCCCTATCACAAATTATGATAATACTATAAATCTAATCAATAACATTTATATGCAACGGTTGCGTTCGATCTGCACTGATGAAATACCTGTACTGTTTTTTTTTTGGGGGGGGGCTCAAATCTCTGGAAGGGATCCATGGTAGAACAGCTGATGATTGTCACGATGAAATTAAATTCATACCATTACCATCCAAATAATTGTAGTAAAATCAAAGTCTGTATAAAAAACATGGAGAACTCTGAAGATGGTGCGTTAATAGCAATCGGAAAATAACTGTCTTACATCGTAGATGCTTTGCGACAGTATAAATTTCCCAAAAGAAAATTCTCTTTTGGTGCTAGCGTTTCACAACACTTTGAAAGAGCGAAGTTTCCGAGCTTATATATATATATATATATATATATATATATATATATATATATATATATATATATATATATATATATATATATATATATATATCCAGAAAGTAATCTTTCATTCAAGTCAGTTTTATTGAAGACGACAGACAAAGATTGTGTTTTGGTAATTCTTCCTGCTTTTGTACTGGCTAACAAAAAATTGAATTAAGTGTGGATAATGATTTTTGATAATTACGAGTCCTAACACTTTCAACGATTCTTGTGTCATTATCGAGACCGTGAAATATCTACACATATAATATTTAACAGTATGCAGATGTCTTCCGTCACGCAAAGAGACACAACTGAAACTGCAAAATAGAATTGCATTTGAGCAACTGACATGGTAAAATAGATCCCCATTCGTGCAGATGATGTAGCAAAATAGAATTTAATTTATGTAACTGACGTAATAATACAGAATTCCATTCATTTTATGATGATGTAATAAAAGGCCTATTGAAAGAACAATAAAAATGTAATGAAAACAAAAACAAAAAATAATATGAATTCAGTATTCTCCCATGCAAACCTGTATTATCCATGTTTGTAAAATGCAATGTGTATATCCATACATTTCATATATGCTGTCATTTTTATAACGGGGGCGTACTGATGGATATTATAGGTTTCAGTTTGTTTATTACTATGAGTGTGAGTGTTCTGAAAGAATTCGCTTTTCAGCAAGTTTTTAATTGGGTGCTGAAGACCAATCCTCATTATTACAAATCGATGCTTGTTGTGCTATATATATATATATATATATATATATATATATATATATATATATATATATATATATATATATATATATATATATATATATATATATCAATATTGATAATCATACTAGTTTTATGGGCGTAAACCAAACTTCCTGAATAAAAGTTTTGTGACTTTGAAATTCAGGGGGATCAACATTTTTCAGTCAAAAACCAGTCAAAGTTATTGTAAACAAAAATACAAGATATTTTCCCGAATTTCATTATCATTAAATAAAATATTGCCGATTATCAATAATTTCTGAGTAAAAAATTTTTTCATCTTGATTTCTGTCGATTTTCATTGCAACTATTCAGACCACCATTTTACGAATGTTAGTCTGCGGCGCCGATCGGAAATAAAGATTAAGCTTTCGGCAAGTCTCGGACTCATGTGCTCTTCCATCAAGATGCTGTATCGTGACAGCGGCTCTGCAGTTTGATATAGAGAAGCCAACGGTTGTAGAGGGTCAAATCTCTCAACAGTGTCTTAGTCTTTATTTTCTCCCAGGATTCGGTGCCGTCATCTTCGATGTTTCGTCTGTATGGATAAGTACAATTGTCCAACTCCACTCCAAGTTGGAATCGTCTTTATTTTGCCCAACAAAAAAAAACAATCCTCGCCAAATTTAGGGGGAGAACTTTTCACTACTTGTCTAGCCCGTCACGTTAAACTAAACCGATGTACGAAAATTCCCTACCGTGATTTTAAACCACGACCAAGTGATTGCTGAGCGGCCCTCTTACCAACAGAGCCAAACTGACAAGTTTACACACACACACACACACACACATATATATATATATATATATATATATATATATATATATATATATATATATATATATATATGAATTCATTTATCATGTAATTACATAGAAAGGTTGCAGTGATCAACTTGGAGTAGAAGTGCTGCCGCCAGGCTTGGAGTAAATGAATCATCTTGGATTTTATCATTATCAAACATTTGAATTATTGATCAGTGACAGTCTGAATATTTGCGACCAAATACAATTGAAATCAAAATAAAGAAGCACTTGCAGAAAAGTGATTATAAAAATAGTCAATATCACGTTTCTAGCACACGATTATGTGAATTTGAAAGACAGGAGATAAGTACTGAAACCATGGCAGAGAATTTACGAAATAGATGAATATGAATATCAAGATGACTTTAGACACATTTTCATTAAAATGTTTGGAACGATTTTAATGTCGTACAAAAAATCTAATGATCACCGTGGCCAAGTGGTAGAGTGCTTCAAGTTCAGCAGGTCATGGT
Organism: Thysanoteuthis rhombus; assembly: GCA_963457665.1. NCBI lineage: Eukaryota > Metazoa > Mollusca > Cephalopoda > Oegopsida > Thysanoteuthidae > Thysanoteuthis > Thysanoteuthis major. The sequence continues at coordinate 15,802,339 of OY735243.1, forward strand.
TCAGTTTACATCCGAATCATTCCAAAAACTCTCAAAATGGTATCGCTTGTCCATCCTGCTAAGCACCCAGCTCCAGGACAAGGGTTGAGAAACCTCTCCCGAAGGCAATGAGTCTCTGACCAAATTACGTTGTATACTCTGATTCTCCTAAGATCACTGAAGTCAAGCAGTATCGAGCCTGGTCAGCGCCTAGATGAGTAACCATTCTATAATACCAAGCACCTTCGGAGCTTCGACGGACCAGGCAAGTCGGTACTGGGTCATACTAACTATTGCCCGGTTGTATCTAACCCCCCCCCCAGGGTATAAGCAGAGAACGATAACACCTACATACATACATACATACATACATGCATACATACATACATACATACATACATATAAAATGAACGGAGAATTCAGATGATGATGATGATGATCATCATCATCATCATCATCATCATCATAATTAATTTCATAATTTTCATTATTGATAACATTGGAATTTCTCGTAGAGTCACGTAGAAAAACTGGAAGAAATTGAATTGAAACTATCCAGACGATAGTTTTGTTGAATGTTCAGGAATATAGGATTTTAGAGGAAACCTGCGGTCACTTGATCTTCAATGCGATTCACATAAGATTCGAAGTGATTCATCTCAAAATCCATAAAACCAGCTGCTAAAAAATGTCACCTGAGCAAAGCCGACCAGTCCATTAGGCAAACTTTGGTGGTTACCTCGGGTGCAAGTGCTCTACGGACGCACTCGAAGCGCAGAAAAATAGTCGATAGACTTCAACCGTGGGTGCGAATTTTCGAGTCAAACCCTTGCGCAAATTTTAAACCTTGTCCAGGTCTCGTGAAACCAGTGCACCGGCCCTGCACCTCGATAGTATCCCCTTACGGTGAAGCATTTTAAAGATGGCATAAAGTTTCTGCCCTGAAACTTTAGAACTACATGACTACCAATAAGTGTCAAAAAAAAAAAAATCAAACGTGTAGAAAGGGTAAAGAATGAAGGATAATAGACATTAAAGTAATTTTAAAAATTACAATGTATTAGCTGTAAGCAAATAATTGATGCCATATTTAACGATAAAGACCCCAAAAGTATATAGAATATGGCAGCTGAATAAAGGAAGAAATATAAATGAAAAAAAAATCTTTTGTTACCTGAATAACGATTGCAATTGTTTCAATCATGATTGGGAGTAAATAGAATTGTAAGTATACATCCAAAATGAGAAAGATAAAAGAAGAGAAACGTATAAATAAATACAGCATTTAAACAAATTGTTGTATGTTTACTTGTCTAATCAAATGTAACACATACAATATTGTTTATCGTCATCACAATGAAGAACATTCCAAAAATATATCATTCATCGACAGACGTATATGTGATGTCCTATTAAACTAAAAAAAATTTCTACATTCCTGGTTTATTTCGGTTTTTGCCTATTCACCTATTTATGATTATTTATAAATAAGGCAAATACTGGTTCGTGCAAATGAAGATGCTATATAGGAACATTAAAATAATAATAATAAGCTTGGCTGCACTCAGGTCATACACTCTTGTTTCATTAAAATCTAAAAGGTAGACAAAACAATTCATTTCTCCATACAATATCATTCCAAAATTACGTCCCATTTCAACTTCTTTATTAGAGGTTCTTGTAATAAAGATCTGTTTCAGTGAAAGATAAATCTCCCGTCCAATTGGCTACATTAGCAATAATACAAGGATAAGCCTGGTTGCAAAAGGGTCAAACTCCCTTTCTTCATTAAAATTTAAAAGGTAAACAAAACAGAATTCATTTCTCCATACAATGTCATTCCAAAACAATGTGTCTCATTTCAACTACTACTACTACTACTACCACTGCTGCTGCTGCTGCTAATAATAATAATAATAATAATAATAATAATAATAATAATAATAATAATAATAATAATAATAATAATAATAATAAAAAACAAACTTCTGGGAAATACGTTATGGGATGGTTTGACTATAGAAAAGTATATCATATGAACCCCCATCTTGACCACCAAACATCCATTGTGAACATTCGAGTGCATGTAGGAGAACAAGAACAAGCATGACTTAGTGGAGAGGGTGATCCGTCGGGAACTGTGCAAGCATTTCGATCAAACTACTGATTATGTGCAAACCAGAAGCCGTCTCAGAGAAAATGAAAAGTTAAATTCTCTTGGACATTGATCATTCGGGCCAGATCATCAGATCCAGTTATCAGTAAACTTTTTGTGCTCTCCACCATTCTCACTACCCTCGTATTGAATAACTTTCTTTTCTCTCCACCGTCTTCTTTGTTTTTATTGAACTTTTCTCTTCCATTTCTCTTTCCATCTTCTTACTGAACGACGTAACTTTCCCTTTCATTATTACTGAAAGCGTAACGTTCGAACGAAGGAAGGTAGGAAGACGAAGGATACAAAAACATATCTGTCTTAGTGTGGATATTGCTATTCTAACAAAATTCAGAGAGAAATCGAACGAAATTGGAAATCAGGAAAAATATCTGAGCCTTGCCAGGGAGATAAAAAGAATATCGATGGTAAGACGGCATTTGAATTATGGGCCATCAGTTAGGAACTAGACATGATGAAACAAATTTTGATTATCGGACAAGTACAGCGATAAGCATGAAAAAATATCCCTGGATTAGCGCAGTTGTCTTCTCGGGAGAAATTACAGGTTTTGCAGTTTACCGACATTACGCTACACAACGAAGGTACAACGCAAAACTTCCTCCTTTTTCGATCTAATCATTTGCAACATCACAGATTTTGAGGTTACAAGTACAATACATAAAAAGAGGAGTAGTAAAAATGAGACCAGTGCCGAGTCACCAATGAATGGAACGATCTTCCAGAGGTGAAGCACGAAGCTAAAATGCATTCAAAAACCGCTGGGAAAAATGTGGGAAGGAAAAAGAATTTTTTTACGTGATCTATGTAATAGCATCTGTTAGCAGACGATGCAAAACGATTGACTTATGTTAGAACCTGGTATGACATGCCAACTGTAAGGCGTTATCCAATAATAATAATAATAATAATAACCACATTGAAACATGCTCTTAGGAAAGTAACCAACTGGAAAGCACCGGGTCCCGACGGGATCCATGGATATTGGTTCAAGAAATTCACCATTTTACATGGCAGACTCATCCACCTACTCCAAGGTTGTCTAAACGAAGGCAAGGCACCAGAATAGATGACCAAAGGCAGAACCACCCTCATCCAAAAAGACCCAGAAAAAGGGGATCATAGCAAGCAACTATAGACCAATCACGTGCCTTCCACTTATGTGGAAAATCCTGACCGGGCGAATAGCAGAGAGATTTTACATGTCAATGGAAAGAAGGGGGCTATTACCAGAAGAACAGAAAGGGTGTAGGATAGGAACCAAAGGGGCAAATATTTTACTCTACATAGACCAGATGATCTTAAGAGAAGTGAGGAAAAGGAGAAAGAATATCGCAATGGGATGGATAGATTACAAAAAAGCGTACGATATGATTCCACATAGCTGGATACTCGAATGCCATAAAATGTTCAAAATTAGCGAACCGGTGGTTAGATTCATTGGAAATTTGATGAAAAACTGGAAAGTAGACTTTTCAGCCGCAGGGCACAACCTAGCCGAGGTAGGGATAAAAAGGGGAATCTTCCAAGGAGACTCGTTGTCCCCACTATTATTTGTTCTTACAATGATACCGCTCAACAGAATCCTGAAGAACAGCAAAGGATACCATTTCTCTAAAACAAAAGGGAAGGTCAACCACCTAATGTATATGGACGATATAAGATTGTTTGCAAAAAAACAGGGGACAGCTTGAGACTCTGCTCAACGAAGTAGAGGAATATAGTGAGGACATTGGAATGGAGTTTGGAATAGAAAAATGTGCAATCATGGTAATGCACAAAGGAAGGCTTACAATGACTGAAGGAAGATTAGGGCATGGGTGTGAGATTCCAAATAATAGTAATAATATTATTATTATTATTATTATTATTATTATTATTATTATTATTATTATTATTAATATTACTATATCATTATTATTGATAATGATAATACTCTATTATTATTATTAATAATACTATATTACTATTATCAATAATAACATTACTATGATATTATTATTATCATCATTATCAATGTTATTGTTGTTATTATTATTGATATTACGATAATATTATCATTATTAATAATAATATTGCTATATTATTATTATTATTATTATTATTATTATTATTATTATTATTATTATTATTATTATTGGTAACCGCTGGAGTTTGAGTGACAGCAAGTCTCCTCAAGTCTCCAGCCCTCCTCCCCCAGTACTCATAGGTCGCAGTAATTCTACGATTTACAGTTTCACACCGGTTGCCCAGTGGTTATCGCTGAAGGCTGAGTGACAATAAGTCTCCTCAGGTCCTCAGCTAACGTCTCCTCCCTCTTTCGCATATCATGCCAGAGCTACTATTCGTTGCAGTACTTATATCTCTAGCACCTTCCTCTGTATCCGTGCAGTTCCAAGTAGCGCTGTGGTCTGTACGGTCTCTATCCTCCCCCTAATCCCGATCTCCTCCAGTCTCTCCCTCAGCGTTTGGGGGACAGTTCCTAGTGCTCCCACTATGACCGGTACTACCCTGGTTTTCATGTTATTATTATTATTATTATTATTATTATTATTATTATTATTATTATTATTATTATTATTATTATTGTTTTTATCATCATCATTATATACCCGTCCAAGATGATAGGGTTATTTATACATGGATCAGCACTTAGGAGCCTAAAGCTATTATATTTCATTGATTCTGTACGAGAAATATTCGTTGATATCGAAGACTTGTCAATTTAGCTCAGTCAGTAAGAGATTCTCCTGCCGCTCAGTTGGTCGTTGGTTCAATTCGCATTAGGGGAATTTAGCTTTTATACATCGGTTTACGTACGTAGTTTAGGTGTGATTTGAAGAAGATTGATCTTGTTCTTTTTATGCTAGAAAACTAAAGTCATTTCTTGTTTTTGAATTTAATAATAATGATGATGGCGGTAAAAGTAACAAAACAACTGACACCACCACCACTACTACTATACTACGACGACAACGACTATATCATCAAGCAAAATTCAATAATAATATTCGTGAAAAGTGTACCACTACCAAAATTAAAGTTATTTAGTCAGCCTACACATGAACTTCAGTAAAATAAAAATCATATGCAACGATCACATTGAGAATAAGTACATGACTGTCAAAATTGAAGATTCAAAACTGGGGAAAGTATACCACTCCATCCACCTGGGACTACGAATTTTCATGAAACTCAAGAAAGAGGGAGAGATCAAGAGAAGAATCAGCCTAGGATGACAAGCCTTCGGCAGAGCAAGCTCAACCATCAAAAACAAGTCGATCCCAATAATCCTGAAAAGAAGAGTATACAACTAATATATCCTCCCGATAGTCACTTATGGAGCTGAAACATGGAACCTAATCAAGAGACAGACTTGCAAACTGAGAAGCATGCGAAGCACACATGAGAAAATCATGCTCAACCTCACAAGGAGAGATCACAAGACAGCACAGTATATAAGGAAGAAAACGGGAGTCAGAGATATGGGCTGGCCATGTTGCAAGAATGGCAGGCAACCGATGAACATCACAACTCACAACACGGATCCGTAGAGATCACCTGCGAGACCAAGGTCGACATAATACAAGATGGAGAGATGAACTGGACAAATTTAGAAAATACTGATTCTGCAACGCCCAAGATAGAGAAACGTATCGAATCCTGAGGAAGGTGTATGTCCAACGATGAACGTTAGAAGTCTGATGATCATATGCGTGTGCATTTTTTATGCATAATTATAAGGTATGCATGTGCTTGTTGGCATGTATATATATGTAAATATGTCTTTATGCTCATATGTATTTGTATGTGTGTGTGTGTGTGTGTGTGCATACGCACTGATGCACACATATATGAACCTGTCCTAATGCGTGTTCTGGTATATGCACCAGTTCCACACTTTGAGTGTTTGCGTATGTATGAATGCATGTGTATGTACTCTCATTTTTCGACAGTGTATGCGCATGCGTGTCAGTATACATTTCTCCCACGTATGCGTGTGCATATATACGAGTAAAAATGATGATGCTGCTGCCACTGATAATGAACTAATTATAATTATTAAAGGGAAAAAAAGGTAAGAAAAAACTCCTGAGGTTAAATAAGCAAAGTGAAAAACACGTATTGATTTTATAAGGTAAAGTTTCATAGAAAAAAAAAATACTAAATTAATTTATGATGATTTATAACTTCAATTAAGTCAGTTAATTATTCGAACAAATAAGACTCATTTTAATTAATGATAATTTTTCTCGTAAGCAGCTGTTAGCAATTGTGATAACATAAAAAAAGCAACAACAAACGAATTTGTTTCAGGAAAAAATACCTAAACCGAACAGTTTCAATTCATAATTTACGAATAACCTACCATAAAGTAACATTGCAAATTGAACTCCCCCCAAAGTGTTTTTTCTTGACATAATAAAGAGTTAATGTTCAAGTTTTGAGCCCCATCGATGTGGCCTGTACGTGTGACGCATACATACAGAGTCAGCCAATCAGGATTATTTAAAAACTGGTAAAACTCATGTTGACTATCATTATGTATAATGTGGTCGGACTATTATCTTTGTTTATGGGTTCATTTGTTTGCAATGTTTCAGTACTGTACCCTTTGGGCTTCACTGGGTGTTGTTAGTTAGAAAGTGTAATCAGAGTGCATGTTCGATTGGGCCGGCTTGATGGTCGGGGACCACTTCCACACCAAACTGCAACCACTTAGTGTGCGAAAAGAACTCACTAGACTCTTTAAGCTCAAATTGAATAACAGGTACTAAGTACTCAACGAAACAGTAAAGAATATCAACGAGCTCACCAACGAGATGACAACCGATTTAATTTAAGTTACCAACACGTTAAATTCAAATAGGAAACAAACCATCAGTAAATTTTTAGAAGAAACCCAAAATCTCATGGCGAAAAAGCTTAACTCGCAAGCCCTTAACAACAACAACAACAACAACAACAAGTGAAAAGCAAAAAAGCAACCACGTTGAACAAAACCATCCAAAATAAACAAAGAGAAAATAAAAAAAAGGATACAAGACAGTCGTCATTGACGAACATTCTCGAAAAAGGTGGAGGCTTCAAAACACACAGTCTAGGAAGAATTCAAATCAATAGTGTAATCAAAGAAAATGGAAACCAAACAATTGATAGGCACTGAATTCTCGAACGCACCAAAAAATTCTACAAAATCTTCTGTTCGTCCAAACAAGGGTCACAGAACATTGAACAAAAATATACAAGACAACAGTTTGAAGAGTTCAAAAAAGTAACTCCGTGGAAGGTGAAGCAAGTTATCTAACAATCAGAAAAAAGGAAAGACATCTGGACCAGATAACATCACCACTGACCCATGAAAAAAAGTTGGTAAAATCATCACCTGAAAACTAGCCAATCTATTCAACTTATACCCCAAACAGGGTAAAGTTCCAGAAGATTGGAACACTGCAATCATAATGAACCCGATCTAAACTCCTACAGGCCAATAAGCTTAGTCATGTGCTTCTACAAACCTTTTACCGAAGCTAGATGGAAAAAAAAAAAAAAACACTGGGAGAGGCTAGCTTCAAAAGGAGCAACTTGACCATTGGCCATCTTCATTTAGTGAATAAGAGAGAAGGGAATGCAGCAGAATATAAGATAAAAGACATTCGACGGGTTGAATTCCAAACGTAATTCATGCTATCATAAAACGAGACGTAAATACCGTACATGCTAGAGTCCTGCTGCACATATATCGACACGGCGGTTCCTTTATACGGCTACATAAAGACTCCGAGTCTTTCCAGCTCAAAAAAGAAGTACACACAAGATGTTACCAGCTCACCCAGCTCTCTTCAGCTTGCTTCGAAAAGATCTTCCGAAAGCTAGACTGGGGAATTAAAGGAATCAGAGCAGACGATGAATACATAACTCACGATCAGCAGATGACATGGTATTTTTTTGCTGAGATCCTTCATGACTCCAAATAACGCGAGTCAAACTGAATAAAAAAGTTGGTCTTTGCATAAACTTCACAAAAACAAGTGTCATGTACAACAGACGTTGAAGATAAAGACACAACAATTAAAACTGCATCCCTTTTCGAAAAGGAATATCAATGTAATCCTATGAAGAAGAGGAAAACATGCAAAGAATCACACTAGATTAGCAAGCTTTCAGTAGAGCAAACTCAACCTTCGAGAACAAGAAAATCCCATCAGTTCTACATTCTACCGATAGTCAAACCAAAAGATGGTCCCTAGAACTGAAAACCATGTAACGTGCACAGGAGAGAATTCTCAACACCTCCTGATGAGATCACAAGACAGCACAGTATATCATAGAAAGCTCAGAAGTCAGAGACATCATACAATTCATTAGAAATCTCAAGTGGTATGGGCTGGCCATATAGCAAGGATGACAGACAATCACTGGACATCATGACTCACAACGGCAAAATTGTGACCAACAAAAAATGAAGATGGCGTGATAAACTAAAAAAAGTTCATAAAGTATTGGCTTCGTGACGTCCATGGTTGAGAGATCTGGTGAATCTTGGGAAATTCTATGTCCAACAACAGACGCTGAAAGGTTACTACTACTCCAGCTGCTGCTGATGAAGATGATGATCTAGAATCACTCAAAAATAGTTGACCTTCATAATCGCCCCTACATTCAGTAGCATTTGCGCACACGTACATGACTGCACACACACGCACACACATACGCACACATCTTTTCTCTCACTAACACACACAAACAATAACAACCACATCAGAGCCTACTCACATGAACTCAGGTCTGTGTGAGTATGTACCTAATCGAGTGCTTAGATAAATAGAACGTTAGTGTACATTAAATAAACGTGTATGTAAGCAAGAATGAGTTCAGATTGTATAATACAATCGTCCGAGTAACAAACACTCACACACAAACACACACACACACGCGCATACACATACTCACACGCACACATACACACACACATTCGAGTAAAAATGTTGAAATCACTTGTTGGTTTTACAGCTCTTTGAGTGAGGGACAATTTGATATTACAAAATGCCTTTAATAGAATATCTGTCTTCAGTTTTAGGGGAAGTGGGAAATAAATAGGTTTACTCTTCTGGTCCATGCGAAGGAAAGAATACCAAAAAAGAAAGTAACAAAGAAAGAAACCAACAAAAGAGAGAGGGAGAGAGAGAGAGAGAGAAAGCATGCAATATATTTGTTGATGGAAGTTTTCAATGTTTACATAACACAAATTCTTTACTTCCATTCTTGTCAAAATGTGTGTTTAGACAGCAGCATTGTGCATATTAAAACAGTGGCCAGTTGGAGGAAAGGAGAGAGAGAGAGAGAGACAGAGAAAGACAGAGACAGAGACAGAGACGGAGAGACAGAGACATAGAGAAGGAGGGGTAAAGAAAGAGAGAGGGACCAAGAGACAGAGGGAGACAGAAAGAGAGGGAGACGGAGAGACAGGAGAAGGGAAATACAGAGAACAGGTAGAGAAGAGACTGAGAGAGACAAAGACAGAGAGAGAGGGAGAGGCAAAGAAAGAGAAGGATGGAGAAAGAGAGAGAGGGGGAGAGAGAGGGGTGTGAGATAAAGACAGAGAGAGACAGGAGAAAAGAAATACAGAGAACAGGCAGATAAGAGATAAAGACAGACAGAGTTTGAGAGAGAGACAGAGAGACAGAGAGAGAGAGACAGAGAGACTGAGAGAAAGACAGTGAAAGAGAAAAGGAAAAGGCAGAGAAAAGACAGAGGAGAGAAAGACACAGAGAGAGAGAGAGAGAGGAGGGAGAAAAAGACAGTGAGAGAGAGGGAGAGACAGGTAGAAAAAATCACTAAGAAAAGATAGAAAATAGACGGTGAGACTGAGAGGGGAGAGAGAGAGAGTAAGTGAAATACATAGAAAAGACAAGGAAAGGTACAGAGGGATGGAGAGAGAGAGAGACACAGAGAGAGAGAGACAGACAGACAGACAGAGAAAGAGAAAGAGTGAGAGAGAGTGTGTGAGTGTGTGAGAGAGACACACACGGACGGAGAGACAGAGAGAGGGGAGACAAATTGAGGAGCAAGGTAGGAGAAAATGGTGAACAGAGAAGAGAAGGGACAAAAAGAGATGGGTGGAAAAAGGGAAAGACGAAAGCAAAAGAGAGAAATATATATATATATATATATATATATATATATATATATATATATATATATATATATATATATATATATATATATAGAGAGAGAGAGAGAGAGAGAGAGAGAGAGAGATAGAAGGGGTTGAAGTAAGAGAGAAATGTCAGAGAACACAAGAATTGAAAGGGAGTGAAATGGATCCGAATTCGTATAGGATATGAAACGAAGATAGAGACAGGGTAAGATTGGAACGAAGAAATGGGAAAGAAAAAAACCTCGTAATTGACAAACACACACACACACACACACACACACACACACACACACACACACACACACACACACACACACACACACATATTGACGGATAAATAGATAGATAGATAGAGAGAGAGAGAGAGAGATAAATAGACATAGATATGAATAAACTGCTGGATATTGATAGATAGATATGAACAATGAAATAAATAGAGAGACAGAGAGATAGATAAATAGATATAGATAGATAAGAATAGATTGGCAGATATAGATAGATATAAACAGTGTAGTAAATAGATAGATAGATAGATAGATAGATAGATAGATAGATAGATGGATAGATAGATAGATAATGGACAACAGAAGATAGTGAACAAGCAAAGAGGTAGATATGAACTAACTGCAGTAGATATATATGAATAGACTGAAACAGATAGATAGATAGATAGATAGATAGATAGATAGATAGATAGATAGATAGATAGATAGAGTGGAGAGACTGGTATAGTTAGATGGATAGAGAGAGAAAAGGATACATATATCTATGTGGAAAGAAAGAGATAAAGCGTGAAAAAAAATTAAAAGATGTGAAGGAAGTGAATAAATGTGGAGAGAAGAAGGCGGTGATAAAATGGAGAAGAAAAACCTAGAAAAAACGTTTAAATAGAAATGAAAGAATGGAGAATCTGGGATGTACGCATGTAAACACCGCCATCCCCCGCACACGCACACACACACACAAGCTCATACGCATGCACATGGTTAGGTATACATACGCGCACGCACACGCACATGCGCATACAAACACATACAAAAAAAACCCCCACATAAACAACCAGACACGCAGAACCAAATTCAAACACAAACATAAAAATTAATACAGATTCCCTCAGACAAGCACAAATATAAACACAGACACATTAGGGAAACAATCGCAGTTACCCAGACAAAGATAGAGACATATGCGTGAACACTCTTGTAATCGCACGCTCGGGAGGGGGGCGGGTCGTGAAAAAAAAGAGGGTGAGGAAAAGAAAGATGGGGGGGATGGTTGAAAGAAAGTGATCAAGAGGGAGGAAACTGGACAAATTAACGACTTAGTATTGAAATACAATGAACAAAGACTATAAACCAAGCGACCAATTAAAAATAAATTCCTAAGACTTTATTATCATCAGCACCATCACCAACATCATCACCATTATTATTATTATTATTATTATTATTATTATTATTATTATTATTATTATTATTATTATTATTATTATTATTATTTATCAATGATCATTACAACCTTTCTTTACTTTCGCATCGTCTTCTTTTTCTTCTTCTTCTTCTTCTATTATTATTATTATCATTATTATTATCATTATTATTATTATTATTATTATTATCATTATTATTATTATTATTATTATCTATCAATGATTGTTACAACCTTTCTTTACTTTTGCATCGTCTTCTTCTTCTATTATTATTATTATCACTATT
>OY735243.1:15824369-15904369 GCA_963457665.1 Thysanoteuthis rhombus
GTCACGCTGGAGGTACTGATACATACGATGAAGTGGGGTTGCCGAAATTTGAACTCGACGTTGACTTCAGCACCCTACCGGCTTAGATTAGAGGTATGATATATCAAAACAGCTAACGGCCCAGACGGGTAGAATTTGAAAAACAAAAGCTAACAAAAAATAAATAAATAAAACTATCGTTCTTTTTCAAGATACAGTGTCAGTAGTGTTGTATTCAATGAGGACAGTATTTGTCGCGTTTTCATTAAATTTTTGACAAAATATGAAGGAAGGCATCAAAAACGCAAATCTTGTATTTTGAACTTTCAGAAAAGTCAAGTTGGTAATTGAAAAACAATCAACAGTCTTTCATTAACGAATCGTTTTAATATTCATTTCTATTCTATTTTGGATTTATGATTGTATAGTTTTGGTAAACAGACCTTTCCTTAATAATAGAAACAGACGATCGTTTTATTTGAAACTGCCTTGTCAGAACTGAATAATGACCTCTGAAATTTGACCCATCGTTTTGATGAAATTAAACATACTATTGTTCTGCTTGTTACAGCGTATGACCATTGCACATTGGTGGAAAGAGCGACCTATCAAGAGAAAGAGAAAATTTAGCGCAGAAATTTGAATGGAGCAGACAGCGGGCGTTGACACTGTTATGTGAAATGGATTCTCTCCGTTCGTTTTATAATATTTGTTACGTCGTGGGATTGCAAGTTGGTGAAAAATATAGGTTCATTTAATCAAAGTAATTATTTTAATAGAAATGTATTACTTAATTTGTTCTTTTTTCCCGGCCTTCGTTCTGTCTCTATATCCAATGGAACGTCCTCTCCAGGGTGCATGCCTGGGCGAAGCATGTCGAGATCTATGGATCACAAATCTTAGAATTTACCATCCACGTCTTACACTATCTCACTTCCATCAATATCTTGAATCTCTTCTGAATAGATAAAATTTGTATACATTGATCAGTCGAAACCAAGTGGCATTCTAGTTGTTAGTAACACCATATGTACTATTCCATCAATATACTTCGGACTTTTGTTATTTAGAATTACCAATTATCAATCTTCTACCTCACCAAACTACCTATCGATCAGTCAAATGGACAAAAGCCAAATATTTCCCACATCCCTGGTGTCATCGAAAGTTATATCAGCAAATCTTTTAAATTTGATATTCACTTCTCATTTCTAGTATTTTTCTATACTTTTGTTAACATTTTCTTTAATTTGCGTCATTATTTTCTGATGGTCAATCAGATGAATTTCGATACATATACATATATATATTTGCAGGGATACCCGGAGTTTCCAAGGAGGATGCATTTTTTCGTACATAACTCAACATGGAAAAAAAAATTATTTACCATAAGAGTTTATTCCTCACTTCCGATCTATGCTGTTTACTCAATGACGTAAATTCTCGGGCAGACTTGAGTTGAATGTTTCGAGTTTAAACGGTAAAACATAACTTGACCACTAAAAGCGGCAAACTGATTGAGATTTTTTTTCAGAAGAAATAACTCGTGTCTCCAATCAAGACTTACAATACTTTTTGAAAAGTATCAATTTTGGAAGACACATTTTAGTTTGGAGGTGAGGGGTTCTATTCAAGTTGAAACTATAATGCTGACCTGGTCCCTTCCTTTTCGTCAGTCGTATGAAAGTACGGCTTCAACGTATTTAAATCGCTTACGTCGTGAAATGCATTTTTTTCGGGTAATTTATTCATTTTCAATCATGTTCAGATAATTCATGTTTTTGAAAAATGAATTCGGACGGTTGTACGACGGCTCGAAAGCAAGTTTCCAGTTTAGCATTATAGCTAAACCGTAAATAACATCCCAACCCCTCCTGAAAAGAGAAAATAACAACTGACACTTTCCAAAAGGTAAGATGTTATTTATTAAAAGTAGAGATTTTCTTTTCGAGAAACCATTTTTTTTTTGTTGCTTTTACTAGCAACAGAAATCTTAACCTGAAAAACAACTAAAAAAATAAAATGAAGGTAAATAGTAGTCAAAAATTAATGATAGACGTTCACATCAGGGTTTCGATAACCATTTTTTTGACAACTGACACCTTTGAAAAGGTAACACAGGTGTTACTGATTGAAAGCACAAAAAGTCTTCGGAAAACAAATTCTCAATACATTTTTTTGCTTTTACTGGTAACAGAAATCATAACCTGAAATCAACTAAAAAAGATGAAGCTAACTAGTGGTAAAAGATCAATGGTTTACAATGGGGCTACTCTTTTTTCAACACGCGATCAGTAAGGCAAATGTTCTCGATACCCCTCACTCGGTGTTATAAAAGCAATAGGCACTAATACTATTAGTCTTTTGTCGTAATATAATATAACTAAACATAGAAACAAATTAACCCTCCCCTCAACAAAATAATCAACATATTTACATGCAAATAATATAAAAAGGTTTTCCAATGTTAATTGTTTGTTATGGAGGACAAAACTTTTTTTAGTCACTAGAATGTACCAGAAATAAAATTTGTATTCATGAGATTATTGAATAGCATCAAATCATTTTATAATAAGAAATAACAGAAGCAAATATTTGTTTAAAGATAAAAAAACAACCTCTAATTACATAATTATTCTTGGAAAAGAATTCTTATATCTCTGCAAGTCCAAACACTCTTTACACGACCAGTGGAGGGGTCCCAAAACCTCGTTGGATAGACGCTGGCTTACAATACTCCATTTTAAGAAAATGAAGAATAGAACAATCACTTTCAACTTGAAAAAACAAAAAACAAAAACAAAAACAAAAAACAACATTTGTTCAGAGGAAGGGTTTTGAATATTAGATTCCGACGGTTTTCGGTGGATAAGTTACTGTTGCTGCTGAGGTCAGCAGTTAAAATGAGGCGTGGAAACGGAAAAAAACTGTCAGGCAATTCTTTCTTCGTCCCCACTCCCTCATTAACGTTCAGACCACTCAGCCCTGTCAGGCCTTTTTTTCCTCTCACGCATTAGAAACGTGCTCGCGAACACACACACACACATATATATATATATATATATATATATATATATATATATATATATATATATATACACACACACACACACACACATATATATATATGTGTGTGTGTGTGAATGTGAGTGTTTGTGTGTGCATATGTACATCTGTGTTTTACTGTGTGAGTTCAAAAAAGAAGCTGTGAAAATGTATGGCTAAAATCGATGTGGGTATGCGTATTGAATATAGATATGTGAGAGCGTGTGTGCCTGTATGTGTATTGAACAGAAGTTAAGTGAGTGTACGGCGAATATACAGGTGTTTGCATTGAACATATATACGTGTGAGTGTGTGTGTATGTTTCTGAGACAGATATAGCGACAGACAGACAGACAGACAGACAGAGAGTGTGCCTCTCTGTGTGTGCTGAAGATCCCGTTGTTTAGAATCCGAGCGAAATCATAACAGCAAGACAGGGAATTTTAAAGTTGTAGAATTGAAAGAACAAAACCACAAAAAAATGTAATTATTTATATATCCATCGAGGTAATAACTAAATCAATCAATTCATCGGTCAATCAACTTTTATTTTTATTTAAATCATGACGTATGATTGCAGTGGTTCTGGTGGTAGGGGGTTCGAATTTCAGGCCGCCTCGTTCAATTAATAAAGTGTCAATGCATGTCAGTCGCTTTTAATTTGTTGCTGGACAACTGTTCATTGAGAATCATCACATTTAAAGCAAAATGTTTTATTTTCCCTGCTCTTATAACCCAAGTCCACTCGGATAGCATAATGGTTATCACGTTGGTCTCACGCACAGAGGGTCCTGGGTTCGACGAGAGAAAAATGTAGAAAATTTTTCATCAATACGAACTTCCTTGAGTACTCAGTAATGAATTGAGTACACCTCTAATCTAGGATTAGAGTGGAGGTATCGATTCAGTGGATAAGCATCCTGCAAAGGGGGTGTAGTAATAAAGTCCTGGTCTCAATCAGACTTGAAACTGGGATCACGCTTCAGTCATGTGACTAAGATTAAAGTATACTATCTGTTCTTCGAGGTCTCGAGGGGCCAAGAAGTTCAGATAAGTACTGCTCGGGATTCGCCTCAGGAAACCATTTCAGTTTGTTCCGGTTTCGTCCTGATACCAAATCCTTATTGCCCTGGATTCGTCCTTTGACCAAGTCACATCTGCCCTATTGTCCTCGTGATATCAGGGGACTAGGGGAATCTTTACTGCTACCCGTAATCTCGATAAGAGTCATATTTGCCGTTTTTGGGAGGCTAATAAATAAACCCAACCAGACTTGGGACTTGCAAGGATCACTAAGCTGATGCATGCAACAGAAACCAGGACATCGTCACCGGCCTCTATATTCTGTTGAGAGTTGTCTCTCCTGAGATAGAGCAGTATAACCATGTGCAAATCATATTTGTCCACGACACAAAAGAAGCTATTGTGAATTAAACAGTTCCGTTGGGGTCACAGTAACTGCTTTTAAAAAACCAAGACGAAAACAATATGCGAAAAAGAGAAGGACAAAGAGTTTGAATAGGAGTTCAAATTAATTAAAAGTAGAAACGTTAAAATGTGCGTTTCACTCCAACAGGACGCTCAACTTGACCTTTACTTTCTCATAATCTTGCCACCCTTGCTTTCAGATTCGGGTACCATCTGACTGAATATTTTTTGGAATTTTTAGAAAAAAAAATCTCCGTTGAGCAGTCAGTGAAGGTTATTGGGTTACGGCTAAATCACTTTGGAAACGCTGGTTAAGCAACTTTTAGACTGGTCTATACCTAGATGAGTGGCCATTGGGGGAATACAATGTGCCGTAGACAGAACGAAGTTCTGACATGCCAGGCAAGCCGGAAGTGGGTTATTACTCGATGAGGGTATGGGCAGATACAGATGTTACATATATACATACATTCTCTCTTAAATATCATTAAGAGATGAGTACTGGGTATTCTCTTGAAACAATCCCAAGTACACACGTGTTCGTACACGCCCAGTAACACACACACTCACACACACACACACACACACACACACACACTAATACATGAAGAAATACCATCACACGGTAACACACAATGTAACAACAATACTCTAATCCACTAACACACATACTAACGCACTAACATGTTAACACACTAATACATACACACGCACAAACAATCGCACCAGTATATTAACACATAGGAGCGCTCACGCATAAGTGCTTACATTTACGCGACAGAAACGTACAATACCATCTTTGTATGGATGTGTATTTATATGTGCGCATAGATAACTCATAAGCAAACGCACATATTGTATTTACTCGCAAATACAAGCACTCATGATCACGTACATTAGCGTTTGTATATCACTGTGTTCATGTATTTGCTTAGCTAGACTTAGTCTAGTTGAAAGACGGAGGAGATTAAGTTGCATCAATTCCTCCAAGCGGGAAGGGCATCTATCTATCTATCTATCTATCTATCTATCTATCTATCTATCTATCTATCTATCTATCTATCTATCTCAGTCTGTTCATATCTATCCATCTATTAATCTACCTATCTATCTTTATCTATCTGTTCATTTCTAATTATCTATCTATCTATCTATCTATCTATCTATCTATCTATCTATCTATCTATCTATCTATCTATCTATCAGCAGGAACGGATTGGGATCTCAAAACGGTCCGGGCAGACACGTAAAAATAGCTTCATTGATACATGCCAGCAGTTCTCAATCTGGGGTCAACGGAGCCGCAGGGAGGGAGGGGGGAGAGGGGACAAAATGTTACTGGGTGTCCATGAGCTAGTATAGAAGTCAAACATTTCAAATGCACCAGCTTGTTATCTAGACAAACATTCTAAAAGAATGACGTCCGTAGAAAAGATCATTCAAATAAAAGGCGTCCTTGATAATGAAACATTTTGGAACCACTGATGTAAGCTATGATTCTGGCTAACACGACGACCCTACACAGCTGGGGGTCCGGGATTGTGGAAGCCCCCGAGAACATTTTGAGATTACAAGGATATTTTGAGGCGATTGAAATGGGTGTTAGAACATATTCCATGATGATTTTATGACTGAAATAGCCTTATTTCAATAATGAATACTTGAAAAGGAAATAAGAACGAGGCATATAGTAATGGAAAATTACCTTATATGGCGGGGGCATTTTTCCTGAAAATTGCCCAACGAAAACGGTTCCATGTAAAATAAATCTCGATGGGGTAGGTTTTCAGTTGTATTCCCCAAAAGTTCCGTCAATCTTGAAGCTAAGTTTTTAAAAAGTCGAAAACAAACCCCCGGAATAAGAACGGTTTCCCTAGAAAAGAAACTTCTTTACTATTACTATCTTTATTTTACTTGAACAAAACAATACACAACATTAAAAAGAGCCGTGTGCTCCCAACGATATGGTGAAAAAATGCACTTATTAGTAAGAGAGCTGATTGAGTGTCTAGCTTTATTTTACTTTTGGATTTCTGCATGTTATTGTAATTGATCGCCGAAATATTTTTTGTAAAAATTATAAAACGTATTGCAATAATCTAAATATCTTCTTAGAAGATTCCAATAGCATAAACTTAGTAGTAAAAAAATCTTTTGCGGAGTCAAAACAGAAAAAATGATTATTTTAATGTTTACTTAATGGATTTTCAAAAACATGTCACTCACTTACTGAGTTTTCCACGGTTGAGTATACCATCCAGGACATATGATAACTGCATTTCTTACAGTTTTTTTTCTCTATCGCAAAATTGCTTCTGAAGACCCCGATGGAATTTTGGCGAAATGCATCGAGCCAAATTAGCTTCATCTTTATGATAATAAAAAATTGTTTAACACTTTTTTCAGATATTTTACTTCAACATTGTCTAATTTCTACCATCATAAATGAATACATACATATATATGTATATATATATATATATATATATATATATACATATATATATATGTATATATATATATAAGATATATATATACATATGTATATATATACATATATATATATATGCATATATATATATATATATATATATATATATATATATATAAATATATATATATATATATATATATATATATATATATATATATATATATATATGCATTTAGGTAGTAGAACATGAACTTGCACTGTTCTTGAGACCAATCGTGTCTCCCTTTTCTATGATTAGCTACTTGCAATGAATATTACGGTAAAATTCCAAACAATCTAAGTGAAGACCTGTCATTTTTTGGTGCATACCCGAAAACCTTAGTATAAAAAAAAAATCATAATTATATTCACTGTGTCATTAATTTACTAAAAATGATGTCTATTAATTTAATTCCTTTTAGTTCTTTCGACTGCAACATGTAAATTGATTTGAGAAAAAAATTGTTCCTATTCGCTTTTTGGTCTTAAAGCTGTTAATCGATTGTTTACAACTTTGAAAGTGTATTAGAAACCGTTAATCATAACTGTCATCATAGCTTTCCTCACTTTTCAAGTTGGTCTTGATGAATGGCAATGTATGTATGTATTTATCACGCGTAGAGGCCGTATCAATGGAGCTAGAAGGTGGAAATTTCAAAACTTTTGATCCTGATTATGTCCAGAAAAAATTTATTTTGAAAATTACTCCCAAATATGTTTTTTTTTTTCTTTTAAATAATTACCCCCGAATATATTTTTAGTAGAGAGTTCAATTTGCTACGTAAGTGTACGTCCAACAGATCCATCAGATTGTGTTGGGCAACATTCACACTTGTTCTTTGGAAATTCATACATTTTTTTGTGATCATTGTCTAACAAAAGGCGAAAGGAAGTAACTTATTCATAATTTTATTTCTCAATTTTTTAGCTAATCACCCCTAACACGGCATGCTGCCAAAAGACATTGGTCGTATGACCGTTTCAATTGAGGGACTAAGAAGACCTGTTTTCTTTTATTATTATCATTTTAAAATTTCTCTAATTCCTTGCATTAACTGGTTATTGGGTTACCACAAGGTGTACATTCCGTCTAAAAGAAATCAAGAATAATCAATTAGAATATTGATCTTTTCATAATATTCTTCTCCAGTATTTGAAATGGAGAAAGAGAAGAAAAAGAAGAAAAAGAAGAGAAGAAGAAGAAAGGCAAGGAAATTCGGGAAAAATAACGAGTAGAACATCAAGAAGGAGGCGAGGAAAATTAGAAGGAGAAAATGAAGAGCCCCCATCAAAAAACACGTTTCATCTTTCAATCGAAATCGAAGACAGTGAATCTCAAGGTTTCATTTACAATCTTCTTCCCCCAACCTGGAACGATGCATAGAAATTGACAGTTAAATCAATAGGCTATATCGTCGTCGTCGTCGTCGTCGTCGTCGCTATAACTCAGCCCAACACCAAAGACTCGTGGGAGTGTTACTAATTGACTCCTGAACAATCACTTACGCAAACAACTATCGGTAGGCACCGAATGAATTGGTACATGTGATACAGACATTGGTACAATTTCATACGCATGAACAGACTCACACTTGTTTTTTTTTTCACGCTCGGGCACATACATATTCTCAACTACCACCTGAACTTTCAAAGATACGAAATGAGCAATTTAGCGTAAACTTACATTGCAAATAAGTCTTCGCACTAAAAACCTATCTATGAGGGATTTAAACGAGTTTTCCCTAGACATAATGAGGAGTGAATATTTAATTTTTCAACCTTCTAGCATAATGCCTACATGGATAGCCAGACAGCCAGACGGACAGACAGACAGACAGACGGACGTTTGGTTGACGAATTCTGATACATATTTCTGATTATATATATATATATATATATATATATATATATATGTATATATATATATATATATATTGTATATATATATATATATATTGTGTCATCCACAGACAGCTGTTTCGTTGTATTACAACTCTTCAGTGTGGCTATAGATAATCCATTATCCCATCCAATACCACGAGGTAGGATTGAAACCTTCGCTTCACGTGTATATATATATATATATATATATATATATATATATATATATATATATATATACACACACACACACACACACATATATATATATATATATATATATATATATATATATATATATATATATATATATAAGTGAGGTAACTCGTGCATTGAAAGCTTATGAAATGCTCTTCCAACAAGGAATGGAGCACTCTGGTGGATGGGGAATATATGCATAAATAAATACATCGCTTGAATTCAACCTTACTGACCGTCCAGTTCCGTGGGGCGGAGGGAGCATACCAGACCCTGAAGGTAAGGTTTCGATCCTACCTCGTGGTACTGGATGGGATAGCGAATAGTCTGTAGCCACACTGAAGAGTTGTAATACAACGAAACAGCTGTCTGTGGATGACACAATAATATATATATATATATTCCTGGAGTCGCCACATTTTCTTTAATTGTACATTCTATTAGGGTTGTCGGGGACAAGTGAGAAATTAACCGTGTAATGATGGGAGATCATCTCAAATAGGAGATTCTGTAAAATATAACACAATTTGTAATCATTCTGTTGGATCATATACATCCATTTCTCAATGCACAACTGTCGCTTTGAAAGAGACGAAGAGGCCGAGAATTGACAAGATGAGAATTAGGAGTGGAAGCAGTTATTTGGGCCCTCTACATCACCTGCCGTTGTTTAGAATGGTAAGAGCAACGCTACGTCGAAGTGGCTATCCTACCGGTTGCAGATTCGATTCCTACAGCCGCCATATATATATATATACATATATATAGAGAGATAGATAGATAGATAGATAGAGAGAGAGAGAGAGAGAGAGAGAGAAAGAGAGAGATAAAAACGTATGTGTGCATAAGGAAGAGTATGAGTCAACTACATATGCACACACAAAACCCTTCTCATTTTCACTTCTCATTCACAAATGATTACTTTAAAATTCACCATACATATATTTATAATAATGTCATCCACAGCCAGCTGTTTACAGCGTATTACGACTCTTCAGTGTGGCTAAAGACTCGATATTCTGCCGGTGCTGCAACAGGCAGTATTGGAATGTTTGCTCAAGATCAAGAATCTGGTGTTCTACCCCTGCCCTACGCAGAGCTAAGCGGCCGATACGACCGAATTTAGCGATATCTATTTTATGTATAATTCACCATTTACCAAAGTGCTCAATTCAAGAAGAGCATTGCTTATTTGCGTTTCAGACGGGTGACTATACCAAAGAGTGCTCAACCCTAGAATATATATTTGTAAGACCCACTTCACTACAGTATTTTTGTGCTAGACTCGCATAAGCTTGTTGATGAGTATTAGGCAGTAACTAAATAATTTTTCGATATTTTATCTTATTTGGAAAACCAGATATAGTGGTAATTAAAGATACACTTATTTTGTATGCACTGTCCTTTGGTTTCGATGGATTTATTCAATCTATAAACACGTTTTTCGATTCCTTTGATTTTCACTTGAAATAAGAGACTTACTGATTTTCAACTTCTCTTTCAGTGAGTGGTTGACTATTATAAAGGTTTCTGATCGAACTATCGTGGTTGGTGAAAGGCCAGTAAAATATAATAGATATACCATTTTCCCTAGTATAATGCTTCTAGAAAGCTTTGGGTGTTTTCTTTCAAACTTTTTCCAAAGACAGAAGTTGTTGTCTGTAATCTTCAACATTGACTGTTCGATCATGGTTTGAAAGTTCGTAATAGATGATTCCTTGTATATCCAACAAAACACTCTCGGAAATCTTCTGTTGAAAGTCGCCTCTTGTCTTGGGTACGGGTATATCATCACGACTGAGCTACTAACAACGTGAACATTGATATATTTCTCATCCCCAGGGACTACTCTATCAAAAATAGGCGCCTGGAGATGCTGAGAATGCAGTGACTTACAAAAATCAGCACGTTGCGGGCAGTTTGCTATGAGTGGTTAATGTCAGACCCGTTTTCCAACCTTTGAAACCTTCTTTCTCCAAATCGTGATGAACAGTCAAATGACTAACATTGAATTATTTGTTAAGTTCGCTCACAGCAGGATTTATTTCAGCTATCAGAACCCGAGAAGCAGACAAGATTTTCATTACAATCTAATAAATCAATATTCATATATCCTATAGAAATTATCATTAAACATAGGTATAAATGAAAACCCCACCAAAATTAAAGTAAATAAATAAAAACATGGCTATGCATTTAAGAAAATATGTCCTGAGAAATGTAAAATATGATTAGTTTTTGTACTGTACCGAGAGAGACAATTGCTGTCTTGAATGATCATGGATTTTTTCTTGATATTTGTGTAATACCAAACGGAAAATAAATCCTGCTTCTTCAATCATCATCATCATCATCATCATCATTATTATTATTATTATTATTATTATTATTATTATTATTATTATTATTATTATTATTATTATTATTATTTGGAATCTCACACCAGTTGCCCGGTGGTAACCGCTGGAGTTTGAGTGACAGCAAGTCTCCTCAAGTCTCCAGCCCTCCTCTCCTAGTACTCATAGGTCGCAGTAATTCTGCGATTTACAGTTTCACACCGGTTGCCCAGTGGTTATCGCTGAAGGCTGAGTGACAATAAGTCTCCTCAGGTCTTCAGCCAAATTCTTTTCTCTCCTTCGCCGATCATGCCAGTGCTGTGGTTCACATTCCCGCTTTCATTTCTCATCCTTTGTTAGGTCACTATTAACAATTAGAGTTGCAGTCTTTATATTTCTCGCACTTTCCTCAGTATCCGTGCAGTTCCTAGCAGTATTATTATTATTATTATTATTATTATTATTATTATTATTATTATTATTATTATTATTATTATTATTATTATTATTATTATTATTATTATCATCTTTAATAATAATAATAATAATAATAATAATAATAATAATAATAATAATAATAAAAATAATAATAATAATGATAATCAGCCTTCAGCGATAACCACTGGGCAACTGGTGTGAAACTGTAAATCGCAGAATTACTGCGACCTATGAGTACTAGGAGAGGAGGGCTGGAGACTTGAGGAGACTTGCTGTCACTCAAACTCCAGCGGTTACCACCAGGCAACTGGTGTGAGATTCCAAATAATAATAATAATAATAATAATAATAATAATAATAATAATAATAATAATAATAATAATAATAATAATAATAATAATAATAATAATAATAATAATAATAATAATAATAATAACTGGGATTAGCACTATATCCTTACTTGTCTACTCGTGCCTTAAAAACTGACGGCATAAATGAAAAATATGGGTGCAGGCTGCATTTCATATACATAGATAATAGAGATTTGAACCCAAATTAGAATGTGGTGGGCTTTGAGAATGGCGTTCCGATGACTACAAACAGATTTTTATTATTCTTTGTTATTACTTATCCTATTTTTAAATCATTCTTTAGGTTCAGCATCTTTTTACGTCATTCGAAAGTGAATGATTATCAGTTGCGTCCCTCAGAGTGACAGAAGACATATCTTTATTGCTTATCATCATATAAGTGGATTCTTTATATGTTTGAAATTGAATTTCATTTTTCACAATATTGCATACCTAAAATGACATCTCAAAATGCTACCATCACACGGAAGGTGTATTGATGATATATCTAAGCTTATTTCAGACACACACGAATCCAAACGGAGGAATCGAGACCAGGAAGATGGTGTTGCGTCAATCTTGGGTGAGTCTCTCTATCTTGAAAATCAGCTAGGTTTTTTTTTCTTGTTTTGAATTGTGACCTCTTGTGCCAGTTGGTAATACGTAAATATCTCAACCACTCAGCAGACCCTCCATAATCAGGCACCCAGTGAGGATCGAACTTACTGGTAATGGTAGGCAAATTTGTCTATATAAAAGTTTGAACCATCATTCTCCGCTTATACTGATCGAGAGAGTATCCATGGGTTATTATTGGTAAGACCTAGTTCTGCCTTACCAGGCCTGTCGAAGCTTCGTTCTACTTTCAGCATCTGTTAATCGCCAATGGTCACCCATCTAGGTACTGACCAGGCTTTACATTGCTTAACTTCGGTGGTCTTACAAGGATCGGTGTATTCAACGTGATTTGGCCGTAATCCCTGAGCCACGAAGAGAGGTTCCTGAATATTCCTTGTACCGAGAGCTTTGCGGAAAGGCATTGGATACCATTTTAAAAGTCTTTGATATGACCCATCAGTAGATTAGTACAGCCTACCGACCTAACGGTTAGCACGTTACTTCTGAGCCACGGTGAATGGTCGTAATTTCAAATAGCAGACCTTATTCAGGTATTATATTTATAACAGTCGGACATTTTAAAATATATTTTTTTTTAATTTCAAGCCACTCGATAATTTAAACCGATACAATATCGGGTGACCTTGCTAATGAATGGCAGAATACTGACGCCACGACAATTAAGTAAGGTAAAGACATTTTGAATAGCACACAAACATTCAGACTGACAGGAAGGACGTCTCACACAACGTGTATTAACCCGACTTCATCAAATAATGGTGAAAACAGTTGATGCAGAAAATTACATATATAGTTCAGGTGAATATTCTTGCTTAGTGCAATACCCTGCGTCTTCTTGAGCGTTTATTATGTGTGTGTGCGTGTGCGTGTGTGTGAATGTGTGTGTATGTGTGTATGTGAGTGTGTGAGTGAGTGTTGAAGGTCCGGTGTTTGCTGTTCGACACTTGGGCATTATCCCCCCACCTGTGACAAGACAATTAGTGAGGAGTGTCCCCTATGACGCGGCCGGGGATAAGTCCGTCTTCATAAATACTTCCAACGTTGGCGGGCACACACTCACACAACGCTGCGCATGCGCAAGCGCGCACACACGCATGCACGGGCGTGCGTATATATATATATACACACACACACACACACACATATACACACGCGCACGCGCACAGAGGAACTTGAATTTGAAATTCAGTCAGAGGCAGTGACACACATCTACATACACATGGATATATGAACACTTGCATACATACACATACGTACACACGTACATTGGGATTGACACATACCACTACAGATGTGCAGTCATAGAAGATCAAACTCTAATGCATGCAATTATACATACGCATCCATATGCATGTGACACACTCACACACACAAATATATATATATATATATATATATATATATATATATATATATATATAAGCCAGCATTCTGACACATAACTATACAATGCTTTTGCACACATTGAGATACCCAGAGACATACTATCACTCACATCACCACCATTCTAAGCAACAGCAGAAGCCATCATATTCACTGCAAGACGAAGGCCTTTCCTTCAATATCGGCTTTAACTATACTCATCGACAAATCTTCCTGAATTATCTTCCCTTCTTATGTCTGATATGATCCAACAGGGTTTGTCATCCCTTTGACCCAAATAGATTAACCTTTTGTACCAACTGTTTTTGTACCTTTCTTCTTGTCACGAGTCCAGTGGATCACCATTTTTGCCGCCTAATTACATCCATGGTTTACTCCTTCATCCACGTTTATCTTTCCCAGCACAAACACAAATATCCTTACAAAGTAACGAATGAACATGAAATGCAAACAAACTAGCCATCACAGTCAATAACTGAACAACTGTAGCATCAAAATTCGCAGTCGTATAAAGAAAAATTCCGTCGAAGAATGGATACTGCCATTATAGATTTTATTCATGACATATATAAAAATACATTTAGAAATATATTGATTGATAAACCTGTCAGAATAAAAACCCTGAAAGAACAAAAAAGCTTAATTAAAAAAACAACAACATATATATAGGGGAGTACTAATGCCAATTTTTCAAGTCCGACAAAACGGAAAAATGTCTGTAGACAAAACCGGGGCATACAAACTAAAAAGCTTAAAAAACATTACCGCAGTCACATTTAAAAAAAAGAAAAAGATAGGGTACAACCCTCCGCCATCTTTGATGACTACGGTTATTCAACTTCCCACTTGATTTTGAAAAGGGGGTAATGAAATCTTTCAAAAACAATTTTGTGCGATCGATCAGTAAACCATTATGTGACTAATATATTTATTTTCATTATCGGCGAAACATTATCTTTTCAATGTTTTATATAGTTACTTACGGAGGCCAACTTAATCTGACACAAGTTCTCAATAATGTGCTTTTGATGAAGATAAACTCATTGCGTTAGTGAAATAAGCCTGATACTATGATAGGTATTTTGTGTGCGCGTTTTGATGTTCAAAAAGTCAAATGTTACTGTTTTTTTGTATTTCACTTGTTTTCCTTACATGCAACACATATTGCCACAGCATGATCGTCAAACTTTATTTGAGTTTTAACTTTATTTTTGTATGTAACAACCATGACAATGACCTCACCAAAAACCAGTGACGTCATGTAAGCAAAAGCTGATGACGAATTCACTCTCCCAAATGAAGTCAATTTGTTTTGATAAAGTTTGCAAATCCCATTTACAGGCACTAAATAAAGGAGTTGAAATAGGGCGCGTAGTTTTAGAACAATATTGTTTTTGAGAAATGAATTCTGTTTTGTTTACCATTTTAATGAAGCAAGAGAGTTTGACCCTGGTGCAGTCAGGCTTGTCCAAGTATTATTGCCAGTGTAGCTCATTTGACAAGAGACTCATCTTTCACTGAAATAGCTCTATTTGCTTTATAACAGAAACTACTAATGAAGGATTTGAAATGAGACACATTGTTTTGGCATGATATTGTACGGAGAAATGAATTCCGTTTTATTTATCTTTTAGATTTTAATGAAGCAAGGAAGTTTGAACCTATAACAACCAGGCTTGTCCTTGTATTATTGCTCATGTTGCCAATCTGACAGGAGACTCATCTTTCATGCAAATAGATCCTTATTACAGAAACTACTAATAAAGGAACAGAAATAAGACAATTTTTGAATAATATTGTTTGGGGAAATAAATTGTTTCGTTTACCTCCAAGATTTTAATGAAGCAAGGGAATTTGAACCTAGCGTAGCTAAGCTTGTCTACATTATAGTTTAAAATTATCTCGAAGCACATGAATATATTTAAGCATAATATACAAAAGAAGAAGAAGAGAAAGAACAGAAAACATCGAAACAAAAGAGCGAGGAGGAAGAGAAGGAGAAAGGGAAAAGTTTTTAGATTCCTGGAAAGGATCAGACATGAGGTGATAAGCTTTTCCATGAGTTCATCAAAAATAATCTAAATTCTTCTGAAATATCAATATAAAGAACACTGACACAAAAAGAAAATAAGAGATTATTTCCACATTCATGATTTATTGTATGTTCATGGAATATTCCATTTCAAAGTGTGAATTTCACTCTATTTATTCAGGATGAACGTTTTCTTTTCGCTATTTACTCTGGTTTATTTGAGACTGTCAAATCAAAGACGGGAAAAAGCGAATTCGAGAGACTTTTTGTTGTATGAGTTCAAAATGCGACGTAAAGTAGCAGATACTGCTCGCAATATCAACCAAATATTTGGCTAGTAGACCATCAACGAATTTATAGCTCAACATTGGTTCCCCAAATTTTGAAACAGAGACGCAAGCCTTGGAGATGTGGAGATCCCTCTGTGATTGATTGTATTCAATTGAGGGAAATTATTGAGGCGGACCCATGCAAAACAAGTTGATAGGTTGCAGAGGAACTAAACGTTGATCATTCTATAGTTGTTCGACATTTGTACCAAGTTAGAAAAGCAAAAAGGTGCGAATGACACTGAATGAAAAATAAATGACGCTGCCGAGATATAACGAACTGGCCTACGAAACCCTGTATCACCAAGCGTCTGAAGGTCTTCAAAAAACAACCAGCAGGTCAAAACGCCATGGGAGAATTCATAGATTCCAGGTGCTCAAATGTGTAGATTCTGAAGGTTCTTATTTCGATTACAAACTTTTATTCTAAGCCAAGATATACTGCTTCAAAGCTGAACTCGCTTAACAGGAAAAACCACAACCATTTTTACACCATCCCAATAATTGTCAATTGCGTGTTGAACAATGTTAAAGAATAGTTAGACAAAGAACTTACAGAATCTCCAAGTTGACCAATGGAAAAATCTAGTATAGATAATCTGTTTAATGATGTTCTTGCTCTCCCATTTTGTTTCTTCGTTCAATTATATTAATGACACTGATTCCTGGTTGGTCACTTGAATTATCCTACTATATCGATTACCGTGTTTTTATGGATTCTTTTTTTCTGTCACGCTAAAGGAAACTGTGTATAAAATTAAGCAAAACTGCTGCGATTTGAACTCTGACGCGGACCTTTGCAGCCCAATGACTTAGCAATGGTCCAAGAGTACACAGATGACACAGTTACCAAATTTTGAGAATCAAGTGTGTCAGCCAGATTGTATACATTCGGGAGAGGAGTGCAATGTATCAAAACTGCTAATGGGGTAGACGGGTAAAATTTAAAAAAAAAAAAATGAAACCCTCATTTTTTACGACACTGTTGTAAGGATCTTTTTGATTGATTTCTCATCTTTTAATAATTTATTCTTTCAGTGTGGAAAGGCCTTGGCATGAAAATCAGCATTTGAAGTTCTTGCTTTTTTTCCCTCAGCTCGAACGCTAATTCTTAAGTATCGGTTAAAAATTATCTACAATGTTAGCCATGGAGTAGGTTATTCTTCTTTTCAGCTCTGTTAACAGATTTGGAGAGGTATATGTGTTATGGAACCTAACCAAGAGACAGATCCGCAAATTGAGAACCCTGCAACGTGCACATGGAAGAATTATGCTGGGCCTCACATGGAGAGACCACAAGACAGCACAGTACATCTGGTAAAAAAAGAATCAGGGATATCATAGAAACCAATAAAAATCTAAAATGGCAGTGGGCTGGCCATGTTGTAAGAATGGCAGACAACCAATGGACATCCTAACTCACGACATGGATCCCCCGAGATCACATGTGCAACCAAGGCCGACAGAAATTAGATGGAGAGACGAGCTAGACAAGTTCAGGAAGTACTGGCTCCGCAACGCCCATGATAGAGAAGTGTGGCAAATCCTGGGGAAGATCTATGTCCAACGACGGACGTTAAAAGACTCATGATGATGATGTGGTAAGGAAGAATTGGACAAAATTTGGAACGGATCCAGGGATATCATTTGATTGAGAGATATTTTCCAGTTTCCAGATCATGTCTCTACATTTAAGGAGTGAAAAAAGACAGAAATTTTTAAACTTGTGTCTCCCCCCTCGAAGGGGAAAAACATTCATCTTTACTTTTTGGTACCCTAAACAAGGGGAGAAGTCTCCCTTCACTCTCGAAAGGGAGAGAGTGTCACTTCACCTTTGACTCCTGAACGGGGGAAGGGGTTTCCCATCATTATTCATTGTGTAAAGGGAGATCACTTCACTTTTGACCCCTAAGGGGAAAAAGTCTCCCTTCACTTTTGACCCTTTGAAGGAAAAAAAAGGGTTTCCCTTCACTTTTGACCACTTGAAGGAGTCAAAAGAATTTCCCTACTCTTCTGGCCCTTTAAAGTGAGAAAAGGGTTTTCACTTTTACACCTTGGAAAAAAATTATAAGATATGTATATGTAAATTTCCATATTGCACAGAAACTGAGAGTCCAGATTAGTAATATAATAGAATCCCCTCAGAAACTTTTAGAAAATTTTTCAAAAAACTTACTTCAAACCTTTCGCTTGGTTTGACTGCGCCCATGTTTAGGCGGTTTCCATTGAGTGACAGACAAGCAGACGCTGTGACACCTCTCACTTATATATGCAGATTGCATCGGAGTCTGAAAATACAACACTGTAATTTGAAATAACAATGTAATAGTTAATTTTAATCCAACTGTCTACTTTTTCAACTCGCAAATACCTTCTTCTTCCCAACGGTCAATTCACTGTCGTTCATCAGAGAAAAGAAACTGGTGGGCTGAGTGGGTCTAATTTGCCCTGCCATAGAGATTTTTGCTTGTGTTACCAGTCATTTTTGTGACTTTAATTCTCATTAGGATCCAAGTGTGCTATCTGTGTATTCATTGAAAAGTGTTACACGCCAAAAATATTTATATATCTGCGTACACATATTTTTCACCTTTGAATGATTATCATAATACGCAGATTATTATTATTATTATTATTGCAATAGTTTCGATTTGCAATGTAAGTTTATGCTAAATTGATCACTAGTTTGTGTCCAGCAGCAATCATGCTAATTTTATTTCTGAAAACTCCGACTTTTTCAGTAATCACTATCCAACAAAAAGCAAGAGAAGTAATTTATTCATTGATCACCTCTTTTCCTACTTTTTCAGTTGATCAACCCCAACGTAGATGACGCCAAAAGATGGTTTCTATCATGTGGCCAAACAGACAAATTGTTAGTATTACTAGATGGACCTTTGGAATTTTCACTGATGCTGACAACTAAAGTGTGATCATTATCCTCATACAAATAATTTTGCAGTTAAAGTATGTTATTTTGATATAAAAAAATAATGCCTTTGGAATATATCCATTCTAACTATAAAAAAACAAAACACGAAAAGACAAATGCTACTAAGATGATGATTCCTGGAGCCTGGATTTTTCATTTCCTGATCGAAATAGTATTGACCAAAACCTGGTAGAAAACTTTCATTGAGCAATCGCTTACATTTGACTCGGCGGGATTTCAGAAAAAAAAGTACTGAAGGCTAATTGTGTATATTTTCGACAAATGGTGTTTTTGAGGGTTGTTGGATCCAAATCTCGGACACACACACACACACACACACACACACACACACACACACAAACACACACACACACACACATATATATATATATATATATATATATATATATATATATATATATATATATATATCCTCTCATATCGCTGACAATGCCTCAAAGAAGAAATCCAATTTGTTTGCCATTATGAGAATGTATATATTGAAAGTATTGAAGCCAGATCACCCTCAAAATACCTAAATCATTGTATGCCATAAATTCATACAATTAGCCTTCAGAACAGTGGGCATTTTGGATTTCTCAATTTTTTATGGCAGCCATTATTTAGCTTGGGATACAGCAGATTTGGATTTAGCACTCCTCAATACTCTTAGAAATACTGTTTGCCAAAGAAGTACTCGGTATGCCATTGGGGTCAACATTTCTTGAAAATTGACCCAGACTACATAATGTTCAGAGAATTACCAACATTTTTGTACTAAACTACATCCCCACTTGCAAGCTTGGTAATACATACACGGGAATTTAAGATATTTAATCTACCCTATTAATGTACAGTGCTATTCTTTTGGTTTGCTATCAGTAACACTGGACTCTTCAGGGTAAGAATTGTGCTGATAAAGATACTTTCTAATCATTATTTGAAACAATGGACTCTTCCATTAAAACGAATTCATTATTTGTTCAAAGAAATTGTTCCGTAGAAATTCAAATATATTCATGTATTTTACATAGTCATATTACCTAGTCACATTGTCATTCACTGATTCTGGTTGTTGACTACTGGCTTTTAGTCTATTTATAAGCATTCCGTTTGTAATTTATCTGATAAGAAAGTGGTCACTCACCCCAGTGAAACATTGTGGAAGTTTTATCTTGCGATGAGGCAGTTCACACGGATGTGGATTCATCCTTTTCTTAAGGGCATTAGTGTTGAGTCAACATAAGCAACCTCAACCAGAATTTGGACTGAGTTTGTCGATTCAGAATCCGGTACTGATGAGCAATAGACTACCTCCTACTTCTTGTTCGCAGCCTTACTGACATTTTGCTGATTATATATATATATATAGTAGAAAGTAGATTCGCTACACAAATACGTTTATATTTCTGTCCTATTTGGGCCTCTTCAGGCGAATGATTTTGTATGTTTTAGATACTGGTTTGGAGAATTTATACCAACATCAGCAACAGAGACATTGATATAATTTAACATTGCAGACGAAAGGTAATTTTCCACAACCCAAGATAATAGACAAAAAAAACGACGTCCGTGGTTCCGATGTCTCTATGGGCTGTCTCGATTCAGCCGAGATGTCGGATTTAATTGTTCTGTACATTCCATACAATCTTACCTGTAGATTAGATTCCGAAAATATAGGTTTATACCGGGATGATGGCCTACTAATTTTGAAAAATAGTAATGCATAAAAATGCGGAAAACATTCAACAATATATCATAAAAGAAATGAAAAAAAAATGAACTTTTCAGTAGAAATCAAGGCTAATATAAAAACTTTGCACTTCCTTGGCATTACTTTTAACTTATGTAACAACATCAATGAACCATCCATGAAAGAAAACTCTGTGATTAAGTACATCAACATCAGTTCTAACCATCGAAATAAAATCATTGAAAAGATCCCCAAATCCGTAGAAACTAGATTGACATATAAGCCCTCCAACGAAATAATATTTAACAAAGTTAAAACTGCGTAAATCAAAGTCCTAAAAATAGCCAAAAAGGACCCTAATATAGGCAATAAATTCATTGTAAAAATCATGGTTAAGAACAAAACATCCCTTAGAACACAATTCAGCTTTCACTTATGGATAACTCCCACACCTAACCCACACCCTTTGATATGTAACTTACAACCACCAGCAAAACACACACTACAAAAATAACCATGAAATAAAAGAAAAAACTCCTCCCACCATAGCAACACCCAAAGGACTCTCCCCAAATTCCCCAAACATGAATCTAAAACACATATAATCATTCGCCTGATAAGCGAGGGAGTGAAGAGATGAGGGTTGAAGACCTTAGGAGACTTACTGTCACTCAGCCTTCAGTAATGACCACTGGGTAACCGGTGTGAAACCGTAAACTGCAGTATTACTGTGGTCTATGAGAACGTGGAGAGGAGGGCTAGATACTTACTGTCACTCAGCCTTCAGCAATGACCACTAGGCAACCGGTGTGAGACTGTAAACCGCAGTATCACTGTGACCTATGAGTACTCGGAGAGAAGGGCTGGAGACTTGAGGAGACTTACTGTCACTCAATCTCCAACAGTAACCACCGGGCAACTGGTGTGAGATTGCAAATAATAATAATAATAATAATAATAATAATAATAATAATAATAATAATAGTTAAAAACCATCAGAATCTATTGACATATGTCCTGCTCTATCCCTCAAAGAAATGCTAGCTTTGACACGATAGAGTGGACCAGTATATCCACTGGATAAGCAGTCAGCACTATGGTAGACCACACACTCCATTTTGGTATGAGCACCACGATGAACTGAAAACTGAAAAACAAGATAACAATATTATGGGATTTCTCTACACACACAAATCAATCATCAAGGCTAAGCGTCCAGACAAAATTGTTAAAGATGAAATTAAAAATTGATTGCCTATTAATGGATATGACCATTTTATCAGACAGGAGCACATTTGCACAAGAAATTGAAAAACTATCTGAAACAAGGATCTAGAAATTGAAATCACAAATATGTGGCAACTCAAAACTCTCATCATCAAATTCATCATCAGATTTCAAACGTCTGTCGTTGGACATTGACCTTCCGCAGTATTTGCCATATATATTCATCATTGGCATCGCGGAGACAATACTTTCTGAAGTTGTCTAGTTCGTCCTGCTATCTTATATTGTGCCGGCTTGTGATCTCACTCTATGATATTGAGCACGATTCTCTCCTGTGCACGTTGCGTGGTTCTCAGTTTGAGGGTCAATCTTATGGTTAGGTTCCATGTTTCAGCTCCATTGGGGGTACATTGGTCGTAGACGCTACTTTTTTTCAATTAATGGGATTTCCTTATCTGTTGTTATAAGGGGCTTCAGGGTCATTAAAAAGGATGCTAAAAAAGCTTGGGTTGAATACCAAGAAACCCAAACAACTATAAAATAAAGAAAATTGTTCACCACTCATATCCTTCGTAAAGCATTGTGCATGTAAATCTTATTTTGTCTTCAAGCACTGAATATGTGTTGCATAGAATACTGTGTTAAAATGTATGTCAAAGACAAAATTGATTTGATAATAGATATAGGTCCTCCAATGCAATTAATTAGGCAATGATTTTGTCTCGATTTGAAAGATTAATGGGATTCATTAGGATCCGTTCAGTGGACACTCTTTCCGTGTTACTCGTGTAGATATCTTCCTATCTATTTAAATAATAGCCGTAATAACTGTATATAGATATCTATCAATGCACTTTATACAAGATACGTTCATATCAGTAAAGCATTCCAAAAATTAAAAAAATGAGATTTTTTTTTTTCAATTCAAAAATATTGCCTTATTTTATTGTATGCAAAAACTTACTGGAAAATAAATATAAAGCTATCTGGGTTCTTTTTAATCACTGTTTTGACCCTTGATTGATAGTCCAAGTTTCTTTCGATTCATTGTTACTGCAGAGGTTGTAGGTTTTTCTTTGGGAAAAGGGTACTGACAGAGATTGAACTATTTCTCAATTGGGTTAAGGTTGTATTTTTTTTTTTAATTCACTGTCGGAGTAACCTTCCTTTAGATGGACTGTTCACCCAGACAAAGGGTATCAATGTTATGTGAATGTAAGCAGCTGAAGTTGAAAACACTCAGTCACTCTGTACCAACGATCTTGATAATATATCTATCATTGTTTTATACTTATACCTTCATCGAGGGTATTGCGGGGCTGGGTATATACGAGCAATTTTTGGTAAGACCCACTGCCGGCTTTCCTGGCCTTACGAAGCTTTTCCGAATAGTCACCCATCTTACAAAAACCGGTGTATCCAACTTTGGTATGACTCAGCGACGGATTGGACCAAGTCCTACCAAACTAGAGACGAGCACTCTACCACTTGGCTACAGTGATCTGTAATCTTGGTAATACGTATTGCACGTAAATAATAAAAAAATCTATGTTTCACCTGGTCCTGGTCGGTGACACATTACTTTCATAATCCCAAAGAAATAACCGTTCACTAAAAATGCTGCTGATAGCTAGAATGATGATTCGTGTCTTTCAAGCGGTTACCTTTATACTTGAAACTCTTTCAATCAAAAGGCCATTTGGGGGGAAAAAGTCATGACAGTACCTGTCATTGGTATAATTTTCTTCTTTACGGTGAGTGAACAAACACTTACCTAAAAATTAATATTTCAGGAAACACAAAGGCATGAAACAATGAAATAAGTAATAAAAATGGAACAAGAAAGAAATTATGATGATTATACGAAGATCTACCCAAACCAACTTAGCGAAATGGGTTAACTACGTGTTCAATAACGATAGATGATGAGCCTATCTGATAATCTAAACATACTAAATCATGCAGTAATTTACTGAACAATCATGACTGAGAAGGAATATGTTGATTGATGCAACAAAAGCTATGTTTTGCGTATCAGTCATGATAAAACAGTCAGTATCTCAGCACTCCAATCGTGTATGTATATATGAACGTATGTATGCATAATAAATATACATACGTGGCATGTGTGTGTATTAGTGTGCACTTATGAGCAATTATATGATTGATATATATATATATATATATATATATACATATATGTATATATATTTATATGTATATACACACACACACTCACACGTATATATATATATGCATATACATATACACACACACACACACACACACACACACACACACACACACATATATATATATATATATATATATATATATATATCAGCAAAAGTAGCCGTTAAAATGACAGGCTTATTTACATCTGCCAAGCATTAGTGTAGTATCTATGTGCTCATTGAAATGTCACATATGCAATAAACTCACATACATACACACACAAACACACACACACACACACACATACACACACACACACACACACACACACATATATATATATATATATATATATATATATATATATATATATATAATCGTTCAGTTCTTGAATTTTGTATTTTTTAAGATGATCTATGGGGGTCGATATCACAATGCTGAATCCATCTTTACATGTTTAGAGGTATGGCACAGAAAACCACTCTGCATAAAAATGGCACCGTTTCTTATTTGCAAAAATGGTAGATATGACTTTAAGACAGCCAAGTACCACAATGAATTAATAATCATTTTTGATTGGAACAAATACTATCCTCCTCAACCACCATCAAATGAGTACCCCTAGATCATGACACGAGTAGGATGTTTAATTGTTGGTTGTGCGAACCATTGACTGGTTAAATCCGATCCTTATCGTCTTCCTACAGGCATGCTACATTGTTTAAGAATATAAAGATTATATTCTTCATGCCACATTGTTTTTGACTAACCCTCCACAGCCCAATCTTTCGTTTCGTTGAAGAAATTCTTCAACAAATCTTTCTTTATGTAAATATTTTTGCAGACTTCTGTCATCTTGGTTTATTCTTTCGAACAAAGAGATTCGGTCGTTGTACCCTACGGCCAGCTTCGGATGATGAATGGGTGATGAATGGGTGTATTTTTTATCATTTGAACGGGGAAACGCCCGTCTCGTTGGCTGCATGGAAACGTTCGCATTCCATTGTCTAGTATCGGGTGTGGTTGATTTTTTGTTTCCACAGTTGTTAGCTGTAATTGGTGTTGATGTCTTGAGGGAAGCTTTTGGGGAGTGGGGGCAAAAAGCTTCTTCGTCGGACACGGTCAGTTGTGCTAGCCACCATTTTTGACACCAATTACTGTTAACAGCTATGGAATGTGAACGTTTCCACAAATAATGATATTCCCTCATCTGAAAAATCCAGCCAGAATATGCTCCTTTGTCATCAATGGTCTCTTCAAAATTTTAGAAGACCCCTTTTTTCACGACATGATTCAGTGTGTCAGATGTATCTGTTCGCAATAGAGAAAACTGACCTTTGAGTTGATTGGCAGTGTCAGACTACGTTGTTATAGTGAATATCTAGATCACTCACCGTAGAGCAATAGTAATTAAGATAGTCTACCAAACCATTACTAGTGTTGTGACTTTGATATTTCCTATGCGTTCCATCCTTTAGACCCTGTGTCAGGCTAAGCTGGTATAGATATTTAGATCCCCTGGTGTAGAGCAATAGTGAACAAGCTAGTACAATAGATCATTATTTGTGGTGCAAATTTAATCTTTGTTATATGTCTCAATATTTCGGTCATGAGTCAGGTCAAGCTGTTATAGTATATATATATATATATACATCTAGATCACCTGCTATAGAACAATAGTAAATAGGACAGTCTAATACAGTATTAGCAATTTAGTGGATTTAATCTTTGTGGTGTGTCCTGTACAAAGTATTGAGTTGATTTAGTTTTCCTTTCGTCTTAACTACACCAACAACATCAATGACAATCGTCATCAAAATGAGAGGTGTAATCTGATACGTAAGATCCACATTTCCCTACCTTGAAAAAAAAGGGGGGAAAGTTGCCGTAATCATCTTCAATCGAAATAGAAATTGGAGAGGAATTTGATTCTGAAGCAGAGAGGCTTGTTCTATAAGTTCTCATTTCAGAGGCTTTAAATTTCGTTTTTTCTGGACCAATGATGGGAATGGATTTTCCGGAACTGTACGGTATGGCTCGTAGATGTTGAAAATATAAAAAGAACCTGGAGATTGAAAAGCAGGTATACGCCGTGTACTCCCTCCTCTCATTTTCCACCGCTGTTCAGGCCTGAGCTTCAGGTT
Source organism: Thysanoteuthis rhombus (assembly GCA_963457665.1). Lineage (NCBI taxonomy): Eukaryota > Metazoa > Mollusca > Cephalopoda > Oegopsida > Thysanoteuthidae > Thysanoteuthis > Thysanoteuthis major. The sequence goes on from OY735243.1 coordinate 15,851,052, forward strand.
GAAGAGTCACTAGTTGAGTCATTGCGTGTAAGGAACGTATTTATCCCCATCCTTCGGAACATTTATAGGAAGAGCTTGGCAATAGAGAGTTGAAAGTGTGCTGTCGGACACATTGGTGATTAAATATCGGTAATTATCATTCACTAGCAATCTTTCTGTGTGTGTCTCCATTGTTCTTGGTCCTTGTTAAGCTGCTCAAGTATCTCCACAAAAGGTACAGCTTGACAAGCAAATCAGCCGACATCAGGGCTGGCTCTAGGAGCCGGCAATACAAGCAGTCACCCAGGGCGTGTAATTCTTGGGGGCGCCTGCCATTTTTCTTTGTCAGTGTTAAGCTGCTCAAAAATCTTCAAAAATGTATCGCTGGGCAAGCAAATCAACCATCATCAGGGATGGCCCAAGGTACCAGTAACCGGGCAATCGCCCAAATTGCCTAGTTCTTGGGGTGCTTTCCATGTATCTGAGACCGTTGAGCTTTCCAGACACAGCAAATTGAAAAATTGGAAAATGAATAGATAAAAAAAATTTTAAAAAATAGTAAAAAAAATTCAGATTTTTTTTCAGGAACATCTGACTGTCAAATACTTCTTTGGGTGCTTGTTAAGTTTTCCCCCTCGCTAGGAGAGACAATTAAAACAAAGAAAGAAATGTGGTTAAATTTCTGTAAATTGCCTGCTCTCTCTCTCTCTTTCTCTCTCTCTCTCTCTTTCTCTCTCTCTCTCTCTCTCTTTTTTTTTATATATGGGTGTATCTCTTAATCCCACCACATTACTCTCTACAGTCTATCTCTTTTCTGATCTGTTTCCATTATTCTTTCTAGATATTCCAATCGCCATATTCATAATCTATCCGTCTATCTCAGTCTATTCGTATCTATCTCTATATATATACTTATCTACGTATACTTCAGAGAGTATGGTAGAGAAATTGCAAGTGCATAAGAGGTCTGTAAAGACACTGAAATTTCGAAGTTATCACAATCCCAAAAAACCCAACTTGTGAATCTTAACATGATGTACAGTTGGAAACACTGGGTCAAGCAAAAAGATCATTCCCTAAGATCAAGCATTTTTGGTTTTCACGTATATCTGTGCCTGTACGACTTCCTAGCATGTTTTTGATGTGATTTTTTAAAATTTAATATTAACCAAATTTCGTGACAGATTGTCAACTGAGAATGATACGTGGGTGTGCCTCTTTGAATCTGTGCTTAGACAAGACTTACTTGTAGGAAAGCGCCAAATTTATCTATTTCATTAAAATGTAACATCGAATTAAATGAATTACTCACAATCACTACACGCCTATTCCGTTAAATTGATTTTGATTCTAACACTCAGTACTACTCAAACGAATAAAATTCTTGTTTGAAAACTGCACACACACACACACACACACACACACACATATATATATATATATATATATATATATATAGAGAGAGAGAGAGAGAGAGAGAGACAGAGACAGAGACAGACAGGCAGACCGACAGACAGACAGACAGACAGACAGATTCATGCTATTCAACACTGGATGAGGGCACTAATAACAAGGAAGACCGTCCCAAATCTTTGTTCGTGAATTCAAGTCATCGCACACACAAATAAACTCATGTACACATATGTATACACGCGTATGTGTGTGTGTGTGTGTGTGTGTGTGTGTGTGTGTGTTATTTAATCTTTTTGGTTGATGGTTAGTCGGACTTCTTTTTCTTTTCCAGAAGGAGTGGTATTTGTGTAATTGTGCTGTTTCTCAAATTGACTGGCGGTTTTTAGCCAATACATTGCATGTTGATTATGTATTGTATCAATGCGATTCTGTTTTTAAATCATTGCATTTTGAGGGTTTGCAATTTGAGAGTGATCATATTTCTGTGTTCAACTTTCACCCAGCCCATTACATCAAGAATATTCAAGACTCCTCGAAATACAAACGAGTCGATGCAGCCTTTATATACCAATACAACACAATAACACAAATGTGTGGTCACTATCAGATTGCAAAACCTCTAAATGAGTTGATTTTAAAAACAAAATCACTTAGATATGATACATTACAACATTAACATAGACTCACCCATATGTGTGCGTGCGTGTGTGTGCAAATGAAAGCTCTGATCCATTTATCTGAATGTTACTCGTAAAGCAGGAACTTCAGACACATGACCGAAGTGACATCATCTGTACCACGTGACGAGTGTGTATATTCATGTGATGTAACGTCGTAAGTCAATATACAGGGATGATGTAACGTGAGTTAGTGACACGAGATCGAAAGGAATCTATCCGATTGCCTCGTGTGTAAAAGCAACACTTGAAGAAGAAAGCCTTTCCCGACAGGATAACAAAATTTTCCAATCCTCTATGTAGAGGCAATTTTCAACGGTTCAGTTGAAAGTGTCGGTGTTATCAAAATGGATGGCATCTTTGACAGTCTCTTTTGTTTAGCGCCTTTCTTGTTTTGACAGCGCAAAAAATCGACATTTAGCGCTTTTTTAGCCCTTTAAAGCGTCATTTTCAGCCAATATTCGGCTATTCTCCGGCAGTTTCACACAAATGTGGCAAATTCCAGCTATAGGTATAGCTAACAGTAGTTTTAATGTTTTTTTGGGGGGGAGGGGGGTCAATTTAATGCGAAAATAATGGTGAGATTCGGATTTTTAAAAACTTTTAGTCCTTTTATGCTGGCTATGGCTTCAGTTGTCCCCATTAAGGCTCCATATTTCAAATCAAAACTCACTTGGCTCGTTGGTCGTATGTTAGATGCACCGAAAGTGTACTAAGGGAAGATGGATGCCTATCCTGATAACATTAGTTCGAAGTGAACACACTTTCTCTGCAGGAGTTACCTAAGTCCACTGGAACCCGCATCTCCCTCCTCCTCCTCCTTCTTCTTCTTCTTCTTCTTCTCCTTCTTCTCCTTCTTCTTCTTCTTCTTCTTCTTCTTCTTCTTCTTCTTCTTCTTCTTCTTCTTCTTCTTCTTCTTCTTCTTCTTCTTCTTCTTCTTCTTCTTCTTCTTCTTCTTCGTCATCGTCGTCGTCGTCGTCGTCGTCGTCGTCATCGTAGTAGTAGTAGTAGTAGTTTAACTACTTTTACTGTTCGTCGTCGTAGTAGTATTGGTGTTATTGGTGGTATTAATAGTCGTTGTGATGCCTCTACTAATACTTACAACCAGCTTTTTAGTTCTTATCTTCATCTTCGCCTTTTTATTCACAATTATAGTAGTTGAATAATATCATTATTGGTCAGCAGTTTTTATGACTCCCGCTTATCATCAAGTGACAGCAAGTCTTCTCAATATTTCAGTGCCCTCCTCGGTGTTTTTGTTGGTTTTAGTCTGTATGGATTCAATTCTTCCGCCGATTTCCAATCCCTGAAATCTTTGGTACCCTTCCAAGCATTTCCGGGAATGTTGCCTAAAACTGCCCATATTGTTTATGCAGTTCGCTGACAAGGTTCAGATATTTTTTCCAGAGTCCCAATCGTTTTTGAATTCTCCCTGCGATCTACCAAAACAGTGATATCCAAGCAGAGGGAGGAGCTGTTGGTGCGAGCCTCCGATTTTGAGGGAACCCACCCAGAGACAAAACAAGAAGGGTTGAAATGAAGTCAGTGACCACAATAGCTAGATCGATAGAACAGTTTGAAATGGTGCCTAAGTTTCTAATCTGGCTATGGCCCGCACCAAGCTCTGCTCAGGCCTGGTGGCATTCACTATTTGTAGGATCTTGCTTTCTTTGATTACAATAACTAGATCAGGCTTCCTGGCCTGATTTGAATTTCAGAATATGTTGAACGTTTCTTTTTTCATCCCCGAGGACACCTGGTATGTTCATACATCGTTGATTTGCCTGGTCGAGTCCATGACGTTAGAGAAATTCCAAGTCGATCATCATTCCTACCCGGACCTTAATTTCTGTATTCTTCCAGGCAGATCTTTTGCATTCATTTATTATATGATAGTTTCATCTCCAGCCAATATTCAGTATTCCACTGGTTCTTGCCTATCAGCCCATAGTTTGTTCCAGACTGCTAATAACAGATTCAGTCTTTTTCTTCCATGGGTCACCCATGTCCACGTAATCTTATCAATCTAAGTTGATTTTTTTTTAATATTGTGACAACGAGAAGAACCTTCGCACAATTCAGGGGACTAAACTCTTTCCTCTTTGTCTATCATGTCACGATAAACCGATAGAATTAACATTGTCCCACAGTGATTTGAAATCAGGACCACTGGATTAGTTGGTTGTGTTCTTAATGACTGAGCAAAACTGACAATTCTTACACATCTAGGAGAATTTATGTTTAAAATACATACACAAGGGTTTATTTCATCCTATCAATTTATACTAAAAATATTTGTTATAATCATTATATGTGCAATACAAAAGTTATGGCAATCGGTTTTTAGTAGGAATAGAAGTAGGAATGGAGTTTGACCATGTAGCAGCCAGGCATGTCTACTATTATTTTGATAGCTATTCTCATCAACACTACTATCATCATTACAATAATCATCATCTTGTATTACTGTAATGTTTATGTTTTAGTCATTAGCTTGACATTCAGTGGTGTCTGAATAGTCTTAGATGCGACCAAAATAAAGGAATGAGACTCGAACTCACTAATAATGGCTTCCAATAATCGATTTTTATCAGTATTATTATGACATCCTTATCAGCACTGTTTTATAAGTACATGTATTTCTTTTCTTTTTTTCGTCGAACGTACGACCAAATTGTCAAACTCCTACTAATTTACATTTGGACTTTATCTTCGCATGACTCAACCATGACAATGACCTCACCAAAAACTAGAGACATCATGTTCACAAAAACTGATTATGAATTCATTCTCTTTAGTGAGGTCGAGGAAAATGTTATTATAGTTTTAATTGTCCTCTTCTCTCTGTACATTTAACCAGTTCATTTCATTCTGTACAGTATTATTTCACTTTTTTCTGTACGGTTTTCCTTGTTCATTTCTTTTTGTGGAGTTTTACTCGTTTTCGTCTTTCTGTACAGTTCTATTTATTCACTTCTTTCTGTACAGTTTTACCTGTTCAGTTCTCTCCGTACAGTTTTACTACTTCATTTCTTGTTGTATAATTTTACTAGTTTATTGCTTTCTGTACGATTGTACTTGTTCAGTTCTCTCTGTACAGTTTTACTACTTCATTTCTTCTGGTATAATTTTACTAGTTTATTGCTTTCTGTACGATTGTACTTGTTCAGTTCTCTCTGTACAGTTTTACTACTTCATTTCTTGTTGTATAATTTTACTAGTTTATTGCTTTCTGTACCATTGTACTTGTTCAGTTCTCTCTGTACAGTTTTACTACTTCATTTCTTGTTGTATAATTTTACTAGTTTATTGCTTTCTGTACGATTGTACTTGTTCAGTTCTCTCTGTACAGTTTTACTACTTCATTTCTTCTGGTATAATTTTACTAGTTTATTGCTTTCTGTACGATTGTACTTGTTCAGTTCTCTCTGTACAGTTTTACTACTTCATTTCTTGTTGTATAATTTTACTAGTTTATTGCTTTCTGTACCATTGTACTTGTTCAGTTCTCTCCGTACAGTTTTACTACTTCATTTCTTGTTGTATAATTTTACTAGTTTATTGCTTTCTGTACGATTGTACTTGTTCAGTTCTCTCTGTACAGTTTTACTACTTCATTTCTTCTGGTATAATTTTACTAGTTTATTGCTTTCTGTACGATTGTACTTGTTCAGTTCTCTCTGTACAGTTTTACTACTTCATTTCTTGTTGTATAATTTTACTAGTTTATTGCTTTCTGTACCATTGTACTTGTTCAGTTCTCTCCGTACAGTTTTACTACTTCATTTCTTGTTGTATAATTTTACTAGTTTATTGCTTTCTGTACCATTGTACTTGTTCAGTTCTCTCTGTACAGTTTTACTACTTCATTTCTTCTGGTATAATTTTACTAGTTTATTGCTTTCTGTACGATTGTACTTGTTCAGTTCTCTCTGTACAGTTTTACTACTTCATTTCTTGTTGTATAATTTTACTAGTTTATTGCTTTCTGTACGATTGTACTTGTTCAGTTCTCTCTGTACAGTTTTACTACTTCATTTCTTGTTGTATAATTTTACTAGTTTATTGCTTTCTGTACGATTGTACTTGTTCAGTTCTCTCTGTACAGTTTTACTACTTCATTTCTTCTGGTATAATTTTACTAGTTTATTGCTTTCTGTACGATTGTACTTGTTCAGTTCTCTCTGTACAGTTTTACTACTTCATTTCTTCTGGTATAATTTTACTAGTTTATTGCTTTCTGTACGATTGTACTTGTTCAGTTCTCTCTGTACAGTTTTACTACTTCATTTCTTGTTGTATAATTTTACTAGTTTATTGCTTTCTGTACGATTGTACTTGTTCAGTTCTCTCTGTACAGTTTTACTACTTCATTTCTTCTGGTATAATTTTACTAGTTTATTGCTTTCTGTACGATTGTACTTGTTCAGTTCTCTCTGTACAGTTTTACTACTTCATTTCTTGTTGTATAATTTTACTAGTTTATTGCTTTCTGTACGATTGTACTTGTTCAGTTCTCTCCGTACAGTTTTACTACTTCATTTCTTGTTGTATAATTTTACTAGTTTATTGCTTTCTGTACCATTGTACTTGTTCAGTTCTCTCTGTACAGTTTTACTACTTCATTTCTTCTGGTATAATTTTACTAGTTTATTGCTTTCTGTACGATTGTACTTGTTCAGTTCTCTCTGTACAGTTTTACTACTTCATTTCTTGTTGTATAATTTTACTAGTTTATTGCTTTCTGTACGATTGTACTTGTTCAGTTCTCTCTGTACAGTTTTACTACTTCATTTCTTGTTGTATAATTTTACTAGTTTATTGCTTTCTGTACGATTGTACTTGTTCAGTTCTCTCTGTACAGTTTTACTACTTCATTTCTTCTGGTATAATTTTACTAGTTTATTGCTTTCTGTACGATTGTACTTGTTCAGTTCTCTCTGTACAGTTTTACTACTTCATTTCTTGTTGTATAATTTTACTAGTTTATTGCTTTCTGTACGATTGTACTTGTTCAGTTCTCTCTGTACAGTTTTACTACTTCATTTCTTGTTGTATAATTTTACTAGTTTATTGCTTTCTGTACGATTGTACTTGTTCAGTTCTCTCTGTACAGTTTTACTTAGTCTTTAATATTTCTTGATGTTCAAAGAATAAACATAACTTCAAACTTATTGTGATTATTTGCGACGAGTTGACAAAAAACTCAGAACATCTCAGTAAGGAAAAAAGGTAATTATTAATCAAAGTAGATGGTAGTGGCGGGAAAAAGTTCCCTTCCCTTCCTATGGTCAGTGTGGCTTAGGATTAAAGGCATTCCTTCACTCAGTGAGTCAACAAGACAGTTTTTTGTGGATGCCGGTCTGTACCTGACGGAAAAGCCGGTGAAGCAAGAACTTCAGACACATGACTAAAGTGACATCATTTGAACAGTACGATGAGTGCGTACACAGATGTGGAATAACGTCAGTTAGTGATAGACAATTACATGTACAGGTGAAGAGATATAGAGACCATGATAATTAGGAAGAATAGAATGGGAACAGATCAGGTGAGAGTGAACAAGAGAAGGAAGGAGAGAAAGAGATAACGGTGAGAGAGAGAGAGCGAGAGACTGGGGAGCAACGTGCTGAGGAGGTTGATACACAAGTATTTATACGGACTAAGAGACATACAGACAATAGTAATTAGAGTAAAAGAATGAAGATAGATTGATAGATAGCTGGATGGATGGATAGAAATGACTGGGCTATATATATATATATATATATATATATATATATATATATATATATATATATATATATATATATATATATATATACATACATATATAATACCAATCTGAATGAGTGTTTAATACGAAATAGATTTAAATTTGTTACTGGATATATAATCATGTTTAATATTTAATATTCAATGTTGTATCAGTTACAGCATACAAATAAATATAAATAAATACATAAATAAATAACTCTCAGTATCATTCTTTTTACAAACATATCGGTCATATCTATCTATCTATCTATCTATCTATACATATATATATATATATATCTTTCAAGAAACATGAAATAGACTTTGAGTATACTGAAGTCCGATACATCGTAGAAACCATTAGAAAACCTAAATGGCAATGAGCTGGTCATGTTGCTAGAATGGTAGACAACCGATGGATATCACGACCCACAACATGGATATCCAGATATCACATGCGGAATCAAGGCTGGTAGAATACAAGATTGAGAGACGGACTAAACAATTTCCGAAAGTATAGGCAACATCCATGATAAAGAGGCCTGACGAATCGTGAGGAAGGTCTATGTTCAACAGTGGGCGATAAAAAATGTTGATGATGATAATTTAGTTGTCGAGAGAATGCCACGGCTTTATTCGTCAAATCGCATATTTTGAGTTTATGATTCCAAGAAAGAAAGCTCTCCTTTTGATTCATAGTTCAGACTAGCAATATGAATCAAAGGCATGAAGCTTAATCTTCTTGTATCTTTTTCCCCAAGATTTGTACTCTGAAAATCGTGATCGCCTAAATGGCAATATAAATTGCTCTTTAAGAATATTTTTTTTTATATTCAATCCTCATTGAAGTAAGGATATCCTAGTCACAGGGCTGAATTAATGAAATCACATTGGAGGGGAAGTATATATCGTAAACATTATTTTTATCAGAATTTTAGCTGGGGTATGAGCTGAAAGCTTTCCGATGAATAACAGAATCTTACAGTCGTAATCACCTGGTTTTCCTGCAGTCAGTACGAGCCGCTGGTATAAAATGTTTGTGAAACTAATTAGAAGAGATGTCTTTGCTGATCCATGCCTTTTTGTTAGCATAACGATGAAGTTTTAAAAACAACAATGAGGCAAATTTTTGTCTAACACAGGATGTTTACACCTGTACGCTCCCACTGCAATAGCATATCCCAGCACGGTTATCCTGTCTTTGGCATCCTTAATTCCTGTAGGGGCTGTCTCATCAGCTGTACCCAGTGTCATTCTGAGGAAACTATGATCTTTCATCAGCATAATAGACTATATATATATATATATATATATATATATATATATATATATTGGTGGACAAATAAAAATAAACAAATAAATAAGCTTCTCTGAATCTTCGTCTAATTCAGTGATTCTGAGAGTGAAGCACACATCCCACAATTTATATATATTGGGGAGGAATTTGAAATTCGAGTGCGAAGAGTCCCTTGGCTTAAAACTTATTTAACTGATTAATTAATTAATAATAATAATAATAATAATAATAATAATAATAATAATAATAATAATAATAATAATAATAATAATAATATACCTTTTCATCAACAATTCTCATCAACAAAGTTTTACACCCTAGCTCATCTGATGTTACATACGGCGAACAGACAAGAAGAAATTTGAAAATTGATTTTCAGTGATACGAAAATTGAAAATTCTTGTGGATAGTAAAACCTAAAAGAAGAGGAGCAAAAAGTTTTGTTTTTTTAGAATTGATTCTTAAAAGCTTCTTTCGACTAACACTCATTAGAAGAGGATCCGTCAAAAACAGAAACAAAAAAAAACAAAAAAAACGAGGATGTAAAACTTTACAATGGGGACCACCTTCCCTATATTTTACCAAAAAGGGTTTTACTGTCCGTTGCTTTTTACAAACACGAATTTTTTTGCGTTTTTATTTACAGCCGTGCTTTCAAAGCACAATACGCTATTGGGAATGATGCCGTAGATTCAATTGTATCTTTGTTTTCTAATAACTTTATTTTGCCATTTGTTTTTTATTAGAGAAAAGTTCCATTTCATATCATTAATTTTTACTACATTTTCTTCAACTAATGAATACACCAGCTTGAAATAATGCATTACAGCGTTGCTCTTTTTTACAAGAAGGGGAGATAATCGGAGCTTTATCTCAGAGGCTCGATTCCAGTCTCTTGAAAGAGGCCCACCTCTGCTTATATTTGTTCAATTTCCAAGCTCCAACGAAGCCCATTCTTTGGAATAAAAGTTACCTGTCTCCTAAATTGGCTTTCAACAATAGCTGGGGAGCCTAGTCTGCTCTCCTAGACTGAAAATATCACATAGACCTTCTTGAAAAATTTACTCCAATTTATTACGTGTATATTTAATAGTTTATCTCAAAGTGATATTTATCATATTTAATCAGAAATTTTCTTTCAAACTAAGTAATAAAGTCCGTACAATGATTCTTTTATTAATTATTTTGAATTCTTGGATGAAATACTATAACATTACTATTATCAACTTGACTATTATTTTTTTCACCTTCATCCTAATTGATTAAAAGCAACTGAAAGTCAAGGTGGAGGTAAAAACTACAAAATTGACAATCATAAATTTAAGTGAACAACGTGATTTTTTCAGGTTGATCCTAAGAAGCAATCCTTTTAGTGTGTCTACCAATAATTCAACTTCCTTTATTCGCACTATCTCTTCAAAGGGAACTGGCACCTTTCCACCAAAGTGGAATTAATATCTAAAGATCGGATGGAAATTTTTTCGTTCAATGAAAAATTTTTCTCTAAGAATTTTTTTCGATTTATTTTGTTGAAAAACATTGGTAATCTAATGCCGAAAAACTTGAATTTTCTCTATTATTGTGAAATAAAACTTATTGCAACCCTCTATGAGCAAACCAATTGGTTAGTCCTTATGCCAGGTTAGGCTTAGAAATGGTCTGGACATTATCTCTCTTGATTTAGAATGGCAGCTGTGCCTGGGGGTAGGGTTAGCATTTTTCGGGTTAGTTTGTCATCAGCGTCTTTTATTCTGCAGGTAGAACGGTGGTCATTTTAAAACAGGAAAAAAGGTAACAATTACAGGTATTTTTTTTCAACGCAACGGTATTTCTGTCCACTTGCTTTTGATTTTGAAATTAAAGGATACAAAAAGTACTCACATAATGAAGAATGTGACTTTCTCGGTTCTCTATCTATGTCCATTCTACTTAAGGGTAACAAGTTTGCTGATAGAGATACTTCCTATCCACCAATTCAAAAAATAGACCCTTCCCCTGAAACAAGTTCTTCAAGTTCCTTTTTAAAAAAATCATCTAATGGAATTCAGAAACAAATTGTCTCCGCTCTTCGAAATTTTGCTTTACGTAACTTTTTTGCTTTTACGAAAAAAGACGGAAAACGTTGGCATTCAGCTTTCGTTTTGCAGCAAGCCATTATAAAGGCAGTGCACACCCTCTTCCGATCACTCAGCCTGATATAATATCTACACCATTTTGGGAGTCTGGGTAAGCACAAAAAATTTTCCCATGTAAATTAAAGGTAATTTTTCAACTTTACGCCTTTTAAGATTACGAACGGCTTTTGCATGAACGCTCTACTTCCAAATAGCAGGGGAATCTGTATGTTCATGTTTTTTTCCACAGGGCTCAACTAATTATAAACATTAAAAAAGTTACTTATATAACTGTATTTCTGTTTTTCCTGTAGACTATCCAGTACCACGAGGTAAGATCGAAACCTTCGCTTCAGACCCAGGATTTGGCATCTCACCTCTGCCCCACATATATATATAATTTTGAATGCATTATATTACTTTGAAACTCAAATTGAAATGATCTCCCGTAATTATTGGGTGAGTGTAGCATTTGAGCGTATCTGGAATATACAATTAAAGAAAGTTTAAAAGTAATATAACAGATTTTAAATTTTTTCTTTCGGATTAGATTCTCATTTCCTAATAGTATAATTGTCAGAATAAAGAAACAAATGGAGCAGATATAGACAGTGAGGGATCACAATGAGAATTGGGAGTTAAAACAGTTATTCTGGGCCTTTGCAGTTAGGGACATCATAGAATCCATAAAAAATCTCAAATGGCGGTGGGCTGGTCATGTTGCAAGAATGGCAGACGATCGATGGACATCGCGACTCACAACATGGATCCCCGAGACCACATGCGCAATCGAGGCCGGCAAAATGTTAGATGGAGAGACGAGCTAGACAAGTTCAGAAAGTGACGCCCATGATGGGAAGTGTGGCAAATCCTGGGAAAGATCTATTTCCAACAACGGACGCTAAAAGACTTATGATGATGATGATGATGATGAAGATGAAGATGATGATGACTTAGCTCAATGATAAGAGCAACGGTACGTTAAGGCGGCTACCTTAACAACTGGTTCCTCTGGCAGCTCCCATTTTCTTTGTTTATTCTATTCACTTTCACCGTGTAACAGCGAGAGATCATTCCAAATAGAGTTGCGAAATGATATTGTGCATTTTTAATTATTTCTGTTGAATTAGACATTGATTTCTTGCTTATATACATATATATATATATATATATATATATATATATATATATATATATATATATATATATATATATATATATATATTAGATTTGAGAGATTGTCTCCATACTTGTTTCATGGTAATTCAATTCTTTAAGAGCCCCCCCTCTCTCTCTCTCTCTCTCTCTCTCTCTCTCTATATATATATATATATATATATATATATATACTTTGAAGATCTCCCATTTTTAAAGATTAAAATTGATTTCCAATGAAAATTGCAGGTATATGTTGGAAAATGCAGCGAATTCGTCCAAAAATTGTCCATACATGTTCAAAACCGTTTTGTTTACGGCCTTACTATAATTTGATATGCTTTTGTTGTCAGTTTATGCTTAGTTACATACATTAATGCAGCAATAACTTAACCCTACTACACCAAACCTGCACTGACCAAAACTGCACAGTTCAAGGTATTCCTGTATTTATATAACTATATCAGTAGGGTGCATAACCAATGAAACCGACCAATAGTAACTTATGAAACATGGAACCTAACCAAGAGACAGATCTGCGAATTGAGAACCATGTAACTTGCCCATGAAATAGTTATGCTGTGCCTCACAAGGAGAGACCACAAGACAGCACAGTACATCCAGGAGAAGGTAGGAATCATGGATATCATAGAATCTAGTAAAAATCTCAAATGGCAGCGGGCTGGCCATGTCGCAAGAATGGCAGACAACCGATGGACGTCGCAGCTCACGACGTGGATCCCCCGAGATCACAAGCGCAACCGTGGCCGGCATAATAATAGATGGAGAGACAAGCTTGACAAATTCAGAGAGTATTGGCTCTTCGACGCCTTATGACAGAGAATTGTGGCGAATCCCGGAGAATGTCTACGTCCAACGACGGACGTTAAAAGACTGATGATGATGATGATGATGATGATGATGATGATGATGATGATGATGATGATGATCAGTCGACTGACAAGATCAGAACAAACAGCACATGATTATCAGTTTTTTCTTCTTTTTTTTCTCTCTCTTGTACGCTCACTCTTCTTGCTTGACACTGTCCATCCTTGACTTCAGGTGGTACTCTCCACTTGTCTGACTCACATTAGACGAAGTAGTTAATTAAACTTAAAATAGAAAATACCAGTGAGGGAAAAATTGTCCCTTGACCACCCTCAGAACGGTTTAACCACTCAACCGTCAACTAGAGATAAAAACTCTGATTATATACTACAAAAAGATAAAAACCCGACCCTCTTTCTACCTTGACTGGTCACAAAGGTGACTGGAATATCAGAGGAGAAACGTTGAACCATTTACATTTAAAAAGAAAATATTCAGCTACCTCATAAGAAAGAATAAACGCATAAAAAAAGGTGACAAACAATTCGGGACTTAAAAATGTCTAAAAGATAGAATAAAAAAGAATATGCCGTCACACACACACACACACACACACACACACACACACACACACACACAAGCACGTACACATACCTCTACATGCACACACATTCATAGACATAAATAGACACATAAAGGCACATACATACACATATACCTAGATACACACAAAAACATATATACAAGCATTCTCTCATGGGATAGACAGTTACGATATAATGATAATATGTTGTTTTTTTTAAATTCCGGTTCACGACAAAAAATGCATACATATTTATCAGATATGTTTTAAACTTTTGGTGACTCATCTATCATACATAAAACGAGTTATCGTCGAATATATAAGACCTAAGCAAATTCTAACATTTTAAAGTTATTTCTTAAAAGACAGTAGTTTTTAAGAAGCATAATTTGTTTATACTTTTAGGGGTACTGACTTACGTATACATTGGATATAAAAGATGTGTATTTTTTCATGATTGTAGGTCTATAAAAAAAGTGAATGTATCATTGTTAATATTAGCAAATATATTAAAAGCATGTGTGGAGCACACACCAGCATTCCAGTGACACGAGTTCGATCTGCAGCAATGACTTTGGATTACACAAAGCTCAAATTACAGCGGTGCTTGTATTATAACGACTATCTTTCAGATGCGTTAGTATCTGTAGCACCGATAGCGATCACGGACTCACAGGCTAACATACCGAAATGAGAGTAACGTATTTTGCTCATTGTTGCAAATTTAGATATTTCTTTATCTAAATCTAGATGTTTTTGTTGCATCTAGATGACGTAAATTGCTATTTAGTATATATTAAGAGAATAAGTATTCTTTTTAGATCTATAGTAATAAAATGAGTATTTTTGCTGAAATAAGTGGAAAATAAAAGTCACATTTTATGTATTAATGATACGTAATATATTCCTTAGATTTTAGATACGTACCAGGAGAATCTAGAAGTTCCAAGGTGTTATAGGATGTTCTTGGTTCAGTTTTAGATGTAAATATGTGGATGAAGAAGGGAATGCTGTCCTTGCTACATCTTTACACAGGAAAATAAGTCGTTCTGTAAGGACATTTGAACCCTAGACAAACGCCTTGATCACCCAAAAGATAGAGCGACCTTGACCTTATTGGATACTCCACGTCTTAGTACTAAGCAAGACTAGGGCAGGGCTCGTTCCAAAGGTGCGTGTTTTGGAAGGTATCGAACTTAATGTTGAGTGGAGTAGCCTGACATAATTGTCACGTAAAATAATTTCTTTTCGTCCTGTGAAACTGCGGTTTCGAAGTCTCTCGCTTACTTCTCTTAAGAGTAGCCAATTTAGACATTTTAGATTTAAATTCTAAAGAGTGGAAGTCGAAGGATCTAATAAACAAAAACGAAAGAGAAAGATCAATGAACTTTGATTTTGTAATCTATTTTCATCAGATTTCTCGAGAACTGCCAGTCTAAACAACTTCAAACTTGACAATGCAATGACTTGTGAGAGTGATATAACTGGCGAATGACTAATTCGTACAAAGGTCAGTTGCCGAGTAATCGCAGTGAATACACATAGACACAGATTTTTCAATTGCATCTAGATGAAACTAGGGTACACCAATTCAAAAAGTGTACCCAATTTCAGGAAAATATTATGAGACGGTTCTTCATGATTTCGTGAATTGCAACATTCAAACGTTATGTCAACTTTGATAATTTCATTTAATCCCCTTCTATAGGAAAATTCGGCAGGAAATCCACTGATTCTCTCTCTCTCTCTCTCTCTCTCTCTCTCTCTCTCTCTCTCTCTCTCTCTCTCTCTCTCTCTCTCTCTCTCTCTCCATACTCACCAAGCTTTTTAAATGTATCATCTCGCATCGGTGAACGCTGGTGATGTAGAATATTCGGACAGAAATTGTATACATTTCGGAGATTTGGATATATTTAGATAGATGGATATCCATCTCAGTTCATATCTATCTATTTGTCCATTTATCCTTGGGTCATATCTATCTACCTCAATCGATTCGTCCATATATGTCAGTCTATTCATATCTAGCTATCAATCACTTTCACTGTTCATATCTGTTTGTTCATTTTATCTATCTATCTATCTATCTATCTATCTCTTTCTCTCCCGCTCTCTCTCTCTCTCTCTCTCTCTCTCTCTCTCTATATATATATATATATATATATATATATATATATATATATATGTTTGTGTATATCTGTTCATAAGTGTCTATCTTTTCATCTATTGGTTCATATTAATCAATCAATCAATCAATCTATCTATCCATCTATCTATCTATCTATCTATCTATCTATCTATCTATCTATCTATCTATCTATCTATCAATCTATTTATCTATCTATATATCTATCTATCTATCAATCCATCTATCTATCTTTCTATCTATCTATATATATATATATATATATATATATATGTATATATATATGTGTGTGTGTGTGTGTGTGTGTGTGTGTGTTTGCTCGTGTATATCTGTTTGTAAGTGTCTATCTGTTCATCTGTCGGTTCATATCTATCGATCTCTCTATCTCTGTCTATCCATCTATCTATCTATCTATCTATCTCAGTCTGTTCATATCCGTATAGCGGTTCATATCTATCTGTCTTTCAATCTTACTAATCATCAATCTGTTCATCTCTATATACATACATCTATCAATTTCTTATATCTCCCAATATATCTATCTACCTATTCCAATTATAAGGTGGAATATATAACATGGCTCGTTTATTTATCTCCATATCTATCCGTTTGTATTCATCTATCGATCTAACTCTCTCTATCTCTCTCTCTTATATATATATATATATATATATATATATATATATATATATATATATATAAATATATATAATATATATATATATATATATATATATATATATATATATATATATATATATATTCATTCAAGTCGTTTCATATTGATCAATCAATCTATCTATCTATCTACCTATCTTGGTCTGTTCCTATGTATGTATGTATGTATCTATCTATCTATCTATCTACCTATCTCAGTCTGTTCATATCTATCTATTTGTCAATCTATCTATCAATTTGTATCTATCTATCTATCTATCTACTTTTCATTATCCGTTTTCTTGTTTGTTTGTTTTTTCACTTTTGTTTTCTGCGTTGTTGTTTTTTTTAAATCAATTCCTTCCTTGCATCCACCCAACCCCGAACAAGATAAAAATGCCACCAATATTCGCACGACCAGTTTACTCGTAGTCCGTCCATTCGTGTCAACCGACAAAACCTCTTTATTACACCTCTTCTCCTCCTTTGGTCTCCCTTTCCTCATTTCCCGCGGACAACACGCACGAAAAGAGCCATAGTGGCTTGAGCTCAATAACCGACAACGATGCCGTCGTTCAAATCTAAAAACGCAAATGCCAAAAATGAGGGACACAACACTGGGAATTTCTCACCTCAATGTCTAATACTTAAAATTGTCCGAAAACTCTACATATTGGGTTGGAAACAGGAAAAAGAAGATTACGCAACGTCACAGTACTATCAATCAACATGTCTCTTCCTATTGCGAACTCCATTTGCACGTCGTCTGACAGTTCTCTGAGTAGGCTAAAGGGCTAACCTCTGGTCACTTCTGATTAATATTGCTACAGACTGGACATTTTCGTATATTCCAAGTAACAGATGTGAAATATATCCCACGGCTATAGTAACTATTCCTTATATTAAACATTTCTCGTTTCTTTCAGGAAAGACGAAATAAAACCAGGGAATGATAGAGGAGAAACCGAAAGAAATTGATGGAGTTACAAGGAGTCCTGCGAATGTTGGACAGGAGAGACTTTAGGAATCGGGTTTGGGGATAGCAAATTCATTTTCTTTCTCTTTTGTGTGTAAATAAAATGGTGTGCACTATAGATATGACCTGAAAGAATTTTTGTATTTTACCCATAAACTGCTGCGAAACGTGCCAAATTTGATAAGAAAAGTTCAAAGAGATTTTTTCTCAAATGCATATGCCATTTTGACGCCAACCAAACATTTAAAAAAGGGTCTGATAGTCCAACTATAACAGCGATGGCTGACCTTTGGCACGCGTGACAGTAGTGACACGCCTCGGGTTTTTTGTTGACACGCGATAGACTTAGAGAAAAAACTTTTTGAATTCCATTTTTATTCTAGTTTTGTAAGTATATGTGAAATTTCAATTTATACGTTATTAAACTCGAAGTTTTATAGATATGTAAGAAAAAATGGACCGCTTATCTATAAGCATTTATTTTTATTCTTCAAATAAAAATCAGTTATGGCCATCTCTGTTTACTTTACATAAAAAGTACGTATGCAGCATTAACATACAACTTAATCCAAGTGATAAAAATGAATGTAGCTTAATAGATGAATTAAAGATTATCAGTTCAGGCAAACATTCACCAGACACGTCATATTTATTTTTCTCGGAGTCTTCTTTGTATTCCGGCTGATAAGTTCCAAATTTGCTATTAGTTTATTTTCTATCCCAAATTGTCCAACTTATTCTTAAAATCATTCATACTTGCACTATTCTTACCAAAAATGGTAAACCTGTCCAAATATTTCAAAATTGTCAAGAAGAAGATATGCGACTTTGTTTTTGCAATGGACCCAGCAAACAAATTTCCCGTCATTCATTCACCTCAAACTAAAATACATGTACACATATGAATTAGCCACCGACAACAGGATTATTAAAAAAAAATCATAATTTCTACACACTAAACTATAATAATACGCCATATGTATCTATTAATTAATTAATTTGTCATCTTACGTACTAAGGGACATAACTCATCTATATCGCTATCAAATATATCAGCACATGATGACGTAGTAAAGATAGAATTTTATGTTCTGATATCGTGATAAAATGCTAGATTGATAGAATAATACAAATATAAAAGTAATAACAACAAAGATGATATAAATGCACTTGTGATTGAGAGAACTCAATTCTCTAAGCGCATCGGAAGGCAAAGCTATATCATATTTTTCACAATGATCTATATCCGATTGAACCACTTCTTTTTTTAAACCTTTGACTTTAGCTGGTGCATATAACAGTTCCAGTTAGCCCCCAATAGACTGTACATGTGTGCAAAATCACTTACGGTTATCACTGTTTTTAAGGTTTTCAGACATTGCATAGTTTGATTTTGAATATACGTAGTATATTTTTAGTTCATATTTCAGATTACTCTGCAGAGATTTTAGATTTTTAATGGGTATGGACAGGTCATTCGCTACTTCATGGAATATGAGTCCAAGGGAGAATCAAACAGTTCATGATTCAATACACTCAGCAAGGCAGTTGTAGCGAATGCTCCAAAGAAGAGAAAGGGACCAGTCAGGAAGTATTTTGGAAACTAGATAAGCAACGCTTGGAGTATTGATTATGTTAAACCATTTTAAATTCCATGCCTTACCAGAAGATTCTTCACTTGACTATTTACAAATACCAGTTCAACTGTACGTCTACTTAATCAAATTATTTTACAAAAGTTGCAGTCATCATTTACAGAAGTAGGAGTGGAGCTTGACACTACATTGGCCAGGAATTTGTTACTCATAGTCATTTTTTATCTGATCTACGGAAAACAGATTTAGAATAAGGTCGAGATTTTGTATATAGTTTATTTAAAACTATCCATGTAACACATGTGGGGTGGAAATTTTGGCGCAAAAATAACGAAGGGTTTAAAGCACTTACGTCTTTTTAGTTTTGATGATTTTTTGAAATTGGTCAACAAATGAAACATATAGACAAGAGTAAGAATCTGTAAAGTTGAAAATGGCGGACATTTGAAGTAGACCATTTTCTGTACAAAGGTTAATTATTGAATTAACCTATGTACAGTAGATGGTTTCCTTCGAATGACCGCCATTTTTAACCTCAGAGATTCTTACTCTCTCAATAACTTCCGGCGTGACTCTTCGAAGGATATTTGTTTCTCTGCACATGTTTGCG
The DNA here is from genome assembly GCA_963457665.1 of Thysanoteuthis rhombus. Classification (NCBI taxonomy): domain Eukaryota; kingdom Metazoa; phylum Mollusca; class Cephalopoda; order Oegopsida; family Thysanoteuthidae; genus Thysanoteuthis; species Thysanoteuthis major. The sequence goes on from OY735243.1 coordinate 15,870,842, forward strand.
ATTTTTAGCATTTCAGACTGAATGTGGTCTCTCTGTTTATCTGTGATCATTCATCATCATCACCATTAGTCTTTTATTGTCCGACGTTGGACATAGACCTTCCCCAGGTGCTGCCACATTTCTCTATCATGGACGTCGCAAAGCCAGCATTTTCCAAATTTGTCCAGTTCATCTCTCCATCTTATATTTTGTCGGCCTCGATTTCGCATGTGGTCTCTGGGGATCAATGTTATGAGTCGTGATGTCCATCGGTTGTCTGCCATTCTTGCAACATGACCTGCCCATTGCCATTTAAGTTTTCTTATAGATTCAATGATGTCTGTGATCCCCCGTTTTTTTTTTTCTAATATATTGTGCTGTTTTCTGATCTCTCCATGTGAGGCTGAGCATCATTCTCTCACGTGCGCGTTGCATGCTTCCCAGTTTGCAGGTCAGTCTCTTGGTTAGGTTCCATCACTAATGGAGCCTAGTTCTCGAAAAGGTGCAAACAAATAACAAATCAAGGTCCCAGATGACGGTGTCCGCACGTACAAATAACGGGAATATACTCCTTAGTATAACATTATTCACAGTAAAATTCTGTTATTTTAGTTCATTGCTCAGTTGTGTACTTTTTCCATGATTAATTCCCAAGAGTCCCTTCATATATCTGAGAAGAGAAAAGAAAAAAACGAAATGAAAAAAAACAATAAAATAGAAAAGGATTGTTTTAAATCTCTTTGTGACTTTTGTGCCGTCCCGTATTTATTGAGCAAATGCCACTAAACTTTCATCCAAGATGGCAGGGGATGAAACATTAATCATCGTGCGTTAACAGCGACTGCAACTGAACTCGATATATTCGTAAGCGTGATGTCGGTGTTTCTTATCAACAAAAATGATGACTGTCAGTGGCCAGGAATTAGACCAGCATTTTGTGACTGACAAAAAAAAAAAAAAAGGCGGGGAAATTATCTCATTACAATGTACCTGCGCCGTCAAAAATAACGACGTATATGAAATATATGGATATAAACATTACATTTTGTAGGTGTGGATGATGGAGATTCGTATTGTAGTGAGATTCGAGAATTGCGTTCTGTTGACAGCAAACAGATTATTATCGTTTTTTTGTTTGTGTTTTGATTACTTTTTATATTCTTTACAATTCTTCACATTCAGCGTCCTTACTACGTCATCAGGACATAAAATTCTATTTCACTAAGTCAATTGTGTCCCTTGGTGCGATAGAGTACGAACACTTCGCAATCATTATATCTTATAATTATCCTGTAAATGCCTAGCCGTGTTTTCTGTGTGTACTGATGAGACCCCAGACATGTTTTTGTACAAGGTTTTGAAAATGACAATGTAAATTTATACCCAAATCAACATTTAACCCCCACCTCCGTTGGTTTTGGAATAAAATTGTAAGTTTGTTTGTGTGCATGAGTGTGTGTGTGTGTGTAAGAGAGAGGGAGAGAAAGAGAAAGAGAGAAAGAGAGAGAAAAAAGGATAAAGAGAGAGAGAGGAGTGGGATAGAGGAGAAAAGAAGTTTAATTTTGAATTTTGCAAGCACACAAGTTACGAAAGATGGATAAAAAAATCAAACGAAAACTTATGATGAAAATCATTTTCTTTGGTTTATTCTTCATTATGAATACTGTACATTACTGTACACAGTACGAAAATTCTTGTGTTTCTCTGAATTTTTGAGATGATGTATTGTTATCATTTCTATTATTATTCTGACTATCCAACATGATGGTCCGAATAATAATAGAAATAACGAAAATTCTATTTTCATTGTTCATCCATATGAGTACAACACAATACGGTGCTGATCACTATGAAAACTATACAATACAATATACAGTACAAAAATTCTATTTTTATTGTTCTTCACTATAAATACTATACGATACTAAGTACAGTAAAGAAATTCTATTTTTACTGTTCACCATTACAAAAATCACTCAATGCTGTATACAGTACAAAAATTCTATTTCTATTACCCATCACTATAAATACCGAACAATACTGTATACAGTACAAAATCCTATTTTAATTGTTCATCACTATAAATACAACACAATACTGTATACAGTACAAAAATACTATTTTCATAATTCATCTCTATAAATACCATACAATACTGTATACAGTAAAAAATCCATTTTTATTATTCTCACTATAAATACTGCACAATACTGTAAACAGTATGAAAATTCCATTTTTATTATTCATCACTATAAATATTATACAGTATTGTATACAATACAAAAATTCCATTTTCATTGTTCATCACCATAAATACAATGCAGTATTGTATACAGTACAAAAATACTATTTCTATCGTTAATCACTATAAATACCTTACAATATTGTATACAGTCCAAAAATTCTATTTTTATTGTTCATCGCTATAAATACCATACAGTATTGTGTACAGTACAAAAATACTATTTCTATCGTTAATCTCTATAAATAGCATACAGTACTGTAAACTGGACAAAAATTCTATTTTTATCCCTCACCGCTACATATACTACACAATCTTGTTTCCAGTACGTAAATTCCATTGTTCAGCACTTTAAATACTCCACAATACTGTATACAGTACAGAAAATTATTTAAAAAAACTTTTTTTGAGTATACAACATTACACCAAAAACTAGAGAAGTGCACAATAATATACTGTAAATAGACCCAAAACTTGAGTAAATCATAAACGTATAGGTTATTATCTTATACATTACATTATTTCGTTACGTTTTGTTAAATTTATACATATATTTATTATTGTTTTATTTTATGTAAAATACATTCATCACCATCATCAGCCTTTCAGCGTCCGTCGTTGGATATAGATCTTTCCCCAAGATTTGCCAGAACTCACAATCATAGGCGTCGTGAAGCTAATCTTTTCCAAATTTGTCTAGTCGTCACGCTGTCTTATTTTCTGTCGGCCCCAGTTTCGAATATGATCTCTAGGGATCCACGTTGTGTGTCATGATGTCCAGCAGTGGTCTGATATTCTTGCAACGTCACCAGCATATTGCCATTTGAGTCTTCTAATGGATTCTGTGATATCACAGACTCCTCTTTTCTTCTTTTTTTTTTTGTAATGTACCATGTTGTCTTGTGATATCTCTGTGTGATTTTGAGCATAATTATCTCCTGTGCATAGATGTCCGTTTAAAGGTTTATCTTTTGGTTACGTTCCATGCTTCAGCTCCTTAGGCGACTATCGGGAGGATGCATTAGTTGTAAACCCTTCTCTTTTTAGGATTAATAGGATTTTCTTATTTTTGAAGGTTGAGCCTCAAGCAACCGTAAAGATATTTCATGGATGCTAGATGTACAGTAATGTTCGTATTGCATTCACGAGAGTACAGTAATAAAAGTAGGGGTTTTGGTGGGGGATCAAGAGTTATTTGCGGGTCGAATAAAAGTAAAATTATTCTTCCTTAAAACTTGAACATCAGAAATTAAAATTTATTTGATTTTCAGGATCCTGTCCGATGAGAAATATGTAATTAATTCTTCTGTTATAACAGACTCGAATGTTGTGAAATTTCAAATAAAACTAAATAAATCGTAATAATCCATTTCATGATACAACAATAAATTTTCAATGCATTGTATTTTTCGACTTACGATCTGAAATTAGCCCCCTAACCAAATCGTAAAGTTCTCACTGAATTTCAAAGGAGCTCAATAGACCATTGGGTGAAGAGGAAATGATTAAATCTTGACCATTTACCCGGCGTTGACGAGTACTTCATCTAGTATGTACAATGAGAAAAGATTGACAATGTTGGAAGTTTCATTAAAATCAATTAAATATTTCATTCCAATGTTTCGTCCATTATCGAACTTTCTCAATGCAAATGAAGGGAAAAAACAAGGAAAAGGCTGTTCTGAAGTAAAATCTTGAATTATTGGCTGGTACATTTTATGGATGGGTGTGTATTTTGTTAAATGGTTGTATGTTTTTTTTTATTTGTGCCAGATGTTAATGTTGATACTATGCTGTCTCTGTGCTTCTGTGCTTCTATTCAATTGGGTAGGAGTGGGTATGTGGAAAGGTTGATATTATGAAATATTGTGTTGGTGGGAAATGGTCATAGAAATTTTAATCTCGTATGGAGAAATAAAGGAAAATATGTCATTAGCCTGAGTTTGGATTAGTGGAGAGTTTTGTCTGCTCGTATGATAATCAAGTCTTGGACACTTTCGGCAAAGCAAAAGAAAAAAAAATGTATTTTTGCACACTTTTCACAAACATACACTTGACCCTCACACGAGTCCTCAATTAAAAGTATCGATTATTTTAGAATAATGTTGGAACTGCTATCTGATATATATGTGCATGTGCACGTGTGTGTGGCAAAATACTGCATATACTCGTGTATAAGTCGTTATCGTGTACAGCCCCGCCCCTCTGATTTATGGTCACGAAATCATTAATTTATGCTATGCATTGTCAACTCTCGTTTTTCAGGATAGTCACAGCATGTGCGCTGTATTATGATACTACTTAATTCCTGGGGGACTATCACAGATAAATCATATTTTTTACCATTTCTGAACTATCATTATCAATTTTTGGCTTCTTTACTTCATTTTAATATTTTGTTTTTATTATCATAACTTACCCCAGGCCTTTGATCTACGGCAGTGAATAAACAACACGGATTTTGGCATAGGGAATTCTGGTTACATACATAAGAAAAAAAGAGAAAAACTTCTGAAGTCTCATCAGTGGAAGAGTCCATTGCTTTAAATGTTGGACATATTTTCTTCGGTGAAATTCTGATCTTCAAATAGAAGAGTCCAATGGTTACAAACAGAGAACTCAGAAAGAGTGTATCATTTTAGAGTAATGTTGGAACTGCTATCTGATGAGTATATGTGTGTGTACGTACGTACGTACGTGTGTATGTAATGTCAATTTATATAATAATCGTATATCTATCGTGTAAATGTACAGATGATTTCACTCGTAATACTTTGAAAAACTACAAAAAGAAAGCACTAGTGATCACATGGTTTAAACATAAGCAAATTCACTAAAAGAAAGGCAATCTGGAATTTTTTACGACATCTTTCCTAAGACTTCGAGAGAAGCCTGACCAACTTTCAGTCTACTTATTACTCGTTTCATGTTAAAAAGTAGTATCCACACATGCTACCTTTCAGGGCACCCCCTGCTTGGTATTGGGTTAAACTGGAATGTTACCAAAGAAAGACCAAGAACTAATTTCTGGATCCAAAGTCCACCCTAAACATTACCTGAGGTTAATGATGCCGATGAGATTGTTTTTGAACTCTCCACCTCACAGAGAGTCAAAGGAACGTCATGTTTAGGGTCATACCTAGTACACCTCACCTGTCACTGGTATGGCTACAACTTTGATGCTATGCCGTCTCTATGCTCCCACTTATGTACTAAGACACCCAGGTATATTACATTTTACTTTTAGTTTTTAGGACCGTTCTCTTAGGTTCGTTGTACTGAATGGCTTGATCATTGGCCATCGTGTTCGAGCATATTCATTTAAATCATTGTTACCTAAATGTTGTGAAGTTGATATTTTTTAAATATGAAATAATACGTTGAATAGTGCTTTGGAAGGGGAATGCAATAGTTAATAGTCAAAAGGGGTCCTGATTCTTTAGATGAAGCATTTTCATTAGTTTTTTTTAAATATTGAATAATTGAATAATATTTGGAGGAGGAAAATATCAATTAATAAGCATAAGGGATCATGGTTTTGTAGATGAAGTATTGTCATTATTATCATTTTTGACTAGTTTTTCCTTTCATCTCATTTTTGCTGCTTTTATTCAGATCGTTCAACTTTCTACGATCCATTTTATTTCTGATCCATAATGTTTGCTTGACTGTCATCGAATGTGTATCGATGGGCGGATGGGAACCCTCTCGTTAAGGGGTATAGAGGGCTTGACTGCCAAAAACTTTACTTTTGCCTGAATTACACTGATTTGGCTGGGAATCTATATTGTTTTGCTCGGATTCGGGAGGGCATGTGTAGATCTTTATTGAACCAAATTTAATTCGAAGCAAGAATTTACGTAAGTGAGCTTTAACCATTCAATGCATAAATATATTTAAATAAAGTTTATCGTACATACTTGTGTGATGTTTGACTTCTGCTCATATAATTAGGAGGTACAAACATTACATTGTGCCTAGGCTTGGGCTGCAGACTTTAGGTGTGTTTGATTCCCTAACCCAGTGGTTTCCAATCGGGAGATGGGGGTGACTTCGGGTTGCGCAAGTAGTTTTTTTTAAATTTCAAATGATGTTCCAAACTATTTTTCCTGCTTTCTTTTAGTAACAAATACAGAGCAGAAGCTCTTTATTCATTGAATTAAACTAATTCTTAATATAAATTTGTCTAATTACATGTAAAATGAAATAATAATTTGAAATTTGGAAACTGCTGCGATCTTGGTGAAAGAAAGTCTGTGTAATGGTAGATATCAACGCGAGACGGCAGCACGCCAGCCAACAGTTTTTGAGAAAATGGCGTTGTCTCACTGTGGTCCATATCTCCTTGTGCCCTGTTATACCCTATATACGGTATATCAACTTGCACTAATGTAGATATGAATCAGGCTGAACTCAGTCAGACACAAAGCTGCAGTTGATTGACGCAGGTGTGGGTCATATAGGGCAAAGCATTTTGGGGCTTTTTCGTTAGTCCCCGTTCAACTGATGTGTTCATAACTATCAGGAACTGATGAGTGTATTCTCTTAGTTATCACCAGGGTTAGTGACTGAGGTCAGGAGTTACTTAGGGATTAGGGTTCGAGGTTAGAGTTAGGGTCAAGGCTCGTTTAGCTTTTTTTATGCTTCTGTACTTTAAGTTTTGGCGGGAACGAAAAACAATATCTGACAGGATATTTATTAGGCTGAAATAAGGCCACAACAGTGAAGCAACCAGCAAGAATTGAGCTCCCTGAATTAGTAATAGTTTACAAGACTAACTTGCTAAGAAATATCGTTCTTTCGTCGAAATTCATTGCATGGAGGAGAATTTGTATATTACCATATATACTTGTGTATAAGTCGTCTTGTATAAAGAGAGAGAGAGACAGACAGACCGACAGACAGACAGACTGACTGACAGACAGAGACAGAGAGACAGAAGCAGAGAAAGAAAGAGAGGATTTTGCATTGGCCAGTTCCTGGATATTTATTGGCATGTCCACCTCATCTGTTCACCATATTTCAATTCTACATCATAAAACTTATTTACTTAGATACGGTGTAAATAATTTGAAGAACAACATTGAATCAACAAACAATAGTAAACAAACCTGAAAACTGAGAAGCATGCAGCATGCACATGAAAGAATCATGCTCAACCTTACATGGAAAAATCACAAGACAGCACAATAGATCAGGAAGAAAACGGGAGTCAGAGACATTATAGAATCCATTGGCAATGGGCAGGTCATGTTGCAAGAATGAAAGACAACTGATGGACATCACGACTCACCATATGGATCCCCAGAGATGGAGAGATGAACTAGACAAATTCAGAAAATACTGGCTCTGACAGAGAAATTTGGCGGATCCTGGGGAAGGTCTATGTCCAACGACGGACGTTCAAAGACTGATGATGAAGTATGAATTAATCTTAGGAGACAATTCCTGGTGGATTATAAACAGCTGGTGACGAAGTCCCGGTTTCTGTTGCTTCCATCAGCTAAGCAATCCTTGCAAGTCTCAAGGCTGGTCGAGACTAAGACTTTCCGTTTTTATGGACTCTCCCTTGACCAGATGTAAGCCCACCGATATGATACCTCCACCCTAATCTCACAGCTTAAAGTGTCCTCAATTAGTTGCTGAGCACTCAGGGAGAATCGTCTCAATGAAGATTCTTCTACACTCTTCGCTCAATCGAAGCTGGGACTTTCTGCTTGTTAACCATTACACTATCCAAACGGTCTATGAATAAATCTCGAACATGAATTTACGAAGAGACAACTATTTTGATAGCTATCCATCGTAATCAAACATTTAATGATCATTACTCATTAAAACAGCTTGAGGTGACTTTAAGAAAAAATCAAATTAGGATATTTGAATTATAAAAAATATAATGAGCTGATATGCAAAATTTTCTGCTTATTTGTTTGTTTGTTTGCGCTCAAGTGGGATGAGCTCATTGGTTGATTTGCTTCCCTACAATGACATTATAAAAATGACACCATAGAAACTCTTAAAATGTCATGTCTGATCATCACACATTAAAACAGCTTGATTTGAGTTGAGGCTCAGAAATTAGAATTAGGATAATTAAATTATCAAACATAAGTTACCCAGTAAAATAGCTGTAGCCCTCTAGTGCCAATCTCTACATAAATAACTTCGTCACTTCTGACGGGTATATTTGAGTAAGTTAATAAATACTCTGTCGATTGCAATCATAGCAAAAATATAAAATTACATCATAAGCATGCAGACATCTGAATTTTGGATGTTTGTTCAGACCATTTCTGACTAGACTGACGCAGATAAGGCTCCATAGCCCATGAGGCAAAGTAACACTCTGAGTAGCCTTTTTGAACTTGCGGACAATAATTGGACTAAAGAGAATTTTTTAGACGTTCCTACCCACTTATTCGTTTGTATGGTATCCCCATAGTTAACCGTGTACACTGTTCTTGTAATTAGGAACATATATAGGTTAGAATTGATTAGTTTTATGCGTCTGTTATAGCATTTGTATGCACGTCTTTTGTAGATATGTAATACGCATAGCATAGTATGGTACAGTACCAATGCATCTCTTTCAATAAATTGCAAGTGAGTAATGAACTTAGTAATAATCGCCGTGAGAGACTAGCTTGATAACAAGATGGGACGAAAGGGGGCAGTCACCCGGAAGCGTAGATGTGAGGGGCCTCAAAATCTCTTCTAGTTTATAATGCTTGTTAATTAATATGTCCTCCCCTAGGTTATAGCGCAAGAACCCCCGATGTTGTCTTTGCCACCGGGCACTGAGATCCTTTACTACGTCACTGTACGTATCACCCTACTATAGGCACTTTTATGAGAATATGCACATGCGCGTATTTGCTAGTATGTGTGTAGGTATTTACAAAGCGTGTGTCAATGTGTAGGTGAAAGGCATTTGTAGGAATGTGAGTATTCGTATATTTTTGCTTTGTTGTTAGATTAAGCCTTTAGCGAACTACTTAACAATCACTTCTTCTTACCTCATGAAGAAGAAGAAGAAGAACATGAAGATGAAGATGAAGAAGAAGAAGATGAAGATGAAGATGAAGATGAAGAAGAACAAGAACGAGAACAAGATGAAATAGAAGAAGAAGAAGAAGAAGAAGAAGAAGAAGAAGAAGAAGAAGAAGAAGACGAAGATGAAGAAGAAGAAGATGAAGATGAAGATGAAGAAGAACAAGAACGAGAACAAGATGAAATAGAAGAAGAAGAAGAAGAAGAAGAAAGAAATATGGACGCTGGGTGGATGGAAGAGAAGATGGAAAAGGAGAAGAGTAGATTAAGAAGAAAAAGGTGGTTGTGCGGTGTTCGTTAAGAAACAGAGAAGAAGATAGAGAACTAACCTATTTGCTCATGAAAGCAAAAATAACTCCGACATCTTTTAATGGAATTACACTGAATTCATTTGTAATGATAGAAGAAAAAAACTTTGGGGGATATTCATAAACAGGTGGTATGCTAAAAGATTCAAAGTACACATGCGCACACTCACTTTCATGCACACACGCACACGTACTCACGTACACGCGCACGCGCGAACAGCGTCCACTCCCAACAAACTCTTATAAGTACGCAATGACATTCTTTGCTCATATTATAACAATATGTCTGTTCCTAACTTCCCACTTAGGACTATAAAAATTAAAGAGAATAGCAGTAAGATGCTATCCAGCCAATCACAGAACGTCATCAAATTCTTTACCTCTAAAAATAGCAAAACACTTATAAATCTCTCTATAATACGTTTTAGGAACGGTGCGCTTTAATTGTCATGTTCGAGTAAAATGGTATATTTTTTAAAAATTGACCACGAGATATTTTTTGATATGATCTATTTATGTTTTTTCATCGAATGATTTTGAATATATATATATATATGTGTGTATATATATATATATATATATATATATATATATATATATATATATATATATATATATATATATATATATATATATATGAATGTGTTATATTACTTTGGAACTGTATTTGAAATATATCATTTAGACAGCATAAATAGAATAAACAATTAAAGAAAATTGGACTAATTATTTCTGTCGGATTATATATCCATTTCTTAATAATAATAATGACGATAATAATAATAATAATAATAATAATAATAATAATAATAATAATAATAATAATAATAATAATAATAATAATAATAATAATAATAATAATAATATAGATAGATAGATATGGAGGGTGGATGTGCATTTCTTCTTAGTGTTCACGTTGGTCTCGTTATTTATCTACCTTCCTATTATGACATAGCAATGAAGATTATGTCACAGAAGCTCATAAGACTCTTATGCTCTTTAAGACAGCTTGTGTTGAGTTGAGACAAGACTTAAATATATATATATATGTATATATGTGTGTGTGTGTGTGTGTGTGTGTGTGTGTATGCGAGTCTGTGTCTCTGTGTGTGAGTATATGTGGGTGCACTACCAAGGATACCCAACATTGCCAGGGAAATAATAACTTCAAAACTGACAACAGTGGAAAGTATGTTCTTTAATATATTTCATCCTACACAACACTACAAATGAAAAAAGATATTTTTCGTGAGAGCTTATTCTTTACTTTCACCGACTGCACTGTATACAGAATGTCATAGATTCAAGACTGGGTTTAGTTGTGATTGAAAACGTTTGATTTACGTTCAATAACCCAAACGGAAAAACAAAAAGATTTTGTATCGTTTTTTTATTAAAAAAAATAAAAAGGAAATTTTTGGTGCTTTTAATCGATAAGACCTCCTTCACGTCCTGGAAAGTCAATTTTGGAAGATGTCAATTTTTTTTGGTTGGTGTTGGATTTAATTCCTGTTTTGCTTTTACCAGAAAGAGAAATCATAACCTAAAAAACATGATTTTGCGACCCCTAACTCAGTGTTATAAAAGCAATAGACACAAATACAATTAGTCTTTAGTCGTGATCTCACTGTGACTGAAAGTAGAAACAAATCACTTACCCCAACTAATTGCAAAATATCGTTTATGGTGTTTACCATTTATTATCGTTAAAATGTAACAGAAAGTAAATTTGTATTCATAAAATTATTGAATAGCATTGAGTCATTTCACATCAAGCACCGATGAGAGTACCTGTATACAGATTCAAAAGAAAAAGACTTCAGTTACATAATCAATTTTGATATTTCTGCAAAATCTCAATAATCTTGTCTGAGGAGGGCGGATTTACGATAATCCATCTGATAAAAATATGTTGGCCAATGCTCGCTAGTTAATTCTCAAGTATCACAGTAGCTGCTGCTAGTGCTGCTGCTGATGTTAGTTTATTCCTCTTACCCCTCACGCACACTTTTTGCTACTATCAACATACTTCCATACTGACATAATTACAGACTACCAAATTTATATATATATATATATATATATATATATATATATATATATATATATATATATATATATATATATAAACATATATATATATATATATATATATATATATATATATATATAAACATATATATATATATATATATATATATATATATATATATATATAAACATATATATATATATATATATATATATATATATATATATATATATAACGATATTAATTGTAGAATACAACCAGGTTGGTAAAGTCTGCGTCGAAGGATCAAATCGCAGCAACTTAATTTTATCTATTAGTTTCCTTCGGCGTGATAAAAAATAATTACCAAAATAAATAAAAACACGCCGGTAATTATTATAGCAGGATTATCATTTGCACTCGTTCAGTTCCCAGTTGTATCTGATGACTTAAATTTGCTTGTTCACACCAGATGTTTGCTAGTTAACTTAAAAGAATGTCTGACTGCCAATCTCTTTAATTCTTCTGCACCATCCACATTATTCTTGCTGGCCCAGCACTGACGTGATTTGAACTTCCCTTGGAATCTTCAGATCTTTAGTCTTTCTTCAAATGTATTTGGAAAGCTCAAAGCGCATCTTCTGTTCTCTATCTGTAGTAACCAGATACAATTTCTTTGTTTGAATAAAATGGTCTGTCTGGATTTCCGAATTCCAGAGTATTATACACTTTTTGATTTGTAAGAGAGCTTCTATTTTTTGCTCATACCATTTAATAATAGGTCGTATTATAATCATTATTATTCGAGTTTTTACATCAGCAGCAACTGTTTTTTAATTTTTTTGTTTTTGTGGATATCAAGTGACAGCAAGTCTTCCCAATGTTTCTGGGCTCTTCTTAGTATTCTAGCCGACTTCAGCAGCGTTGTAATCAGGACAGTCTCAGTTTCCCCCGGATTCTTAGTTCACCTAACCTTTTCTCCAGATCCTTAGGAACCATTTCCTGGGCTCCGATCACTATTGAGGCAATCGCTGGAGTCCCAGAAGCGGTCTCCAAGAGCTATGTAAAAAGCAGTAACTATGAAAGGGATATTAGGTAGCGGAAATTGATCCCAATATCTACCAACTATTCGGCTAGGGACCCTCAACGAACATACAGCTAAACATTGGTTCTAAAAATTTCGTGATGGAGACGAGGGCCTTAAAGATGAGGAGAGTCATGGACATCCCTCTGTGATTGACGACATCAAAATGAGGGTCATTATTGAGGCAGATCCATGTAGAACATCTCAAGAAGAGGAACTGAACAAAAGCTTGACAAATGGGTGCTGTACGAGCTTAACGAAAATCTTTTTTGAATTGCCTTTACGAAATCCGTTCTGTGCTTTTTTTTGCGTAATAAAAATGGTCCATTGCTTGATCGCATTGTGACATGTAACAAAAAATGGATTCTGTACAACAATCGACGTCATTCTACGCAACGGCTGGACAGAGGTGGTGCGCCAAAACATCCCCCAAAATCTAGCCAGCATGAAAATAAAGTTATGGTTACTGTTTGATGGTCAGCTTGTTGGATCGTACACAACAACTCTTTTAATCTTGGTGAAAACACCATAGAACAGAAGTACCGCCAGGAGATCGACAAAATGCACCGAATTTCGGTCACTTCCTGCGGAAGGTCTTCAACTCACAAACGGCAGCTCGAAACGCCTTCGAATATGTATTGCTTTATTATGTTCATTCTTATAAAATACTTATTTCAGATGTATACTGAAAAAAAAAGTGTTTCACTGAACCAACTTGAAAAAATTACAAGGTTGAAAAATTAATTTGTTAATCTAAATCTATTAGCTTATCTTGAAGTAAATTTCTGACTAGATATAATAAATGTTACTTTGAAATAAATTAACTAATGCACGTATAACAAATTATAGTAATTTTTTCAAGTTTTACTATGTAACACTTTTTTCAGTGTAGTATGAATATCTCTTACCGTCCAAGACATTGAAAGTACTTGTCTCACTAACAGCATTGCATATGATAGACAAGTTAAATTGCCTTTAATAATGCAATGTTCTCTCAGTAATATTCATTTCATAGGATTTTAAAACAAACTTCGAATGACAAATGTCTTACTATTAGCGTTCAGTTTTTATTCACTTCCATAAGTTGACATCTCACTAACTAGTTACAGGAGACGCTCTGGACCGTGAAACCGGATTTCCTTCCTCTTTCGAAGAGTCATTCTCTTCGAGAAATTATTGTAGATTTCTTCATCATATCCGGTTGATGGTTCAAGAATGCCATTAAGAATAACGGCAAAAGATTCTTGTAACCAAAGCATCTGGTCGGATCATTTGTGGAAACTACTCTTGAGCAAAGCTATTCGTTAGGATGTTGTCAATTGGATAATGTGACAAAAAAAGCATCTGTATAGAACAATTGTGTGTGTGCGCGCGTCTGTGTGTTATTCAAAAGGAATAAGTTACTTTATTTCGAAAATGAAGATAAATACTATCTCTTACATGACTACTTGATGAAATTTGTATAAACATGTATAATTAGGTATACAATATATACGATATAATTCATATATACTACAATAGCATATATGATAATGTGTTAATGATATAATGAACATTTATACATGCGGATATACCCTGCTGGTTAAAATACATAACTCACGTACATAACTGTCGCGTTGAAAGAAACGAACAGAGCAGATATAGATCGTGATTATAAATGAAAATTTTGAGTTGGGACAGTTATTTAGGTTTTTGCATTACTGACGACTATTTACCTCAATGGCAAGAGCAACGCTACGCTGAAGCGGCTACTCTATCGATTGTTGGTTCGATTCCTGCAAATATCTTATTTTCTTTACTTGTTTATTCTATTTACGTTGTCTAGGCCTAGTGATATATCAATTAATCATGTAATGATGAGAGATCATTTCAAATAAGAATTTCAATATAATATAACGCTATTTATAATCATTCTGTTTGATCACATATCCATGTCTTATATATATATATATATATATATATATATATATATATATATATATATATATATATATATATAGCAGAATGTGGATTCGCTACACAAACTAGCTCATGTTTCTGCCCTCTTCGGGCCTCATCAGTCGAATATGGAATAAATCCATTACATTTCAGAAGTGGCTTTATATTATTGATGTATTATTATATTAAGTTATACAGCTTGCCTGATTTGGACCACATATACTGTGTATATATATATATATATATATATATATATATATATATATATATATATATATATATATATATATAGTACTTATCATAAGTATTTGAAAAAAACCGTCATTTTGCTTGTAATCTCTTGATTTTGAGATTAGTAAGTATCTGAATAACGCTAGAAGATCTATTGTTTGCAATCAACATGGCAAAATGACCATTATATATTTAAAAGAGAATATCTATCAGCTATTGCACCCAGGAAACAATTTATATTTAGTCATTACCGTATCGATATGATTGGAAAACTAGCTCTACAAACCAGGTCTTTAGATTAGTGACTTCAATCCTCTCCAAGTGTCTTAATTCTGTGGACTTGGGCCAAACTCAGTAAGCTAAGTACATATCTGGATCAAGTTACCGCAGCGTATTGGTTAGTAAGTACGATTTGCAGATGTTTTTCTAATAAAAAGCTGGAAGATTTCTAGAAATCAATCGGCTAAAAGGGGACCTCTATTCTTTAAACACCTTGGTTCATTCACTCTAGAGTTGGAGTTAATGTTTTCATTTGTGTCAGGATAGACGTTAAATTTCAGAGATAACCGTCTTTAAACTTTCAGATCAATTATTTCTCTATCTCTTTCGCTGTAAATATTTTATTGGTGTTAGTGTTTTAATTATTGTCGATGAAACAAATTTAAAATCGAACACGAATCTACTTTTATTTGATAACACTGTGATTTTTTTCCTGAGTTATAAGCGTTGTTTTCGAATTTATTATATCTGGAAGAGACAATTATTCCCTTCAAATTATTCTCTAGAGAACTATTTATTTTATTTAGAGATCACCGTATCGATATGATTGGTAAGCGAGTCCCGCAAACCAGTTCATTAGAGTGGTGACGTCAAACCCCGTCAAGAGTCTCACTACTGTGAACTTGTGCCCAACTAAGCCAGTGATAATTTGAAAATTACTCATTTTCAATTGGACAATGGGCAAATTTGTTAATTTTTAATTATATAAAGTGAGAAAAGCAATTACATATAAGTATCAGTATCCTGGCCACAAAAGCAAAGTCTGAAATGGATAATAGCCCCTTTTTTATACTATTTACACATAAACAATTAGAAAATAACACTCACTGCCTAGGAACAGAAATCGTATTGCGCGGTGTAATTGATTTTTGGCATCAGAAGTAGACATACTACCGTTTCACCCACTGAACATAAGTGCTTAACGATGCCAGATAATCTGATCACTTGTAACCCGACAATCCACTTGATTCAGCAAATTTAAGGAAAGATGGTCTTACTTTCATGGGGTTTAGTAAGTGGAATCGGCCGACTGATGAGATTTCTGACATTTCGTACGGAACTGATGTTTTCGTCTTTTATTTTTTGTTGTTGTTGAAAATAACTTATTTTGGATCAGTTTCTTCGAATAAAAATGCGGATCACTTTCCGAGAATTAACTCCTTAGTTCTTACACTTGTTGTGGTTGGTATTTGCGTGAGAAACCTGATAGTAAACAGACCCTTAGGAAAGAGACTCTATTCTAAATGCCGTTTCCATACAATCATAACGAGGCGGCAACAACAGGATGATAATCAAGATAGACGGCAACAAATTGACTATGCGTGAATTATATATTTTACGGCAAGATTTTGAGACTAATGATTTCGTAAAATCCCTGGGGATTTTCTGAAATTCATGAACATATCAGTAATTTCATTAAACCCCGAGTTTCCCAAACTACAAAGCTCCATAGGGAATTCAGAAGACAGAAAATCGTAGACGAACGATCATCAACATGGCTACGCAAAGGAAACCTGAAGAGAGAAATGGAATACCTAATCATGACAGCCCAAAGGAAGCTTGTGATGCTGACCATTAGCATTATAAAGAGTTCGATCCTCACAGGGAACCCCACTGGTACTTTGACAAGTAGTTTGAAGGGCATTTAGGGAGGATCAAACTCCTTATCAAGTACATTTCGCTGCAGTATTTATAGTGTATGTACAACTTAGTTTGTATATACTAGATATTTACTAAGATTAGCTAACAAATAACATGATCATGGCCAAGATGGTTGGTGACTTCGCTAAGCAAAAAAATAAAAAGAACTTGGTTCGTACTTCTTCCTAAGCACAAAAAAAAAAAAAAATCGAAACAAGAATTTAACCTTGGTATGTTGGTTTATTTTTGTTGCTATCCATTATGGTAATTCTTCCCGGATGTAAATTTCACAGCTAAAAAATAAATAAATAAATAAATAAATAAATAATAATAATAATAATAATAATAATAATAATAATAATAATAATAGTAATAATAATAATAATAATAATGATAATAATAGTAGTAGTAGTAGTAGTAGTAGTAGTAGTAGTAGTAGTAGTAGTAATGATGGGCGCTCTAGGAATTGTCCCAAAGACACTGAGGACGAGACTGAAGGAGCTCGGGATAAAAGGAAGGATTGAGACTGTACGGACCACAACACTGCTAGGAACCGCACGTACTGAGGAAAGTGCTAGAAATATAAAGACTGCAACACTAAATCTTAGCAGTGGCCGAACAGAGGAAAGGAAATGAAAGCGGAAATGTGAATCACAGCACTGGCATGATAGGTGAAGGAGAGAAGAGATGTTGGCCAAAGACCTGAGGAGACTTATTGTCACTCAGACTTCAGCAATGACCACTGGGTAACCGGTGTGAAACTGAAAACTGCAGTATTACTGTGATCTATGAGAATGAGGAGAGGAGGGCTGGAGACTTGAGAAGACTTGCTGTCACTCAACCTCCAGCAGTAACCACCAGGCAACTGGTGTGAGATTGCTAATAATGATAATCTGGATCAGGATCTGAGTCAGATCTCGTACTTGAACACAAGGAAAAGAGAATTTGTAAAATCATAGACATGGCTGTGCTGACCTTCCGCAGGGTAAATATGATGGAGAGTGATAAGCTGGGAAAGTACCAGGACTTGGCCCAGGAGCTGAGAAAGGTGTCGACCATGAAGTACCAATAACAGTATACGGAGTGAGAACTGTGCCAAAGTCATCGACATTGTGATAGGAAGAGCAGCAGATAAAAGGAAGATTGAGGCCATGCACACCCCAGCACTACTGGAGTATACGCGGATACCGAAGCGAGTTTAGGAAACATGTAACTTACGACCTCCAGTCGTTAGCTTTGGCCCAACAACTAGAATGAATAAGGGATGCACAATTAAAGCAGGATGATTTGGTTAGGCACAAACCCTGCACTGTATGGGAGGATGCTTAGAGGAGGCCTGGAGGCCTGAGGGGACCTAACTCAGGCTTCAGCGATGACCCTCTGGTGAGAAAGTGCAAAGCGCAGCACTGCTGTGGACAGCAAGAATGTTGCGAGGTAGGGCTAGGGACTTGAAGAGATTCACTGTCATTCAGTCTTCTGGACGGTTCCGATTTCCCCCTGCATTTTTAGTTCCTCTGTGAGTATCCACCACGATTATTACTCAACAAGTGTCAATTTTCTGAGGTTGAAATTCGCCAGATATATTAGTCAGCACACAAGGCAGTAAAGCGTCAATCTTAAATTCTTTTTTGGATTAGCCGTTCTCGAGAAATGTAATAGAAATAAAGTGAGAATCAAATATAACAGACCTTTCTTCACAGTTTCTATCAATTATCTTGGCTTTTTAAGATTATCTAAATTTACATATAAAAATATCTTATTTACGCATAAAATATCTAAATTGGCAACACTGAAGAGATGTAATCGAAATACTCCAAAGCTTATTTTACACGACAAATATGGTAAGCTACTCTGCACATCATAAAGTCTGGTGCACTTCCAAACATCCACCTTTAGAACGAGCTCCTCCTTAATAATGATGATACATCTAATATGAACGTGTAGATGCATAGATGATATGATTAAGACTTGACAAACCACAGCTTTGTTGTGATCTGCAATGACGCAGAAAAGAGTAGTGGGAACTTGGGGAGGCTCGTAATCTTTCAGTCTTCAGTGATGACTACCAGACACCAGGCATGAACATGTAAATTCACCAAATGTCAATCCCTCTCAGTTTGAAAAACTCAAGAACAGCCGGAGCTATGAGCACCAAATTTTCTGTTGTTATTAATGAGACCTTAGTGCATATCTTTAGCATGCTATTTTTTTTCAAAACTACTTAAACATCGATAATCTGGGGTCATCATCTGCGCTTATCCCTATAATAATGATCTGATTTCCTTCTATCTATGGAATACTACGTCTGCTTTATCTGCTTGTCATTTCTACGTAGCCGAACCGGTGTATTATAGCCAGAGGTATTATGTAAAGAAAAATGCATGTGAGTTCCATTTGAATAATAATAACGTGGGGTCTGCAGTCACGCTCATACCGATGATAATGATCTGATTCTGAACTATGTATCTAAATGATATCAAAAGTCTGACTGTTGAATTGTGTGCGACCTTTACCTAGCCAAACTGCAGCCTGAGGTATTAAATCGCAACTGAATAATGATAATGTGGGGTCAGCGTTTGCGCTTGCTCCGATGATAATGATCAGATTTCCGACTATCTCACTATAGTTGTTCGGGGTGGGCTAAAGCTATCACCCTCAAATTTTCTCTACCATAGTTTTAGATTAAGTTGGAAGTTTTTGAAAATTGAAGAAAAAATAGTTTGAGGTCTTCGTTCAGACAAAATTTTTATCTTTCTATCCCAGTCTGTTCATCTCTCTCTCTCTCTCTCTCTCTCTCTCTGTCTCTCTCTCTCTCTTTCTCTCTCTAGTATATATATATATATATATATATATATATATATATATATATATATGGATGTATATGATCCGACAGAATGATTATAAATTGTATCATATAGTAACTCTTATTCGAAATGGTCTCCCCTCATTACACAATTAATCTATCACTCAACCCAGACAACGTAGATAGAATAAACAATTGAAGAAAATTGGTCTGCTGCAGGAATCGAACCTGCGACCTGGTAACCGCTTCAGCATACCGTTGCTCTCACCATTGAGCTAAAAAATCATCGGTAATTCAAAGCCCCAAATAACTGTTTTCAACACAAATTATATCGTTTTATTCTCACTGTTCATATCTATCTATCCATCTATCTATGTTCATATCTATCTATATAGCTGTCTCTCAATCTGTCCACATATATATATACATATGTATATATATATATATATATATATATATATATATATATATATATATATATATATATATATATATGTATATATATATATATATATATATAGAGAGAGAGAGAGAGAGAGAGAGAGAGAGAGAGGGGAGAGAGAGAGAGAGAGTGCTCTATTTATTTCAGTCTGTTATCTATCTATCCCAATCTGTTCGTATCTGTCTATTTATCTATCTATTCCAGTCTGTTCATATCTATCAATCTGTTCATATCTATCTATCTATCTATCTATCTATCTATCTATCAATCTCTATACACACACACACACACATATATGTATATATTTATATGTATATTTAGCTATTTATTTCAGTCTGTTAACTATCTATCCATCCCAGTCTGTCTGTATCTATCTATTTATCTCTCTATCCAAGTCTGTTCATATCTGTCTATCAATCTGTTCATATCTAAGTATTTCTCTGTGTTCATATTCATCCATGTAGCTATCTATCCTGGTCTGTTCATATCTATCTATCTATCTATCTATCTATCTATCTATCTATCTATCTATCTATCTATCTATCTATCTATCACAGTCTATTCATATCTATATATCTCTCTTACTCTGAAAATATCCAAATGTATTCTTACTACAATGCCATATGTGGGAATAAATTGCGATTGCGAGAATGTCAGTGGAATCTGAGATATTCTATCCAAAATGATAGCAAAACAAATACTAATGGGGCATTTAATTTACGTATGTGTGTTTGTGTACGTGTGCGTGTGCGTGTGCGTGAGGAAGCGACGTTTGTATCCGACGCATGTGTGTGCCACGTGTTCGTGTGTATGTGTGTATTCTTTTCAAACGTCCGATTATATTGCCCAGAGGTGAAACGTTGAGGAGGTGTATGTGCGTCAGTTGAAAAATCAAATATGTTAGTGTGTATATGTGTGAAGCATGTAGATTTATATATTTTGTATGTAGAAGAATACATGTTCGTATGCTCATAAACATACATCTGTTCTTACATACATACATTTATAAAGATACGCACACACATATACACAAACATACACTCATATATATATATATATATATATATATATATATATATATATATATATATATATATATATATATATACACTTCAGAAAAAAAACATGAATTAGTGGCCAAATGCAGACCAGACACAAAAAGATTTTTTTTTATTAAAGTACGTTGACGTTAATACATTGGACGATAATGACTAAAAAATACATAACGACGCATATTAATTAAAATAATTTCTCATTAACGTATGATATGTATATATATGATAAATACATGCACCCATCTAACCTTGAAATTATGAACTTGACAATTAAAAGTATTGCATTCCATCAGTACTTTCGAAATAGTTTTCTAAAAACCTAAACACACGTTTTTACATTTTCAAATTCAGAACCGAGAACGTATTATAGACATTGTTTGTTTTTAGTTAGAATCTACAACGTAGTTGAAAAACTAAACAAAACAGTGTATATGTGAAATCTTGTATTGATTCCCAATAAGACCCCCTTGATAATCGTGGAGAGACGTGAAACAGATTTGTAGTATGGATTCCAAAAGTGCTTATCATATTAGCTATATTCTTTTGGTATAAACAAAACATCATATTATCCTTATCAGAATATATATATATATATATATATATATACATATGTGTGTGTGTGTGTGTGTGTGTGTGTGTGTGTGTGTGTGTGTGCACGTGCGCACGTGTGTGTGTGTTCAATCGGATGTATTCACATATAGGCCGGCGATGCCTAAAAATGTATATGGTAGGTATATTAATGCACATTCATATCTCCCGGGAGAAAGAAACTCCTTTCAGACCTATGGTCTTGGGGCCAGGCATTTCGTCATTAAAATAGTTTGCACAGACCCTCCGTCTTCGTTTAGGCCCAACCAACTTGGGATTTACAAAGACATGGAAAAGCCTTCCGGATCTCCGTTCGCGGAACGAAGCCACCAAATGTACATTAACATACACAAGCATATATATATATATATATATATATATATATATATATATATATATATATATATATATATATATATATAGATAGATAGATAGATAGATAGATAGATATTCTACATGTGTATCTTGATTCAAGGATACACGTGTAATTTTTGTTCAAAATTCTTTATCTATCAATCTCTGTAGATAACCAGATAGTATCGCTCCCTCTCTCCCCCCCCTCTCTCTCTCTCTCTCTCTATATATATATATATATATATATATATATATAGAGAGAGAGAGAGAGAGAGAGAGAGAGAAACAGAGAGAAAAGAGACAGAGATAGATGGATACATAATGTATATTACACTTATAAATCATATACACAGTCAAATATACTTCCGGTTCCAAGTAACTGTCGCATATACACCCTACCGAGTGGTTCATATCTAAATATTTACAACCAACAATTTTATTCCACCCGACCCCATAGTGAGAATGGCTAGTTATACGTTATCAAGTACCCCTGTAGGTGTCGATCTTTTTAAGTGAAGAAGGTCTTATAAAGCACTTAAAGCAATTATAATGTTTAAAGTTTGTGTCCGAAAATCCTACAGAAAACAGAATGTGGATAGAACAGGAAGGGAACTTCTATATCTGAGATTTTAGAAAAGATAAATAGTTTCCAGTAGGATATAATATTGAGAGTCAGCTACGTGTATTAGATTGAATACACGAATCATGCACTTATTACTGAACCATTAACCAAAACTATCAGGTTTCCTCAATTTCCAAGTTGCTTTGGCTGACTATGTAAGTTTGTATCGCACGTATGGGCCACATCAATGGAGCTATAGGGCTTAAATTTTCAACATTTATTCTTTATTAGGTGCACAAAAAACGCTTTAAAAAATTTTTTCATTTGATCACGCCCAACACAGGATGCTGCCAAATGATGTTTGTCATATGAGGGTTTTACATCGACCTGATTTCTAATTCTTTATTCTTTGCAAGTTGGAGCTATCAACCAATAAAAGAAAAAATAAGCAGAAATTACAATTGCCTGGTTTCTCATTTTGAATGAGGCAAACGGTTTCGGAAATTGCACGAAACATCAAGCAAGTATTTGGTTGAGGATCGATTCCTGTTTGTACAATCCTGCATTGATTCCAGAGTTTTTGACAAAGGGATAAAGGTCTTGAAAGTGTTGAATGTCATGGGACGAAGCTACCTCTTGACTATGATACCCTTGACTCTTCAGGAATTCGATCAACAACTGCTACAGTATCGAACCATACAATCTAGAGAATCCAGTTGTTTTACTTTATTCTAAATGTTTTCCAGTGGAAAACGACGATGATGTGATACATAAAATTTGTACTCTTTGATGGAATTTTTTACATGACTTCAAATTTTGTTCAATCATGCAATGGTGAGTTAAGTTGGCCCGGCTGGCTATGTAAAGGTATCATACAAGCAGACGTTACCAATGTCAAGCGAAGAATCACCCTACGATGGTAAACCTTTGGCAAAGCAAGCTCAAGCTTCGAACGCAAGACGATCCCATTAATCCTAAAAAGAAGTGTATACAACCAATGTATTCTTCCGATTGTCACTTATGGAGCTGAAACATGGATCCTAACCAAGAGACAAACCCGCAAATTAAGTACTATGCAACGTGCACATGAAAGAATTATGCTCAACCTCACATGGAGAGACCACAAGACAACACAGTATATCCTGGAGAAGACAGGAGTCAGGGACATCATAGAATCCATTGAAAAGATCAAATGGCAGTGGACTAGCCATGTTGCACGAATGGCAGACAACCGATGGACATGGCGACTCACGACATGGATCCCCCGAGATCACATGCAGAACCGAGGCCGGCAGAATATTAGATGGAGAGACGAGCTAGACAAATTCAGAAAGTACTGGCCCTGTGACGCCCATGATAAAGAAGTTTGGCGAATCCCAGGGGAGGTCTATGTCCAACGACAGACATTGAAAGACTGATCATGATGTTTATTTAAAAAAATATTTTTTTCCAAACTTCTTCATCCAAGTACGATTTTAGTCAGGGTTCAATTTTCAATGTAACTTATCTAATTCTAAATCAATCCCTTTGCTAGTCCCCGTTTTTTTTAATGCAGGCATTTATAGTGATCACTGTCCAACAAAATAAGAGAGAAGTTAGTTATTCACTGATCATACCCCCCTCCAATTTTTTATTGATCACCATCAATACGGCATGCTGCCAAAAGACGGGTTGCATTTTGGTTTGTGAGAACATCGCAATTGTATATATTTCTGTAACAAAACTTACCTCACCTCCCCTACACCACTGCAATGTAATGGTAATGTTGCAAAGTGCTGTAGCTGAAAATCCCACTCATACATCAAAATACATTTTTTTACTCAACTATAGAAGGAATAAAAGTTCTTTAGATATTTCTTTAACTGGGAATCGCTGATTGAGATAATGCGTGTTCTTTTAATATATAAATTTTAAAGAAAGGTTGCCTGAAACGTTAGGAGGACGTTGTGGGGCGTCCACAAAGAAGTTTATGTAGTGTTGCAGGAACATTGTAGTTATCTCAATTTGTTAGCTGAGAATGCTGGTCATGTGACAGTTTATATAGAGTGACTAACCAGACCTATTTATCAGGTTGTAACGTATGAAATGTCGTTTTTGTTGATAATAAAATGAAGGATGATATAAACAATAAAAAAATGGTGAATATATAAAGTCAAACTATGCCCTATTCGAAGCAATAACTTTTTTTTTCGATGATCCTCTATGATAATATACCATCTCAATAAAAGTATTTGCAAGATTGACAGACATTGATTTAGTATCATCATCATCATCATCATCATCATCATCATCATCATCAGTCTACAAACATCCGTCGTTGGACATAGACCTTCCCAGGATTCGCCCCAATTCTCTATCATGGGCGTTGCGGAGCCTGTACTTTCTGAATCTGTCCAGTTCATCTCTCCATCTTGTATTCTGTCAGCCTCGGTTTCTTATGTGATCTCTGGGGATCCATGTTGTGAGACGTGATGTCCATCGGTTGTCTTTCATTCTTGCAACATGGCTTGCCCATCGCCATTTATATTCTAATAATTTTTTATGATGTCACGGGCACACGTTTTCTTCCTTATATATTGTACTGTCTTGTGATCTCTCCATGTAAGGTTGAGTGTGATTCTCTCATGTGCATGTTGCATACTTCTCAGTTTGCAGTTCAGTCTCTTTCTTCCTCATTATTGAACTTTTTTATCACAGTATAGAGTTCAAGATGATTAAAAAGGTTATATTCTGTATGATGAATACCAAGTTAATATGGAAGATACTGCAAGACTTCATATCCAAGTTCTCTAAGCTTCACAGTCAGCCGAAAGACGCAGGGTCTGTGACAGTCATGAAGCATTTCATTAAACCAATTTTCCTGAATTTTTAACTTTTTCTATTGCCATCAGATTACGTGATATCGTCTCTGTTGAAGTCATAAAATCTTCAGAAAGAACTTGAAACGTTATTTGTGGGTCGTTGGCCACTGTTGTCGATATTCGTCATGATTAAGAACAGATTTGTGCCTCTCTCGAGGTTTAATATTAAGATCCTTATTTCAAGAGCTCAACCAATCGAAATGCTGAACAGTTTACACTGTAGAGGTATTCACTCCTAATGCTTTGTTAATTCTATCAGCAGTGTGAACAGTATAACGTCCAAATCTGAATTCGTACTGGAAAATTAATTTGACTTAATGAGTAGACACCGTTGGTGTTAAGGGCTCAAAATACCTCCAAAAAAATGGATCATATCTCAATTTACTTAGTAGCTATAAAAAAAATGCCATTAAATCAGTAAATATTTTACTGTCAGTATTAATTTTTACGATGTAGATACGATATTTCATGTGAAATAATAGTATTGATATTCGTAGGTATGCAATGTTCATAGTATGTTCCACATGACAATATAATTATCATATGCAGACATTTAAATTAGATCGAAGTATATATATATATATATATATATATATATATATATATATATATATATATATATATATATATACACATATATATATATTTATATATGTGTGTGTGTGTGTGTGCATGTATGTGTCCATGTATATATGTTGATATATGCACACACATACTCACACACATACACATATATAAATAGCTATGTATGAACGTACAAAGGCACAATCATGTGTACATACACCTATATACATATAAATATATATTTGTAAAATAATTTCTGACCATTGCCCTTCGGCATGACACTTAAGTTTTATATTCAGTTAGTGTTAATACGTTTTGGAGAGACATGAATCAACTTCTTCCTGCAATCTTCCCCATAGCCCGATATGTTGGCAAATCTTCCGTCATTTGCATATTACGATGACTGATAGAGGAGAAGTTATTGGAGAAACCACTCTCCAATATATATTTCATTTGCCCGGGTAGTATCATAATCAAGCCCTTCCAATTTCTCCATAGCCAATTATGCTACGTATGCAAGTACACAGTGTATCATTTGACTAATTGAGTGGTCCCCCACCATCGGGCGGCGGACCGGTTCTTGGCAAGCAAAATATGTGCCGCCGGGCTTCAAGGAGAGTATCAATACTCTTTTATTCTCTTTGTAAATATAAACAAATTCTTTTTTTAGGGGTCTTAATATTAAAATCGTTTGATTAACACTTTTGGAAACAAAAATGAATGGACTAACCACTTATAGGTGACTTATAGTTGACATAATTTATATTCCGGTCGTGATTACCTCCCCTAGGTCCTCGTTATGTATGTAGGGATGTATAATTATATATTTTTGTGTGTGTACGAGTAGAGGGCCAACACCGTGGCCAAGTGATAGAGATTGGGAGGCCAGGGTTCAGTCCACCGCTGAGTGATACCAAAGACTTAAAAAAAAAAAAAATGATATTCCATTAAGCACTCAGGGCAGGGACTAGATACGTAGATGGGTGACCACTGGGGAATACCAGGTGCCGTAAACAGAGCGAAACTTGGGCAAGCCGGGTCTTACTAATAACTGATCGTGTTTACCTGACCTCGCAACACCCCCATGAGGATATAAGCGGAGTGTGATGATACTTACGTAGATATATACACGGAGAGGAACCGCAAAAACAAGGCACTTGAGATCAGCCGGTAGTTCACCGTTTCATTAATAAAAGTATTATATTCTTATTTAGTAGAGGTTTATAATCCACTTAGAGCTACAAGTGTTGAGGTTGAGTCCCGGTTGAGGAGCTACATAGAAATATACTTTAATCTCTTTTTAAGTTTTTTTTTTTACTAGTATTTCTTTCATCTTGATTTCCTCTATTTCCTCGCATCCTCTCAGATCGTTGGCTTACGATTATTAGCCAGCAGTGCAGGTCGGAAATAAAGGATAAACCCCAGGCGGGACTCAAACTTGCCCCTTTCTAAACTCTTGAAGTTTATTTTTCCGTAACGTAACACCCATGTGCGTCCGATGACGGGGTTGTGGGGGATATCTGGAATATATCTTAGCAGCAATCCGGATGCAAATGGATAATAATATAATTATTAACATTAATATAATAATAATAATAATAATAATAATAATAATAATAATAATGATTATTATTATTATTATTATTATTATTATTATTATTATTATTATTATTATTATTATTATTATTATTATTATTATTATTATCAGCCCCTTAGCGTCCAATGTTGGATACCCTCCCCTAGATTTACCTGACCGCTCTATCGTTGGAGTCTCGTTGCCAATATACAGTTTTGCATCTGATCTCTGGGGATCCATATCGGGAGTCGTGATGTCCAGCAGTTGCCTGTCATTTTAGAAACATGGCCAGCCCATTGCCATTTGAGTTTTTCTATTTTTTATATCACTGATTCTTGATGGTTTTCTTATATAAAGTGCTATCGTGCGATCTCTCCATGTGATGCTGAGCATGATTCATTCCTACTCACAGTCTGAGGGCCAATCTGCTGGTTCTGTCTCAGCTCTGTAGGATTCATTGGTTGAAAAAACTTCTTTTTTAGAACTAATGAGATTTTTGTTTTTGAAGATTGGGCTTACTCTACCGAAAGCTTGCTAACCTAGAGTGACTCTTTGCTGGATTTCTTCTTCTTTTGGGGATTTCATGGAGTTTTACTCCCCTGGGTAAATGCAGTATTCCATTCTCTTTAGCTCTGCATTTTCGAAGTTGTGTCTTCGTTCTCAATATGTTACTTGCTCGTGACATTTGTATCAAGTTCATGTGAAAACCAAGTTTATTGCTTTCTTCATTCAGTTTGTCTCGATCTTTTTGGAGATCATGAAGGTTCTCAGCAAAAACGATTATGTCGTCAGTAAATCTGAGGTTACGTAGACATTTGCCGTTTATTTTGATTGTCTTTGTTTCTCAGTATGGATTTCAAAAGATCATCACGAAGCAGGCTGTGAACAGTTTGGGTAAGCTCGTATTACTTCGTCTTATCCCTTTTTTGTGCTGAAAGGGAACAGAGTCCTTACATATCCTGATAGAGGAAGTGCTGTGTCTGTAGATATGCTGTAACATATACGGGATGTACGACTTGTATCAATGACTTTCGGGATTTCTGCTGAGTCGAAGGCCTTTTTTGAAGTCGACAAATGCTATAGCAAGTGGTATTTTGTATTATTCTGCTTTCTCTTTTAGTTGGTTACCGAATGCAGATGGTCAATGCTCAAATAGCTTCTTCTGAAGCCAACCCGTGGTTGGTTTTCTAACAGTTTTTTTTAAAGATTTTATTTAAAAACTAATGCCCGTCTTATACAGTGATACAGTGATTCATTTACTTGAAGCTTCTGGGGTAGTTAATTATTTTTCTCACTACTCTACTAACAAACGATTAGTATACTAAGATGAATAATGATTCATTTTAATTAGAATAGGATATGCTCGAGTGTACATCCAGTTTCGAAGGCCATATATTTAGGCCAGAGATTGGGGTTCGATCTATACATGAGTATTCATTTTGTAAGGTCGAGCTTTAGAATTAATGAGTACGACCAGGAGCAACACTTACTTTACAAATTAAATATATTTAACTGTTACTGCCAACAAATAATAAATATATAAAATATGTACCAATTATCAATGAAAAGACATGCAATACTTCCAGTAAATAAGTTCATGAACTTAATATTGTGTGGCTTCTAGCACTATAATATAATGTAATATATATTCAGTAATTATTCCTAAAAAAAAACAGGATCGACTTATACACAAAGCATAACACTGACAATTTTGTGATAGCAAACCAAGAGTCGACCTACAAACGATATCGTCTTATACACGAGTATATACGATAAACATTATGGCCCACCTATTATGTTATTGCTATTCTAAAATTAATTTTCTCTTGAAAGAATAGCGCCTCCTCTTTAGTTCTCTTTATAACATGCCCACAGAATGCTTTTCCGGAAATGGGTCTTTTCCTTGTCATGTGGTTTTGGGAATTATGGTATCTTGCCAACAACTAACTTCCGCTTCTTGAAGAATGTGTGGACTAACCATTCTATCTCATGTTACATTTTCAATGCCATAAAAAATTCGAGCAGGAACTTTCACCAAAACTTACACTTATACGGACACATCTGTGCATTTTCTTATATATATATATATATATATATATATATATATATATATAAATATATATATATATATATATATATATATATATATATATATATATGTTTGTGTGTGTGTGTGTGTGTGTGTGTGCGTGTGCGTGCGTGCGCGCACACACATGCACATGAAATTCAAATAAATGTTTGTGAGTTCTCATTTTATGTTTGTGGGCGTTTTCGGAAAAAAAACTACCCATAGACAAAAAGTCGCCGGTAAAAAGCTGGGGCGGTAAGGGGGTATTGAATAAACGGTAAAAAAAAAATGACGGATACGTCTGACTATAGATATGGGTCGATATTTAACCATTAGCTTAGCATCCGTAAAAAATGGAGGGATTATTTACGTATGGGTAATTTATATAAATATATATTTTAGTTTAAATGCTTTTATCACAAACAAAATGAGGATTGTATTTTCTCTTAATTTAAGTCGAAAGAAAACTACTCTAATAAAATTGAAGCTGAGAGCATGAATGATGAATCTGGGTCAAGTTATCGAAGGAAATGGATTCGTTCTTCTTATTTATTTATTTTTCTTATTGTTACAGAAACTCCCCGCCGAATACTTTGCAAAGTGGCAGTCTGGAGTGCATTGTTTGATCAAAGATATTTTTATTATCATCACAATGATTGATTAGACACAATAATAAAACAAAATCGTTGTTGATACGAGATTAGGTTTATAATTCGTGACAAAATAAAATGTCACCGGAGCAAAAGCAAAAAAAAAATGGTTCGAGCACGAAAAGTAACCATTGTATTGGTTATAAGTAGTGGTAACTGGATGCAAGCTGTGGTAACTAAAAGGTAATATTACTATTTTCTCATATTTTTTTTTCTGGTCCAGAAACAAAAGATTATCTTTCCAAAAGTTGTTCAAAATATCAATCTCATTATTTCTCTTTTTGTTGCTACCAGCACACTACGATCAATCCATACGAACTGTTTCCCTGAAGAAGACTGTAGAATTGATCAGCCGAAAATGTAGTGTCAACGAGAGAAGCAAAAATAGCGAAATCAGTAGTTTGAACATATTTTTTTAATTTTCATCCATCCCTGTTTTATTAATTTAGAGAGAGAGGGGAAGAGAGAGGGGGAAGAGAGAGGGGAAGAGAGAGGAGAAGAGAGAGGGGATAGATAGAAAGACATAAGTTTATTTCTTGAATTCAACACGTTCAGGATTAATTATTTGGACTATAGTTTCCTCTATTTACCTATTCCAATCAATCTTCGTTGAAAACAAAATGACGTGAACCCGGACCTTGAGCGGGAACACCAGACAGTTGACACCCTCTCAGCTGAAAGAAGAAGAAGAAGAAGAAGAAGAAGAAGAAGAAGAAGAAGAAGAAGAAGAAGAAGAAGAAGAAGAAGAAGATCGAAAAAAAAGAAGAACTTTGAAGAAGAATATCGAAGAAGAACTTTGAAGAAGAAGAATTTTGAAGGAGAAGAAGAAGAACTTTGAAGAAGAAAAAGAACTTTGAAAAAGAAGATCTTTGAAGAAGGAGAACTTTGAAGAAGAAGAAGAAGAAGAAGAAGAAGAAGAAGAAGAAGAAGAAGAAGAAGAAGAAGAAGAAGAAGAAGAAGAAGAAGAAGAAGAAGAAGAAGAAGAAGAAGAAGAAGAAGAAGAAGACTTTATTTTGTTTCGATAGACAATGGAATGACACGGGTGACCCCCGGGGAGTTAACCTGGGAGGGGGGAGCGTATCGAGATCCGGGGATGCTCAGTCGAAAGAATCCCTCTCTCTGCCTCGCTGATGAGAGCGGGGCGCAATACGTTTGGCATCAACTTGGCCGGAGAAACTGTCGGAAGGAGGACGTCTAAGTTGGCACTCAGCCGCCAAAAGGGAACCACTTCCTGGTTTGGAATCAGAGCTATCCTTCCCACGGACTGGTTTCCCAATGTTAGAGAGTTCATTGCCGGGGAGAGATGAGATGGATTCATGCTTTCTCCAAGGTCATTAATGGGTAGTGAACGTAAAAAAGCTTTGACCGACTCAATGGTCCATTGTCATCTTCATGTACTACAATCTGATATGACAGTAGAATACTCCTCATGTGACCAATGTCTTTTGACGGTAAGGGATGATCAATTTGAAAAAAAAAAAAATGGTGTGATCAATGAATACGTTCCTCTTCTTGCTTATTGTTAGTGATCTCTAAAAAAACGTATTTAAAAAAAAAGCGTGAATACTTCCGGGTACAAATTAAGGGGCCGTTTTAGTAAAAGTTTAGATTTATCTTGGTATAATGATTTTATGTTTACATTTTAGTCCCTCTATCTCATCGGTGTGGCCTGTAGGCATTACAAATATATAGCCAGCCAGACCATCTTGAAAACTGAAGGAACTTATATTGATGTTTTACTCGGAACTTTTCCTCTCTCATTCGGTCCCTCTATCTTTTCCACCATTTCTATTTACATTATTCAGTTACCATAAATACTCGGGCATAGATCAAGTTTTCAAGACTAAAACACTGGGGATCGACTTATACATGACTAAGTTTGAAATTCAATCAAAATGGGAAGGACTAGGAGCCACCCTTAGCACAAAAAAAATGAAATATATTTAACAGTTACCACCAGCAAATAATGAAGGTATGAAATATAGACCAACCAGAATATAACCGCCTGAAATGACGGGGTTATATATGTATTGATCGACACCGGGGAGCTTAAAGCCATTCTATTAGGTGATTTATTTTAAATAATTCAGGTATCTTTATTTCAATTTTTGTATAAGTCTCTACCATATCAAGCTGTTTTAATGTGCGATGATCAGACATGAAAACTTAAGAGTTTCTATGACGTAAATTTTATATTGACATTTTGTCAATCCCTTACCATCATTTGTTGGATTTAACATGCGACAAATGGAAGGGAAAACGGATGATTGGTATGTATTTCAATATGCTGAGACGGTAAATCAACCAATAAGACAATCCCATTCGAGCGCAAACAAACAAACAAATGAACAGAAAAAATGCCTATAAGCTCATTATATTGTTAGACTAGTTAACCAGAGCTGTAAAAAATGACAGCTTAGGAAAGGAAATCGATATTTTGTCAATTCCTTACCATTATTAGTTTGATTTAACATGTGACAAATGAAAGGAAAGACGAGTGATGAGCACGTGTATCAATATGCTAATATAAAGTTTCGTTCATTAACTACCGAATTGTTTTTGCTTGATTCATTTCGTTCATGAATATACTTCTTGGTGTGCCGTCAGACGATAAAGCATGGAGTGTTACATGCGAAAAATAAATATACAAGTACATTCACTCGATTATCATAGTACATGAACAAAAACATTCTAGCAAATATACTTATTCATGTATGTAATTATTCTAATGTTAATTTGTATTAGTCTAATCACTGAGTACACATATACACCGAATGTTTCCAAATCTTTACCTATGTTAATTTTATCTATATCGAGCGTTACTAATAAGGTAATGAACAACGGTAACAACTAAGAAAATATATAAGTTTGCATTTCAGTGAGGGTCCATAACCAATGTATCCCCTCGAAAATCATCTATGGAGCTGAAACATGAAATCTAACCAAAAGATTGACACTTAAGCTGAGAACAATCATTCTCATGAGAGAATCGTAGGGATATCATAAAAACCATTAGAAAACTCAAATGGTGATGGGCTAGACATGTTGTAAGACTGTCAGACAACCTCTGGACATCAGGACGCACAACATGGATCCCCAGAGATCGTATGCGAAATTGCTGTCGACAAAAAGTAAGATAGCATGACGAGCAAGACAAGTTCAGAAAGTACTGGCTCCGCAACACCCATGATAGAGAGGTTTGGCAAATATTGGGGAACGTCTATGATCAATGATCAATG
>OY735243.1:15911869-15916869 GCA_963457665.1 Thysanoteuthis rhombus
GTCTAAAATGCCGCCAAGATAAGTAACTGAGGAATGTTGCTTAATTTCGATGTCACCTTTTGTTACATCCATTTCTCTCATCCCTCCCTGTTGTTTATGATTATTAGAAATAATTGATTTTGTTTTGTCTACCACGAAGTTGAATGCTTAGTCTGTTATCAACGAACCAGTCACAAAAAGAGTTGAGATTTCGGTTCAAATTATCTTATATTCTATCAAATCCTTATCCCTGAAAACCAAACATGAATCGGCTGCACATAGCAATTCGCTGTCGACTGCTTCTGGTACGTCATTTACAAATAATAAGAAAATAACCGTCGGAAGATAAATCTTTTGGGGCACTACACGTTTAATTAGCAGAGAAAGGGAAAAATGTCCCCCATTGCTAACTACTTATGTTGATTCACCTTCGTACGTTTTCTATACTTATATACAAGACTGTGCATAGCTGGTAATAAACCCAAGCCAGATTCGAGACGTAGTCCCCTTCATAAACTGTTCATTATATACATGATGCACTTACAAGTAGCAGAATAGAATACAAGTACGAGAACAATGTATAAAAAGGGTTGTGGCTAACAATTTAATTCAAAATGTATATTAGAAAATATAGGAATTAGGATAAATGACTGAAAATACAATAGTATTTGCCTCTAGCAGGGTCGCTGGGTTGCCTCTCACAATATCTTAAACACACACCAACTGGCTGACCTGTTCTGATTTATCTGATGAGTGAACTTGTGTAAATCTAAGGCTGGTAATGCACATCAAGTCGTTAATTCTCTGATGTATAATGAGTTGTTATTTTGATTTTTCATTGGGAGTGGCTATTGTAGCCGCCATCATGTCTTCATACTTCATATCCGTGTTCCCTGAGGGCCCCTATCGAAGTTGATAATGTGTGTAAACAATTTTGTATTTTACACTTATTTCTACATGGTAGTCATGGTAGAGTGGTTTTCTTACTGAATGATCTCGGCTAAAATCAGTTTATACATTCTTGAAATAGATAAGACTAGACTCTGTGTGTGTATATATATATATACATATATATATATATATATATATATATATATATATATATATATATATATATATATATATATATAATGCTCTTCTATTCAGGGTTGAGCATTCTTTAAGTGAGGTAACTCATCCATCGTAAGCTGATGCAATGCTTTTCCATAGGAATGGAGCATTCTGATGGATGAGGGATTTCTATGTAAATAGATATATTGCTTAAATTCAGCCATATTGACCGTCCAGTTCCGTAGTCCAGAGGTCGGATATCGCCATTCGGGTCTGAAGTGAAGGTTTCAATTTTGCCTCGAGGTCCTGGATGGGATAATGGAATGTCTATAGCCACACCGAAGAGATGTAATACATCGAAACAGTTGTCCATGGATGACACAATAATATATACATATGTATATATATATTGCATATCCATTTTTTAATGATATATAGGTATAAATATTTTGTTGGATTGTGTATCCATTTTTGATAATATATATGTATATATGTATACATACATACATATATATATATATATATACATACATACATATATATATATATATATATATATATATATATATATATATATATACATATATATATGTGTGTGTGTGTGTGTGTGTGTGTGTGTGTGTGCGTGCGTGTGCTTTCAAAACTCTGAGGATGCCCGGCATGATGAAATGTATGCAAGCAATTACACTTTTTAATAATAAAAGTTTTAGGTGTTCTGTTTACTCCCAAGTCTTTTTCCTTTTCCTCGAACCCACAAACGAACACGAACACGAACACACACACACACAGACACACACACATCTCTCTCTATATACATATATATATATATATATATATATATATATATATATATATATATATATATATATATATATATATATATATATACACGCGTCTGTGTATAAGCATATATATGTAAACATATATACAAATATATATGATACATAATTGAGAATTGTGACTATTTTATTTGCATGACTATGTACAGATAAGTAGACACCCACACATATAATGGATTTATGTGTGAACGTGGAGTGTGTTGTTCACGTGCTCAAGTCATTTCCATAAGTAATATTTAAGAAACAAGACGAAGAAAACAAAAAAACAAAAACAAAGGAAGAAAGAAAGAAATCACTTGAGTCATTAATTTAAAAGTAAAAACGGCATTCTTTATTACGGCATCTGGGCTTGCATCCGTGCTCAAGTTAATTTTCTTTGTTTATAAACTGGAAATTAGATAGTTAACGAATACCCCAAAAGTAACTTATGACGATGAGTGTCTAATTTTTCAAACCGGATGACCAAACATTCACACGTTTCAAAAACTTGAATGTTCTTCTAACAGCGTCAACTACGATTGCATTCTTTGAAAAGAAAAAAACACCCTTAAGTACACTTCTATGACTGGGCACTTGCGTGCGGTGCTCGAATTGCAATAAGTAGACTAAAGGCAGAGGAGACTCAGGTCTAATCAAAATCCTAACTTTATCCCTTACACCAGTAGTTCTTAACTAGGGAAGGCGGCCCAGGGGGTTGGGACGTGAGTCGTTTCAAAAGGGGTGTGAACCCGTAGGAAAAAAAGAATTTCTCCAATTATTTTAGGAATTCTTTTAACAAGTGTTTGCATAATATCATGATGAACACAATATTGAACAACCGTAGCGATCAAAGATGGTGAAGTGTTCAATCCGTTTTTGTATGTGTATGTTCGTTTATATGTTCGGGCGCTCGTTACCATACCGTTTAGTCTACCAACTTGAAAATTGGCGTCAGTGCTCCACTATACCTCTTCTAAAAATGCTTTTTCTAATTTTTGGAAAAAAGCCTTTTGAACCTTTTGGGGTCTTATTTTGACGGGTTTATTGATTATATCTATATTCAACAGAATCTAGATGTTCCTAGACGTTTTTTTTTATCAAACTCAATTTTAGATGCTTTCCGGTGGAAAATGCCTGTGATGTCATAAATTGAACTTATTCTGACCATATTTATAATACGATTGAATTTTTTCTATATGACTTCAAAATTTGATGCTACGGTTGTATAATTATTGAAGTCCAACTATTAAAGGGGGGTAGGTGGTATGGAGGGGAGAAATGCAATTTTAAAGTTCTGAAATCAAGTATTGACACCATTCCGTAAATAATCTTTAACGTTATTCTCATCTTTGTTATTTTGACTATTATATTTTTCTCCAGCTTTCCTCCAATAGTCTGAAATTATTGTCATTTCTCACTGAATCATTCAAAATGCGTTCGAATAATTCATTGGTTCCAGGACACCAGAATTCAATGTTTCCGGGATAAATGGACTTGTTTTTTGATTGGCAAAAATGTGTACATTCTGTAGATTCTTATTTCGCTTAATAACTTTCATTCTAAGCGGAGATATATTGCTTTAAGGTTGAAAGAAGCACTGATTGGAAAGTAGTGAATGAAGCAATAAAGATGAAGGTATTGCACCGAATAATCTGATGACTCTAAAGGAAAACTCTTGATTCCAGTAGCCAGTCTTTAACTCGGTAAACCAACAATTGTTATTATACAAGACTGTTGATGAAATATTTTGATGCAAAATACTTCTATTTCATCTACTTCTAATCTTATTCTCCCGCCCTTTCGTTTGAGGGATGATATGAAAATTCCATTTTCTTGCTGTCTGAATAATTTCCCCACATATTCGGATCAATAGTTTTGAAGTTCATTATTTTATATTTACCTGAATTAAAAAGTACTTTTTTGATGTCCATATAGTAAATATTTATTTCATTAACGTGAGACTGATGAAAATGACAGGGAGTGGCATAAATAGTTTTTGCACCTAGACGTGGGACAGGGTGTGGTTAGGAATAATAGAGTGTGGTAGGGATACGGGTTTCTACTATTATATAATCATTGGGTTGGTGCAAAAGTAAATGCGATTTTTCACCAACAACTTCAAAGCAGTATATCTCAGCTTAGAATAAAAGTTATTAATTGAAATAAGAACTTTCATAATATGCGCATTTTTACCAACCACAAACAAATCCATTTATATTCGAAGGCATTTTTAACTGTTGCTTGATAGCAGGAGACTTGCCCTCGCAGGAAGTGGTTGAAATACTTGAAAAAGGGGGTTGTCGGTCAAAGAGAGGTTTGTGGTGTAAATTCGATGAGTTTGAGTTTCGTAGTCTAGTTCTTTCAATTTCCAAAGGGCCATTTCCGTGACAAGCGAGCTTTTTGGTTTTCATTCAGGGTCATTCGGACTTGTTGATGATTTTCTGTTTTTCCAGTTTGGTACTAACATCGAAAAACTGTTGAGTGGTTGACGTTTAGTTCCTCTGCAACCTCTCGTCTGGTCTTGCATTATCGTCTTCGAGGCTCTCATCTCTGTTTTGAAATTTTTGAACCAATGTTCAGCAGTACGTTGGTTCACGGTTCTCTGGCCAAAATAGTCGGTTGATTTTGCAAGCAGTTTCCGCTACTTTGCGCCCCATTTGAACTCATATAGAAAAGATTGCTTGAATTTGCTTTTTTTTTTCCATCTTTGATTTGACAGCCTCAAATAAACCAGAATAAACAAAAAGAAAACATTCAACGTAAATAAATAGAGTGGGATACACGCTTCAAAATGGTATATTTCATGAACATAGTTAAATAATAGTTTATTCCAAAATAAGCATCGAATTTCAAAATAACAAAAACTGCAATTATTTCTTCACCAACCTTATATATCATTCATGACAAAAGTCACTTTCATTTGATACTCAGTCACGTAATGAAAAAACTCAGCACATGAATGTGAATTGATTAAAATCACTCCCAACGTTTAATTTAGCAATTGTTAAATACATCTCTCCATATATACGTATATAGATACCTATGTACATATATATGGAGAGATGTATTTATGTATTCTTTGTTAACTAAATAAAGGGTGCAAAACAAAGAATATAATCGTTTATACACGCATGCTTACATACATACATACAT